>OX335692.1:2810000-4010000 GCA_946894065.1 Acleris literana
TAGGTTCAAAACAGTGATCCTAGACGGAGTTATTTAAGTCGCAATAACCAGATAGTTGCAAGTACAAGACTGCATCTTAAGTCCTGTTGACTGCCAATGTTCGATTGCTACTAAACTATGTCTCGTATCTTATCTTGGCATTCCTCTCGCTAACATGACCCGTCAGCTGTCGAAGCGTTCCCTTTATCGTGACGGGTGACACTTGGTATTATCTGGTCTGCTTAGAGTGTATTGACTATTGTGGTGCGGTATATTGGACACTGAAAGACAAAATGGAGATTATTGACGAAATATTGTAAGTAGTTTTTTACCCCTTTCAATACCTAAAATAAATACAGAGCTGTATTGCCGGAATTTTATATATATATATATATATATATCTTTACTAATATTATAAAGCTGAAGAGTTTGTTTGTTTGCTTGAACGCGCTAATCTCAGGAACTACTGGTCCGTTTTGAAAAATTCTTTCAGTGTTAGATAGCCCGTTTATCGAGGAAGGCTATAGGAGTTGAATATCATCACCAATAGGATCGGAGCATCAATGAAGAATGTTTCAACCTTCTACGTTAACAAAGTCGCGGGTTAAAGTTAGCGTTAGCCCAAAGTAACTATTATTCCACGGGGACGAAGTCGCGGGCAGAAGCTAGTATATATATATATTTGAAGTCGTTGCATTTCTGTGTTTCTATTTGTCTGTCTGTCTATCATTGTGTAGAGCCTGAAAAATTTCAAAGCAGTTTGCCAGTCGATAATAAACAGTTGGTTCAATATTTTACTTCAGGCGTAAAAACATATAAATTGGCAACAATACCTACAATCTCTACTGTTTTCCCCATAAACATATTGGAACACGTGTTTCCTGTATACGTTCTATTGAAACTTCAATTTGTATGTTTATTAAATACGTCATCGCATCACATTACCGTAACTTTTATGTAGTGATTTTATGTGTTGAATGGACGTTGTTTAGATAAAACTGCTCCTTTGTTTCGTTGTACAGGAAACAGGGATGAGTCATTGAGGGTTCTGCAAATATAATGTGTTAGTTTTAGTCAAATTATGAGTAGACGCGAAAGATTCTTTTTTAGTCTTTCTATAACAACATTACGGCATTAATTTCGCCTTTTGTATACTAAGGGTACTTTTTTGTGCAATAAAGATTAAATAAATAAACAAAAATTAGACTGCAGGGTATCTTTAGATTGGTCTTTAAGACTAAGCCGAGCCTCTAGTGGCGCCCTCATGACTATTATTCTGTTTTCTAATTAACGAAAGTATTGTCTTGAAATCGAAGGATGGTTTTTTGTTGTACAAATTAATACACTATGTATAGCATATATGATAAAGTTTGATAACCTTTAACCTTCGTGTAATCAACTTAACTGAGAAAGGTGGCCACTCTTTCCATGAGGGCGCCACTGCACGAGCGGCGGAGTCTTAATCGTTATACCAGGGATGTTATTTTCATTAACAAATCTCTTCAATTCGCCACAAACTAAAACTATCGGAAGCCGTTTTTTTGACTTGAAGCTAGTTTAATCGCGATGGTTCTTTGCTTGGTTTTATGAAAATCTGTTTTCCCGTTTGAGAGATATCAGCCCTGATATGAATGCTGGGTTTGCCATTGTATCGGAGGTTTTTATTTGATTAATACTTAACATTACTAGTTTAAAACTTGGCGTTGACAATACCGCAAGCACTTCTGGATTTGGCTGACTGTTAGGGTTGTGTAGTACATGTACTAAGAATCAAAACTAACTATTCCGTGAAGTTTCTGCTCTTAGTTCATGTAGTACAAGCGGAGCAAGAACCGAACAGAGCAGTGAGTGACACTGACAGCTAAGCCGGCCATTCATTCGGTCCAAAGAGCATGAACAGACCAGTTTCTTTCAATGTACTAGTGTACTAAAAGACCTAAAAGACCGAATTAGTACATTAGAGCGATTGTACTAGTTTGGAGCGATCCGCTCAGTGAACGAGCACGCACAACTCTACTGACTGTCCACTGGAGCGAAGCGAGGCAGCGGAGCGGTGTGCGGGGAAAAAAAACCACCAATACGAGAGCTGCGCTGAGCGAGGTTAGGTAAATGAAGTATTCCTATTGGTGGATTTTTATCTCGCTCACGGCTCCGCTGCCTCGCTCCGCTCCAGTGGACAGGCAGCCATAACCTCGTAAGGCCCAGTGTGCAATAGAGTGTACATAATCAAGGCAATTTGAACTGTGTTGCAATGAGGATAAAGTTTATTTTCCTATTTTCAAAAACTGCAAATTAAATTATAGAACAAACGTAATTGGACTTTATTGCCTTAATAGTAGATTCAAAGTCGCACTCACAAAAGACGCCCTGTTTGTAGTGGGCCTTACGAGGCTTAAGTTTACTGTGGTGTGATTCTCTTAAGCTTACCTATCACTTTTCAACTCGACGCAGTTCATATTAACCGGCGAGTTTAAGTAGTCCCGTCAAAGCGTACAAAACACATTTTAGCGCGTGCATTCTCAATTAGGCAGCTTTATATGACATTGAGCTAGATTCAGCTGTCAAGCCACGCTATTCTGACCTTGTAAAATTAACATGTGCGAGCCAACGACCGAACATTCTCGCTAATTACTATCAATTAAGTTTACTGTTTGACCTGAATTTGAAGGCACATGCAGTGTGCTTAAAAAAGCTATCTATTATTAGTGGCGAGGATGTTCAGATATTTTTAGAAACACGGCTGCCCCATTCACTTTCATGACGACTTACTGCCGTGATATCTACCAAAGAAGGCGGCTAACTGCCTAGTTATAATATAACTCTCTTATTCATGAACGCGCAATAGCTAGTGTGCTTGAAATATGCTCTGTCTTTATCTGTCATCATGATATTTTAATTGGACGAAAGGGACAATGACTTTAACTAAAATAATAGAGGGTATTTTAAATGTAATGTGATTGCATTTAGCCGCCCTCTTTGGTATTTACGGCAGCGTAATCTTTCCTCAACCAAATTATCCCCCCTGAAATGAAATCCTAAAGTACTTTCATACATTTGTGGTTAGGAGTCCTCTAGGACTGTCCGTTCACAACAGAAATAAGAAATTTGGCCACAAAATTACTAAAAGGCATTTCGAAGCCCGAATCAAATAAAAGAGCATCAAAAGATCGCTTGGTATTTATTAAATTATTTCCCTAAAAAGAGATTTCGAGGTGCGAAATATTAATTCGTTTTCCGCTTTCTTTTTCTCAGGGAAATTTAATATTCACGCTAAAAAGCCGTTGTTAACGTAAACCTTCTAAATTTAGATCGGTTACCTCGTTAGCGGGCTAAGCGACCTCCCAGGTGAATTACTCAGTGGTATGCGGTCGGCGTGGACCCGTCCCCTTTGTTGCTATGACCTACTTCTCACGAGCATTGTCGCCAAAATTATCTTACATTTCACACAAATTATTTGAGTTTACATATGTTTATGTGTTTCTTGTATTGTTATAAAAGTTGTTTGAAATACGGGTCGGGTGGGGAAACTTTACACACCGCAACAATTAGGTAAGTACTTTATCTCTTTTCTGTTTGAATAGTATTAAACGAAGTCTGAATTCATAATTCAAAATATTTTTTCAGTAAATTGGACACATGAGGGCTCTTTTACCCCTCTCGTCGGTAATATATGAATGCTCCCGCTTCTGAGCAAAATGCACAAAACCCAAAAAGTAACCAATAATATAATCTACAATACACATATTGTACACAACGCATTATTGTAAAACACGTGGAACGTACAAAAAGCTAATTACGTCGTTCGGCGTTCAGTACCGCGAATGTCAAATTGGGTCGCAATTTGACATTCGCGGTACTGAACGCCGAGCGACGTAAAAGTACATTCGCAAAATGTACAAATCGGAAAATGCACACTATACGCAAAATGTATTTGTCCTAAATTGGTTTTCAGCTGAGTTAGAACTTTTTAAGTTCTCCAAATTATCTGCGGTTAGGTTAAGTTAGGGTTCTATTATAAACAAACATCGGATTCACGGGGGCAAAAATGTACCAGTGCTAGTGATTCATTAAATGTCGACTACGTTTATCGACATCGATAAAAAGCAATTTTTTATCATCATTATCATAAGTAATGGTCAAGTTTGAATACCTTTTAATTATGTGCAAACCTCTTTTATTTATACTTATCGCAACTATAAACAACCGGTATCTGACATTGACTCTGGACTCGAATCACTTTTGACAACCATTGAAATTACATTGAATAACAAATTCATTCAGTACAACAATATTCTTTAGCATTCCGACGAATTGAGAAGGTTAAAAATGAGTCTGAAGAAAAAAGATCGTTTATGTTCATGGAAAGCTCATCATTCAGATATAGAAGTTAAAGGGACGACATACTTTTGCAAGAAATGTAAGATCCATATGTCACGACAAAAAGTTGTCGATAAATTTAGTCGATATTTAATTAATCACTAGCACTGGTACATTTTTGCCCCTGTCAATCCGGTGTATGATTATAAACAACACTAAAATGTTTTAAAATTCAGCCGGAAATGGCTTTAGGATAGGGCTTCCAATCCCGCATCCTATCTTCAATCTCGGTATCTGCGGGACTGAACATTTTCAATCCCGCGGAATCCCGGTATTTGCGGGATCCCGCATAGAAATTGATAATAATGATGAAATAATAGAACATATCTTCACTTTTATTAAGGTAATGTTTTATTAAGAGATTAATTAAACCAAATTGCAATTTTATTGAGATATAAAAAACCGTACAATAAACAAAAACCAAGAAAATTTTCAACAGAATGTTGAAAAAACTAATTACAAACTAATTTAATAAGTTTGGTGAGCATTCGTTGAATTTTTTCGCGATCAAAACAACATACCTAATGTGGTCTGCCAAAATATTGGTCCCGCAAATCCCGCGGATCCCGCGCTCGTAATCCCGCAACAAGCGGGACTGGAAAATAGCGCGGGATCTCGGAATACCGGCGCTTAGCCGGAAAAACAGGACAAACATCAAACACACTTTCGCATTTATGATATTAGTACGAATAAGGGTTGTACATGGCCTTAAATGTGTCTTGCAAGTCAGAACGAGAATAAGTTCTAGTTGCGACCGGATTCAATTGAGTTCATTCAGAGCGACCATTTTGTTTGCTAATTCAGTCTCAGAACCAAGACAGTGATAAGGCGATAACTTAGTAAGTACTTATATGCGATGCGTGCACGAACTGCTAGATCAAAACAGTATCAACTCAAAAAACTTGCTAGTTTTGTTTTAAGTTCATAGTAGTAGTATTAAAGTTGATTTTACAATACAGTTGTATTTCGAGTTAATACTGTTTTGATCTAGTGCATGTAGTTTGTTGTAAAGAAATCTAGGTTAGACTAGGCTGGCCATCGGTCGATGAACTTCAGTTGAAATCGTCGCATTTAAATTTAAGAAATGCGTTTGCTAGCATGTTAGTTCATCGACAAAGCTTTCCAGGTCATAAACTAGGTTCAAAATGGAAAAACAAATGTTACCGAATTATAAATTGAGGCCCCACTCTACGATGGTCAATCATTGGCCAACTTAGAGACGGAGTAATGCGTAAGAGTGAGATACAAGAATATGTTTCTCGCTCATAGGTGTAAATGCGTCTCGTACGCTCGCTCATGATGGGCCATCGTTTAGAGGGGCCATGAGACTCCTGTGGCGATCTCCATCATTACGATTATTGTGTTTTCTAATATTGTCGAAATCGAAAGATAGTTTTTTGTTGTACAAATGAATACTTACACAGTTAATAGGGCATAGGTATCTATGACGTAACTTAATTTCCACCTATTTCCGTTAAGTTACTAAGGGCCTGTTGTTTGATCACTAGTTAAACTAATGGCCTGTTGTTTGATCACTAGTTAAACGAATGGCCTGTTGTTTGATCGGTAGTTAAACTAACTAATGGTCAAAAAACGTTACTAATGGTTAAAATCTCAAGGAAATGTGTCAAAGTTTCCATTCCTTTTTCGAATTTTAACAATTAGTTTAACAACTGATCAAACAACAGGGCCTGAGTAATCTTTAAAAACCGCAACTAATGGTTAAATCTCAAGGATATGTGTCAAATTTTCGATTCCTTTTTCGAATTTAAACAATTAGTTGAGTTAACTACTGATCAAATAACGGACCCTAAGGTTTAACCTTATTAAACTTTGTCATGTATGCTATACATTGTGTATTCATTTGTACAACAAAAAAACATCCTTCGATTTCAAGACAGTAGGTACTTTAATTTATTAGAAAATACAATGAAAGTAATCAGGCCACTGGACGCTCGGCGTAGACTTAAATTGATTTAGATTTGAAGCGATCCTTTTGAAATACGTTTTTTTTTATTCAACTTTTTATAGACTGTCTCATATAGATTGAAGTTTAGAGCACCCTTATCCCAAAAATACCGTAAACTCTCAACTCTGTTGTATTTATTTTTGTGTTCCTACTTTTTCTTCCTTATTCATTCAGTCAATATTTACAAGAGCTGCTACGATTGGATTGAATGAGTGAGTAAAAATACCTATTCATGCGTGTAAAATAAAAAACAGAATTTGCGTTAAAAGTTCCAAGTAATTGCCTACGTTTGATTTTTAAAGGCAAGGAGAAGGCACAGGAGCATACACGCCACGTACTTATAAAAAGTTTGATCTGAGACCTATTTATTTGAATTGTCAAGACCAATCTCAAGATTGTAATTCTAAGGGCTGTATTAATAAATAGGGAATATGCATGTACAAACAGGTGAGAAAATACATTTTTTGGATAGCTATAAAAATAACCGAGATATAATCCTACAAAGATTTGTTCCTATCTCTTTCTAGCAAAACACAATTTTACGTGGAGTTTATATGGCCGTACTGCACGAGGACGTCACCGGTGCACTTCGGATCTCTCTGTCTAATTAGCATTTTAAAATGCTTGTATCATCCGTATTACTTGACCGATTTCAATTTTAATTTCACTTTTGGTGATCTTTTCATATTTTGTTGAGAAATGCTATTTAAAAAATCCATGCATAGGTGTATTCCCTATTGAGCTCGACTCATAACAGTTTTCTATGACTTGAAGTTTACTTTGAAGTATCTTGTGATGGTCTTGATCAATATGAGTTTCTTAACCTTTTCAACGCCACAGTCGGCTCTGGCAGTCAACTAAAAGTCCTGCCACTGACGCCACGTCGGCTACAGCCGACAAGAGTTCAAGATTAAAAGAGACTTTGTTTGGTAGCAATAAGGTGTAATTTGCATAGCATAGCGCAAACATGTTTGGCGTGTGGGTGGCACATTTTGTATTCGACGTATGGCGTTCAAAAGGTTAATACGAGTTTATAATCCAAATGCGTTGCCAACCCTGAGGACTAAGATGGAATGCCTGTATGCTAGTAATTTCACCGGTTGTCTTATCCACACACCGGAACACAACAATGCAAACACTGCTGCGAATGAAGGGAACTCACACATTCACAGTGACATACGTTTACGTTTCCATCGATCCATTTCTGGCAGCTCCTGTCAAATTAACTAATAGAAACGTAGCATAACCACATATAACCATATACAGGTCGATTCACGAGAGTTGGCACGAATGGATTGAATGAGTGAACGAAAGTATACAAGTGTGTAAAATAATAACATATTTTCGGTTTGAAATTCGAACATCGGTTCAAAGGACGGCACTCACACAGTGATAGGTGACATTACTTTTGCTCGTTCCATTCGTGCCAACTTTAGTGAATGTACCTGTACCTAGTTATGATATGATTAAAGTCCGTCGTCCATGACTTAGTAGCGACATGCAAGTGACAACCGTCACGCCAACGTCAATTCAATCGATCCACCAATCACAGAGCTGGATTTATTGGCGCACGAGTATTAATTATTTGACGACGCGCTGGCCTAGTTGGTAGTGACCCTGCCTACGAAGCTAGCGGTCCTGGGTTCAAATCCCGGTAAGGGCAGATATTTGTGTGATGAGCGCGAATATTTGTTTCTCAGTCTTGGATGTTTTCTATGTATTTAAGTATTTATTTCTCTATATAAGTATTTATATCGTTGTCTAGTACCCATAGTACAAGCCTAGAGCTTAGTTTGGGACTAGGTCAATTGGTGTGACATTCCCGTCCGTGATATTTATGATATTTATATTCTCTTATATTGAGTTTGATAGTCAGCAGCAGAAGTAGGTGGACGGTCGAAGATATTATGGTTATCTATACACGACACGCTCTGATTCTCTTGACTATAGTTGCATCAATTATAGTTGTTGACAGTACCTACTTTGGACTCGTTAAATTACTATAGTGATCCTTTTGAACCCCCTGGCCGTCAAGTAAAAGTCGTGCCACTGACTTCACAACGGGTACCTACAGCTGTCACAAGCTCAAGATTAAAAGAGACTTTGTTTCGTATCGATAAGGTGTAATCTGCATAGCATAGCAAACTTGCATGTTTGGCGTGTAAGTGACACATTTTGTACAGTCAAGGACTTTATTGTTATGCCACTATGGAACCCTGTCGCATAACGCTAATAATTCATTTAAGCGTAATTTCTGTCATGTGGTTTGACGCTGTCATTATGACAGGGTTCCATAGTGGCATAACAATTAAAGTCCTTAACTGTCTTCGACGTAAGGCGATTTAAAAGAAGCAGACGATTGACGAAAATAGCTTGTCCCTAAAATGTGTTTTTCTGCTTATTGACCTCTAGTACAAAAATATCCCAGCCCCATTCACCCGTAACAGGTATTGTACTAAAAATAAGCAACACAATATGCCATTTTGTTTTCGCAAGATCTACGTCACGTCGTATTTATATCCCATTTGCTCCTTCACCCTTTCCTTTATTCTTTATTTAGTTCAAATAATACCCATAATAGAGATTGACGTATTGAGTTGACGTCAGTAATGAATAGGATATATAATAATAATAACAACACTTCCTTAGGGCTCAGTTTCCAGCCCGCATGCTTGTAGCAATCCATTGATGGGTTGTTTTGACATTGTTGAGCCGGGAGCTATTGCAGCGATGCAATGTATAACGAAAAGCATGCGATATCGACCAATGAAACAGCCTTTAGATCCGTAATAATATTATATGCAAAACTCTGTCTGTATGTTTTTTATGCCATAGAGGCAAACACAGGTTATGTGATGGTCTGTGGGGTCTGAGACCTGAGATTTGTAGACTTGTTTGTCTGTTATGTATTAACGGCTGAACCGCAGAACTTATTGTGATGAAATTTGGTATGCTTGAAGCTTGAACCCCGAGAAAGGAAATAGAAATAAAGAAAAATGAAAATTGTAATTCTTATTGAATACTCTTAGTTTTTTTATTGTTCCCAAAGGGAATAACGATAAGCGATAAGATATACATGTAAAGAATTTAAATTCCACATATTTGGTGGCTTATATTACCGGGCCGCCATTTGTATTGACCAAATTTAAAATATCCAAAGCAAAACAAACAAAAAAAATTGTGTTAACACCATTTTGTTAAGTATTCTGATGTATTATATATCAATCCGATATACTTTAATACATTAAAACAATAATTAACTTACTTATTATTTTAGGTTTGTCATGGTTTTACTATGAAAAATAAGACTGTGTGGGTAAACTTCATGTTCATGATACATTGCCTACTTTAGTTGCAAAGTTTGTAGGGCCTGCCTATATTAAACGCACAATGGAAATATAACGATCAATCTTTAGCTTGTGTCGCTCGGCTTCTTGGTAGTGGTACTATTATCATTTAATATTTAACATTGTCCTGAGCTAATTTAGCTTGGCAACCTATTTGCAATGTGTTAGGCTGCGGCTCCACTGAGGCGGAGACGAGCGGAGCGGTGCGGAGCTGTGCCAATATTAACCAATAGAAGGCGTATGCGGTCACGTGAAGCTTGAGTGAGTGAAGCGCCTTGCGCACGTTAGTTTAGATTCTATTGGTTAATATTGGCACAGCTCCGCACCGCTCCGCTCGTCTCCGCCTCAGTGGAGCCGCAGCCTTATTGTATATGTTATCTAGCATATTTTGTTTATCATTAATACTTAACTGATGAGGGTATATATTTCTAATACCGTATCTCGTACTATAACGACATTGTTTTTGGTTGTAAACGTTCTTATTTAGGTATCATACCTTTTCAGTCAACCAACCGTTAAGGGCGCCATATACGGTACGATTCGTCGTTACGACCCGTCGGTTCAGACTGAAATCGAACGACGGATTGTACGTGTGTGGCAATATCGCGTCCAAAACTCAATACAAATATGAATCGTCACGATATTGTTTCAGATCGATCGTAACGACCGATCGTTCCGTATATGGGGGCCCTTAGGTTAATTGAGAAAACAAGATGAAAACGAACTTAGGTATCAGACAAAATACTATGACGTATGATTTTGCCATGCATCTGTAAGTAACAATACTCGCATCATATACATTCATAACACATTTGCGAGCATTTTAATAAACTAAGAATTGGGTCAATTTTTTAAATGTAAAACAATGCATTTAGGAGCATTGACGCCTGTACGACTTTAATAGCAAATATTCAAACTAGATTTTTTGTATACTCAGTCGTAAGGGTTCTTGGCCTTAGAGGTTTGGTAATTATAGGAATTCTGCCAATCGGGGTGGTTCTCAGCTAGATTTAATGAAAATCGATTGTACCGCTTCAGTTTAAGGGGGAATTTTATATATTTAAGAGTCATTTATTTCCATGCAGTAAGTGGTTTACATGTAAAGTCAATCTGACATTCTATAGCAATAAAGTTGTGCTTCCTATGTCTTGACATCTCTAATGACATTGATGACTTCAAGCTATTTTTCTTTGAAATGTCTCTAAATTTACGTTCGTGACCGTATTGAGATTACTCTTGCAATACTTACCAAAATGTTCATCTCTTCAACAGTGAGCAGCCGATTTTTACGTGCAAAGCCCACGTGTTCCACATAGACCCGAAGACGAAGCGATCATGGATGACCGCCAGTACCACAGCTGTATCCGTCTCGTTCTTCTACGACTCGTCGCGCAATTTGTACCGCATCATTAGCGTTGAGGGAACCAAGGTAATTATGGCCATCATCATTATTATAAGCTTTATCCTCATCAACGTTATTATCATCAGCCTATAGCAGGTCACTGTGAAATAAGGGAATCTCCATAAGATTCTCACTGAACGCGAACCGAGAGACTTCTCAGCGAGCTGTTCAGTAGACTAGAACTACTAGGGTGTTGTTTACCTGTTTAACTCTGTAGATATACCTTCGACATGTTATTATGGCATTGCTTTTAACTCGCGTTGGTCCTCATTTAGTACATCCCGAATCTGATGACTGTGTGTGCGTCCAGGGCGTCCCCTACTGACATCTCCACTTACTCTCCACTTCTTCATCAATGTTTTCTAAATGACCAAACCATCTAATCATTCCCATTTCGTTTTTTTTTTAAATATAATGTTATATTTCATTGTTATTGTCCTAGGCGGTGATAAACAGTACCATCACAGCCAACATGACTTTTACAAAGACGTCGCAGAAGTTCGGCCAGTGGAGCGATGTGAGAGCGAACACCGTGTATGGATTGGGGTTCGCGTCCGAAGCGGAGTTAGGAAAGGTATTTATATTGCTTTTATTTCTTTTATGCATTGTTGCTTCTATTTACTGTTTTTTTTTCATTGTATTTTTTTCGCAAATGTATTAAAAAAAGTCGTTGATGCACGTGCGGAACTGTCATTTTTGCCAAGACGCTTTGGGACTCGTGTAAAATGACATACTTTCCGCAGTTGCATCAAACTATAGCCTGACCCGGAATATAAAAACCTCGCCATATTCTAGAAATTATATGGACTGATTTTTCTATTGCAATTCACGAAACGCAGATAAAAAAAGTATTAGTGGCGACCCCATTAGAGGTTTTTTATTTTTCTTGTGAGGCTTTCTTTCTTTCCATTTTGTAGAATAGTCCAGGGGTGTCTTGATCAGACTTCGTCGCGTCAGGTGGCAGAATTTGGATATCTTATACTATTGAATTGTTGCAGTTCATAGAGAAGTTCCAAGAAGTGAAGGAGGCGATCTCGGCGCAGCAGATGTCGGGCAAGGCGGCCAACGGCAGCAGCGGCGCCGCCACGCCCGTGGCCTCGGCCACGGCCAGCCCGCTGCTGGCCGCGCGCGCGCCCGACGAGCCGCCGCCCGTCGCGCCCGTCATGCAGGTCTGTGTGGACTCTAACCCCCTTACTAATAAACGTTGAGTAACGGTGGTATAGCTATACAATGTTTTGTCCTTATCTGTCATTGTGACATTTGAATTTGACAGATAAGGACAAAACACTGTATAGCTATACCACCGCTACTCAACGTTTATTAGTAAGGAGGTAAACCTGACACATTTTATCGGTGGCACAATTTCCATTTGCATTTTTTCCAGTGGCATAGTTTTCTACCATATACACCCTTAAGACAGCTACACACACTGTTGAGACGCCATGAGGTCCGACAAAACGCGATGCGTGTCGAATCATATCGTTTTTATTTTTATTTTTGAGTTTATTTGTTACAAACATACAAAAATACAAATCTTTCCTCTTTATAATATTGGTGTAGATAAATAAACCCGAGGCCAATGCAAAATAATGGTATCTTGAGCTGTGAGGATGGGGTCAGAACTTGGCAACAGGAACTCCACTCATATTTAACGTAGACCCACCGACTCATTAATTTGGTCTCGATAAGCAGATGATAAATATCAAAAAAGTACAGCTTGTCACAAAAAATAACTTCTTGACAGTTATCATACTGACTTAAATTTATCGAATAGAGAAGGCCAACGAGCACATAGGCCACCGAAAGGTAAGTGGGTTCTGTGACCCATAGATATCTGCATTCTCAAGACTGCAATATTAAGATTGCTAACCAAAGACTTCACATGCATTGCCAACCTTGAGGACTGAGATGGCATGCCTCTATGCCAATAATCATAGTCTTATCCCCACAGATACAACAACGCGAACGATGCTGTTTGGGGGTAGGTTGAAGGATAAGATGGTGCCCAAGGTGCTACTACCAATAAAACTGGTTAATAACCCGAATGTTTTGTTGCAGCCTAAAGTTGACAATGACGAGCTTATGGTGCACCAGAGAGCTCACTCCACCTCGTCCGCACTACAGGTATTATTACGAATTTTAAGAGAACTTATTCCTAAAGCGCGAACTAGACTGGCAATAAAATTTGCAGAAGGTGATTGCTGCTTTATTTTAAAATCAGTTAAAGTAAGGAGACAAATTACAAAATCGACGGATTGAAAGAAAATTACATTATTAGAATCTTTATTTTTAATCTACGATTATTAAGATAGTAAAAGTAATGGTTGCCCCGCAGGGCGGGTACGCGACGGTGGGGCGCGCGCCGCGCGGGCCGGCGCCGGCCGCGGCCGAGGGGGCGCCCGAGGCGGGCGAGCCGCAGCTGCGCTACGAGAACGACCGGCTCAAGCTGGCGCTGGCGCAGAGGTCAGTCAACATACTACATTCTTCTTCTTCTCTTCTTTTATCAACCTAAACCACCCACTGCTAAGTGAAGGTCTCCTTCAAAGCGCGCCATTTCCCTCTCTCCTGAGCCACTGTCATCCACCTCGTCCCACACATACTACATTACACCTAGTTTTTTTTAGGGCACAGCGAAGGCGAGCATACAGGCCAGGCCAGCTGATGGAAAGTGAGATCTGTGAATGCATAGACATTTGCCTAAAGTATTTTAAAACAGGTGCAATGGTTCCGGAGAATCCTCCACATATTAACAAACTTTCAAAATTCGCTCTCTCTTCTAATATTATTATATGTTTGAGTGCTTATCTACGTATTCATCATGGTCAAAACATCAAACATGAATCCGAAAATTTTACTCGTGACATATTTATAACAGTCCGATATAGTTTCAAAAGCTTTATTCAATTGAAAATGTTTTGTACAATACTTAAAAACTAAATAAGAAATAAACAGGTACAGTCTTTAAGTATCTTAGGAAAAATTATTAAAAATGTTACATTAATAAATACTAAGTTCAACCCACAGTTAAAAATAGCTTTAAAGTCTTCAAGTAAAGGTCTTCAGTCATCATCTTACAATGAACAAATTTCACAAGCCTCAGAACATACCAAATAATATTATTTTAACAATAACAATAAAATGGTGAATTTCGTAAACATTGTTTGTAGTTAAGGACTTAATTGAGAGAGCGGTAATTTTCTTTCATTGTGTTGTAAAAAAATAGTCAACAATCATATGGTTAGTTTTCCTCAAACAAAGGGAAAAGTTAAGTACCTACTTACTTTTTAATTAAGTTCTTAACTAAGTACAATGTTTTTGAAATCTACCCCAAAGTGCATTCATGCCACAAAAAATAACACAATAATCATCAATTTAAGTTACAACGATTCTAGTGACTTCTGACATCGCCAAAAGAACGTCGCTTTGATTATAAAAAACAACTGCTTTTTTTACTATAGTCTTTCTCTGATTCATATCTTTAGTGCGAGTTGCGTTTGTTAAGGCAATATTGGCAGTTGACCTATTAGCCTGTGTTCTAATACGATGAACTCACAGGCTAATTTCGGACGGTGGACTATAGTCTGAGTTGCCCTTTAGGTAAGAATCCTGTTTATCACATGAAGGTAATAAGGATGGTTCTAAAACCTTACCCTTCGGCACTTGTCTCATCGCCGACGATGAGCGAGAAGCGAATAGAGTCAGCGATCAAATATTAGGTACCTATTATATGCGTAATCTTTTATTGACACGGGATCTATATCTTTTGTTCGTTTCTTGAGCGAGAAATATATGGGTCTCTTTTATTGACACGGGATCTATATCTTTTTTTCGTTTCTTGAGCGAGAAATATATGTGTCCTTTTATTGACACGGGATCTATATCTTTTGTTCGTTTCTAGAGCGAGAAATATATGGGTCTCTTTTATTGACACGGGATCTATATCTTTTGTTCGTTGCTTGAGCGAGAAATATATGGGTCTCTTTTATTGACACGGGATCTATATCTTTTGCTCGTTTCTTGAGCGAGAAATATATGGGTCTCTTTTATTGACACGGGACCTATATCTTTTGTTCGTTTCTTGAGCGAGAAATATAAAGGGTCTCTTTTATTGACACGGGATCTATATCTTTTGTTCGTTTCTTGAGCGAGAAATATATGGGTCTCTTTTATTGACTCGGGATCTATATCTTGTGTTCGTTTCTTGACCGAAAAATATATGGGTCTCTTTTATTGACACGGGATCTATATATTTTGTTTGTTTCTTGAGCGAGAAAGTAGTCGATAGCTAATCGCTTCCTCGCTGGCAGTGGGACAAGTGCCTTATTCATAAACGCCCAATAGCTAAAGTGTGCTTGAGATATGCTCTGTCCTCATCTGTCATTGACATTTGAATTTGACAGAAAAGGACGAGTACTTGAACTAAAATAGGTTTATTTTGCGTTTATGAATAACGTTTAGTGTTCATAGCCAACAATAGGCACAAAGCCATCGTCAAAAGACTGATGGCTGTACTCATGGTACTGAGGTTGTGGCTCGAACAAAGGTTTGACGGATTTTGGCTCCTCATGTTCGATGGGGGTTCCTATTTTGTGGACGACCGCGTTGAAACCGTTCTTGTCGTCAGCTTCGTATTCCACTACGCGTTTTGTTCCGTCGGTCTCTATGAGGGTGTAGCTTCCTGGAAATGGATACAAAACCCGGAATAAAAAGTGTCCTGTTTCAACGTGTGTCAAAGGATATGCACAAAAGATAAAGATTGCAAAAAAATATAGTACTAACTTCGACTCCTTCCGACCTATTTTTGTTATCAATCAATCATTTATTGCGTTTCATGTTGTTTACAATGCGGTCTTTTAAATAAATTATACAACCCCTTGCAGAAAAACGGGGACTATAACCTCGTAAGGCCCACCATACTACAAACAGGGAGTTTTTTGTGAGCGAGACTTTGAACCTAACATCATGGCAATAAAGTTCAATTACGTTTGTTCGATAATGCCCTTTTCAGTTTATGAAGAAAGGAAAATAAACTTTATTCAAACTGCAAATACGGTTCAAATTAAATTGCCTTGATAATGTACATCCTATTGTACACTGGGCCTTACGAGGTTAAAAAAATTCAAGTATTTTAAATATCATTCAACAAAATCAAATTATTTTCGAAAAAATTGCCCATTTTCTTTACAAATGGGCGGTATTGACCACCCTCCGGTACCTAACTGCTCACTTTGCAATAATATGCGTAAAGCAATAGATATGCTGATATTTCTTCTTCCTCCAAGGGCAAGAGATAGTCAAGAGCAAACTCATTATCAATATAAAACTAGAATACCTAGATCCAGAATTATTACCCGGAGTACTGTCAAAGTATCGTTACTAACAGCGTCAGTATCTTAAAAACTAGCTGTTCCCGTGACCACTTCGTTGGGCAATAGTACATTATTGCCTAGGCATGGAAGCAGGCAATTGCGGGCCGAGTATTGGATTAAACGGACGAGCTTGCGAGTCCGTTTAAAAATAAGAAGCCCGCAATTGCTGTTCCTGCCGAGGCAAATATAGTGCTTTTCTCAAAAATCGCAAGAAAAAATTTGTGTTGGAGTCAAATCTTCATCGCTTGAACTCATTTTTGAATTGCATACAAATAGAAACTGTGAAAAAACCATCACTCCTTACCGCCTTTTTGTTTATGACAAGGAGAAACGCAATTCTTGCTTTAAAAAAAAAACATAAGCTATTCCAGGCACAAATAAAAAAGTTATGTTTCGAGTAAAATTTGGATGTATAAGACTTGGGCCCTCATTTTAGTACGGCCCTTTTCACTTTTTAAAAAGTTACAAGCTAGATAGTAATGGAATTTGTATGCAACATTGCGGGCTTGTGTAGCGAGCACGCAATGTTTCTTTTTTTTAATTTGAGAACTGTCAGTAAACTATGTACTTCGCGTCTCAATATGTAGATAGGAATGTCAATATTTCCGGACATTTTTGAGAAATAAACATTTTTTATAGCCTATGATACTCACAAATAACGTGGCTTTCTAGTGGTAAAGAATTTTCAAAATCGGTTCGATAGATCCAGTGATTACCCCCTATAACGTCACAAACTTTACCTCTTTATAGATTGATGGCTAGACTTTCTATAGTGACGTACCTTTAACTTTGTCCCCGTCCCTGGTCTCCCAGTGCTCCTTGTTGTCGCCAGTGTGGGGATCCTTCACCGAATAGTCGAACGCGTATTTAGGGTGCGCCTGGAATTAGTCAATTATATTCTTTATAGCTTTTATCTTGAATCCTTGAGGAACTGTCAAAGTATCCGGGATAAAAAGTAGTCTATCTAGTACTCTTCGGCCTATAAACTATCAAAAATTAGTAGTGAATAGGTATTTTCTGGGTAAGCGTGTACCACCTTCGACCTCGTCGTCACTTAACATCAGGTGAGACTGAGGTCAAAAGTGAACCCATTGTTGATTTTAAAAAAAACGGGCCATCCCGTTTATTTTTCTTGAGGTGTCTTGAAAATCGGTTGGGCCGTTTAAGAGATATCAGTTCTGAAAGTGGGGGTCGCCAATACTGCCCTCCTACATACAAAAGGCACAAGTGCAAATAATTCATAGAAGCATTTTAAACTCTCATATGTTATAAATAAGGTTGGAAGTGCAATACAACTCATATAGAAGATGTGCCTTTTATCCTTAGGAGGGCAGAATATATCGACGTTTTTAAATTTTATAATAGTAACGACCTGCTCTCGCTTCACTTCACTGTACATAAACCAGCATTTATTATACTGCGCTCCTACGGAGAAAAGACACAAGTGCAATTAATTCATAGAAGCATATTAAACTCTCACAGGTTATAATAAGGTTGGATATGCAATACAATTCATATAGTAGATGTGCCTTTTTTCTCTTGAAGGGCAGCATACATAAAAAGCTTTCTCTTGAATCGATTGATGAAAACCGCGTTAAAGTTCGTTGCGTATTTTGAAAGATCTAAGTGAACATACTCTGCCCTCCTAAGCAAAAATGCAATAACTAAATTCAATAGCCAAAGCAGATTAAACTCTCTTCTGTTTGTAACTAGGTTGCAATTTCTACAGATGTTTTGTCTGAGATATCGCCATTATGCTTAGTAGGGCAGTACTGAGGGACAGACGGCGGGAAGCGACTTTGTTTAATACTATATAAAGAAGTTACTCACATGATAATCCACTTCATAGTCCTCATGGTGTTCGTCCAAGCTCTGATGCGGTATGGCTGGCTTGAAGCTGTAGGCGTCCAGGTCATGACCTTCGTAGCCAGGGTAGTTTTCGTATTGGGCAAGAGTCGAAACCACCAGCAAGAAGAAGGGGAGAGTACGCTGAGGAGAGGAGTTGATTATATTAGATAAAAGTTACCTATAAGCACTTGTCCAGGGGTCGTATACCAATATGATTTAATAAATTTATTGAAGAAAAAAATATTCATTAATAAACAGTGATCTGGGAAAACGGTGCAAAACTTTAACAAAACTTGCAAAGCTGACATAAAGGAGAACTTGCAACCAAGCAAAATAAGAGTATTATTGAAAAATAATAATATTATTGGCAGATTAGTGTTCAATTTAACTCTATATCAGAGTCTCGGATTTGGTATAAGGATATTAATAGTTTCATGGCTGTAATGTAAGTTTTGTTAAGTTTTGTTGAAGTTTCGCATCGTTTTCCCCGATCACTGTTAATAAACGAGATACAGATGTAGTGAATAATCCTTTCGCATCGTTTTTTGTCGTATAAGTTCGTATTTATCTTGCTTTCTCAATAAGCTTCAGTACCTATAAATAAGCCAACTGTGAAAGCAAAATAAATACGAAGTAATCCGACAAAAAACGATGGAAAAGTATTATTCACTACATCTGTACCGAAATTGTATACCGGTATTTTTGTATGAAAATAATACCGGTATACGACCCCTGGCCCACCGCCGACGAGGAAGAGATTAGCTGTAGATTATTTTCTCTCTCAAGACAAAACAAAAGATCCCGTATTAATAAAAGACACAAATATTAACCTCGTAAGGCCCACCATACTAAAAACAGGTAGTTTTTTGTGAGTGGGACTTTGAATCTACCGTCAAGGCAATAAAGTTCAATTAAGTTTGTTCGATAATGCCATTTTCAGTATATGAATACAGGAAAATAAACCTATTCCCATTGGAACACAGTTCAAATTAAATTGTCTTGATTATGTACCTACATCGTATTGCACACTGGGCCTTACGAGGTTATTACACTTACTAGCAAAACAATTGCATCACTTTGCATTTTTTTATGGCCCCCGATTATCTTTGTAAACCGATTTTTCTTTCTGAAATATTTAAATGAATTCATGTTTCTTGTAATCTAAGCTTTACAAGAAGTAAACAAACATGGAAATTATCGAAACATTATGGACATGAAAAAATTAAACGTGATGCAATTGTTTTGCTCGTAAGTGTAGTTGTTCGCTGGCTGTTTACATTCCCGGCGAGAACTCTCTCCGATTACTTACTCAGCACGGGTAGCACAAGTTGTATTTTCTCGATTGTCGCTCAGTGTGTCTGTATCGTTACAGACTAGAAAGAAAGGGAGTTCCGAGTGTCAAACATGTCTCGGAAAACACGTGCTAGCGGTGCAGATAAACTACTCATGAACTGACTGCTCGTTTCACTATTTCAGGCAAAATAAAAACGAACCTGCAACCCGGCGCTGTATCTAATTATATGTAATACAACTAGGCATAATTCACATCGGAAGCCTGAAAAACAGGCATTAACACATAATTACTAAACATTAAATTAAAATTTAACCAAATTGCAGTATGGATAACAGTCAATTTCCTTCCGCGATACCGTCGCGTGCGCAATCGCGTACGCGACGCCATTAAATCGGCCGTGTTCGGCTGTTTCCGGGTGTTTCCGGATTACATGCGTAATGGCCGCGGTTTCGGTTGGGAACGTTGGCCATTATGAATTTGAAATTCGAAAATTTATATTATAAATTATATTTTTTTATTCCCAAGCAAACAGGATTATGTTTGCCAGTGTTTTTGTGTAAGTACATTTTTGTGCAATAGTACGATAAAATACCGGGTTATAGGTTTGTTTGTAGAATTATCACCTCTATGGACTTGAAAAAAAGTTCAAATTCGGTGGCAATAATCGGTAAAATGCCAACAATACTTAGGTCTGGGGCTCAACATGGTAAAACCATATTGCTTTGATATCAATATGGCTGTTATCGTATTGTTTTCAACTCGGCCGCCATTACTGTCAAGTAAATAAGAGCTATCAAAACGTTGACAATACGTAAACACGTCAAAAGCAATAAAGTTTTACCGGGTACAATGTCAGACCTGTATAACTTTACCTATTTAGAAGCATATAATATCTAGTTATCTGATTTCTATAAAATATTTCAAGATATGCATGAATGCATATTGACACTGAACGAGTCAAAGAAAACGCTATATGGTAATACATGTTTGATGTATGGATAAACAGAGAAATCTGTTAGATAATGGCCCGATTTGTATGTAAACATTGTGTCAGTCTGTCCGTTAGTTCGCGTGCGAATTCTGCATGGATGCAATGCATAATTGTTTTTAAAGTATATGTTAATATTGTTGATGTTAAAAACCATTTCGAGGAATAGGTTTACTGACCCCGCATTAAATTGTAAGTTTTTCAAATATTTTAAGATTTTAAGTCGTTCTGATGTTGTGATTGACCATTAGGTTTTTAGTAATAAAAAAATAAACTTAGAAAACTTACTAAGTTATAAAAATGCCTTATAAAAATACAAAGTGAATCAGATTACATCCTTAAAAAAAAGCCACGGTTAGTGTGTTAGTTTGTTACTCCTTCACGCTGCAACGGCTGGACGAAAATGCTGGTGATCCGGCTGGCTACTTTAAAATTTCCCGTGTGAATAACGACAGTCTAAATCCCCCGCAACATGGGATGACTGAATTACTAATTCTACGCGGGCGAAGACACAGGCAGAAGCTAGTTTTCACTTAAACGGAAATCCTTTTATAACAATGTATTCCGATTGTAATAGAAATATATTCGATAGCTGTTGCCCGCGGCTCCGTCCGCGCAGAAAAATAAAACATAGCCTATGTTCATCAGAAATAATGTAGGATTCTAAAGTGAAAGATTTTTTCAGAGCCTATTCAATGCAAACAAACACACAATCAAATCTTTCCTCTTTATCATATTAGTGTAAGCAAGTACTGTCATTAGATCAAATTGCGATCTTGTAAAGTGAAAGCATATAATAATACTATGAGTGATTACACTTTAATCTCTCCGTGTCTAAGGAAACCACTATGTCATACATTATGTCACTCGGATTTCGTGTGCGATTACCAAACAATGTTCGAGTCAGCGGTGATAATTACGAACTCGTCAACTGTTTACTGACGCTTTCGAGAGAAGCTTGTATGTTAGATACTAGTGGTCCGCCCAGGCTTCGCCCGGTACAGATCTATGTATTAACACAAACCTTTCGGAAGATATTCTATCAAAAAGGAAAATTTGACACAGATTGACTTGGTTCCAAACTAATTTTACTAATAATACTACAAAATACGGCCATTCAAATAAAGATCTAGCGCAAAGAAAGTAAAGTGGAATTTCTTTTGTTTGTATGACTAATGATCAAATTAGAAAATTTACTTTATTTCATTCAAAATTGATTCATATTCCATGGGCCTTAGGAGGATAATGTTATTTATACTACGGACAAGGACCGACATCCAGTGACCTTGGATAGTTTTTTAAAAGCCATTAGAAGTATTTAATAATGTTATTTTAGACTTGGATAACCGTTCTGGATATATTGAACTCTTAGTGGCGTTCTTGCTAGAGTTACGTGTTCCCACCCCTTACAGCCAAAGTAAATACTATTTTTTTTTTATATCCAAAACTCAGAAACGATTTCTTGCGCTCATCACTCGCACAAATATATCGCATCTTCAGAACAATAGAGACCTAATTCAAAATTTCAGCTTTGAAACTTCAAGTCATACATTTATTATAATAGAGACCTAACTCGACATTTAAAATTTCTGAATAGGGTATTTGCCTGATATTAAACTTCATATATTAATTTGGATAATATATCAATATACGTAGTATGATAAAATAATTCAAAATCTAATTTGAAATTGGTAATAAAATAAAAAAGTTATAGCCTTTTAAAGTTTTTTGTCTATGTGTTTCTCACGAAACGTTGCTTTGCGTGTAATTCATATGGCGGTTGAGTTGTATGAAGTTATATTACTGTATTTTCCTCTCTGTTTAAAAGCAAGTTTTAAACATTTATATCTTTCTTATTTTTAAAGATATTAAAAAACTATTTATACTAGGCTATTCGGAAGGTAAAAAAGATTCAATTTAAATACGAATAAAAAAATTGGCAAATACCCTATTAGGTCACTATTGTTCTGAAGGTGCGATATGCCCTTACCTAGAATCAAATCCGGGACCGCTAGCTTCAAAAGCAGGGTCACTACTAACCGCATCGCCACACGTTACATATGTTAGTCATTGCAACACAAAACCATACGATTTCCTACTACAAATTGGCTAGTTACTAGCGAACCGCATGGTGCGTGTCATAATCTTGTAGAAGTACTTCCAACCAATGCAACAGATTGACTCGCCACGTGCGTACATAACTGATGGCTTTGCTGATGTGGGCTACCGCAGAATAATCCACTAGTGGTATTATTCTCTGACGACAGTTCTTACCTAACTGCATAGTCATAGTATAACCATTTTAAATTGAATGTAGTTGACAATAGAGTCCAGAATGCTTCGAACACTACATTGCAGTTAGGCGCCTTCCTTGGTATTGCTGCAGTATAATCGGGTCGTTTAACCTTGTCCCATCGTAACAGTAATTTTTTTGTCAGTGGGACTTTGAATCTACCATCAAGGCAATAAAGTTCAATTACGTTTGTTCGAAAATGCCATTTTCAGTTTATCAAGAAATGAAAATAAACTTTATTCCCATTGCAATGCAGTTCAAATTAAATTGCCTTGGCCTTACGAAGTTAAAGGCCCGATTTGACAGCTGTCAACGCAGTAAATAGTACATTATTGCCTAGGCATGGAAGTAGGCAATTGCGGGCCGAGTATTGTTTTAAACGGACGAGCTTGCGAGTCCGTTTAAAAATACGAAGCCCGCAATTGCTGTTCCTGCCGAGGCAAATATAGTGCTTTTCTCAAAAATCGCAAGTTTTTTTTTGTGTTGAAGTAAAATCTTCATCGCTTGAACTCAATTTTTAAATTGCATACAAACAAACTTCATGTGAAAAAACCATCACTCTTTACCGCCTTTTTGTTTATGACAAGGAGAATCGCAAGATTTGTTTTTTAAAAAAACATATGCTATTCCAGACACAGATAAAAAAGTTATGTTTCGAATAAAATTTGGATGTATAAGACTTGTGCCTTCATTTTATTATGGGCTTTTTCACTTTTTAAAAAGTTACAAGCTAGATAGTAATGGAATTTGTATGCAACATTGCGGGCTTGTGTAGCGAGCGCGCAATGTTTTTTTTTTTAATTTGAGATCTGTCAGTAAACTATGTCCTTCGCGTCTCTATATGTAGATAGTAATGTCAACATTTCCAGACATTTTTGAGAAAAATAAGTTTCTTATTCATTCTTTGTTGCCGACTGTACTTTTTTTTCATTTCATTATCTGCTTGTCAAGACCAAACTAAAGACTCCCAACACGGTGTGTGTCCGTTATGAAAAATGAAAAAAAAAAAAAAGTGCTAGTTAATTAAAACCTAGATGCGTAAATGCATTTCTCCAACGTTAAAAAAGTTTCTCCAAAGCTATCTCCATTTCAAATGTCATCCTAATTCGTCCAGCAGCTTTATATGCAGGTTTTCGTCTTCGTTACCAGAATTTCTACTTTAATACCTACTATTCATGCTCTTTAAGGTCTTTTCTATTATTATTTAGACCTATTCCTAGTAATTGTATGTATGCTACCCAAATTCCCAAATCACAAACGACAGACGGAAAATAAGCCAAGCTTCGCGCCGCAGCAAAAAATCAAGAGTAAGTGAAAACTGCTTGCGTGAGTGCTGTCACGCAAGCCTGCCGCATTAGATACGATATAGTATAGGAAATGTAATAAATAGCGAAGCATCGGTTCCTCGAGTTGACTCAGCATGTATTGGATTGTTTTGTACCCGATTCTTAGATGTTTTTATACACACGGGCCAAAAACAAGGTCACTTAAATCAGATTCTTTACATTATTATTAACAGAATGTTAAAATGCGCCAAAAAACAGTTTTTTAGGCAAGTCTTTGAATCGAGGAACTACTTTTTCATTCATGAAAACGAAAAAAAGAATTTGTTAGTTATGTATGAGAAACCTTAAAAAATATTTGCGGTTAAAAGCTGTTGAATTAATGTTGTATCACAAGTTAAATTTGAAGTGTGAAAATACTTTTTACCTACCCTACAATAGGGGTGCGTCCTGGGTAAAAAAGTAATAATTCTAATTAGTCCGTCAGTAAGATTATCAAAAAATATTGACCACGTATTTTTTGCTTTTTCAAAATCAATCAAAATTGACAATTATAACGCGCATCAAAGTTCGGGAGTGGGGGCGAAACTTCAACGCGCTTTATCTTCGTCATTTTTTGTTTAATTGACAAGAGAAAAAATACGTTTTTAATATTTTTTGTTAATGCAAAAGACGGACTAATTATATTTTTTTAGGACACTAGCCTATTGCGAGGAGGAGACTTACTGACCCACATACAATTGTCACATTTTTTGTAAATATATGTTTTTTTTCATAACTAATTCTTTTTCGTTTTTGTCATAGTATTTTTTTGTAACTGGTTTTGGAACCAAAAAATATTAACGGCCACAAAATAATATTCATTATGAACAAAATCAATCTGTAGCTATTATAAAATGGACGAAACTAGTTGCTTTAAATAGTCCTTTCTATTTTTGTATAAAAACGGCTGTTATTTACTGGTCATTTGGGTAGCCATTTCTTGGCACAGTCCAAATCAACGGAAGATTCTCCTAACCGTAAGCTCCCCTTGCATATGTTTGTTCCACTTGTTTTCGAACGAGATATGAGAGAAACGTAATATTGTAATGAAAGAACGCATCGGGTTTTCCTTGACTCGATTGCTTCGTCGAATATCGGAGTAGAATGTTGGATAAATATGCTTTATTTGCGTGAAAGAGAGTTTTTCTTGAATATGTAATCTGTTCTTCTTTTCAGGAGCTCTATTATTTGGTAATCTCATATTGTTATTGTACATATACGTTGTGGATGTTATGAAAACCTATCTTGTGTGTTTTCCTTTCCAAGAAAAAACAAATTAATAAAAAAATAAACGATAACGTACAAGCCTAGTTTTTCATAATAACTGCAACATATTCAAAAAACGTGGAAATCGGACTTGATTAAGGGGGTGGAAAGCGTTACCACTCGGAGCTACATTTGTATGGAAAAAAATTGACAGCTACGCGATTTGAGCGTCACCTCACAATTCTCTTAAGCGAAGGTAGCAATGCGATCGCAGTTGTATTTGCATACATACATACATACATACATACATACATACATACATACATACATATATACATACATACACACATACATACATACATAAACTCAAAAAAATGTTGATAATTCTGTAATCACATTTTTCACAAAGGCTACGTGTATTTAACGTAGACCAATCGAAAACGGACTTATGGCCGAACCCTATATTCAAACCGCGGACAGATAGGCTTACATCGGATTAAAATTTGACACATTTTGTATGGGCAAATGTCAAATTATAATCCGAATTCGTTTACCGACCGTTTGTTTGCAGAACTTTCGTTAAGTATGAATGACACTGGAAACAAAAGGACAGACAAAAAATATTGATCTCAGAAACTTATTAAAAAAATAGATGTTAGCCGTATTTATTGTCAAAAAAATAAGATCCATAGGATTTGATAACGATAAATTAGGGTGATGGAACCAGTAATGGACAAGGCACCAATAATGGACGCTTGATTCTTATTTTACAGAAGATAAGGGTTATTCGTTTGTTTTGCAACAATCAATTTAGGACCGCATATGACATTTGAATTAAGAGTGAAGTGTCCATTACTGGTGCCTGTCAGCTAAAACTGTCCATCATTGGTGCTGTCACTCTATGGGGTTTTCTTTCATCTTTCTTGGGGCTTACTGATTTAAAAAAAGATAGAATAAGTAATTGTTTTCTTTTGGACTACTTAAATATGAATGTCAGGATATAATCTAACTTGTAGTCCTATATACTATGCGTACTAAACAGGAATAAACATAGTTATATTTAAAAAAAAAACCACTTAAATATTTAAAACACTACAATAAAGATTAGGAGAGATGACTGATTTAGAAAATTGATTTTTAATAGGTACCGTTAGCCCTCCTATTATAAATTAAATAAACCAATTTGCGCCTGCTCGAGTAGAACTCAATTAGGAGATTAGATTTCGTGGTTTCAACGAGAACTTTGATAGATAGTACCGGGATGAAGAGTATCATAGTAAGTTTATATGTTGATTAGTGTGTTAACTTCCTCCGATTATATTTGCAGTATTATAGGTAGTTGGGTCAATGTATGAAAATCCCTGACAACGGGTCTCCTAGTGTCCTAAGTAAGGTGCAAAAGCTACTAATAATGTTTTAATGTATTTTTTTTAATGATAACGTTATTTTTTTCTATCACTCAAAATACCGAGAGCTGATTCCATAAAGAACCTAGTGCAGTAATTTGAATGATTAATCCCTCTATATGCCTTGCTTGCGACGTGGGCTCGTCCTATATTGGGGTCATACACACTCGCAAAAACAAAAGTTGTCTCTCCTGTGGTCAATACTTAAAGGCTTGTGTGCATATAAGTTATGTTTTTATTTGCTAGGACTAAAGTAGACCTGACGGCGCTTATGAGGATGTGGGTTCTGCCAGCAAATTAGGCCTTGAAAACGTCAACTTTGGGTATGTTCACAGGAAAGACGGTAACCTAGATCTGTGTATGTCCCATTGACCGAATTATAGGATACCAAGTAGAATTGCCCTTGTAGCAAAATATCTTTATCTACATCCATATCATAACTTCCCTACAATATGTTCAGAAGCGATAAGCAAATCGCCTATATTAAGAAATCTGTATCTGTGGTTGCATCTTAATGTTTACATTAAAGTATAGTGCATCGTAATGTTTACATTAAAGTGTCGGTACCTAAACATTAAAGTATTGGTAATACTGTGCCACTGAATGCAAATGAAAATGCAAGCCATATCTGTACATTATAAATAAAGTTTGTTTTTTATTATTTCTTTGTTTGTTTTAAGCTTACTACAAACAAGTTAAGTTAACAGTAACACTAACTTAATAAAAATACAGGCCATATCTGAACATATTATAGAAAATTTACGATATGCATGTAGATAAACTTATGTTTGCGGCTATACATAATTAGGCATTAAAACACTCGTGTGATCTTATTATGCACCAGCCACATAAACTACTATTTATTGCCCTTAATTATAAACGTGGAGTAACCGTGGAGTATCTAACCATGCTTTGTCCTTATCTGTCAAATTCAAATGTCACAATGACAGATAAGGACAATGACAAGCTTGGTTTAGCTACGGTTACTCCACGTTTATAAGTAAGGGCATTAGAGTATTAGGTATTACTAAGACATTCGTAATTATTTTAGAAGAAAAAGATCTACGTCGTCAAATCCGGGAAAATGATTGGTTTGGAATCTTTTAACGATTATTGACGACATTAACCTTTTTAATGCTTATAGTTTGTCTCGAACGCATACTTTTTTTTTGGGTGCGTCAAAGTTCATATAAAATTGCAAATTAGGTTATTGGAACTCCGAAAATGTATTTCATATAATTTTACAACCTAATGATCACTCTTCATAGTCTTCATAATATTTTTTAATACTAATGATCGGAACTTATAATCATCTGAACTTATAACGCCAATATTCATGGAGCCGTACACTTTTCAGAATTTCTTAAATATCTTACGTGTAGATAAATTTAGGTTAGGTTAGGTTAGATTTATAACAATCTAAAAAAAGTAAACGTTTTTGAAAAAAATGCATTATGAGTTGCGATGATTATGACTTAAAAAAGTATGAACAAAAAAGTATAAGCAAAAATTTTCGAAGAAATTATGATGAGTATAGAGACAAATCGTTATTTGTATAAAAAATCTAAAGACCAATTTTATATGAGCCAATATGGACTCGTTTTTTTTTCAAGTTTTGTTCATTATTTAATGAGAAAATAAATAAACAAACTTCTGCTAATGGCTAAAGAGCTTAAACGCCACATGGTGTTTTCTACGCCACAGCTAGTTGTACGTAACGCGGTTACAAACGAAATGACGTCATTCAGACCACGAGTGGGCGTAGCAAGCACTGATAATATTAAATAAAAAAATCTCGGTAAATAAAAATAATAATTAAAAAAAATAGATTTTTTAGGACAATTCTCTAATTTTTGTTCAGAACCCTTTTAATAAAGTTCCTGTTGCCACGATAGCGGACAAAAGACAGAATATACCTTTTGTTAATTGAGGGGAATTTTGAATTTAATAAGCTTGTTGTTTAGTTAGGATGAAAGTTATTAACTACTTTATAGTCCCGGAAATTAAGGGTCTGGGATTTAACCTTTTGAAGGTGAGTCTATTTTAAAATACGCTTGGTTCGATTGAGGTAGTTTTTAATGGATCACTTCCATTCCATAGCAATAGGCTAGTGTCTTAAAAAAATCTAATTAGTCCGTCATTTACATAATCAAAAAATATTGAACACATATTTTTTCTTTTGTCAATTAAACAAAAAAAATACGAAGATAAACTGAGTTGAAGTTTCGCGTGACGTCACGCCGTGGCACACTATACCACGTTGTGACGTCACGAGCCCCAACTCCCGAACTTTGATGCGCGCTATGTTTGTCAATTTTGATTGATTTGATAAAGCAAAACATACGTATTCAATATTTTTTGATAATGTTACTGGCGGACTAATTCGTTTTTTTCTCAGGACACACCCCTATTGCCCTGTGCATCAGAAACTCATACTCATACCCATTTATTTACATGTCATGTTGCATGTCAACTTATTGTAGCATGGTACAGTCAACAGCATAAATAAGTGATCATTTATGTACCTTGTCACTTTAACGTCGTGTTTGAAATGTCATACAAAATTGTGAAACGATTGAAAGCGATAAGGTACATAAACGATCCTTTATTTATGCTGTTAACTGTACTACATCTGCCTGTACATGTATGAAAATTATATGAAAATAAGGGTTCCGTGTTTTGCTATTTGGCTACGGGACCCTAAAAACTAATTGACAACAGGAACTTTTTTAAAAGGTGTTCGAAAAAAATATGGTGATAGAGGTTTGTCTCAAAATAAAGAAAACAAACTGCGCCATATGGTTTTATCTACGTCACAGCTAGTACTCGATTTAAAAAACAACGCGGTGATTTAAATAACAACACGGGGCATTTCTCAGAAAGATTGTACCTAGAATTAAGACTAAAATTAAGAAACGTTAACTTTTCCGTTGCGTTACGAAAATTAGTCGTATATTTATATACTAACCTCAAAAAGACTTTATTTACATCCAACTAAGTACAGAATTCAACATTAATACAATTAAAAATTAAAACTAAACGTATTTAAATTAAAATTAAACTAAGCTACTCAAATATTAAAGATATAAATAATAATCACCACTATAAAAAGAACACCCCATCTAGCAGGTCCGCTCGCGGCATGGTCCCCATGACACTGGCTGCATTATCTCTCTGGATAGCTAGCCCAATCCTTTGGGAGAGGTAAGCACCAGCTCGCAACGCCAATAGGGAATATGCATGTTTTTTTTACAGCTTCAATAAAAGCTGATTCATGTTACAAACAGGTGAGAAAAAATATTTTTTGAATAGCTATAAAAATAACAAAGATGTAAGCCAACAAAGATTTGTTCCTATCTCACTGTAGCAAAACAGAATTTTACTTGGAGTTAATATGGCCGAACTGCACGATGACGTCACCGGTGCACTTCGGATCTCTCTGTCTAATTATCATTTTAAAATGCTTGTATCATCCGTATAACTTGACCGATTTTAATTTTAATTTCACTTTTGGTGATCTCTTTTACGGTATTTTGATATTTTATTGAGAAATGCGATTTAAAAAATTCATGCATATTCCCTATTAGCAGTATCTCGTATTCAATAAATGAAGTAGATTCAATCCTCACCCGTTAGTAATATGCTTGCACTTGCTACAGGAGTTTTGTCTGAGATACCACCATTTATTTGTCTTATAACAGTATAGCTAATTTTCGTAACGCAGCGGAAAAGTTACCGTTTCTTAATTTTAGTCCTTAACTAGTTACAATCTTTCTGAGAAACGCCCGGTTACAAACAAAATGATGTCATTCCGAACACTAGTCCAAAGAGGGCATAAAAAAAATAGTTTATTTCAGATTTCAAGATCCATAGCAAACACTGATAATATTCAATATTATTTTCTCAGACAAACCTCTATAGGGTGACGGCTCCAATGATGGGCACTTTTAGCTCACAGGCACCAGTAATGGACACTTCACTCTTGATTCAAATTTCATACGGTGCTAAATTGATTGTTGCAAAACAAATGAATAACCCTTATCTTCTGTAAAATAAGAATCAAGTGTCCATTATTGGTGCCTTGTCCATTACTGGTTCCATCACAATAAGCATGATTTTGATCACAACATTTAAAAAAAAACCCGTTGTCAATTAGCTTATCGATGAGAGTACTAAAGCTAACTGAAAAATAAAAATCATACGAACATTTCTTACCAAAAATGATGTCGTATTATTCACTATATTTATACCTACATATTAAAGAAGCGAATTCCAATAATAATAATAATTAGTTACGGAATTAAATAGAAATACAGTTTTTCTGTGAGGACGAAGCATTGGGTAGTAATGGAATTCGCTTCTTTCATATGTGGGCATTTATAAACTAAGCTAATAGCTAATAATAATAAATTAATTTATTTACCAAGAATATAAATACCACAGTAAGGGCTTGTTGTTTGATCAGTAGTTAAACTAACTAATCGTTAAAAACCGTAACGAATGGTTAAATCTCAACAAAATGTGTCAAATTTTCGATTCCTTTTTCGAATTTTAACAATTAGTTGAGTTAACCACCGATCAAACAACGGGCCCTAAGTTTCCTGTTGCCTACGCATTAGGACTGGATAAAAAGAGTGTACACCTGTTAAGTAAGGATTTAGTGGGACTAAACTATTTATTAAGCAACAATAACATCAATCAATGTTAACTAACCTGAATATATCACTCATTAAGTAGCAATTTCACCATACGATGTTAAATTTAATAAATGTTAATTAACTGTTAATTCATACATTTTAACAGCTGTTAATGCTCTAATCATCTGTTAAGTGCTTAACATCGTATGGTGAAATTGGTACGAAAGATTAAAGATTTCATTTCACTGTCTTGCGGATACCAAATTGACGAATAAGCAGATTTAAGCAGATATTTTGGATGTATGTTTTTTTATGAATTCTGTCAGTAAATTTTATTACAGTTCTTCATCTATTTTATTTCGTTGGATGTAATAATTTAATAAGTTTGAAATTAATGTTAACTTCTGATTTAATCGCGTGCCTAATCTTAAATTGAATCTCGACGTTTTGGACTCTTTACAGGTATCATGATCGCATTTTATGACACGCGATCTATTAAGTTAATTTTTATTCGTTTTCTTTTCTTTACTTCTCACAAAATCTTAAAAAATAATGTACTTTGCTGGTTAGTTAATTCGGCTATAAAAACAATGCTTACTAACGAACCGTCGTACTCAAAGACATCTTAGAGACAAAATTAACTCGTTCCATTTTCATGCTTGTGTACTGTCAAGGACTTTAATTGTTAAGCCACTATGGAACCCTGTCATAATGACAGCGTCAACCACATGAAAGAAATTACGCTAAAATTAATGATTAACGTTATGCGGCAGGGTTCCATAGTGGCTCAACAAATAAAGTCCTTCACTGTACCTATGAGAGGAAACTACTTGCCGTCACATTCGTCACTAAGGTAACTAACTACTTAATTAATTTGATTTTTATTGATTTGTAATTTGGTCATTATTTATTTATTTATTTAATCTTTATTCCACAGAAATAAGTACAAATAGCGGACCTAATGTGTAATGGCATTCTGTACCAGTCGACCAAATAATGAAACAGGAATTTACAAATTAAGACTTAGTTAAATCACTGATTTGCAAATTGTACCAATTCATTAATCACTAATTATATTTAAATTTGCTACTACTAGGTACATTATGAAAAATCACTAAAAGATGGTGATCCTAAAAGTCCTTCAAAAAACAACACACCAGTGATCCACATGAACCAAAAAAAATTTACTCACAATTGTAATTTCCATAATTACGTATTTTCTGCACTCGCACGAGACACCTTGTTAGCGAAATGTAAATTATTTCACTCGCCCACCAACTTATATCCAAGAAATAGTTAATTCCATTCCCCCCTTTTGTCTCCCCCCTTTGCGAGATGACCGATTGGTAAGTTGCGGTGGTATTCTCGATCGAAATGGTAAATGTCTGTGTTAGTAGTTATTAGTTTCTCGCACGCGAAATAGCTTACATATCCCAGCGTTTACCCCAGGAAAGTTATGGTTTGTCTCTATGGAATGGAGACACAATAATATATCTTTATCTGTAGTTTCATTGCGTATTTTTTTTATTACCAAGTTTTTAACCATGTTTCTCAATAATCCATCTAGAATTTTGGCCGCGACAGTTAAAAAAATGAAATTAAACTTATTTTAATTCTGTAAAAAAAGAGCAAAAATGCTATACAACTTATTTTGGTTAATCTTAATTTATCTTCTGTGTAAGGTTGTTTAGAAGAGATCGCTATTTAGCGATAAAGATTTACTTTCCATGTTGTTATTGTCTGTGGTGTTCAATAAATAATATTTGAATTGTATTGTATCTGGTTTATGTATAGAAGTAGCATATTTTTGATACTCGTACAATATATCTACAAAACTTGCCTTTGCTGTGGTTGAGAATAACACCTGTGGGGTTGTGATACTTGTGATTATATGATTCACAATTTCCAAACTTGTTTGTATCAGATTAATTGGGATATATAGCGTAGTTAGCGGGGGTTTTCGGGCAGATGTTTGTTATTTGGCGTGATGCCAATTAGGTGAGATCAATTTTTACCTACTGGATTTAGCTGAAAATCAGAGTTTTGACTTGTAGGTTATAGGTTAAAGGGAGCTAGTTTTTAACCCCCGACGAAAAAAGAGGGGTGTTATAAGTTTGACGTGTAAGTGTGTGTGTGTCTGTCTGTCTGTGGCACCGTAGCTCTTAAACGGATGAACCGATTCGGATGCGGTTTTTTTTTATTTGAAAGCAGGATTTCTAGGGTTGGTTCTTAGACATGTTTTATCAAAATCGGTTCAGCCGTTTTTGAGATATTGAGCTTTTAGGTGGTTTAAAGCCCTATAACGGCGACAACTACTTTCAGAGCTGATATCTCTTAAACGGCCCAACCAATTTTCATGAAATCTTGCTAAGAACCATCCCAATTAATGTAGCTTTATTTAAAAAAACTTGCGTCCAAATCCGTTCATCCGTTTGGGAGCCACGATGCCACAAAAATACACTCAGATACATAGACATAGAGACACACGTTATAAACTTTTAACACTCCTCTTTTTATTTATTAATTATTAATCCCCTGTTGCAAAATGAGAGGTGTTATAAATTTGACCGCTATTTATGCTGGCCTGCCAATAGCCAAAGCAGATTAAACTCTCTTCTGTTTGTAACTAGGTTGCAATTTCTACAGATGTTTTGTCTGAGATATCGCCATTATGCTTAGTAGGGCAGTATGTGTGTGTATGTATGTTTGTATCTGTCTGTGGCACCGTAGCTATTACACGGGTGAACCGATTTGGATGCGGTTTTTTCATTTGAATACAGGTTTTTAAGCTGTGGTTCTTAGCTAGGTTTCTCTGAAAGAAAGGGGTCACCATTATATCGAAGGTTATCTATCTAATAGTTATTCGATACTCAACGATATGTACAGTCACCAGCAATAACATATGCTCCAAGATTGGACTCAAAAATATCTGATACGTCCTTATTACTAGAGGCATAAGAACGTGTCAGATATTTGTGATTCCAATGTTGTATCATATAATATTGCTGGTGACTGTACATCTTTGCAGAGGGTTCAATGGTGTAGCGTTGTTAGTAATAATTCATTTAACAAGACATTCGGTTCTAAATTGTTGAAATTATGTATTTTTATTCGTGTTTATAGCACTTTAAACACGAATGCCTGTTTTTTCCCTTTTTCTGTCTGTCTTGGCAAACTATGATATGATGATACTAGTCGTTTTCATTTTTTTCGACTCTACCGATTTATTTTCTATAGATTTTTGTGCAGGATATTCATATAACTTACTAAGTACCTATTTATTTTGAGCAAAGTGTCAGACGGTCGCCATTTAATTTATCGGACTAGACAAGGTGCTTCAAAATATCTGAGAACGTTACCCCTTCAACAATGAAACATCTTGAACAATGGAGTTGAGGTCAGACACATTTGAGCTCCTTGTCTGCTTCGATATATTGGATTCCGTTAACCGTTCTTCAGGCTGCTCTGCCTTGGGCTAGGTGAATAGCCTGAAGTGTTGCAGTTGCAGCTGTTGCTTCAGATTAGTTCAGTGTTGGCGCAGAATACTCCGTATTTCATGGTTCTTGGAACACCTAGCAAGGTCTTAACCAGACAGCCAGAAGACGGTTATCATCGGTGGCCGTATGTCAGGAAAGGAGTTGAAGACAAAGATGGTCTGATGACACAGGCATGAGATGGTCTGATCGATTAACGCATATAGGCATGATATGGTCTGATCCATTGATACATATGCATTAGATGGTCCGAAGCAACAAATCATTACAACTTTTAAAAAGCCAATTGCAATGTCGTCCACTAACACATAATCCTTTAGCCTAATGTCATCAAAGTGAAAGCAAAGATGGAATACTACTAAAACACCATAACTTGAAGAAGATGATCAATCAAAATTGAATCCTAACTTAGTTGTATAAAGTTCTAAGTTAAGCGTTGCGTCTATTCGCAAATAGGTGCGATGTATGTATACAGTTATGCAAATGGAAACAGCGCAGCAACAATATTTCATTATTATCGAACAGTATTAGTTAGCATTACAATTGTAAATTATTGTTTACTGGGAAGCGGTAAAGTGAAACATTTCGCACTATGTTCCTAGTGATGTTGACGAAATGATCGTCATTTGTATTTATTACGTGTTTTGAGGTGGTGAAGATTAGGCTGGATGAAACCTAGGCTCGTGATTCGAAATATTCTATCGAGGCGTTAAAGTAATGCACATATACCTATAACTATTACATTATTTTAAAAAAATGGCGACCCCTACCTACAGGACTGATGTCTCATAAACGGCGTAGCCGGTGTTCAAGAAATCTTGCTAAGAATAATCTTTAAAAAAACGCATCCGAATCCATACGTTTGGGAACTACGCATCCACGATTCCCCAGAAAGACAACACATGTCAAACTTATATCACCCTCTTCTTGAGACGGGGCTTCAAAAAAATGTGTAAAACGTGTTTAAAAAAAAATAGGCCGACCGTGTAGAAAAAAAAGGAGACACGTACAAACATGATCCCTAAAATTATTACACTCGTGTATTTTTCATGGAGAATCCTATCATAAGGTTGTAAGAGGAACCAAGAATCATTCTAAGTCATTTGCAAAGCCCTCTTTTCGGATTTCTCTGCACTCTACTTAACGGTAATTAAATAACCCTTTGAGTTTAGACGAGTCTAATTAAATCGTATAAACAAAGAAAGTCTTGGGTCGATTCAAGACAAACCCGGGTTTTATTCTATCCTACAACACACAAAGGGTCCAAGGGCTTTCACGGCAGAAAAAGGTTTCGGATGCCCAAGTATATCCTTGGTTGGTTTACAAAGGAAGTATTCGTTATCTAAATACCTGGGCCATTCTACTGTTCGTTGTACATAATTTTTAGCCACGTTCTCACTAAACTATTTTATTTCAAAAAACGGTAAATAGCTGCGTTTTCTAACTTGAAACTCGAAAAGGGACGTAAATAAGCTCATATTTAGAATTATCCTAATTCATAAAAAGTTATTTGTAATAACTGTAAAGTGAGTAACGCAGTTGACGTTGATGTCAATTTCGACGTCACAGAATCACCCATGGCAACATTATGTTACAATTGTATTTTATTCCTTTTCTTCATTGTTTAATTTTGTTTTCTGTGTTGCCATTGTTTGTTTTATGTTCAATTTATTATGTTTTTTTTTTCTTGTGATCGTCGAATAAATGTTTCTATTTCTATTTCTATGTCCCCGCCTTTTCTATAGAAAAAGTGCAATTTACCACTGAGTTACCAAGATTGTTCAACGATAATTGAGTAATTTAAGAGTTGTTTTTTTGAAAACCGTTGAACTTAAACATTCTAATTTCACGTTATTTATTTATACGCGGATTCATAATTTGGTATACTTTTTATCGGACCATGGCAAAAGTGTACACGTAGTGTGAGTTGGACTCGTGCTGATTACATTCTAAATCGAATTCATGTCCAAATATAATAATACCTACTGTGCGGCGGTACGGAACCCTCGGTGCGCTAGTCCGACTCGCACTTGACCGGTTTTTGGGACTATAGATGAATTACCGAGCGCGTGGAATTGCATATGTAGTGGTTGTATCGTTCGCATGAAAAGGAAAACCATTTAGGTTTTTATTTTTATTTTAATGAGATTACCTTAAACAACTGGAATAAGTAGGTATATCCTATGACATATTTGTTTATTTTGACTCTCAATCGGACCAAAATTACTGCTACTTTCTGCCATAATTTCTGCAAACTCTTACAGTAGTACATGCCCAGTCAAAATAATTCAGAAAATTGCGAGAATACAATAAAATAAGTGGTATATTTTAGCATTGCATTGTAAACAGTATTTAGAATTTGACACTGACATCATTTTTGTACTTACTTTTGAATATACAACAAAACTCTTTTTATGCTGACGGTATGAGAAGTTGAGGAAATTTAAATATAGAATGCCTGTAGACACATATTACCATTACATATGCAATTGACAACATTTAAAAAAAAAAAGCATTTTGGTTTTTTCGCGTTTATTATAGCTGGTTCAAAATTAGACTACCCGTGTTTCTCGGTTTTTCTTTATTTAACTTAAATTCGTCGTTAATAATTTATTACAGAAATAATCATTAAAAAGACCGTATATACAAAGTTAGGAATACTGATGTCGTGATCTTAGCATGATATAAAATTAAAAAGGTAACTTTCAACAGAAACAGAACTGACTGTCATGTCATGTCACTTGTCAACCATAACAACTGTAACAACATGAATTCGTCGACTTTGGGCAGATTGCGGCTATCCGCTTTTACAAATCCGTTAGTCACTTTAATTTTTAATAGCGTATATCAAAACAATAGTATTACGAGAATCGAAAGCGTATCGTTAGAATCAAGTAATCCGTCAGACAGATGAAAAATGGACATGACAGTTGTATATTTTTTTCAATTCCTATGGTAATAAATGGACTAAGGGCACTATAAGTGTATTCCTAACATTCACAATCCAACTTTTTTACTGTTTTTCCCAAATATAAAAAAAACTACTGCATAAAAAAATCCAAAAATATTTTTACTGTAATCAGCAGTATAAAATCTACAAACGGTATTTTATTTTACTACTTTAGCAGATATGAATTGTTGTCAATTCCACGCTCTCGGTAATTCATCTATACAAACGCTATGAGGCTAGTTTTCTGTGAACCCATGGACTGGGTCACCTAAATCGTACACTGCATTCGCTTTTATAAAAGTCTAATACTCCTATTCGTTTCTGATACATGTCTTACGGAATTCGTATGACGTAGGGCTGATTTGACACCCTCATATCTTTGTTAGCATTTTCAGTGCCCTGCGACACCTGGCGCGTATAAATTATATACGAGTGTGAGTCAGTGGTTTTGAACGTGTTACGTCGTAAATACGTGCTCTGTGTATTACGTGACGAGTTCAAGTGTATCAGTCTTGTATTTCACGACAAATTATTCCTTTCTGCCAAGAATGGTTTCTTTCTCGTCTGTACAAAGTATAGGTAGCTATTTATTTTGCGGATGCATTGCATATAAAGTTATGGTGAATAGGCATCTTTTGAGTGAGCTTCTTTCATCGTCGACAAAATCTTCGCCCAACAAAGGCAAGAGTCAAGAAGAAGAAACTCATTATCAATAAATTAAAAAAAAAGTCTGTGAAACCGTGTAGAGTATGTTTTTGATTCTTATTAGGAAACCAGCGCCTTTATACCATTTTCTTTGTCTTGCTTTTGAAATTATTTTCCTTTTTTAAGGGTTCCGTACCCAAAGGGTAAAAACGGGACCCTATTACTAAGACTCCACTGTCCGTCTGTCTGTCTGTCTGTCTGTCACCAGGCTGTATCTCATGAACCGTGATAGACAGTTTAAATTTTCACAGATAATGTACAAGTCGACGTAAAACGAGCCCTGAGCGACCTACCTGCGCAGTAAGCAAATTACGGACCAAATTGGTGGGTGCGGCGGAGGGAGCGTAAACCGCTTCACTTTGCTGCCACGCTATTGGTTCCCAGTAATACACTCTTATTTATGATTGGTTTGTTAGTAGACACCATGCGCAAACATATCCTCTCTACTAGCCGCTCGGAGCTCTGTTTACGTGTGTCGACCTGTATTTCTGTTGCCGCTATGAAAACAGATACTAAAAACAGTATAAAATAAATATTTAATATTTAATTGTTCCCATACAACAAACATGATTGAAACCTGTTATTCCAAAATAAAACTTAGCAAAGGATATAAAACCTCCAATATACTAAAAAAAAAAGTTCCCATAAGTGTATACTTACTTGAAAATTTAAATCGGGTAAGACTGTGAACCATAAATTCATGATCGTGGCAAAGTCAAGTAGTAGCAGACCCTCGAAACGGGATTGAGACGGTTGGTAAATCTGAAAATACATTACGTACCGGACTTTAAAACGTTCATACAAAAAAGAGTCCATACGGAGTTCTTGGCATGGAATATATTAAGGTGACTTTTATCTTGTTACCCTTTTTATTACCCCCTTTTATGTATCGTATCGTAAACACGTTGATGTGTTCGAATGTAGGTTATTTAGGAATCTTTGGGAATACTAGGGATGTTGACAGAAGGTCTGATTAATTATTTTAGATTTACTTCTGCCTGCGAGTGTTTCTGCGATGATCATCCCACGTGAAGTGTTTTTTTTTCGGGATTAAAGGTGTATTTATTCAGCATATAAGCTATCTCCATTCTAAATTTAATCTAAATTCGTCCGCTTTCCACGTGAAGGAGCAATAGACATTATTACCTCACGCACACTGACATTTTTTTTTACTGATTTCATTATTGTTCTTTGTGCGCGGTATAATTTTCTATGTGTACAAAAAATCGGATTTGCGACTAACAATTTCTGAGTAAAAGTGTGACATACAGATAGACTGACAAACCGACATAGCAGAACTAAAAGTATTCCTAGTTTTACTACGGAACTCTAAACGGTGAAGTTGTCTGTTAGCTTTTGTATTCTTACCATCTTATGCATGTCAAAATAATGATATATAAATAAAATAAATAAATAAATATCAGGGGACAATGTCACACAACTTGACCTAAGCCCAAACTGAGCTCTAGGCTTGTACTATGGGTACTAGACAACGATATAAATACTTATATAGAGAAATAAATACTTAAATATACAGAAAACATCCAAGACTCAGAAACAAATACTCGTGCTCATCACACAATATCCGCCCTTACCGGGATTTGAACCCAGGACCGCTAGCTTCGTAAACAGACTCACTACCAACTAGGCCAACGCGTCGTTAATAATAATAATTTTAATGTAGTTTTTATTTCTTCAATAACGAAAGAAACTTATACTTGTGAAATAACATTCTATGATACAAGTATTAAAATATTCATAACATCGATTGTGTTACTGTTCAGATTAGAGATTACTGTACGATCCGCACTGGTTACTGCGCAAACGTAATTATAATTACTGAACGCATCTCCGCATACTCGTAATTGGAAATATTGTTTAATACTGTGATCTCAATTAAGCAACGTTTGCTCTGTAGTTTATTGAGACTACGCCGAGCGTCCAGTTGGCTAATAAACTGAAGTATTGTCTTGAAATCGAAGGATGGTTGTTAGTTGTACATTTTAATAGTACGTTGCAACAATAGTAGATTGTGTCACAAGGGAGCAAAATGACATATTTACGGCGAGGGCGTACATTGAATCCTGAGCGTAGTGAGGGATTCAAGTGTTAACGCTCAAGGTGGAAGTAATTTTGCTACCGTGTGACACATACTGCTTTTCACATCACCTATGAGGAAAATAAAAGTCTTAGTGATGAAACAAGTTTAATTATTTACACTCTAAAAGTGCTGAAATTATCAAATTTAACAAGAAAATTGTGGTACCGACCCTGTGACGGTGACAGATGTCACTAACAAACAATTAATAACCTTGAAACGCCAAATTCAAAAAACTGTATTAAGATCAATCATATTGTTTAAAAAATACCCACTATAAATTATAATAACAATTATGTATTAAACCAAATGTGCAAGCATTGCGTTTATATTTTATACCGGCAGCAAAATGTCCTTAAACAGAAAAGTGTCACTTTGATCCCTCCTAGCAGGGAAGAAAAGTCCCCTTTCCGAACAGGTGATGTGAAAAAATATTTGTCAAATAACATAACAGCCCAGTAAGGTGCAACTAAATCATTTTTTGTATAGTACAACAAAACGGCGGCGTCAAACACAACACACACGATGACGACGATGTGATACAGTGTGTCACAACGGAAGGAAACATAGTTTAAATTCTATCGCAATTTCCGTTCTGCAAAAACGCAAATAATTTAATCCTGGTGCCCTAACATTACTGCGTTTATCGTGTGACAAAGTTTAGATAAGGCATCCGTCACCTTCTGACACGTAAATAAGTACGAGAGTGACGGATGCTTAATCCACATTTGACACGCGATATAGACGCAGCCATTAGGCCCGCTGACTCAGATAAGCTATCCCTTGTGTCGCTTACGTGGGCGTAGGGCGTAGTAGTCTATAACGAAAGTAGAATTATTTTTCGGGCAGTCGTTTCTATATACCACTAAACTTTAATCAAATGAGGTGGTTTCTATCGTTTCCATACACCTTCCATTATTAATTAAAACACACTTAATTTTCTTCTGTTCTTTGTAAGGTTGTCTGGAAGTGATCGCTATTTAATGATAAGACCGCGCCTGTTGACTCACTTTGTAACTTTTTTGTATATACTTTCCATGCTGTTATTGTATGTGGTGTTCAATTAAGAGTATTTGTATTGCAATTAAGTTTTTTCATCATCATCATCATCATCATCATCATCATCATCATCTTCATCATCACCATCACTTACTATAAGAGCTCTGCTCTTAACGCTGAAGTAATTTCCATTCTTTTCTATTTCGAGCCTTTTCTATATAACACACTGATACGTCATGACGCCTAATTTTTCTTTTATTTGGTCTAGGTAAGTTCTTCTTAGTCTCCCTCTTTTCGTTTCTCCTTCAGTTATCATCTAAATATACTCGACGTGCCGTAAACGGTGAACTAACGTTTCATGTACCCCTTACCCTTTTAAACCCCCCTCTTAAGAATAACCTCATTTTCCCTTACTTTTACATAGTTAAAAATCTTACACATACATACAGGTCGATTCACAAGAGCGGGCACGAATGGAATGAGCAAAAGTAATGTCACCTATCACTGTGAGTGCCGTCCTTTGAACCGATGTTCGAATTTCAAACCGAAACCCTGCTATTATTTTACACACTTGTATACTTTCGTTCACTCATACAATCCATTCGTGCCAGGTCTTGTGAATTGACCTTTACATACCTTCACGCCAGTAATCCCGGAGTAGGGTAGGCAGAGCTACAGAAGCTTACCTAAAACTCTAAAAATTGGTTGATAATTCTGTAATCACATTGCACAAATAGGCTAAAATTTTTACCAGCGTAAAAATCAGTTAATAATGTTAAAAATCGTAAATACTAGGTTTTTGCGCTTGTTGTTGTAAGTAGATACATTTTTGCAAGCGAAACGAACGAGTCGACTTGTCTTACATAAAAAAAGTAATGGCCGATTGGCAGTTACAATTTTCAAGCGCACGGAATAGAAAAAACAGTGGAAGTGGCATGAGCTTCGCTTAGTATTAGACCTGTTGTCGCCAATAGATACTCAAACTATCATAAAAACAACACGCCACAATGGAAAATGTTTTTGTTGCGGTTATCGTTTTTACATTCCAAAATATCACAATAAGGCGTGCTTCTGGATTTATTTCCTTTTTTAGAAATATCGAAAATCGAAATAAGCGATCGCGGCAAAAGTATGGTAGGTTGCGCGGAACTCCGCATAATCATACCACACATGACACGCCCACTTGACACTTCTACTGTTTTTTCTGTTCTGTGGTATTGCGACATGTACGACTTCTCACTGCCTTTGCTTCATCGTGTGTAGGCGCCTTTACCGCAAGTTACAGCTAAATTTTATTACGTTCGTATAATTGAAGAACTCATAACAAAACGTCTTATCTCTTAACAAAACTAGACTTTCAATAATCAACTTAACCGCACTTATTTATAAACGCGCAATAGCTGAGGTGTGCGTCTAATTCTAATTCTCATTTATATTGAATGGCTTCACTCCTGAACTGTATTTTGCTAATGTAGAGTTATTTATAGAGACTCCCATGGACTTAGAAAGTGACAAAGATACTTTGGGTAAAGTAGGTTTATTGTGCGTTTATGAATTAGGGGGTTTTAGTTTACTAAAATAAGAACTACCCCAGTTAAACAAACTTTATAAAAACGCGTCCACGTTACACGCGTGTTATATCCATGGACTGGTTTCTCTAATAAGTCCATGGTGATTGTCTAAAAGTCGACATTGGTGAAATATCTACACATTAAAAAACAAGACATGAAATGCATTAATTAAAAAAACATGGCTTAGCTCCACGATTACTCCACGTTTATTAAGGCTGTAAATTGCCATTTAAGAATGTAACTCCAATGATTTACAACGTCACCTAGTCTTCAAATAGTGATTGAATTTCATATACAGTCCAGGAATTTGATTGTTAAGCATTTAGACATAGTACGTCAATTTGCCGGGTTATATATTTTCCACGAGTCATTAGTGGTGTCACGCCGGGAAACGTATAACACGGCTAATTTACGTATTACGTCAAACTGCTAAACAATCAATTTCCTTGACTATACAATGTTAATGACATATCGATATAGAGATACAGCGTTACGTCCAAACTAACTGCGAGCGTGAAGATGGAATCGCTTCCCGGTGCGATCTAGATGCGTTACGCAAGCTGAATTGGCGTTACATTTTAACTTGCGATTTACATGCTAGAGCTGCATTTTGAAGACGCGGTTAGCCTAGTTTGGTATAGTTTAAACTTTTTCAACTGAGCTTATCCACTAAAGAATACAAAGCCATTGTGTAGTTAACCACAAATTAGGATAACGAGCTCGCAGTAAGCAGATTATAACCGCCTTCGAAGGTTAACATGGAGTATCGACTCTATTTCTTTAGACAATAGACTACAAAATACAGTAATAGAATAATGGCAAGCATATTTTTTTTGCATTTTACAACCTCGGACACTGCCTGCCAGATACAATAACCAATTGACCATTGTGTTTACGGGAAGTGGAAGAGCTCAGTTCAAAAAGTTTAAACTATAGTGATGTAGGGTTCGGACTTTTGGTGGCAAATCGTTGTTCTAGAACCCATGGAGTCGCTTTTTCCTAATTATTATAAACAGACCACTTTGACTTTGACCTTCAGTATTGTCATATTTCAAAGGACCTAAGAATGCGTGACCTAGGGATGGAATGCGTGAAGAGTTATATGAAAAACAAGGGAGTAAATACACAGATTACGGCTTATAGGCATGTTTGGAAGAAAAAGACGTGCTGTGCCGACCACGAATGTTTGGGATAAGGGCTAGATGATGATGATGGTCATCTGCTTATCGAGACCAAACGAAATAGTTTGCGTTGGTCTTATTGCGCCTACGTCTAGTATTTTGTTTTCAATCCCCGATGGTGTGCCCCGCCATTTAAAATGACGATGCACGGCGGTTACAATTTTTAAAATACTGGTACAATATTTAACTTAAATCTAGGCTGAGAAGTACTCGCTTGACTCTTGTTCCTGATCTATGATTTCAATAACTGTATGTCCTTTGTACTTTTTATACTTGGTTATTAATTTAGTAATGAAAGTGGTTAATGTGAGAGTGGTTTAAACATAGTATGTCAATAGCTGTGACATGGTTCTAAAATGTACAACTAGTGCGACCGTACTGTGTCATCCATCAGTTTGGATCGCATCATACCCAAGAACGAAAAATATTTATAAGTGAATACATTTAAAATAATTCTTACTATATAGTTAAGACGGAAAAACGATACAAGGAACTGAAATATCCGGCATAAAGCGGCGGCTATAATCTATTAAAGACTTGCACAGTAACCGACTAACAGTAATATATGGTTTGATTATATTACTCGTCCATCAGACTGGCCATTCTTTCTGTCGGAAGGCGTTAAAGCTATGTAACGTTGTAATACGTAGATATAGCATTACCTAGACAAGCTACACAACAAGCAATACAGACAACCCGACCAAATCACATAAGTCACCTTTAGCAGACAAAGCTTCTGTCATTGAGTCCCTACCTTATTAATGTGGTTTACCATGAGGAATTATTTCGGTGAAAGGTTATGTTTTCATCTTTCCGACCACTGTGGCTGTTGCAGCCTGAAACAACAATTCAGATGTTTACGACACCTTCGACAGAAAATGACATGAAATAGTTAAAAGCAGGGATCGTATACCGGTATTATTTTCATACAAAAATACCGGTATTCAATTTCGGTATCTCGCTTATTATTGAATATTTTTGCTCTTCAATGAATTTATATAATAGATTAGTGTTATTACCTAAATTACAGTCGAAAATATCAAGGAAATAATGCAAATTAAGGAAGATATTTCAATTTTAATTAATACCGGTATTGATCCCTGGTTAAAAGCAACAATTCACTCCACACACTATCACTATTTTTGGTGCCAAACAAAATCGACCTTGTAAAAACGTTCATGCGGAGTGAGATAGAAAGTAAAGATGCCGTCTTTTTTATTTAAATGTCTTTCCGTGTAAATGCGTCTCTTTTACTCGGCGTATTTTTTTTTTGTGTCTTGTCTAGGTAATAAATACTCTGTCTACGTTGTATAACGTATGATAACTTTACTGTTTTTCATATAGTACTATAGCACGCCCGCGAATTTTTACACGTAGAATTCTATTCCCGTTATTCCTCCTTTCGTTCCCATTTGGGGCTGATTTTCGAAGCGTCCTTTCTTTAGTACACTCACGTGCTCTTTTGTCGAAATGGGTAGGCGAGTGTTCCGAGGAAACAAGGAATCATACATACTTACACATAGTCAGACTTTACCCTCCTTCTTCGGCATTCGGGTAAAAAAGCATATCTTGGATTGTCTTCAAGGACAAGTCGAGACAAGTCTTCATAAGTAGCACTGCTCTCACTCTAACTATGAAGTTTTACTCTTAAGTAATTAAACTATAATTGTGATTTAAGGCGTAAAATTAATTTCTTAGAGCATATAAGAAAGTGCACGTTGCACCCCAGGGGTCTCTAAAAACCAAAATTACGTTAGTGAATGATGGTACCTACGACCTTTTGGCGGAGGCGACCGAAGCTGTAGAAACCTACCGCTGCGTTATGCTATGCTTTCCCGAAGAATAATGCCCCTGTCAAAATTTTCGTGGTAACTATGGAGTTTGAACACGCCACATATAGTTATCATTACAAGTTGACACATTGAACTTCTAGAGTCTGTCAAATGAGTTATTTGTCACGTTTTAGGGTTCCGTCCAAAAGAACGTTTTTCAAGTCTAACGTCACAATGACATACAGACAAAGTAATGAACGTGAAAAATCTCTGCGTAAAATGACGCAGATTTAATGTATTCAGATGTTAAACACGTCGTGACTCTTAATGTATTCTAAAACTAATTAATAACAGTAAATTAAGCGGGAACAAAGACCTCATTAATACAGGGCGTAGGGAGCTCAGCAGAGTGAATATTTTATAATGTCAACGCTAGTTCGCACGTGGGTTGATGTTTACTGACGCTTGTGCTGAAGGTTTAGGCTTTACGTTTTATCAAGAGAGATAGAGAGAATATTTTTAGTTATTAATTAACGACGACGTAACATTATAATATTGCATTAAATTACTGAGTACTGATTACTTATCTAAACTCTCCATTGTCCACAGCTCCGCCAACGCCAAGAAATGGGAGGTGGAACTGGCTACCCTCAAGAGCAACAATCTCCGCCTCACCGCCGCCCTGCAAGAGAGCACGGCCAACGTGGACGAGTGGAAGCGGCAGCTGCACCAGTACAGGGAGGAGGTGGCGCGCGCCAGACACTTCGCCGGAAAAGGTGGGTCGAGGATAGGGCTTGCAAATATTCGATACATTCAGATATTCGAATATTCGACTTTAAATTTACAGGTATTCGAATAATTCGAATAATATTCGAATAGTCCTAAAAATTTAATAAAAAACGGTATACACCATACTGATATAAATTGCAGTGACTGAGTATAAGTTCAATTACTATTTCTTTGATAGTATGACCCAAGGAAGCGATAGAATCATCTTTTAATTCATAACAATTATATAGGGAACCAGTATTCTCGTAACAAAAAAGTTTAATTCTAATTCAGTCTTTACTCAGTTCTCGATAATTTCGGTGGTATTTCTATCGTTTTGAAAGAAATAAAAATAAAATAATTTTGATTGTCATTCAATTCCGGAATAGTAATAAAATTGTAATACTTATCAGAGAAATAGGTCCGAAAATACCGGGATTTCGGTATGCACGCGCCCTAGTACGTAGGTTACTACGGAAATTAAAGGAAGTATCATCACATCATCCTTGTTCCTCGTAGTCGGTATTTGAAGATTACCATCAAAATATATTATGTTAATATCGCTACTATTCGCACGACATGGTCATGGTGGGTGGGGGGATAGTGGGAATGAGACAGACAGTCCCAGATAGTTTCCGAGTAGTACCTAGATGACGTTACATCAATAAATTTGGAGTAATCAAAAATATTCGAATATTCGAATTTCAATCACCGCATTATTCGAATATCTGAATGTACCCAATATTCGAATTATTCGAATATTCGAATATTCGAATTGCAAGGCCTAGTCGAGGAATAAATGAAAAAAATGGTTTTTAATACAGTTGCTTAAAAAGTTGTAATTTTATTAGCTGTACATCGTGTGGAAAGTGTTTTTTACTTTTCCATTATTTTACCCTTTCAAATCTCACTGTGATTTAAAGAAAGATGAAAATAAGATCAGACTAAGAATTAGGTAAGTAAAACTGTCTCTTTGAATTACTGTTTTACTTTTGTTTCATTGACATTTTTTCGCAAATGTATTGATACACGTACGGAACTGTTATTTTCTCTCGTCTCGAGTCTTGTCCCTAACTTGCGGCTCAGGCCAAGACACCTCGGGACTTGTGTAAAATGACATAATTTCCGCACTTGCATCAAAATGTACTATTTTAACAGTGGTACAGCAACAAAAGCACAACGCAGACAATACAATACAATAATAGTACATCGTGTTAAAAAGGGCCCGCAGGCAGCCCGCGACGCTGATTTGGTTGAATGAGGCATATACATGGAATTAATTATGAGGCAAATACAGTAATTCAACAGGCTGTACCGCTAAATAGCGATCGCTACCAAACAAGTTTCGATAGAGAAATACAAAAAAAGGCAATCAATATATAAAAACCGGCCAAGTGTGAGTCGGCGGCACACAATAGAAAAGACATACATAATAAAAACAATACATAATTAAAATAAAAGTAGTTAATGGTTCTCTGGTGCTTGGCTTCAGGTAACGAGGCCAACGAGGCGGAACAGCTCCGCCAGCGCGTGGCCCAGCTCGAGGCGGAACTGGCACAGAAGAACGAGGAGCTGGCGCAGATCACCAAGTCGCGGAAGAGCGAACAGGTGAGGCTTTAACCGCGACGGTAAAATAGCGGGAGGGGGGGGGGGGGGGAAGGGAGAGTTTAACCTCGTAAGGCCCACCATACTACAAACGGAGTTTTTTGTGAGTGGGACTTTGAATCTACCATCAAGGCAATAAAGTTCAATTAAGTTTGTTCGATAATGCCAATTTCAATTTATGAAGATAGGAAAATAAACCTTATTCTCATTGCAACACAGTTCAAATTAAATTGCCTTGATTATGTACATTCTATTACACACTGGGCCTTACGAGGTTAACATGTGTAGGTACAGTACCACCAGTTCCCTAATAGCGTTTCGTTTTTCTATCAAACACGAGTGACAAAATATATTGTCAGTTGCGAGTGCAAGTGGCATAGCAATAGGTGGCCGAAAGCTATTAAGAAGCTGGGAGTACTGTATTTGTGTGTCAGTGTGATGGTCAGTGGCTCCCACATCTGTTAAAATGAGAGTGTCACTTCAGTTTGATAAACAGCTGCGTCCCTCTCAGCCTGTCAGTTCGAGTGTTGGTATTTGGTCATAAAGGTTCCCTCAGACCAACAGGGACGTTAGCATGATCATGCATGAGTGACAGAGATTTTTTTAGCGAATATAACGTTTTACAACTAATTTTGAGCCCATTATTTAGTAGTTGAATTGCCTAATTTTCTATAAAAAGGACTAAAATACTTTTAAAACGTTTTATTCCTTTAAAATCTTCAAAAGACGCATTCACCCCTTAGTCGGAATCGGAATATCCCCGCCCGACCATAAATAATTTTCTCAGTCTGAGAAATAGTTGCGTCCTGTCAACGTCTGTTGTTGCAACGCAATTGTTGCTTTAATCTGCAGTAGGTAACTCAAAAACCAGTGACGACGAGTTCCGGTTGTTGCTAACGACTCGAAGACACCTATACTAAACTTCTGCAAAGGCTATAGATTATAGGTCTAACGCTTTTAACTGCGTCTGTTCAGACTAATCTTTGGTAGCAAATCCCGTGTGTGTTTTACTTGAAGGGACCTGTTCAATTAACACGTATTACGTCGTTTGACGTACCGTAAACACACACGGGATTTGCTACCAAAGATTAGTCTGAACAGACTCAGTTATGCGTCAGACCTATAACAAAAATATTTTTGTCAGTTCACTGTTCTTCTCGATAGTCTGCAGAATTCTAACATATACTCCTTATATTCCAGGATGCTGAAGCCAAACTGGCTCAGAGCCAGCTGGAGCTAGCTCTCGCCGCCCACGACGGGCAGAGGCAGGTGATCCAGGCACTGAATGACCAGCTGGCGCGCCAACTTGATGAGCTGGTGAGTTTATCCTCCATTTTACAAACTTTTATTTAACTTGTACTGTTCATATGCAAGAGTAAGTATGTAAGTTGTCCGATTCAAAATTTGCAAGTAGATTTTGAACCAGTTCCTGTTAATGGAATGGGCTGAAGTTTGGAGCACATATCTGCCCTGCTAAGCTTAATAGCCATATCTTAGACAAAACACCTGTGGAAATTGCAACCTAGTTATTAACAGAACAGAGTTGAATCTGCTTTGGCTATTGAATTTAGATATTGCATTTTTGCTCAGGAGGGCAGATATGTAAACCCGATGACAATGCAATGTTATGCAATCAAAGAGCTGATCTGATCAGACCCCTATTTCACCATCCTGACAATGACACGTGACAGGTGACATTTCAGTGTACAGTCAGCTGCAGAGAAATGTAACCCCCTTTTGCTAGGAAACTTCTATGCAGGGGGATATACATATCTCTGCAGCTGACTGTACATGGCGCTGCTTATATGAAACCCAGTGACGTAACAGCGTGTTAACTTTGCAATTTATACCGAATTGTCACCTGTCACGTGTCGTTGTCAAGATGGTGAAATAGGGCGCTGATGGTGATGAGGTGGCGACAAGATCTCTGAAATCCTTTTTTTTTGGTAATCGTCTGAAGGGCCAAAGACAAAAGTCCTTGCTTTTGTTTGCTGTTATTAATTAATTACTTTAGAAAAAAAAGAGGCAGATATGAAAATCCCTTCTGGAGACCCGGGAATGGAGGGCCCAGGTACTGCCGGGCTCGCACCGGCTAAAAACACCAATGGTATTACCTCTGCAATCCTTATCGTAGACCCACCGTGTAGAGACTCATTAGTTTGGTCTTGATAAGCAGATAATGACTAAGCAAAAAAAAGGACAGTCGGCAGTAAAAGCTAGCCCAAAAATTTATATTTTGAGAGAAACTTATTAGGTTTCCATACCCAAATGGTGCCTACAGGACCCTATTATTAGGTCTCCGCTGTCCGTCCGGCCGTCTGACTGTCAGCGGACTGTATTTCATGAACCGTAATAGGTAGACAGTTGAAATTTTCACAAATCGTATATTAATAATGCTGCTATAACGACAAGAAATAAAATACAAATAAAATATTCAAGGTCGGCCATGCTCCCATACAAAAAACGTGACTAGCGCTTTTTTACCCGAAGTAACGACTGTTCTAAGTTTTTCATCGTCGCAGTCCCATGAAAGTTTGGGCAGTGATGTCAAACTTGTTGAGTGACACAAAATTTATAATTCGATGCCTGCCGGCACGCTCATGGGTTGTTAGGAGTGACTGATAAAAAATTACTGGTCAGTAATCTCAGCCTTTTGTAAACTTTTTTGCAAGAAGGTACTTTTACAGTGTGAAAATTTCGTGACAGTCATTTGTTACTGTGCCTTTTTCAATAAAATTATTGTATGTATTAATCTGAAGAAAAAGAGAGACAAATATCGGATTTTTGTTCCTACAGAAAAAATGGGGGTTGCCGTTAACGAAAAACATTTGCAGTATTCAAAATATTTATACTTTCCACATTTATAAGAAGTCGACTTTATATAAGAAAAAACTGTATATTGTAATCAAGATTGAAGAATTTAATTTGTTGATGGCAATCTTTATTTTAATATAAATTCTTTGTCGTATTAATTTAAAACGAGAAAACTGTTTTTGTATGCATCATTTATTTATTGCACTGGTATCATTGACTCGATACACCTGTGTCAACGAGTTGAGGGCCGCTTTATTCGTGTGAGACGTCACTTCACTTGCTTCGCTTTTCAATTCGTGCTCCCCTCGTAATCGCTTTCCAGTGACTCATTTGTGCGGTTTTAATTTCAATTATTTCTCGAATTTATTTTCATATCACGTTACGAGCGAAATGATAACTTAATATTTCTTGCTGGCCCAAACTTTGAGATCCCCTTGAATGTCACTTTGACAGTGACGTAACTTTGTTTACATTTTTTCTGTGGGAATAAAAATACGAGTTGCGAAAGTCATTACTAAAAGAAAAAAATGCAAAAAGTATTCGCAGTCGGTAGGATTCGAACCTACGCTCCCAGAGGGAATCTGATTTCTAGTCAGACGCCTTAACCGCTCGGCCACGACTGCCACGTGAGATTGTGCGAAAGTAACGTACAGTTGTTGTCATTATAGTGATTTCATTAATAGCAGTAATTAAGTTTTATAGTGTTGTACAAAATGATTGTTGTTTATAAATACCGACAGATATCTGATATTATCTGCTTTAAATAAGCAGATAAGCAAATAAAATGGGTCAGAAAGGAGAAGTTACCTTCACTGTCTTAATGTTTCAATCCACGACCAGTGTGACTTATTTTTTTTTTCCAAATTTGTCCTAAATCAATTTGTAAATTTAAATGAAAAAACTTTTTTAAGCCCCTTTAAGAGTGCCCTTTTTTACGACACTGTAAAGCCAGGTATAAACTATATTTTTATTTTTATTTATTTATTTATTATACAATAAATCCACAGCACAAAATAACAAGTGTAGTATGACAAGTTTTAGGTTTTAACGGAACATTGGTCAATTACAGATTTTCATTTTGCTAGTACTCCTACCACTAAATACATTTTTAGTATTTATGTAAGTACAAGTACTAGTAAAAACGGACCGCTTCGGAACAAATTTTACGTCGCCTCTTTGTTTTCTGTTACTTTTATCTGTGTGTTATTGTTGTGAATAAATGATTATTATTATTTCGAATAATACTGGTAACAAAACTCGTTTTAAGTAAGTAAAAAAAACAACACGCTGTCATTTTTTTATAGCATACTCGGCGACCTGATCCGCTGTGCTACCATAAAAAAATGTTTGATCGAATCACAATTGATCCGTATATAAAAACAGAAACATTGTTTGTTTTTTCTTTATACTTAGCTCTACAAATTTTAAAAAAAGATGACAATAAATAGCGGATGTAACCCTTTTTTTTGTTTGTTTCAGTCCACGATCCACCGCGAGCTAAACACCGCGTTGCAAACATGAGACGCGGCCTCCATACAGCCGCCGCCCATATACGCGTCTGTTGTCAAGGTAAATACATACTAAATATTTTGAAGTATTTACCTAAAATTTCCTGGTGAACATTTAGGTAAATACTTCAAAATATTTCACAATATTAGTAATTGTTAGGTTTTTCCCATTCAATTGCCTATGAAACATAATTTAAATATTAAATTTGTCCACCAGTCAAAAATGAACAATCGTTTTTGCTTTTTACAGTTTTCAATGGTGGTCAAATTCGATTTATATTCGATTCAAGTGTTAACAATAGGATCGCCTTTGTGTATGTTAAATATTTAAGTTAACATTTAGGTTTTGTTGTATTTGTATTGTATTCATGTTGTATTTGTATTGTATTGTAGCAGGACCGGCGGCTGCCGTTACTACTCCGCCAGGAGGAGCCAGCGTATGTAACTGTAAAGGCAAAGAAATGAACACTGTTCTCGGTATTTCGCAAGGTGCAAGAATTCTTTTAATTTTCTAGTATGTGGATTCAGTGTTACAGACCGAACGTACCAAGTATTATAGAATTTCGCAGTTAGCGGGTATGTCCCATTAGTTTCATGGAACTACGCATTTTGTATTGAACTTTACGTCATAGCTTGATACAAAATGCGAAGTTCCATGGAACTAATGGGACATGGTTAGCTTAGTTAGCTAGCCGTCCGAGCCTCAATTCCTGAGTCTTATGTACAGAGCTCGGAATAGGTAGTGCCTATTTACCTAAACTTTGCGGGAGGACATAACAAAGAGTGGTTAAAACCACAAAAAAATATTATTTCTTATTATTGAATGCGGGATTTCCCGGGATTGACTGTATTACTCTAAAGGCTTAATACATTTAACTTCACTTCTAAATCAGGGTCGCAAACTGCAGGTAGTAAGTACACAGCTGAAGTGTCGGCTACATCTGTTTTTGTTGAATACATTCTATATGATATTATAATTCTATTTAAATCAACAAAATATCAAATTTAAGGCTCCCTTTGATTCAATTTGATCTATATTATATTGTTGTATGACTGATTGTTATTTCAAGATAAATAAATAAATAATATGCAATATAGCAAGATTTATAATTAAAGCTAAATGTATTAAGCCTTTAGAGTAATACAGTCAATCCCGGGAAATCCCGCATTCAATAATAAGAAATAATTATTTTTGGTGGTTTTAACCACTTTTAGTTACGTCCTCCCGCGAAGTTTAGGTAAATAGGCACTACCTATTCCGAGCTCTGCTTATGTATTTTGGTATGTATTTCTCTACATAACTATTTATCGTCTTGTAGTACCCATAGTTCAAGCCTAGAGCTTGGTTTGGGTCTAAGTTTATTTGTGTTAGATTGTCCCAGTCAAGTCATAGCATAGCTAACAAGATAATAGGCGCATTATTTTTTCCTAACTTAGACTACGATCTGGGAATACGTAGTACGGAAACTCAGAATTTATGAAGAACAACTCATTAAACGTAATAAGTTCTTGGTACGGAAATTTGCCCTGCTAATTCAAATAGCAGTATCTCAAATAATAATCCTGTCGCAATTACAACCTCATTACTAAGAGCAGAGGATTGAGTCTACTTTGGCGATTGAATGTGAGATACTGTTTATTGGCTTAGGAGGGCAGAACGTTCTGGAGTAATATCTCTCGTGACTTGACGCTGTCATCATGACAGTAATGGTGGGCTCAACAATTTAAGTTGACTGTACTCATTACCAGTTACAAGTCGTCTGGGTCTTTCTACTGACTCTTTAACACTGAAACCACTTAGATTAATAGTTAATACTACGTTAAAATCACGTTTTTTTCTATTTAGTTACCAATCATGACATCGGCACATCACAAATTTTATTTATTTTATTCATGTTTGATTCGTGGTCAAGCTATTGACCCTATAACTGTTATCTTAGGGTCGCGAAGCTGTCATTTAATTCTAAACTTGGTGGTATTTACCTATACTCGAATCGAATTCATATTTGAGCATCGAGTCTTATATTCAAACTCATCAAAAGTCTTCGTCAATCTATGTCAATCTAGTGAAGATCAATTTGACTGAATGTACTAAAGCTAACTAAGACTAACGTGAATCACAAAGATAGAGAGCTGGGTCTCTATTCTACGCCGAAAAACCATATCACTTTTGATATGTTATCATATTGTTAACGCTAAGATAGTCCTTGTTTACTTGACAGTAATGGTTGCCGAGTTTAAAACGATATCATAACATTTCAAAAGTAATGTGGTTTTACCGAGAAGTATAGAACACCTGACTTAATAAAATGTCCTAGTGAAAAAGGGTATAAGTCCTTTGAAGATCAAGTGAAAAAGGGTTTAAGTCTAGTATACTCAGATCATGTAAATACCCTTTTTATTACGAGTTAACTCGACTTGTACCCTTTTTCACTAGGACCCCAGTTTGTCATTCTCTGACAACAAATGGCTGACATTAGGCCCATTAGCTAAATGTTGCTACATCATTTAAAACACAATTTGGCGAGAGCTTCAAATAACAAAATTGGTTCCTCGTTGATAACTTCATAGAGGCTGTATAATTGTACTATATTATTATTTTCTTATCGAGTATAGCTATTACTACTATATTATACTGTTGGCTACTTCCATATGTTCTCATCAACTGGTTCTCTATTTCACCTAATGAAAATACTTGAGATTATTTGTATTTTATCGATACCAAATTATGGAAACATATGCGGCAGCCATTTTGGCCACCCGGTTGAACTCGGCAGAGTGAGCTGTTAAATAATCGATTGCTTGTATAAGCATTCAATATGTTGATCGTTAATCTTTGCAGGTTCTCGATATTTGTAATAAAACATTGAAAAGTCATCGTTCTGTAATGTTTCTAGAGATGGGCGCTAGGTAAATACCTATTTACCCAAATACCTAATTAAATTAAATACCTAACCTTTTAAGCATTGTGTAGGTATGAATAAGTATCTATTTATCCAGTCAATACCTGGTATTTAACCAGTATTTACCTGCGACGTTACCCATCTCTAATTAGATTTTAAATAATTAGGACTTTCGTCGAATTTCAGGCCTAAACACATTTATGTTAGTATAAAGAGATCTTTCTCTTTCTAATATACGACTGTCCTTTCTCGCAGACAATCGTAATTAAATAAAGATACATCAAATGTCTCGAAACTTTTACTGATGAATAAATCTATGACAGCGACCCAAAGTAATTTATATAATGTCCTTAGTTCTTAAATATTGTATCAAAATAGTCTTAGTTTCAAATAATTTCTTAAGTGTTTATAGATGTGTTGATAACAAACACGTGTCCTAAAGCATTACGAAACATGCCCGGATATACAAACGTGGTGAAATATTGTCTTTATGGGAAGACGTTAAGGTTGGGTTTACATACAAAAAAATAATGATATTTATTAGTTTGTTTTTGTGGTTACTTGCATTTTATTCCATACGGTTGCCTACAAAAGTACTGGACTTATTGCTTGTTACAATTTACATTGGATCATTAACTAAGGTATAAATTGATGCACAATACGCTTCTGTTAAAAACTGACCTTAAATTGTATAGGGATTTAAAAACTAAGTGCTGACACGTCCAAACAGCATTTTATAACTTCGTATGAACGCTAAAGTTTATTTTTCAAATCATTATAAAGTGAACACAGACAAATTGCACATAATTTTGGACTTTAGTTTATTTGTGAAATAACTGTAACTAAAAATAATTTGCATTTATTTAGTATATGAGAATACATATTTTTTACTACTACGAATTTGATAATGATGTCTTTAATTAAACATTAATTTGTATGGAATCCTAACCTTACCATTGTCTTTCAACTTTTAAATATGTATGTAATTAATAAATTATAAGTTCTTATTATATTATTAAGACAGATGTCTTGTACGATCAAATGCCAAAAACTTCTATTAATTTAAAAATAATACATATTTTTAATGATAGTATAAGAATTTGTTTCCGAGATGCATAGGTGAAATACCGATTTTAAAAGATGTTTCAAAACTTTTGGAATTCTACGTCTAGAAAAAAGACGGGCTGTGTCGTGTCCTAGTATGTGTATAAATAATAATAAAACTTAAATTGTTATTATACCTATATACAATTAGTCGATACCGTTACATTATTCAACGATTAATCCAAATTAAAATTAAATTTAAATCTAAACCTCCTTTGCGGAATATAAAAATACAATGAACATATTTAACGCTTCGATTAAACTTAAATAATTAAATATAGTCGTAAGTGACATAGAATATGTTAACCAAATTTCTTTCCTATTAATCGTAACTAAAAGGATCTGTACTGCATTTTAATTTTACTCGAATATAATTTCCTTTTTATTTACTCTACAGTATTTAATAATCTCTTTATTATAATAGTGTCTAGTTATTATATGTCCGAATATAAGATTCCACGTAGTTTTAAGGTAAAGATGGGGTCACGAATATCCGTCTACCCTCCGATAACTTCACGTAGTAAGATTGTTTTTGCTTTTATTTCAAAACCCTGTATTGCATAGGTCCCTTAGCAAATTAGAGAATACAGTTTGACAGGTAATAGTTGTCTGTCACGTGTAGGAAGGAACAACGTAATTTCTATCAACATTATCGAGTGGTCGAAGGTGTATAACTCATCTAGTGCTCAGGTTACTGGTCTATATCCAAAATAGACACGTTTAGGCGCCATTGGCATTGTGTAACCAGATGAGTATTCTCTGTCAAAATCTATGAAAAATTGAAAAAAAAAACAAATATCATTGAAAAAGGCTGAGGACACAATTTTTAAAATATACAATGTTTCCAAACAGGGTAACTTTCGTTCACTGTTGAATATTTTGAATAGTAACGTTGTTATTCGATTTTTACTCTCTTGTCTTCTGAAGGAGCATTTTCGTAGACAGTCTGTTAGACGTGAAGAAGCCCAAGTGGTTTTTAAGTGCTTGCAAAATACGACGTTTTTGATCTATGTAGCTACTTACATAAATTATGTAATCGAAAGTTAAGGTACAGCTGTTTTGTTTCTTTCGCTATTAGATATTAATAAACATAGATTAAAATAGTGTATTATTTCATAGGTAAATAAATGCTTAGTTTTAGGTAAAAATATTAATGTTTATAGTAACTCTATATTTATTTGTATATGTAAATCAATATATAAAAATATGTGTAGTGTCCTTAGTGTAGACCAAAATCTGTTGGTATTCAAAATGTAATTTAGTATTAGCAGTAAGTGTTATTTTCACCATTCGTAAAAAAATTACGTATGGTTACATACATAAATATAGACAATTATACCATAGTGAACAGTTGTAATAGAAATGATACAGTTCCCTATAGAAAAATAAAAACGAATTCTCAAATACTTATAATAGAAAGGAAATGAAACACTGTAAATTAGAAATTAACGTGTTCTAACGAATTTGGCTCGCGAATACCCACCGACTTTTCCTTTGGATTGGAGTGCCAATATTTATAATATAGTTCACTGTAGATATCGCATTTCGATGACATCATTTTTTTTTAAATAGTATATTGTTTCCATTTTTTTACTGGGTACATAATCAATTGTGTCTCCCACAATGTTTGATAAACAATGTATTAATTTTACTTCTGTAGTAGATTTTTAAATTATTTGTTTATTAAAACTTATACCTATTATTTCAGATTGATATTATTTAAACTTTGCTAAGCATTCAGATGTTGAATCTTATTTACGTGTTTTCTATTAAATTAACTATATTTATGTCGAAAACTGGTGTCAAAGAAAAGCAGACGCGAGCCATCTTTGTTGGCTTTTAAAAATATATTGTAATCGCAGATTAGGGTGTTTAATGTTATTGTTCTAGGCTGCGTTGCTTTTGTCTCACTCGAATATTATTGAAAATAAGGAAATGCCACTAAAGTTTACCCTATTTGAGTAAAGAAACCGTGACTATACTATGGAATCTCTTCACTATTAACAAGCCAGGCCTATACGGGTTATGCAATGTAGTATACTTTATATTAAGTTAATTGGCTGATTATACTTTCTCGTTTGTTACCGTTCAGTGATATTTATGGCTTTAGTTCATGTCAGAAAATATTAACATTATAATTGGAGGTAGGGCATTTTGCAACGCGTTTTTCAGTGCGTACACTGTATATTGTGCAATATAAAATATCTTAAAAAATCTACTTTTAATCTAAAAGTTCTTAACGTTGGTGGCCCATAAGGTACGCTCAGCGTTTAGAACTGCGCAAAGGCAACGCAGTCTTAATTATGTGTACGTAATATCTTCCATTAGACGCGTAGTCGCTGTGAGCTAACGTATGCATTACAATAAATATATAAATATCGATTAAAATACGTGAAGTGTTTTATTTATGCCACCATATCCTGAACCTTAAGTAAATATCGTCTTGCCGCATCTTTTCCTTTTATTATGATCTCAGTTTTACATTGTTATGCAAGCTTGATAAGGTTTTTTTCAATACTCATATGGTAAACACTAAAAAGAGAAAAAAAGGTCTGATAAATCCATGCAAAAGGACAGCGGAATTTGCGTCTTTTTTCAAACAGATTAAGTTTTAAATTCGTATACCACAAAGATATCATAGTTTGAAATGTAACGACTCAAATAGACTATTCCAAGAACTCTGGTAGTTAAATACAATTTACCTTGCATCCGCTATTTTTGAATGTGTTCTACTAGTAGGCCTTAATTAAAAATCAAACCCTGGGGTGCTGCCGCGGGCTCTGCCAAGTCCATGAAACGTTTTTTTTACGTTTAGGCAGTTTTTATCACATATTTATTGTAGTCTTTGTTTTTTACAATAAAGTTGCATTGTGTAAAAAATAAACACGACTAATGTGCTATAATTAGATTTTCGGTCTGCCATATTGGTTTTGTAACAGTAATAAACATTCCTGCTACATTACCTGGTTTTGTAATAGGAATTATTTTTCTTTCTAAAATAGGTAGTCTTTTTTTGGACCTTATAACAATGCAGTAAGGTGAAAAATTGGATACATCTATTAGTAGTCGACTGTAACTGCCAGAGCTTATTATACTTAGTAAAACCTTTGACATGTTATCGTAATATCAACTTTCGAATAGCTCTTATTTACTTGACAGTAATGGCGGCCGAGTTAAAAACAATACCATAACTTTTCAAAGTCAATATGGTTAAAACGAGTAGAATAGAGGCCAATGTTTTTGGTTATGTACAGTCAGCAGCAGAAGTACATGCGCAACCGAAGAGGTCAAAATGATCAGAGGCCCTACTTTGAAAATCGAAGTTCGAAGTTATGTTTGTTCCATCCCATTCTCTCGATTTAGTCTCGAATGACGAGTGACAGGGTTGAAGCTAACGTAAATTCGAACTTCGATTTTCAAAGTAGGACCTCTGCACTCGACTTGTCAAGAGAATACGTCGTATCTAGATTATTTTGAGCATGTTGTTCTGCTTAGCTACTTTTGATGCTGACTACGCATATCAAAGGTTTTTTGTGTTTTGCTAACGATACTTTCCGTTCCTATTCATTTTGCAACCGGATCACTATCCTCGTACGGAGAAAAGGCACAAGTGCAATAAATTCAGAGGCATATTAAACTCTCAATGGTTATAATAAGGTTGGAAGTGAAATACAATTCATATAGTAGATGTGCCTTTTTTCGTAGGAGGGTAGAATACCTTTGCTTTATAAACTAGAACCCTCTTTGTCATCCGGGTTGCGTGCTCCCGTAAATTACCTGCCGAGTCATTAGGGTGAGTTGTTGCTATGCGGGGTAGCGGGTTCAGCCCGTGCTGTGGTAAATTTTGTGGCAAGGGGAAAGCGGTTTGATTTTCTTGACATTTAGCTATCGGCCCGCACAATATTCTAGTGAGGTATATGAACTTTAGTCTGTTGCTCAGGAAACTGGCACTTATGACTATTTCGAGTAGTTAACATAATCAATGTAATTAAATTATAGTGTAAGGAAATTTGATTTTATGCTATAGAATTAAATTTTCATTTTTATACGAGTACTACGTGTCCGCGCCCGGCGCCGCCCGGGATTTTTTTTCATACAAACCTTATGAACTTTGTCTATTCTCATACAAACCAATACATAGGTACATACATATATAAAAACAATCATACAAATCGGTCAAGCCGTTTCGGTGGACTTCAGCCACAAACACCGTGACACGAGATTTTATAACATATAATTATAATAAGTACTACAAGATCTGGAAACGATCATCACTAAATTTTCTAATATTGGCCTCTCATTAAACTTTACTAAGTGCGAAATTTATATACCTGATCACATTTCTATAGATTTTTTTTTTATATCGTCACTAATTTTAATGCAGCTTCACCCAACATTTCGGTCCATTCAAATTCATCTTTAACACTTTTAGGTTCACCGATTTTTGACGAAGCAATCAATACCATTATAAATTGTAAATTAAATCTGTTTAAAAATACTTCTAACCTTTTGTACGAAATAAACCCCCACATGGCCCTTTTTATTATTCGGTTTTGTCTTTTCACTCCAAAGTTCATGTATTTGCTACGGAGTTGTCAAATTTGGAAATTTCCAGACATTTTGGCTTCTATAGATATTACCCTTCAATCAACTCTGTCAAAATTATTAAACATTAATTTTAGTTTAAGGCCTTGGACTCGAGCGGTTCTCCCAATTCGTTACGGTGGACTTGGTATTCGATGCTCTTCTAGCGTGGCACTACCGGCTTTCCTGTCCTCCGCCCATGGTTCGTTGCCTCTCGTCAGTATTATCTTAAATCACCCACAGATACTTGACGTTGAGATTGCGAACCTGGTGGATGCTAGGGATGCTTGGTGTGAGTCGTGTCCGGGAGTGGATATGCCAGTCAAGAGGCATATCCAGAGAGCATGGGATACACCTCGCCTTATTTCAATTCATGCATCTCTCATAGAAAATAGTCCGGACGATTCAGATCGCGCCCGTCTCCTCCCTGTCTCAGCAGGCGAATCAGGTCACTGGCTCCACGCTCTTCCTTCCCGCAATATAGGCACAGTCTTGGACCCAAGCAGCTTGCGCATAGCAATAAACTTGCGGCTTGGGCTAGACTCTGTGAACCTCATACTTGCGGGTGCGGGAAGGAACCAAAAGTTGATAAATTTACTTATATAAGTTTGTAACTTTGTTAATAACTTAAAATAATCGAACGCGAAGACACACAAATTAGACAGTTAAGCATAATCAACCAACGGAAAATGTTTTTTAATTTGTCATGCTTGCAAAGTTGCACAATCTACTATTGTTTTTGCTATCTAAATTCAAGACCGCCAATTTTTCAGGTTTTGGCACAATTTTAGGTTAGTTCCCGATTCGCCGGATTCTTGTTTCGTCGGATTCTCGTTTCGCCGGAATTTCATTTGAATGTGACAAGCAGAACCCTTAATCGTTAACAAGAATCCGGCGAAACAAGAATCCGACGAAGCAAGAATCCGGCGAATCGGGAACTAACCCAATTTTAGCACTTTTTCCAGCATAGTTTTAGCACTACATGAAATTCGGAGTTGGCAACACTGAAACCAACTGTCACTGTCACACATTATTACCTTAAAACTTTACGCCGTCTACCGGCTTTTTCTGACTTCGATTGTTTTGATTTGGTCACGTTGTTGATACTCTTAAAACCGTGACCCTGTACTTGTCCTTCTGGACTTTTCTTCCCTATGGTTGTATTCGTATCGATATCTAAGACCGTCCTCTGCGCGTTTTACTGCACTGTAGCTGTGTGATAATGTCGACCGAAAGTCCCACCGAAGACATTGAGCGAGATCGAGAGATATCTGGCGATGTCCCTGAGACATCTGCTTGCGAGCCTCTTATAGCGCTCTTCCACGAAACTGAGCTCTCTCAGCTTCAGCAGTTGCTAGCCGACAGCCAAGACAGTATTTCGGATGAAGAGTTTAATGATGCCGGCGATTTTTTGTAAGTACCTTGTCGCTATTTATGATTAGGATGTCTTATAGAACTCCCCTCAATTATTACTTATTCTTCTCGAAAGTAATCAGTTTTCAACTTAAAGCGCACTTAGTTTTCGTTTTTAGCAAGCAATATATTTTTATAAGTACAAAGCTATTATATTTGTTAATTATAAAACAAAACGACTCAACGTTTCTGCAGTGGGGTTGTATGGTGAAAAAATCCGTTTACCTTTGTTTAACCACCAGGATCTGTTAATTTCAAAGATAAGTTAGTGTTGTTTATTGAAACAGTGAATTTGTTAACTTGCCTATTGAATAGGTAATGGTTGCTAACCTAAACTAAAGCGACGGGTTGCTAAAAACAAACAAAAAAAATTGAATAGGTACAGGAAAAGAATTTGTCTCTCTTGCTTTACACTTACACATTAGAGAAACGGACAAAGTTGCCAATAGCGCTAAATGCAACCATAATCTGGGTCATAGGAATAATAGGAATGAGTTACCTATAATAGGAGGTGGCCAGTCTTGGTTTTGTGACCGTAATTTCCATAGTTTAAGCAGCTGTTTCACAATCGGTGAGTAACTTTATCTACCATTTAAAGTTGGCTCTCTTTTTGTCTATTTACAAGTGTAAGAAAGAGAAAGGGCTACATTTATCTGTCAAATATGCTTTACTTGTTCATTGTGAAAAAGGCTGTTAATGTAATAATAATAAGATATTATTGTTGTCATGTAGAACAATCTGTATGATTATGCTTGTGACCTTGTGCGCAGAGAATTAGTTATTTGGCCATCCCATATTGCAGGTGATTTCAAACATCATTATTCCCTCTGGAACTTTTGGATTTTTCAGATGAAATGTAATGTAGCCTATGTTTTAATCTAGTTTTCTAAGTTCATCCTAATCCATCCAAGGCATGTATAATAATCAGGCATAGAAGTTTTTTTGGCACAACTAAAATTGTCCTAGGGAATTTTAAAATCCCTAAAAAGTATGCCTATGAATTACTTAAATTAAATATTTACTATCATTATAGGTAGGTAGGATTGGTAGGGATCAGCATTATAGTATAATTTCTATTTTATCCAGTGAACTTAATAGGTCTACCTGTCTACTATGAAATGTCACTTTGAAATAAGTATTTGAAACAGTTATCAATAAATTTAGTATCAGAAGTAAGTCCCTAGTTAATTGATGTTTCTGCCACAAAAACTTCTTTCTGATAATAATACTGGTATAAAAGACAAAAAGTATTATCAGGGATCATATTCCGAGTTCAATAACGACTACACACATCAAATATGTCTTAGAGTCATAAATACCCACAATAATATAATTTAGGTATTGTGTGTGTGTCTTTTTATAGCCCAACTTAAGTGGCAGTGGGTGGGGCACATTGCTCGCAGGACTGACGGCCGATGGGGCCAGAAGGTTCTTGAGTGACGTCCGCGGACCGGGAGACGAGCTGTAGGTAGGCCTCCAACAAGATGGAGTGACGATCTTGTGAGGATCGCGGGAATGCGGTGGATGCGAAAACCACAAGACCGGTCTGAGTGGAGAGCCTTGGGGGAGGCCTATGTCCAGCAGTGGACGTCTTTCGGCTGACATGATGATGTGTGTGTCTGTGTGTAAAGTGCATTGCAATATATCAAAATAATGTAGGGATAGTATATTTTGGACAGCAATAGACAGCCGGTTGTTTTTTTTTCAGAATTTGTTTTTAAGGTGGATTTACTAACAAAAATAAAGTTAAATATATGTATTTTTTTTTGTATCATAAATAAATAAAGTAAAACAACTAGAGTCAAATTTGGTATGGTTTTATTACAAACGCTGAAGAAAAATAACAAATAAGTACTAAAAAATCGGTCAAGTGCGAGTCGGACACGCGCACCGAGGGTTCCTTATTTAAGATAATATGGTTAGAAAATGCAAAAGAAAATACTCATTTTGATATGAACTTTACTATCTATGAAAGTGGTCTCTGCCTACCTACCCCTCTGGGAAACAGGCGTGATTTTAATGTATGTATGTATGTATGTATCTATGCAATAAGGTCTTTTTTCACTAGCCTAAATTTTAATACAAATTTTTTAATACAAGTTTTTGATAATGTTTCCAAAACTGTAAAGTTTGACAACTTCAGAGATAAGAGTGGAACTGTCATTTTTTGGCTATAAATCAAAAAGCACGTTACGGAATAAAAAAATAGTTTCGAAATGTACTTAGAGACAGCCCTTTCATAATGACAACCCCTTTGGTAAAATCAAATCACTTTAATTTTTCAACCCCCCATTCTCCAGCACCCTTTTCAAACATTTTTTTTTTTTTTTTTTTTCTAAAAACATTTTTTACAACTAATGACAAATTTCAAGTTGATAGCTTCTATAGTTTCTGAGAAAAACGGACGGATGTACGGATACCGAAGTCTCACCATAAGGGTTCCTTTTTTACCGTTTTGGTGCGGAACCCTAAAAATGATCAAGTGTGAGTTGGGCTCGCGTTGTTGGACTCGAAATCGAATTTAAATTGGAATATAAAAATACCTACTGTGCGGCGGTACGGAACCCTCGGTTTGCGAGTCCGACTCGCACTTGACCGGTTTTATTTCATTTTGTCGTGTTGCTGTATTCTAAGCCTTCGAATATAGCAATTCAAGGCACAAGAGGATCTAAGGTGTCGTTTTTGTTTGCTGTTTTTAGCTGGTTTGATAGTGCAATCCGTTGTATGGGAACCTTGCACTTTGTGACTATGCGCTGAAACTTGGCACAGTTAATTCTTAGTTGGTCTAGATTCAGACCGGGAGCCATCGAGAGCCATGGCGCATTTAGTAGGGGGAGGGGGCGGAAGTTTGATGCTGCCGCGCTTTAATTGAAGCAACATTTCTCTAAAACTATACATATTATGGCATGCGTTATATCATTTTCAGATAAATCAAGGACGAGAAATAAATTTTTCTAACAAAAAAATACACTTCTTAACAAAAAAATTAATAAAATGGAAAAAACGAAAATACATAATTTGTTTTTTTTTTTATAATTACCTATTGCGCTTAAAAATAATAACAGAAATCTCAGATTAAAAATTTAGTCTTAAAGCTGCTTTATATGAGCATTTTTAAGAGGCAAATATGAATGGGTGCATGTTTGGGGCCAGTTGGCAGTGTTAGCACCAGCTCAAAATCTGCTCTATCTGTCTACTTGGGGTTGGACGAAGGTCAAAAGCAACTGGGAGCCTACATAGACGGACTTGCCTGTTGCTGCAGAAGCATGTCTAGAAATTGTCAGGTGCAAATGCAAAAAACAGTGCCGTGGCTGGTGCAATTGTAAAAAAAAGGCAGCTCAAATGGTCAGACCTCTGTCTGTGCAGTGGATCTTGTAATATATAAAATGAATTTGCATTGCGTTACATTCATGTTTTAAAACAGTACCTCAACCCTACTTTCACGGATGATCATGCATTGAGATCACTCTGACCCACGCTTAATATTATTTTTTCTCTCCCATATGTTAACAGATATATATGATAAACTTTATATTTCTAAAAACTACATAAGTGTAGCTTTAGGACTACATTTTTAATCTGAGATTTCTGTTATTATTTTTAAGCACAATAGGTAATTATTAAAAAATAACAAATTATGTATTTTAGCCTTTTGTACTTTAATCATTTTTTTTGTTAGGAAGTGCACTTTTTTTGTTCAAAAAAATAGATTCCTCGTCCATAATGTATCTGAAAATGATATATTGCATGCCCTAATATGTATAGATTTAGAGAAATTTTGCATCAATTAAAGCGCGGCAGCGTCGATCTTCGCTCCCCTCCCCCTACTAAATGCGCCATGGCTCTCGATGGCTCCCGGTCTGAATCTACTCAAGACCAGCTAAGAATCAACTGTGCCAAGTTTCAGCGCATAGTCACAAAGTGCAGGGTGTCGTGCAGTAATACCCTAGCTATTTCTAATCTGTCCGTATATAAACATTCATCCATCTTTTTAGATTCCGTTATGATGATGACGGACCATGGAGTACCGATGAAGAGACTGATGACACTGCGCCCTGCAATGAAGAAGATCAGTGGACAGTGCATCGCCCACACAGCGTCGACAACATATCGTTTGAAGGGGAAGAAGAAGTAAGAGTTCCCGAAGGAACAACAACTCCGTTCGACTTTTTTAAACTCTTATTTTCCACTGAGTTTTTAACTGACATAGTGAGCTCAACAAATACATTTGCCTCTTTGATATTGGAACAGGGCCAATTTGCTGAAAACCTTGTACAGGCATGGAAAGAGCTCACCGTTGAGGAATTGTTAATATTTTTGGGAATGTTTTTTCAAATGGGGTCAATAAAAGCTGCAATACAATATGAAGACTTTTGGAGAGGACACCCTCTGAATAATTTATTTCCAAGAAATTACATGAGTAGAAACAGATTTCTGTTAATATTAAGATTTTTAAGATTTGGACAACATAATCAATATGGTCAAGAGTCGCTATTAGATTATTTTAATAATAAAATGTTTGAAATCTATAGCCCGGGGGAAAACTTGGCTGTTGAAGAATCAGTTATACTGCCAGGCAAATGCCGCAAATATGGCATTAAACTGTATGTTTTGGAAACACCTGGTGGCCTTACCCTACAAGCACACCTTGACACACCAGCAGACGAACAAGACGAAGACGAACAAGGGCAACCTCACAAAGATAAAATAGTCTTGAAATTATTAGATAAGTATTTAAGGATGGGACGGCACGTGTATATGGATAGATACTACACTAGGATTGAGCTCGCAAAGTTCCTTTTGGAAAATAAGACGAACGTCACTGGAACATTGAGTTCTAGTCGTACAAACATTCCCAAAGTTGTTTGCACCAACAAACAAAAAAGAGGCGACTGCATTTATCGATTCAGTAAGGAGGGGATTTGTGTTTGCAAGTGGCGTGACATTCTTGCTATTAGCTCCAAATTCTCCCCGGATTTAAAACCTTATATTACTAAAAAGGGAAATACCATTTTGAAACCCGAAATGGTTATAGAGTACAATAAAATAATGGATAGTGTTGAAAGTCAGGAGGAAATATTTAAATATTACACATGTGAACAAGACTCAATGAGGTGGTACAAGAAAGTAGGCATTCACGTCATTCAAATAATGATGATGAATGCCTACTGGCTTTATAATATAAAAAACGATGTAAGCATTAATTTGTGTGACTTTAGGAAGTCGGTAATTACGGCGCTGCTGCCACCTCCGCCTCCAACATCTTCGAGCGCAAATGGGCAGGCTGGATCAAACGGCATCCCTGTGCCTGCACATTTGCAAAAATATGTTGTAAAGCGTGGTAATAGAAAAAGGCAAGCATAATAAACCATATTCATTCATGTAAGTCAAGTTGTGATACGATTAAATTTTGTTAAAAAAAAAATGTTTCTTTTACCGTCCCAACAAACCATTAGTTTTAAGCGGAGCGGGAGAAACAGCGGAGCGGAGAAATCGAGTTATCGGATTGTAAGTACAACACACATACGTACGCGTCACACACGCTGTAGTACGAATAATTTTTAGCCCAGTCTATAACGACATCAGATCGCAAACGCGCATGTTACTACGATTTCATATGTTGTTGGTCCCTTGAGAGTAGTTAGCAACCCTGAAATCCCTGTGCTACCCCCATGGTGCTCGAAAAACTGCGAAATGTTTGGCACCTGTTTCAGTTTTTTCGAAAAAAAATACCTAAGGAAGCGTTTTTCAAGAATCTTTGGTTCTACTTTAATAAAGATAACTAAAGGGTATATAGCCGTGTTAGGAAGGCAGTTTCGCCTTTGGCGAGAAAATGATTTTCCTTCTACTCAGATAGTTTGCCTTTGTTTACTTTGTAATTTCACCAAATATTAGCCCCAAAATGGCCGTAGTTTTTTTTTAATAAAAAAAATGAAAACCGTTTTTTTTTTACTAAACTAGTGGACCGATTTTCTTGAAATTGGTATATATTATGTAAATAGTTAAGAATGTTTTAAAAAAAATACTTTTTAATTTTACATTTAAGTGAAAAAAAATCGATTTAAAAATTTTCAAAAACATTTTTCTTTTACTTGCAAGGTGGCGACACCTTCCATTATTAGATATTTTGTGAACCATTTAATACTGTACCACATATATTTTTTCCAAAAAATATCACGCGGATCCAAAGGTTAAAAAATACTAATTTGTAACATCTCGTACATATCTTTTCCTACACTACATACTTAGGTTCCAATAGCTGTCATTAAGGTAGTTTATGTACTAATATTTATTATTTTCAGTGACAATGAATCTCACGCGTACTTTCAGCATTAGGTACAGGTAATGATAAATAGTCGTATGATTTCATTGCATACTATAATTTCTAGAAATAAAATTACTGAAATATAACAGCATCCACATTAATAGGTACTAATAAATAGGGAGTACGTGAAAATATTTCAAATCAAATGACGGCCTCCTAGTTCAGTGGGTAGTGACGCTACTTAGGAAGAAGATCCCAGGTTGGAATCCTGGTAAGGGGATTTACATATTTGTGTGTTTATCACAAATATTTGTTCTTGAGTATTCCATGTGTACATAATAAGTATTTATCTATCATATGTATTCCTATTACATAGTATATCGTGGCCCACCAGGACCCACAACATAAGTTTTATTTAGCTTACTGTGTACATCATCATCATCATCATCATATCAGCCGTAAGACGCCCACTGCTGGATAGCCCTCCCTCTTGAATTCCTACTTCCTCTTGAATTAAATAAACAAATAAATAAATATCGGGGGCAATCTTACACAAATTGCTCCAGTCCCAAATTAAAGGGCCGGTTAGTCGAGGAACATTTTCACAGCAATTTGTGTCCGGCAACTATACGCATCTTGCTATAACATACGAAATAAGAGTAAGACAGCAAAAGTTGCCAGCCACACATTGCCGTAAAAAGTTGATCGTGTGCCAGACCCTTAAGCTCTAGGCTTCTAGGCAATGATAAACATAATTATGTAGAGCAATAAACAAGGCCGTCTTAAACTATGCTGGGGGCCTTTTGGAAAGTAAAGAAAGCATTATACTAACATTGTTCTACTATGCTGAGAGAAATTGTCCTTCGGGGATGGGGGCACGGGCGCCATGTGCCCTTATGGTAAAGACGGTATTGGCAATAAATACTGATATATATATATGTATACATAGCACACATCCAAGACTCAGAAACAAAATAGTCGCGCTCATCACACAAATATTTGCCCTCATCGGAAATCGAACCCGGGACCGCTAGCTTCGTAGGCAGGGTCATTACAAACTAGGCTAACTGCGTCATATAAATTTGAACTTTCTTAACTACCTACTTAACTCTAGGAGAGTTTTAAAACGTCCTATAATTATCGTCCGCCTTAATACAAGAACATTAGTTTTTTTTTGATTCCGGTGATAAAATTTACGGTCTTTATTATGTTACGAAATAACGTCCTAAAGTTAGAAATTACGCATAATATTTGAAGATATTTTTCGAAATAAAACATAGTTTTGTGAACAATGATAATTTACTGAAATATTCCCAATTAATAAAGTTTTAAGTAGCTCCATTACTCAGAGTGAACTGTCTTAATTGTCCCCGAAATAATAAACGAACTATACTTAAATGTCAAACAAAACTGGGAACTTGAACATAGCGCCTGACAGGTCGTTTTTCCATCGATTTCCCAAAGCGCATGTCTAGTTTCCCGCCATTTCGCCAGTGCCGCACCGCCGGGCGAGCGACGCGCGCGGGTCTGTTCCAAATTTGAAAAAAAATAAAATTAATAACATTTGAATTAAATCAGTGGCCGCGCGGGGTTTTGTTTCCAGCCAGTGTTTTTTTATGTGTTGAAATAGGATTATCGTTCCGGTATGTTGGTATTGCGTTATTATTTTTAGATTTAAGTAAGATATAAATAGATGAGTTTACAAATAAAGAACGTATCGATTAGTCGTTGATAATTATAAATATTTTTTTCTCTGTTCCTAAAAAACCTTTTTTAATCAATGATGACTGGCAAAAGTCATTGTCTATTAAGCTTCCGGCGGTTTTCTTATATCTTGAGTATCTTGACACGCATTTGGGGAACAATGAAGTGTCAAATTAGTGGGGCTGTGATTATTGTGATGTTATTCGCCTACCCTCTTATTATCTTACTCTCTTTTATCTGTAACAAAGCATTTTCAGAGTTTATTGACAGATCCCGGCTCGTAGAATAAAAAAAAAACTATAGTGGTAAAACCTTCTTTCAAATTATACACAAATTTTTTATCATTGCAAAATTCTACGCATGACAAAATGTTTAATAAAAACAAAACGCGTTTAAATTATTAAGTCCCTATTTCATTAATAATAAATATAGTAGAGAGCATTTTTGTTATGTGTTTGTTTAGACACATCGTCTTAAAAGCTATGATTGTCTATGGAAGCATTAAACATCAAGATCTATTGACCTACTTAACCCAGTTCCCATCCACTGACTTTCTCATCGCAGAATCTTTAGCGCACTCTGTGTAAATGTCTCGACGTTCGATATTGGCTCAATTTTATACGTTTTTTTTTGCGCTGAATTTATTAAGGCTATAATAGACAATAATTGTGAAGCTGAAAGTTTCTATACAACATGCGATATGATAACGTTTCTCTCTCAAACGTAGTCCGATTTATACGATTTTTAAATTATGTTGTAGATATTATTAAGAACTAGGTCTGTACGTTTCTTTTCCAAGAAATTATTTCTCTCTTTTTTTTCTCATTTGGGTGAAAGTATATGTAAATTAAAAGTATCTCCCGGCGTCCGTCTGTAATGTGTGCACTAATGTTAAAAACCGGCCAAGTGCGAGTCGGACTCGCACACGAAGGGTTCCGTACCATTATGTATACAACATTACACACTATACCAGTTGCGGGTATTGATATCGAGCAAAAAACCGCAAAAAAAAAAACACGTATGTTGTATGGGAGCCCCACTTAAATATTTATTTTATTCTGTTTTTAGTATTTGTTGTTATAGTGGCAACAGAAATACATCATCTGTGAAAATTTCAAATGTCTAGCTATCACGGTTCATAAGATACAGCTTGGTGACAGACAGACAGACAGACAGTGGAGTCTTACTTAGTAGGTAATAGGCCTAGGGTACGGAACCCTAAAAACTACTGAACGTACCATCAGCAACACAGTATCTGACCATTTGTGAAACTTGTCACCTCACAATAAGGCGCACTAGTGGTCAGTTAACAGTGATGCTGTCTGTACATTGGTTTTCACCATCATTTAAATCATTTCTTGGGAAATTGACATTTTACTTAAGAGAAACCATTACGGGTCCGTAGATAGGTACATCGAAATAAGCATCATCAATTAAGCAAACGTGTTGCTCGTAGAACGGATGGCCAATGTGCCAAAAGAGTTCACAACTGGGGCACGTTTTATAAAGCTACAAGTTACAATTTTACAGGTCTAAACTGGCAACACTACTCAAATGGCTGGTCGTCATTGGTCGAGGTTGTGTCAAATAGAACCTTGTGACCTGTAAATTGTAATTTGTAGCTTTATAAAACAGGCCCCTGGCGGCCACGGAAGACGGAGAATTACTTAATTATTACCTATTTCTTCCGCTGACTCCTTATATAACGATGAAATAATGATAATTACAAAATTTTGCTCATTATGCGGCTCCGACTTAGCGTAACTTTGAAATGCAAAGAAGGTATCCCTTGAAAGGAAAAGTTATTTTTGAAAACCCATCCCAAATCTCGCATAATATTACGTTACGGTTGCCTTTCATCTATATACAGGTAACGGTCTCTAATCCCTAATTATAATACGAATGTGCAAGTTTGTTTGTCCGTCAGATTTGTTAAACCGATTTGGTAGCAATGCAGAATAATGCAAGGTCGGGCAAATATAATTATAATTATATATATACCAGTGATCGGAATAGGTAGAGTATATATATTTACCTAAATTTTGCAAAAGGACATAATATAGGGTGGTTCCGAAAGTGGTAATCAGGTGAAATAAATTAATATTATTATTTTTAATGCTAAATATGCGTAGATAATATTTAACTCACGGTAGGGGATATTTTATGTTAGTTTGTAATAAAAGGGGCCTGTAACTCATTCCCTATATCTCATTTATAGGTGGAGTATATTTACCTAAATTTCGTAGAACAGAGACATAAACTGGAGCCTTGCTTGCGGCTACATTTATACCAGAAAAATACCAGAAATCCGGAATTCAATAAAATTAAATTAATATTTCACCCGGTTGTAACCACTCTATATTATGTCCCTTTGCGAACTTTAGGTAAATATACTCTACCTATTCCGATCACTGATCTTTACGCAAAATGTTCATTCCACCGAAAGGCATCTCTCACCGCACGGGTTAATTTTTATTTGCTACCTACAGTCTAACCTAACCCAACCTACGTAAAATGAAATGAAATGAAATACTTTATTCGCTTTAGACAGGGTACATCATAAGATAACAATAAATATTGTAGGAATCACATGTCTCACCTGATCGGCATGCAAAATCTTAATCTTAATCTAAGTGTCACAATGAAATAAATGATAGGTATGTATAATATAAATTAAATTTACAATGATAAAAAATTCCACACAACGTAATTAATGTTTAAGATTTTCTGCGATTTCGGCGGTCTCTCTAGTTCTGAGGCCATAGCGCTTGATGGCGCGCTTCTCCCGGTCTGCTCCGCCTTCCGACATCTCGGGTTACTTGTGCAAAGCGATGGCGAAGTAGATCGGGCTGTTAGGCACAGAATTAACACTGGATGGATGAAATGGCGGCAGGTCACGCGAACAATCTACGACTCCCGCATTCTCCTTAAACTTAAGGGGCAGATTTATAAAACAATGGTTAGACCTGGGGCACGTTTTATAAAGCTACAAATTACAATTTTACAGGTCTAAACTGGCAACACTGCTCAAATGGCTGGTCGTCATTGGTCGAGGTAGTAGTATCAAATGGACACTTGTAACCTGTAAATTGTAATTTGTAGCTTTATAAAACAAGCCCCTGCTGTCTTGTATGGATCAGAATTTATAAGAGGAAGTCTGAAAGTGACTCCGGTGACTGAAAAGTTGTGTGGAAATCGATTGTCAGGGTATGGGCTTGTGATGCGGAGGAATGAGGAAAATATCGTCAGGAAAGTTTTGAGTATGAATGTGGATGGCTATACGAGTAGTGGAAGACCAAAGAAACGATGGATGGGCTGTGTGATATATTATATGGCTAGAAAGGGAGTGACTACCGAGATGACGACTAATAGAGAAGTATGGAAGAAATTGACATTTTGCGCCGACCCCAAATAAGTCGGGATAAGGCAGGAGAATGATGATATCCTGAATAGCTTTGAAAATTCCGGAATAAATCTAATGTTTTTTTCCTTGAGTTTTTGAAATTTTAGTTTTTTCCGTTTTTTTCGGGTTTTTTGGGTTTTTTAGGGAAAATAACAAATGATAATGACAATTTATTCATAGTCAAGTTAGGTACTGTCACTCTCGCCACCTATTTCAATTGTGTCTGCCTCCATGTCGTCGATGTCGCCCATTTGTAGGTGCAAATAAGACCGAATATAGATTAAAATAACAGCAGGAAATTTCATTGGTTTTTTCTTATAAAAATCCGAATAAAACGAGTTTGTAAGAAAAACGGGGTTTTTTCCGGACTTTTTCAACGCTAATCCTGAAAACATCATGGTTTCAGCAGAAGATAGGTAGCGTTCGATGAAATCAGTGTCGGTAAAACAAAGACATATCTAAAAAATTGCTATATGTTTTATGTGTGCATCTTAAGTTTATACTGCCCTTATACGACGAAAAGGCACAAGTGCAATTAATTCATAGAAGCATATTCAACTCTCAAAGGTTTATAATAAGGTTGGAAGTGCAATACAATTCATATAGTAGATGTGCCTTTTTTCCGTAGGAGGGCAGTAGATCTGTGTAATGGGTCCATATTGGCTCATATAAAATTGGTCTCTAATTTTTTTATACCGATAACGATTTGTGTCTATACTCATAATTTCTCCGAAAAATTTAGCTCATACTTTTTTGTTCATACTTTTTAAGTCATAATTATCGCAATTCATAATGAATTTTTTCAAGAAACTGTTACTTTTTGAGGATTGTTATAAATCTAAACTAACCTAACCTAATTTTATCTACATGTAAGATATTTAAGAAATTCTGAAAAGCTCCATGAATATTGGCGCTATGAATTCAGATGAGTATGAGTTCAGATCATTAGTATTAAAAAATATTATGTAGTATGAAGAGTGATCATTATGATGTAAAATGGTATGAGAAAAAAATTCGGAGTTCCAATAACCGGAGTTGCAATTTTATATGAACTTTGGCGCACCCCTGTGTAACTTTGTGTCTATCTGTGGCATCATAGCTCCTAAACGAATGGACCAGTTTAAAAATAAAGCTAGTTGAATTGGGATTGTTCTTAGCTGGGTTTCATGAAAATCGGTTGGGCTGTTTAAAAGATATCAGCTCTGAAAGAAGGGGTCGCCGATAGGGAATGCAAATAACCGGTTATAACCGGTTTTAACCCGTTATTTTCATACAAAAACGTCTAATAACCGGTTAGATTGCATTCCCTAGTCGCCAATATATCGGGGGTTTTTATATATTGAATAGGTAGTTGGGTGAATCAACTTTTAAGGTGCACCCCATTTTTCGACATGTTTCACAAATTTTACCTATGTTTTTAGAAAAACTATATATTTGCTAACGACGTGGCTTATACATTTATTAAATCAGACAAATAGGCTAACCTTTGTAATGGTTTTATTTAAAATAGTACCTACAGCTTTAAATAATAATATAGTTGGTAACGCAGGGGACGATGTTGTCCCTAGGTTTTGTATGGAAAATGTGCATTTTCCCCTGAGTTACCAGGTAGGTATTTTGGAAGATTAAAAAATATTTGAGGTGTTTAACGTGTAAGGTCTGTAAATTTGGTGGTCTGATTTTAATATTGATACATTATTATTAATCACGTGACGTTAAAGACGTCGGGCACCGTGTCGCCAGGCTCAAATGGACATGGGCGGGTCACCTATTTCGTGGGGACGACAACAGATGGAGTAAATGATTTGCAGTCTGGAGGCCCTGGGTACGAATGAGAAGTGTTGGCAGACCACCGGCTCGATGGTCCGATGATATTAGAGAGAATGCTGGCCCTCTATGGACCAGACTAACTCAAAATAGGGCAAAATGGAAAAGAATTGGAGAGGCATATACCCAACAGTGGGCATGTAAATAAAATGCTGTAGAAGAAGAAGAAGAAGAGAGAAGATTATTAATCATAAGTCACCAGGAAAGTTGTAATATCGCAGAAGAAAAGGAGTACCTTAAAAGTTGATTCACCCAGTTATCTATAGAATTCTCGAGTACGATTCTTGTCTTCCCACCTAACCAACGACAAGCTAGTTTTAACCATTGAGTGGTCTTAATTGGGTTTTAGTTAGTTTCCTTTGTGTTTCAATTGGATCTTGCGGACGCTCTAACTTCGTTAAGGAATGTCTCTCTTCGAAGATGTCTACTTTATTCGCAAGTTTTTGGATAACAAAAAATCTTGTTTTTTTTTTTTTCTATTTTTTGGAATTTAGTACTTTATTTGATGGATTAATATTCTTTACCCTTTCATTTATTTTATTTATTTATTGCCAAGCGTCTTTGACGCCACTAGACCGCGATGCCGAGAGTTCCTCAATCATGCAGCCGAGAGGCATCTGCGGCACACAGTTTAAAATAAATTGGACGCCGATCGGCGTCAGCTGCGTCCAGCGTAAGTTTCAGTGGACGCCGATTGGCGTCAACGACACCCGAGATAGAATTTTAGTCGTTACAAAACATGTAAAAAAAATGTAAAGCTTAAGAAATAATTTCAAAAAACCGATAATTACTTACGAAAAAGTCCATGGAATCGTTAGTGAACATATGACGCCGCTCTGTGTAATGGTAAAGAATGGCATCTCATTTCCCCATTCCGGGATAAAAAACTTTGATACATGATAATGTACCTATATGTAGGTATTATTGTTTACTGAAATATTAATTATCCACATACAAATTCAAGAAACAAATTCATATTAATTTTTAATTTCAGGAAAGTTTTCTTTCTTTTACTAGTAATTATTTTCAAAAGTTCCGACGCGTTAATGTTATATTTATATGAATGTAGAAATCGATAATACGAATTACTTGTCAATAAAATCAAATAAAATTCGGACAGTTGAATGTTGGTCAGTAAGCCCATTCACGAAAACAGTTTTTGACAAAACCACACTTATTAAAATTTTAGTAGGGTTCGCGTAGGTTCCAATTACTTGCACACACACACACACACACACTCGCACGCACGCACAAACACACGCACACGCACACACCTCTTTGCCTCGCCCTACTGAAAATCAGCATCACAGGATTATCTAATCTTCTGACAAGCTGAGAAGAGACCATTTTGGTTACCGTTATAAAGAATTGTGGTACGTTATTGTGTGTAACTGTTATTCTATTTTAATTTTTCACTATTTAATTATAACGGCTAACGCTCAGACCAACCGCATCACTGGTAGATCACGTGACTTTTCATATCACGTCATCTTCCAGTGACGCGCTTGGTTTAAAAACGAATCGAATAGAAACGCAAGTTAGCGTAATGCATCTTGGCAGGGCCCTATGTTCAGCTTATATCCAGGAGATAGACAGAAAGTTTTTATTAGTTCAGGGATATGGCCAGTTCTCGTAGGAATAGCGATAAACGGCAACTACGCGGACGGAATCACGGACAAAAGCTAGTTATAATTGTAACCTAAGTAATTATCAAGATATTCTGTTTCAATAAACTGCTTAAAAGATATCATCAAGTATCAAGAAAAATAGCCAATATAAAACTCAATAACTTTTATTGGACAGACGCAACTCAACAAACGTTCGTAAATAATTGTATTCCTTGACGTCATTGTTCAGAATAACTAGAATCTCATCCATTATATAAAGCTAGCTCTCTACAGAATGCGTCTTCTCAAACTTACTTATAGTGAAATAGGTTAGTTCTTGAACATTATAGTTGAGAAGTCTTGATGCTCATTTTGTATGAGTTGTACTCGCGAACAAAACTGGAGATACAAAGAGTAATAAAGGTGACGCTTAATAAAGGCGAGTTTGTCGACGAATGAAATTAAATGAAATATTTTATTATTATCAACAGTCGCACAAAACATTTCAATAAAAGCTATGTTTTCCACCCTAGGCTAGGTGTCTCGTGGGGACCAAACAAGTACAGTAGGCCTATAAGATGTGTTGTTTATAAGGAAGTTCTTTAACAAGTACGAGTTACCTACTTATGGCCTGTTGTTTGATCGGTAGTTAAACTAACTAATGGTCAAAAAACATTACTAATCGTTAAAATCTCAAGGAAATGTGTCAAATTTTCCATTCCTTTTTCGAATTTTAACAATTAGTTAGTTTAACTACTGATCAAACAACAGACCCTTAGAGTTTGATTTTAGGTAAATAGGAATATGACAAGCGTATCCAAACGTGGTGGTAGGTAAAAGACCAGAGGGCCCTGCCAAGATGACTTGCGCTAACTAGCGTTTCTATTCGTTTCGTTTTTAACCCAATCGCATCACTGGTAGATCACGTGACTTTTCGTATCACTTCACCTACCGACGCGATTGGTTTAAAAACGAAACGAATAGAAACGCTAGTTAGCGTAGTGTATCTTGGCAGGGCCCTCAGTTGCGTTATATTCAAAGTGTTTAAGTACTCTACTGGATGATTTACCTACTGCATTGTCAGTATTTACCACCGTATTTCTGTCCTTCCAAGGACTTCAGCATTGATGACCTCTGCTTGGTCGTTATCAGATCTTTTACTGTTCTTACTGTAGTGCACAGATACTTTTACTAAGGGCCATTTAAGTCACGGTTTTATCTCATCGGCACGTTTCCCTTGGGCCTATCTGAAAAGTATGATGAAAGTCTTCGATCCTTATTTTTGCCAAAATCAAATAAAAGTCAACAGATTTGCCGGTTCTCAAATATATACCTACTGACATTTCTTCATCTGTTAATGAATAACAATAATTATCACTACTAATACTGACCAGCCTCTCTAAAGCTAAGTATAAGGGTGCGGCTCCACTGAGGCGGAGACGAGCGGAGCGGAGCGGAACTGTGCCAATATTAACCAATAGAATCTAAACGAATGCCCGTGTGGTTTCCGGATTAGAATAGTGCCACTCCATTTCTTCCCGTGGATGTCGTAAGAGACGACTAAGGGAATAAAGGCTTATAGTACTGTTAGGCGATGGGCTTGCAACCTGTCACTAATACGCTGGTAAACATCTTAGCCTGATTGTGCAAAATGTGGTTACAGAATTATCAACAAGTTTTTAGAGCTGTTGGTAATTCTGTAGCTCTGCCTACCCCACTCTGGGAACGAAGGCGTGAGTTTATGTATGTATGTATGTAGAATCTAAACTAACGTGCGCAAGGCGCGCTTGACGTGACCGCATGCGCTTTCTATTGATTAATATTGGCACAGCTCCGCTCCGCTCGTCTCCGCCTCAGTGGAGCCGCACCCTAACATTGTTAAGTACAATCCCAGACAGTACTTTTAGGTTTAGGTTTTACATAATACTTCTGCAAAGTTCTGCCCTGCTAATCCAATACGCAGTATCTCAGATAAAACTCTTGTAGCAATATCAACCTTATTACTAACAGTAGAGAATTAAAACTGCTTTGGTTATTAAATTTGGGATATTGCTTATTAGCTTAGTAGGGCAGCAGTTCCTCTGTTCTACTCTGAAACCTAGCAATTTATAGGCAATGTCTGGATATGTATATCTTTAAAATTCAGCTGGATCTTGAGTTGTTTTGCGCAAGGAACGTCCAACTCTTTTACATTTAAAATGACCCCGAATTAGACGCGAACGAAGCCGTGGGCAAAAGCTAGTAAAATATAAATATCAAGAGACAATCTCACTCTCTAGGCTTGATACTTATATTATAGAGGAATAAATACGTAAATACATAGAAAACATCCAAGACTCAGAGGCAAATACTCGCACGAATATTCGCCCAAACATGTGAAAACCTTATGACGTTGATTTATTTTGACTGCTAAGCCTAACGGTTTGACTTGAATTCACCAATAACCATTTTGGTTTGTCTGAAACATTTGTACCAACTGTCCAAACCGAACTCAAACTAAGGTGGTTCAAAGATCCAGCGTATTTTGATCTCTGGTTAGTAATGATTGTTACAAATCAAGGTGTCAAACTAAGTTGGATTTGGGGAAGGGTATAATATCATGCAATGTGAGAGAGCGTTTTCTTTCAAAGGTTAATGACGGTCGGATCATTTTGTTGGATGTCTTTCATTTATGTAGCATTGCGTGTGGAACGTTCCAGAAGTTTTTATTATAATCTAGTTTTGCGGTTTCTCGCTCGGCCTCTATTCAACACGGTAAAAACCATATCGTTTTTGACCTGTTATCGTATTGTCAACGTTTTGACAGCTCTTATTTACTTGACAGTAATGGCGGCTGAGTTAAACACAATACCATAACCGGTCTAATACGATTTGGATTTTACCGCCTGGAATAGACACGCAGATTATGTATTGTATACTATAGTTGTAAGGAAAACATAGCGTGACTAGAGCTACGAGTTACAGTGGGTAGTGGGTTAATAAAAAATGTCGGTCGTATATAGTTAAAAACTGGCAGTCTAAAGGTGCTCTTCCACCAAGACGCAGCACGCAGTCTTGCAGCAAGACGATGCGAGAGGAGAATTTATAATAGGTATTGAAAAATAAATCCCTTTTCGCGCACCTTCGGTTGAAATGATTTTTAGGGTTCTGTACCTGAAAAGGAAGAAACAGAACCCTTATAGGATCACTTTGTTCTCCGTCCGTCCATCCGTCTGTCAAGACCCTTTATCTCGGGAACGTATGGAGTTATCGAGTTGAAATTCAAAGCATATACTCAAGTCTACAGTCCCTTGAAGCTGTGAAAAAATCAAACTTCTTAGTTAACGTAGAAGAAATATACGGCCGTTTATGCCCAAAAAACGTATATTTCGACACTCAAAAGGAATCAAAATTTATAGGAACTAAAAAAAAACAGGGTCTTTATGCAAGGAACGGCGGTCCAAATTTCTAATTGAGTTAAAACCGTGTCATGTGCGGCACCCTTGGTGGGCGATTCCGACTCGCAGTTGTCGGTTTTTTTAATGATTGGCACGTTTATTCATAAAAATAATTAACCATAAACACGGATTTAGAATTTTAGATCCCTTGCTTATTATTAAGCCGGGGTGTAAACGGGGCCCGCGGGAAATCCAGCGTGATAATCCCCGGGATATCGCTTCGCCATGCTAACGTTAATTAGGTGTTGGAATTTGGAAAAATACCAATTTTAATTACATAAATATAGATACAATACAGCTGAAGAAATTACATGTTTTTATTGGAAAACTAGCTTTGCCTCCATACGCAAGTATTTTATCGATATTCCCTCGGGAATTGTTCTATTCTTTATTATAAATATACACACTACATAATTCCGAGGAATCATAATTCCGAAAGCAATTTTTTGATAGAATACTTTATTTTATAATATCGCTTATTAATCAAACATAGCCTAGATAAGTATAGCAATTAAATTGTGAATTTAATATAGCTTTCGGAAAAATTAAAATTTAGAGAAATGAAGATCAAAAAAAACATACTTAATTCGAAACTTCAAGGTGTTGGTGTACCCTCTTCTTCTCGGGTACAAAATGTACCAAATTATACGTCGATCGGTATTGAGTCGTTTGAACCATGATTACCATGAACAATCAAACAGTCTCACAGTTTCAACTTTTTTTTTAATAGCTATCAATCCGGGGCTTGGGGATGGTTCGAAAAATTGGTTAATAGCTCGCTCAGAATAGATTTGACCTGCTACGGTATTGTGTTGAAGAGACCCTGATTATTTTTGTTTTTGATTCTTCGTTTACTTGGATGGCGTGGCGACTATGGTGTTTTAAAATGATAAGGCCAGGGGCACGTTTTATAAAGCTACAAGTAACAATTTTACAGGTCTAAACTGGCAACACTGCTCAAATAGCCGGTCGTCATTGGTCGAGGTTGTGTCAAATGGAAACATGTAACCTGTAAATTGTAATTTGTAGATTTATAAAACAGGCCCCTGCTTGACTTCAAGCTATCCAAGTGAAAATGCAACTAAAGACTAGCTATTATAGGGAAGGAAAGACGAGAAAAGGGTTCAAAACAAATTCCTCAGGTTCACTTTGTCCATATTCCCATTTCGTCCACATTCTCATCTCGGCCAAATTCCCAACTCGTCCACATAGCAATCTCAAATTGTCCATTTTCTGTCTCGTCCATATTCCCAACTCGTCCGCATTCCTAATTAGTCCACATTCCCATGTCGCCCTCATTCCTCACTTAGTAATGTAGTTACTGTAGGGCTGTTCAATATCAATTCGATCACTCGGTGGTTCACTAGTTGATGGGAATGTGAACGAAATGGAAATGTGGACGAGATAAGAATGTGGACAAGATGGGAATGTGGCGAGATGAGAATGTTGACGAGATGAGAATGTCGACGACATGAGAATATGGACAAAGTGAACTTGAGCGATTGAGTTGACCAGATTCATTAAAGTAATATACCTACTTATAATTCTATGCATCTTGGCCTATTTTAATTGATACCGAGTTTAGGTGTGTGCTTTAAACTGCTGCGCTTAGAAACAAAACAATCGAATCGTTAAAGTGTCTATCCTATTGTATTGTATGACATGTTAGTACCTACGAGTTTTTATTGTTGGCGACTGTCATCGTACCTACTTACTTACCTACCTACAACAGTTTGTATGAACACTGTTTTTTAACCAGTGACAAAGAATACGGGTGTCATAAGTTTAACAAAAAAAAAGAAAATCATTTATTCGTGAATGACTTCCTAGATGACAAAGACTGTAAATGACTTCCTAAATGACAAAGACGTTTTTAAGTAGTGTGAGTTATTAATGAAATTAGGGTTCGTTTAAAAAAATAATAATAATAATAATAGCTGAGCACTGCGCAGCGCTTATTGCAAGATGGCTTTAAGCCAATAATTTAGACGTTTTAAATCTAAGTATAACTTATGTTTTTTTTTGTAATCGTATTGGTTCTTGTGCAACAAGCAAGACACTTTAGAAATGAGAACACATTGTGATGTTTCTCGCCGGACAACTACATTTTTTTTGATATATTTTGTCCGGCAGCATGAGCATGTCACTTTAAGGTCTTTGCTTACGGCGGCGTCGTTGATCGGGTCGCCACCTTCCCGAACACATGGTTGAGGGAGGCGATGGCTGAGATACGCGTCATACTCGTGAACGGGTGCTGTCTGTGGGGTCCGGTCTGTTCACGCTTGCAAGGACCTGTTTTCCAGTTAGTTATTTTAATTATCGTTCCTGACGTAGAGACCTCGTCATTTTTTTCTCCTAGACACTATTTTTAATTTAATTTAGGTTACATTTGTAATGATTTATTTGTGTTAGTTTTAAAATAATTATTTATTACTTTATTACCTTGTAATGTTACTTTTAAGTATTATTGTATTTTATGATTGGAAAAAATGACCTTCTGCTGGAGTTTCTTGCGGCGCTTCTTCTCCGCAATGATGGTCTTGTCCGAAGCGCTAGTAGATTCACTCCATGTTACCGACGTGTAAAAGAGCCCTCATGTGGCCTATTTACTGAATAAATATTTTGAATTTTGAATTTTGAATTTGTGACACACGCTCCCAAACGGACGGACAGGGTTGGACGTGCTAGAGTGGTTTCGCACTTCGTCCGATCCGAATACGATCCGAACCCGTGAAAATTCGGTCCGGAGTAGTCGTAGATCTATTTCTCTGGTAGTTGACGCACTCGATCCGGCTTCCGTCATTCGATTTATTTATATATCCGGTCTAGATTCGTATTTCCGTATGACTCGATGTATGAATGTGGAAGAAACGAAAGCGATTTGTCAGGATGGTAGCCGATGGAAAGAAGTGGTCTCTGCCTACCCCGCTGTGAAACAGGCACGATTTAATGTAACTATGTGGTATGTATGTAGATCCATATTTTCACGGGTTCGGTTTGGATTCGGATCGGCATAGTGCGAAACCGTTGGTAGGTGTGTTTCTTCAAAATCGGTTGGGTAGTTTATGAGCTCTCAAAGAAGGTATCGCTATTATATCGATGATTTTTATCTTTTAAATAATTGTTTCCTTAAGTACCATCAAGGATTTTAAACATTGATCCACCATAGAACCTTGTCATAATTCCAGCTACAAGTAACGAGACAGAAATTAAATAGGAATTAGTCGTTGGTTTTATGCGACAAGGTTCTATAGTTGTTCATCAATTAAGTCCGTGACCATACCATATTCAATGTTTTTTTTCTTTCTTTCTTATTAAAACGTGCGGTCGGGTATTTTAAACCTTGCCTTTTGTTTATTACCTATAACAGTTACTGTAAATTGAATTATACTCCGTAGTTACACAACAATATATCATTTATTATATGCTATTGTAAACAATAACACCCTCGAGCAATAAAATTTAATCTCTTTCCCAACAACATAAAGCGTATAATGTAATAACACCTCGCAACACTAATTACTGTGTTTTACTGTGGCGATAAATCCTATGAGTGCTATTTGTTTCTCTGAGAGCTAGGGAGGCCATAAAATATATCGATTAAATATTATCGTTAAATCTATCCACTAGATTTTATTGGAGAAAGATGGAATGTTGATTTGATTGCAGAATTCTCTTGGGGCGACTTAAAAATGGAACGTTTGCTGTAACGATTTGGGTCAATGTCCAAAAGTGGATAACGTTCGAGTGATATTAAAATGAAAGCTTAATTAGAGCTTTTTCACAAAATATGCCCTGGGAAAGTCGTATGTTCCGTTTTTCTTGATTTAGTCCTTATATATATTATTCCAATCATTCGTGGTCGGCGCGTGTTTTTCTTCCAAACATAAACAAATAAATAAATAAATAAATAATAAATGCCTATATACATTAATTTGACTATGTATAAAGAATGTACTGAAATGTGTAACACCTGACAAGCAGCATAGCATAGCTGAGGTTTTGGTGTTTCCATAATTTTTACAATATTATATTGACTTTGTTCCACAATTCCACACAATAAATGATTTTATTTGATGATAGCATCCATATTCATCATCAGTAATTTCAATATTTCCTCCTTTTTTTACATATTGCTTAGCGATAATCACATATTCACACAAATGTAATCTTGTACGGAAATAAACCATTTTATTGTATGATTTTAAGGGCCTGTTTCACAATCGACAAGTAAATTTATCTGTCATTTAAAGTTGACTCTCTCTTTGTCTATTTTCAAGTGTAAGACAGAGAAAGGGCTAAATGTATCTGTCAAATATGCTTTACTTGTCGATTGTAAAACAGGCGGTAAATCTACAATACGTACAATCAACTTTCCATCTCTTGATTTTCGTAAACCGGTGTATCGTTTGCCTCCAAGCATAAACATAAATGGAAGTACTGACATAACGTGAGCGGGGAAAATGTTTTCCTGAAACATAATTGTGTTGACTTTACTACGTACAAATATCACGTCCCCTTGATTTTCCTACACTAAGTAGTTAATCAGATTAATAATTAAGTAGATTTAAGCAGATCTCTAGTCGACATTTTTGTTGTTAAAATAAGGTTCATTTTCGTATAACCCGACTCCCCTTCTCTAATCTTCCAAACTACAATTGTAATACGTATCAGTAGTTCCCCCATTCCCGGGTTGGGGGTTATAAATTGTGTTGGGATTACATCTTGTTCTCTAGCGGCTCGTAGGGTCGATAGCTATACACTTTAGTATCTATCTTATCGTTTTAACGCCTTGAACAAATGTATGATACGGTTCCTAGATGGATTTAAATCGACCACTGCGAGTCGACTAATAACAAAGACAGCGGGCAAGGGGTTCCTAGTGGAAAAGGGAATAAGTCTTCTGAAGATCAAGTGAAAAAGGGTTTAAGTCTAGTATACTCCGTTCATGTATATACCCTTTTTTGTTACGAGTTAAGTCAACTTATACCGTTTTACTAGGACTCCCGTGTTTATCGATGAAGATAAAACATCTGTCACTTTCTGACCAGTATGTAAGTACGAGGGCGACGGATGCTTTATCCACCGCGATAAAGGCGATCATAATACGACGACAACGAACAAACAATATCGCTTTTGATCTGTTATCGTATGGTCAACGTTTTGATAGCTCTTATTTACTTGACAGGAATGGCGGCGGAGTTAAAAACAATAGCATAACAAATCAAAAGCAATATTGTTTACCGTCGTAGGATCTAGGTCACTGTGGGCCTATGGCCACGTTTATCGAGGTCGGATAAAACATGTCACTTTCCGACCAGTATAAAAGAGTGACGGATGGTTTATCCACCGCGTTACAAGCGACATTATACTCGGGCTGGACTTATAAATTTGCGGAAGGGATTTAACTATGCTGGTTGTAAATATCTCGAAAAAAAATCGATATTACTTAAGAGCTCTAAATTGATAGTTTATTTTTACAAAACTTGAACATTTGTTAAAAAGTAATATTAGCTCGCCATATACCCATTAAAAAAATAAACAAGTTTAGAATAAACCTTGATATTATTTTTAAAGAACAGTTATACATTAATCTTTCATGATAACAATTTTATTCGACTTTCGATAAAATGTGACATTCTTTTTTAGATGTAAAAAAAACTTGCCTTTCAATGTCAACAACATCGGTCTCATAGTCGGTCGGTGAAATGGCCGTTGGATACGGACAGACAGACGAACGTGACGAGGTTATTAGGATTATTTTATTACCGTTATTGCCTCATGGCATGAACTCTAGGATTTAATTTTAAACACTATTTTCAAGTATATGTACTTATACAACTTACGTGCTTATAAAGCTATTTATACGCTAGTTAACTCAGTGCAAATACTACTTGGCGACAGGGAACCGGGTAAGGTTTCAGCATGAAGGCGCTTATGTCAAATTAATCATTACACCAAAGCATATATATATCAAAATATCGTTATAACAAATGAAGCGCTACCATTATCCGCATAGCTATCGATAAACTATCGACACGATAGCATCTCTATTGTAATCCAAGCTAGTGCAGCGCGAAGATCGATAACGGCGATATCGGTAGATAGCCGATTACACCGTCCCATAATACGATGATAATGGATAGTGCATCCATTGATCGGACGTCATAACTTATCTGTACGGCTAGCTCAAGTTATATTTTCAGAATTTTTTCCTTGTCGCTTAGAGCGCTCTATCATTCATTCATTACTCATTACAGGGGTGTTACTCTCAGACACATATTAGCGTCCCCGACCGAGCGTACAAAACACATTTAGCGCGTGCATTCTCAATTAGGCAGCAGGGCTTCTGCCAAACGATTGAACGTAAAAAGGCTGCCTGATTAAGAATGCACGCGCTAAAATGTGTATTGTACGCTGGGACGGGACTAGTGAAACTCGCCGTTTCGCCGCGTTCACTCATTTACTCGTTCGACCGACCGAACGCCGTTTTAAGAGAATAACACCCCAGACTAGACGGGGATAATTTAGCATTCTAAAGGTGAAATATTTTTTGATTACGGTCCAGTAGTTTTTGAGTTTATTCGTTACAAACATACAAAAATATAAAAATAGAAATCTTTCCTCTTTATAATTTTAGTGTAGATGGGTACTATATAATAAAAAACATCTTCCACCGAACCTTCTCCGTTTTCGGAGTCTATTAAAAACGGTACGTAGATAAAATTTAACCAAGTAATAACTTATAGGTATATTGTAATTGAGTTAGTATATTATGTTTGTTATTTCTTTACACAAAAACTGCTAAAATAGGCGTTTGGGTCAAATATTGCATGTCAATTTCAAACCAGCAGGCCTTTCGCGTAACGCACTCGCAATCGCAATCGTTTTCATTTTGAAAATCGAAGGCTTGTCTGCATACAAAATGAAACCAATTGTTTTGTTTTGAAGCCGATCGCGATTGCGAGTGAGTTACGTGAAAGGCCTGCACGGCTATTGCCTAACGCACTCGCGATCGCAATCGTTTTCATTTAAAAATCGAAGGTGAGCCTTCATACAAAATGAAAACAATTGTTCCTCTTTGAAGCCGATTGCGATTGCGATTGCGTTAGGCAATGGCGACGCAGTACTCATTAAAGGCTGATGAACGAGGAGCCGATATCTGATAGTGGAGTTTGAAGATTGAAAAAGGATCTCGGCTATCCGATCCGGTCCGATCCTTTGCCAGCTCAGTAAGCTTTATTTCATATTATATAATTAAGTATAGTTAGATAATCCCGTAACCTTCGGGGAGGGAGAATGACCGATTACAAGATGTCCGGCTTTTTCTTATGATTTATTCTGTTTACTGATTTCCTGTACTCACTTGACAAGTTGACTTTTGGAAAATCACTGCGGGATATAGCGGCGAGTGAACCAACATTAGTAAAAAAAAAACCGGTCAAGGCGAGTCGGACTCGCCCACCGAGGGTTCCGCACATGACACGGTTAACTCAATTCAAAATTTGCACCGCCGCCGTTCCTTGCATAAGACCCTGTATTTTTTGTTATTTAATTTAAAAAATTGGGTTTTCAGATTTTTTACTATATTAGCCTGTAAGGGTTCCGTTTTTTCCTTTTGAGGTACGGAACCCTAAAAAAAGGAAGTAAGTCTTATATATCCGCGGTTTGAATATAGGGTCCGGCCGTTATTTAGTTAAGTTAAAAACTCCATATTTGTTTGGTGTATTTTTTGTGCGTGGCAATAAATTATTTCTTTCTTTCTTAACGTAGATCTACCGAGTTAAGACTGGTTAGGTTGCTCTTGATAATCAGATAACTGTACAAAAGATTACAGTCAATAACAAAAGTTAGTCGTAAACTATTTTTTATTAACACTGTTGGCCAAATTACCATGTTTTCACCGAAAATGCAACAAAAAACTAACCGAAAAGAAAAAAACAATATTCTCGAGTACGTTTCTTCACTTTATTCCTGTTCACATGGCAAATCTACAGCTACACCCGAAAAAGAAGAAATAAGCACAATCTAATCCTTAACCCTACGCATTAGGGTAAGTTTCTTTATGTTTCAAGTTTCTTCGTAACTTTGTACAGCTGTAGTGACTTGATGAGATGTGTGAATATATCGGGCTTCATGTAAAATTATTTAGATAGTATTTTTCTAGATCCCGCAATGTTTTTACTGAATAATTTGTTGGAAACACTTTAGGAGATTGGTGCTTTGTTTAGAACAACAAATCTAAAAGGATTGGTTATTTTAAAATGGACTAGAATTTTCCTCCTATTTAGTCTGTTTAAAATTTATAGAATATGAAAATTTTGATGAAACTTGGAATGGAGGTAGCTTATACCCTAAATTAGCACATAGACTACTTTCCATCTTGGAAAATTAAGAGGTTCCTGAGGGAATAACGATAGTTAAAATCTACGCGGACGAAGTCGCGGGCAGAAGGTGAAAAATAACAATCTGGGGTGTGATTCTCTCAACAACGACGGATGGGCGGACGAACGAGTGAATGTCCAAGCGCCGAGTTTTAGTAGTCCTGTCAGAGCGAACAAAACACATTTTAGAGCGTGTATTCAATTTGGCAGCATGGCTTCTCGAACGTATAAGGATGCCTAATTGAGAATGCACGCGCTAAAATGTGTTTTGTTCACTCTGACGGGACTACTTAGACTTGCCGCTGCGCTTTCGCTCGTTCGTTCGACCGACCGCCGTTTTTAAGAAAATAACACCCCTGAAGAAGTGTGATTTTGTAAAAATAATAAAGCAATTGGTACCTACAGTTACAACAAAAACCCCCGATGCAAAAAGAAGGGTGTATTAACTTCAACGGGTGTATATTTGTAACTATTTTTCTGTCTGTGGCATCGTAGCTCTCAAACATATAGACCAACTTGAATGCAGTTTTTTTAAAGAAAGCTAGTTCAATCAAGATTGTTCTTAGCTAGATTTCATAAAAAACGGTTGAGTCATTGTATTGGGGGTTCTTAGGTAAGTATTTAATAGTTGTGTACAGTCAAAGTCATAAATATACACATTCCTAAGACGTCAGAAATCTTACACGCCCTTATGCTAAAGAAAATAAGGTTCATGTACAGTCAAGAACAAATTTGGGACCCACCTTAGGTCCAAAGTCAATCTGACATTCTACAACATTAAGGTTGAGTTTCCTATAAGTTACACATGATTTGGCATCTCTAATGACATTGACGACTCCAAGCTTATTTTTTTTGAAATGGCCACAAATTAACGTTCTCGACCGTACACATATATTTGGCGCGATGGCTTATGGGTATTAGTGCTTTTGACTGTACTATATATAGCACTGTACCTACCTATATGTACAGTCACCAGCAATAATATATGGTCCAACAATGGACTCAAAAATATCTGACAACTCATTACTCGAGGCATAAGAGCGTGCCAGATATTTTCGAGTCAAAATGTCGAGCGTTCCTGTTGCAGGGGTAAAGCGAGTCATAAGGCTGAGGCTACATTCATTCACCTATAAGTATCTAAGTATTTTATAATCAAACTATCCTCAGGTTTAGCTGATATTTATTGTATCAAACGAATATATAATTAAATTAATTACCTTCTTGTTATGCTCCTTTCAATCTTTTCGGAAGTCGGGGTATGGCGGCAGTGGCGGTACTGAGCTCTGTCGGGTTGCTACTTCCGACCAGTCATGAGTCATATAGTTTATTTTTTAGTTTATTATTTAAGATATGATATTAAGGGCCGAGTTCACCAACAATTAAACGGACGATTAGCGGTTTAACAGGTGTCAAATGTATTGATTAACAGCTGTTTAAGACTTAATCGTCCCTTTAATTGTTGGTGAACTCGGCCCTTAGTGTATTATCAATTTGATAACAATTTAAATTTATATTATACGTAATGCATACCCAGGAATAAAATTGGCCTACGCTAGGTACGATGCAACAGGAAACGGTTGTGTTGTTCTGGTGTTGCCACACAAAAAAGTTGCAAGTAAGGATGACCACTCGCTATCGATTGTCGCTGATGTTTGTGTCGTCATCCCTTTTTTGTTTTTGTTTATAGATATTTAAGTTAGTTTTTAAGTCGGGGTCCCTCTGAAAACCAGCGCTGCGGCTTGCTGCGGCACAAAGCTGAGAGGAGCCCTTTTCAACGCCATGTTAATGTTTTTTGTTTTAGTCATCTGTTTTTTCAAATGTGTGTATGCGTTGAATAAATTATTTCTATTTCTATTTCAATGTTGGATCATATATTATTGCTGGTGACTCCTGGTTCTTTATTTATGTGTCCCTGGACAAGCTAGCGGCTTTTTCCCGTGTTTTCCCAAAACGTCTACTTACTCGTAATTACGTCCTGCATATGAAATAAGTCGACGAAAAACCTCATTACTATTTCAAGCAAGGGTTCTTTTGCTGATGTGCGAAACTAGGAGAGAAGTGGCCAAGTGCGAGTCGTGATCTAAGACTTTGAGGATGTGTTTATTAACCCCCGGATAAAAAGAAGACTGTTATATGTAGATAAGTATAATATCGCACAGCTATAACAAAACAGTATTAACTCAAAATCCTTGTCAGTGTCGTTTCAAGTTAATTGAAGTTGTATTAAAGTTGATTTTAAAATACAGCTGTAGTTTGAGTTACTACTGTTTTGATCTAGCAGTGCGAATTATGTGAATCTGACTAATAGTATTGCCGCTATAATAACTAGGGTTAGGAGTTTTGGTGGCATATTGTGGTTCTAGAATCCATGGAGTCGCTATTTCCTATTTATTATAATACTATTTAACCTTAAGTATTTGAATATTTCAAAATTAATTTATTCATTAAACCGCTAAACCAATTTAAATGAATTTTGGTATGGAGGATATCTCTGCTGTGAAAGCGTTACAAACAAGCAAATATTACTAGGTATGGAATAACCGAACTAAAAATATATGTAGTTCATTTTGAAATATGACCATACTGAAGGTCAAAATCAAAGTGTCATGTATTATAATAATTAGGAAATAGCGACTTCGTGGATTCTAGAACCGAGATATGCCACCAAAATCCTAACCCTAATAATAACAAATAATACAAATATGTATTAATCTATAGGTACCTATAGCTTATCTCCCACTGCTGGACAAAGGCCTCCCTCTCATTTCTCCAGTCATATCTTGTTCTGGCTAATCCTTGCCTAAAAAAAAATACCATTAAAAATTAAAACGTACAAGAACGGTACGGAACCCTTCGTGTGAGAATCCGACTCGCATTAGCCTATGTTTTTACTTTTCCAGGAAAAAACCATTGACTTTAAATTCAGCTGAATCTCATACAGTTCCATTTTAGATATCGTCTTTTTCACCCTTGACATATTGCCAGCGGACTTTTTCCTTTCATCTAACGCGTATCGACTGAATGAATATGCATGACGTTTGAACCTGAAGAGGTCTCAAGATAGGATTGAGTATCTATTCCAGACCCTTGCCGTTTGGAACTGGAAATCAGCAGGTTTTTTACATCAGTAACGGAGGGCCAGCGGCGTGGTTGTTACGCCTTGACTACGCAGGTTAAGTAATTGGGGTTCGAATTTCAATAAATGTATTCATTCAAACAAAAGTATTGTTTGAAAATGTGTTTTTAACTCTCGACTCAAAAATAATAGAATAGAATAGAAATGGCTTATTCGGTGCTAAAATAAAATGAACATAAACAACAGCAAAACATAATAAAAAGTAGAGTAAACATTATAGAAAGAGAAGTAAGTTTGACCGCTGTGTGTGTGCGTGTCTGGCTGGATCGATTTGGATGCGGTTTTATATTTGAGTTGGTTCTTAGCTAAGATTAATAAAAATCGCAAAAGAAAGAAGGGGTCACCATCGGGTATTGGGGGTTTTATCTAATTATTCAATAGATTTAATTTAGTTTGTTTGTTAGTTCCTTTTTTACAGTCTAACGCCTTAACCGAGGGAGGAAGATAGTTTGTGGTCCGGAGACCGACCTGCCACCTATTTCAACATCCTGGTGACACGTGACAGGTGATAATTCGGTATACATTGCAAAGTTAAAACGCTGTTACGTCACTGGGTTTCATGTAAGCTGCGTCATGTACACTGAAAAGTCACCTGTCACCTGTCATTGTCAGGATGGTGAAATAGGGGCCTGGTATTTTGTACCCCGGAAAATTTGAAAGTACCCGAAGGAATAGTTATTAATATTCCCTGAGGAACTTTGTAATTTTCCGACTTTAGGTTGCGGCTCCACTGAGGCGGAGATGAGCGGAGTGGAGCGGAGCTGTGCCAATATTAACCAATAGAATCTAAACTAACGTGCGCAAGGCGCGCTCGACGTGACCGCATGCGTTTTCTATTGGTTAATATTGGCACAGTTCCGCTCTGCTCCGCTCCGCTCCGCTCGTCTCCGCGTCAGTGGAGCCGCAGTCTTCACGCGGACGGAATCGCGGAAAAAACCAGTGGCGAAACAGTTTTTTATTTAACGGTGTGTTTAGCCTAGTTGGTAGTGACCCTGCCTACGAAGCTAGCGGTCCCGGGTTCGATTCCCTATAGGCAAATACTTGTGTGATGTGTCGATTGGTATTTGTTTCTCAGTCTTGGATGTTTTCTATGTATTGAAGTATGTATTTCTCTATATCAGCCATTCTCAAAGTGTGCTCCGCGGCGCCCTGGGCTCCGTCGAAAAAAATCGTGATGTAATTCAAAGGAACTTTTTTTTATTCTCTCAAAGGAACCAGGTTTTGCCTAAATTGGGGCTCCGTAAAAAATTAAGTTGTTAAAAAGGGTTCCGTGTAAAAAAGGTCAAGAACCGCTGCTCTAGGTAACGTGGGGTAAGTCCGTCCAACCAACAATATCTTCTAAAAAATATATGGTTTGTCGCACTTACCCCGTTGACGCTCTTACGCCACCTGACCTGTATATAAATATGTTTAACTATTCTCGTGTACCCATATTACAAGCCTTAGTTTAGATTGGAACTACGTGAATTTGTGTGATATTGTCCGCTGTGGTTATTTGTTATTTTATTTCTACACGTATGTACTGGCAGGAATTCCTTTGTCCTGTAACTCATTGTAAGCTTTTCCCAAGCTTCGGGGCGACGACCGTTTTTAAATAAATGATCAGTGCGGAAAGCTTTTGTTTTCGTCCCTGTTTACCCTCGGGTCGTGGCCGAGCTATTTACCCAGGTAAACAAGTGACGGTGAAAAATGTGGGACGGTTGGTTTGGTAACGAAGATTTAGTGGTGTTTAGTGAGAACTGAGTTTCGGCGGCGTAATCAATTTTATATACTTTAGTACATTGTTGCAGAGGATAGAAAGTACGCGATCACTTTTTGGATGAGTCATGTAGAGGGCCGAAACGTAGTTGAGGCCCTCTAGTGTACGAGTCTATAAATTGCACTTTCTACCGAGGCAGACATAGTGCTTTTCACAACTACTGAGAGGAAATAAAATAAAAATTCATATTCAAAACTCAAATTTTAATTCATGTTAATGTGACATCACCGCCAATTTTACCATAGATAACTTTTTTTAAATTTGGACCCCTTTTCTCGTGGCACTCGAGATTAATAAACTCACATGAGAGATGAAGATGTCAACCCCATATAAAATTGTATTTGTTTCGCCATATCTCACATGTAATTTCATCCCTAGTGGTTCGAGATTAGGGGCCAAGTTTGAATAACATTTAAAAAAAAAGCAGTGACATAGTTTTTAGTCTGTGTATCTTTTAGCAAAAATACACCTAATATTTTACGACACAAAATGGTGTGTTCTGATTGGTCGATTTCAATTTTTCATGTTAAGGAGCTATGACACTAAAATTTATTGATTGATTTTCATTGGTTCTTAAAGTTGGACAACAATGTTCTAGACCAATCAGCAAACACGCCGACAAAAACATTCTTGGTCTGTCCTTATAAGTGACGTTTTGTGACCCCAAACAAGACCATCTATGGCCATATTTCCGAGCAGTGTTGTGAAAAGGTATTTTTTCACATACATCGACGACAGTATCAAAAAAGTCGGGTTTTTGAAGCTTACTTTTTATTAGAATTGGGTACAGTCGAGTTCATAAATATGTGTACACTAGTACCTTGTCTATTTAATGTTGTGTCTATTAATGGTCACAGCGATTAAAGTGACAAGTTACAAACATGTTCACATATTTATGAACTCGACTGTACCTAAAAATTCTAATAAAAAGTAAGCTTGAAAAACACGACTGTATTTTTTGATACTGTCGTCGATGTATGTGAAATAGTTATTTGTTATCCAAGGGGGGGAAAGTTGTATTTTAACTGCGAGTGATCATTTGAAACACGAGCTAGCGAAGGGATTGTATGATTGACCACGAGCGTAGCGAGTGGTTCAAAAATAGAATCGCGAGCGCTGCGAGTGTTTCAACACACGAGACGTAAAATAACTTTTCACCCGTGTATAACACAAAACTTTTCACCTCACTACAGTGAGGAAAATAAGCTCATTTCCGCATTTTGCACGGTTTCCCATCGTTCCACAGGTGTTAATACGTCTTTCGTCACTCGAATCACTCATTTTTAATAACAAAACAAACTAGAAAAACATGCGAATATTTAAAGTTGACGCAAAGATGAAGGAAAACTGCTTTACTACCTCTATGCGTTGACGGCTTAATTAAAAAGTTTTGACTTAAGTTTTTTTTTATTATTTCGGATGCGTTTTGTTCTCACATCGACTTACTTGGACTGTCAGAACATTTTATCCTTTTTTACAACAAGAATGAAGGTTAATGTTGAATGCTGATATTTATGAATTAAAATAAAGTTGTAAGACTGTATTTAGTATTTTTTACTCGATGCAATTAATTAATTGTGATGTTAAAAATTCAGCGGTTTTAACGTTTTACGTTTTTTTAGCTGTCAAATATCACTAAAGCTGCCTTCAAATGTCAAAACTCTTTCTTCATATGTGGATAAAAAGCGATTTTCTCAATAGATATCAAACAAACAAAAAGGGCTTTCCGAGCTAGTGAGATGAAAAAATATTTATGATGATTAAAATATTATACATACCCTATGTCACTTTCACAACCAAGACGAATCTAACGACACCTCATATGTTAAAATCCATCAAGCAGCTTAGGCTGCAGAGCGTGCCAAAGAAATAGACATACATTCATGTCATACACCACCATATAATACTCACAGACCAATTCTGATGCGGTTTTTACAAAGAGCCGTGTTCTCATTGTTGTACAGTAAGGAAAAATGATTCCTTGACAACTTTGGACTATGTCAAAGTGACGGAATCAATAAAAACTTCTTATGATTTTATTTACAGTGTCACTTTGAAAGAGTCCAAAATGGTCTAGGAATTAATTTCCTTGACTGTACGTTCCGTTGTAGGGATAAGACAACCGGTGAAATCACTGGTATTCCACGTTAATCCTTAGGGTTGTCTTAAGATTGTAGTCTTGAGAATGATAAATATATTTTAGCTTGTAAATGTGTTTTTTTTTCGATATAAGGTTTGCTCTTGACTAAATCTAGCCCTTGGAGGAGGAAGATTTGGTCAACAATAAAGCAAAGCTCACCCAGAAGATGCCTAGTCACCCTAGCTATGTGAGCAAAATTGACATGTTCAATCTGACTTCTAACCAATGAGCGGACGGAATTTGATAAATTAGTTGTCATAATCATTGCCAAGAATATGTCATAGGTTATGTACAGTCAAGGAATTTAATTGTTATGCCACTATGGGACCCTGTCATAATGACAGCGTCAAACCACATGACAGAAATTACGCTTAAATGAATGATTAACGTTATGCGACAGGGTTCCATAGTTGCATAACAATTAAAGTCCTTGACTGTATGTTACGTGTAGGTAGGTATATGAATTATAAGGGCGCCTTTCTTTTCCGTCTTTTCATTGTTAAACAAAGTATCAAGAAACCTAACATTTGTGTAACATACATACATACATACCTATACGCCCTCATTCCCAGAGTGGGGTAGGCAGAGCTACAGAATTACCAACAACTCTAAAAATTTATCGATAATTCTGTAGCCATATTTTGCACAGTTAGGCTAATATTTTTACCAGTGTATTAGTTTAACTACATACTTTATGATAGATCTATTTTTTACGATATGTATGACTGGCTAATAAGTCACTTTGCCATTACCAACTCTTAAAGTCTAAATAAACCATTGTAGCATCGGACCATTTCCCCCCTTACCTCCCACCCATAATTGAAGCTTATTGCTTAGTAACCAACCGAGGGTTGACAAATGACAATCCGGATGGTTTTGCTATGTAATTTAATGTATTATTAATTATTATTATAAGCTAGCGAGCTGCCTTTGCTTTCATTCGATTTTACCTAATGATCAAATTAGAACATACACGAAATTTGTATTTAAATTGTTGTTTGTAATCCCAGAAGTTGTCATTGAAATCCGATAAGACGTTATAAATAAATAAATAACAGGGGGACGATCTCACACAAATTGACCTTGTCCCAAACTAAGCTCTAGGCTTGTACTATGGGTACTAGACAACGATATAAATACTTATATAGAGAAATAAATACTTAAATACATAGAAAACATCCATGACTCAGAAACAAATATTAGCGCTCATCACACAAATATCTCCCCTTACCAGGATTTGAACCAAGGACCGCTAGCTTCGTAGGCAGGGTCACTACCAACTAGGCCAGCGCGTCGTCAGCGTTTCAGAGCCTGTTCCAGACAAACTTTCAGACAGACTGACAGGCGGGTGACTCGTAATATACCTATTAAGTAAGGTTTGCAAAGTTATTTACAAAGGTGGAGGTGCTCCTGTGATTCCAATAAATTATACTTTCTCTCTTCCTATTAGGTACTTTGATTACTTCAATCAAAGTTTAATTGAAGAAAGTTCCAAGCTGCCCTATTTTTATGGGCAGGGGCGAAGTTTCTCCCGATTGGACTTCCATTTCTCTTTGAAGTTAGATTACACCGAAATCTTAAAAATGTTTTGTCTACTGCCTTTGTACGGAAAAAGGAGGAATGTTTTTCTTCAAGTTGATTTAAATAACAATAAAAAAAACATATAACATGTATGTTAGAACTCTGACACGCAACTCTAGCGATATTTCCTAAACGGTCCCCAACTGTAAAAATTCATTAACATGTAAATAATTATTTTTTAATAACTTATACAATAACAACTCATTTGATGTGATAATTTAAAAAAAAGCCATTGGTTCACATTTAGTTTTAACTTTTTAACCGATCTCTCGTCTCTAAGGGCCGCCACAGACGATCAGTCGAACTGACAGGCCGAGAGGGACGCGGCTATTTGATAGAATGAGAAAGTTATAAACGTTTCTCATTCTAAAAAATAACTGCGTCCCTCTCGGCCTGTCAGTCCGACTGATCGTCTGTGGCAGCCATAAGCTAGACCGCGGACAGACGGACAGACGGACATACCTAGCGAAAGTATAACGGTTTCTAATTTGACTACGGAACCTTAAAACGTAGCTAAAATTTAAATAATAGCTCTACTTTCATTTCATTTGTTTCAGATCACATGTAACATTAACATCGAATAATTACGTCCACAAAATCCGTGAAAAGTGTCAAACGCAATGTGCAACACAGTGTGCGTGCCGTTCTCCGAAGTTGCCCGGTCGCGCGCGCTCGGCTGTTTCCGCGATAGCTGTCAGTGAGAACACAAGATGGCGGAGAAGGTCAGCTGATCGGAGATTCACGCTCGCAGGCTTAGGAGCAAGCGGCGGGTAAAACGCATTATGGTAAGATGTTATCTACTAAAAATAGTTTGACCTCCTTATTCATAAACGTTCTATAAACCTATTTTAGTTGAAATATGTTTCTGTCAAATGCAAATGTCACATTGACAGATAAGAAAAAAGCATATTTAAAGCATATTTTGGCTATTGTGTTTAATGAATAATCGGGTAACAGTCTAACGATTTATAAAGCTACAGTTCCAAGTCTGTCAGGCCGCCTGTCAGACCAAAATCTGCAAAATAATGTTTGACTCCTTGGAAGAAACTTATAGTCTGTATTCTACAGGGCCATACCATGGCTGCGTTTATCGCGTGACAAAGTTTGGATAAGGCATCTGTCACCTTCTGACACGTAAATAAGTACGAGAATGACGGATGCTTTATCCACATTTGACGAAGCTATACTAGGCCCACAGGAATATGACGTGTATACGAGTATATATACAGGAATATGTCGATTGTTAGTTGTGTTATCCTTTAGAAAGTTACTGACTGTATACCAATGATATAATATAGTGAAAAGAGGTAGATATGTTATACGCACTTCGATAGTGGCACCCTAAAACCAAGCCAATTGGTACACCTTTACTTAGTCTTGCGCCGTCAATGGAACCGTGAACTAGTCTGCAGAGTAACATACACTCGTTTTGTTTCGATCCCGGAAATTAGCATAAGTACCATCCTGCTTTCACTTTTCATTTATGAATTATTGCGTAATTGCAATATTTACTGATTATGTGTGCGTAAGCCGGGCCATTTTTACACGCGGAATACCGTATAGGTAACACATCTACCTCTTTTTATATTATATCATTGCTGTATACGCACAGCTTAATACAAACGATACATACGGACCTGGGGTATATCAATGAATGGATGAACTAACTAAAAAAGGATTACCCTCTCTAACCAAAATAAAAAGCTAGCGATGACTTCCTTCAAGGGGTTTGAGAAGGGTATTGGTGCTTTATCTATCAGTAATGCGCTAGTAACGTCAACCGAAAAGCAACCCTACTGGTAAACATATACGGCGTAGCGGAAAATTAAAACAAAGCCATGTTATTTTTATTTTTAGATGGGATCCTGTCAAATACACTTGTAGACCCCGTAGGTACAACCACCATTTAGCTCATATTACATAGTGTGTGTCTTCCATACAAACGTATTATATTATAAGGGGTAAAAGTAAAAATTAACAGTACTAAGATCTTTTGTAAAAAAATATTTTTTTTTTCATACAAATTAATACGCCACGCAATGTATCAATAACAAATTGATAACTGATATCACAGAATAAATAAATTGAAAAGAAACTATTTTTCAGAAGTACCAAATAAAACTTTGCATTACATTGCTGCTTGAGAAAACTTCAAATAATAGTCTATCGGAACCGGGCATCTTGCGAAATTTTGCAAAACTGCCCTAACAGTCACATTCATAAGTCACTGTACATTTTAGTACTTTGTAGCAGTAACGTATCAAAGTGAAAGTGGTTCGAGTTTAGTATATCAATAGCTGCGACAAGGTACTAAAATGTACAGCGACTAACTGGACGAGCCTGTGATGAATTGATGATACGTGAATGTATTATGAATTTTATTATTCATTTACATAAAGTAAAATATTGTTTGCAATCATTTGCGCGTTCGCTTGGCTCGGCAGGAAAGGGTTATGAGTTTGACCGTACTTCTGCTCTCACTCTGCGTTCTCTTCCTGGGTCCAAATTGGGTTGCATGATATAATTTAAAGTTAAACGTTTGATAGGCATAACTATTAGTGACATAGTCATCAATACGCATAACTGACAAAAGTCATACATTAATAAGTATATTATATTTTTAAATCATAACGTTTGAGAGCATAAATAACAATTGCCATAAATTTATTACGCTTAAGCGCTTTAAATATAGTCGTCAACAACGGTCAAGTTAGGTAGGTCCAACTTTGAGAATGAGGTCACTCGTCGAATCCGACTCGGCTGGGCAGCGTTCGGGAAGCTTCGCAGCACCTTTTCGTCCAAATTACCGCAGTGTCTGAAGTCAAAAGTCTTTGACCAGTGTGTGTTGCCAGTGATGACTTACGGATCTGAGACGTGGGCGCTAACAGTGGGCCTTATAAGGAAGCTCAAAGTCACTCAGAGGGCTATGGAGAGGGCTATGCTCGGGGTTTCTCTGCGTGATAGAATCAGAAATGATGATATCCGCAGTAGAACTAAGGTTACCGACATAGCCCGAAGAATAGCCAAACTTAAGTGGCAGTGGGCGGGGCACATTGCTCGCAGGACTGACGGCGGATGGGGCCAGAAGGTTCTTGAGTGGCGTCCGCGGACCGGGAGACGAGCTGTAGGTAGGCCTCCAACAAGATGGAGTGACGACCTTGTAAGGATCGCGGGAACGCGGTGGATGCGAAAAGCACAAGACCGGTCTGAGTGGAGAGCCTTGGGGGAGGCCTATGTCCAGCAGTGGACGTCTTTCGGCTGACATGATGATGATGAAGCGCTTTAAGCATAAATATCAATCGCCATTATAGTTTCGAACAAACCCACGGCAATTAAATATTTTAATCTAACCTAAACCTAACCCCGCAAGCGTGTCGCCACCAGGGTGCCTATTTCCGCTCAAAGGCACACAAGGTAACCCTAACCTAACCTAACCTATCAAAAATACAAATTATTACTAAACCCAGTTATCTTGGGGCACTGACGTCGCTTTTTCGTAGGGATTGAACTTTTACTTTATCGACTATCTAAATGTCGATGGTATTGTATTTTTCTCAAAAATGTTCGGAAATGTTGACATTACTATCTACATAATGAGACGCAAAGTACATAGTTTACAGACAATACTCAAATTAAAAAAAAAAACATTGCGTGCTAGCTACACAAACCCGCAATGTTGCATACAAATTCCATTGCTATCTAGCTTGAAACTTTAAAAAAAGTGAAAAAGCCCCATAATAAAATGATGGCACAAGTCTTATACATCCACATTTTATTCGAAATATAACTTTTTTATCTGTGTCTGGAATAGCCTATGTTTTTTTTTTAAAACAAAGCTTGCCTTTCTCCTTGTCATAAACAAAAAGGCGGTAAAGAGTGTTATTTTTTTCACATGAAGTTTCTGTTTGTATGCAATTTAAAAAATGAGTTCAAGCGATTAAGATTTTACTCCAACACAATTTTTTTTTAGCGATTTTTGAGAAACTTCGTATTTTTAAACGGACTCGCAAGCTCGTCCGTTTAAACCAATACTTCGCCCGCAATTGCCTACTTCCATGCCTAGGCAATAATGTACTATAGAGTTATATGTTTTAAGCAAATAAACTCGATGCCAATATTAAACAAACACTATTACAAAGAACTGCAAGGGATTGCGGCCGTCTGTCAATGTGACATGCAGTTTCAAATAGGTAAATTATTTATATAAGGTCCCGCAAGACTAAAATGTGGTTATCTACTTATTTTTAATCTAGATGTTTTACTACCTACGGTATATTTATAATGAGCAGAAATTTAAAAGGCAAAAAATCAATCGCATAATATAAACTACAAACATCGATATAGAGACGGTCGATAAAATAAACGTTCAATTCCTACAAAAAAGCGACGTCAGGGGTGTTACTCACTTAAAACGGCGCTCGGTCGGTCGAACGAGTGAATGAGTGAACGCGCCACACCGGCGAGTTTAAGTAGTCCCGTTAGGTCGCACTAAACACTTGCGCGTGCATTCTCAATTGGGCAGCAGGGCTTCTGTCGATACGATTGAACATATAAGGCTGCCTAATTGAGAATGCTCGCGTTTAAAATTGTTGTTTTGTGCGCTCTAACGGGACTACTTAAACTCGCCGGTGTTGCGCGTTCGCTCGTGCACTCGTTGGACCGACTGAGCACCGTTTTTAAGAGAATAACACCCCAGTGCCTGAAGATAACGGGCTCTATATAATTATCACGACTGTTTGTTTTTTACTCTGTTTCTTTCTTTCATAAAAACAAAATGATATAGCTCTTCTCTGTAGCAGGTGTTCGGCGAGTGGGCACAAGTGGAGGCGGTGGAGCTGGTCAATGACGGCTCGGGTCTCGCCTTCGGGATCGTCGGCGGGCGGTCCTCGGGCGTGGTGGTCAAGAGTGTGCTGCCTGGCGGAGTCGCTGATAGGGTGAGTGGTTGTAGGGGAAAGTGGTGGTGAAGGGTGGAAATTGTAGCAGGCGGAAATGTTGGCAATATGTGGAACTGGTAGCAAGTAAAAGTGGTGACGGTAGGTGAAAGTGGTGGGTGCTGGTAAAAGTGGAGGTAGCAGGTGGAAATGTTGGCACCATGTGGGACTGGTAGCAGATAAAAGTGGTGACAGTAGACGACGACGAAGCGCTAGTAGATTCACTCCATATCATGATGATGATATGGAGTGAATCTACTAGCGCTTCGTGCATGACTATCATTGCGGAGAAGAAGCGCCGCAAGAAACTCCAGCAGAAGGTCATTTTTTCATTGGCACCACGGTAGGTAAAAGTTGTGGGTGCTGGAAAAAGTGGTAGAAGCAGGTGGAAATGGTAGTAATAAGTGAAAGTGGTGGTAGCAATCGCAATTAGCTTTTTAGGGTGCCAAATGAGACTCTATTACTAAACCTTCATAGTGCGTCCCTCCGTCCTAACTTAAAAGAACCGTACCTTAACCTGTACATAAAGAAAGGAGGTACCTTTTCTTTTGAAAAACGAGGACGTGACGACCCTTATTTTCTTCCTAAGAGTAAAATAAATGTTGAAAATACGTTCCTGCCCGCTGCGAGATTAATTTAAAAATGCTCTCTATTCCATACAAAATCAAAAGGACTATGAAAAAAATCCCATACAGCCAACTTAATAAAAGGTGGGTCAGCAGCGTTAAGACTTTAGTTTCATTAGCCCGCATGCTTGTAGCAAACCATTGACGGGTTGTTTTGACATTTTTGAGCTGGGAGCTATTGCAACGACGCAATTTATAACGAAAAGCATTCGGTCTATCGACTAATAAAAGTGAGCCTGGCGGGGTCATTGTGCGTGAAATTATCTTAACACTCGTAGATTAAAAAACAGATTCATAAAAGATTATCTCTCAATTCGTCGAAATCTTTTTTATAAGTCCTGCCATTGTTTGAGAAAAGAATTATATATGCCTCGGCGGAAACACGATTGTCTGATTCGTATTTTAGCAGACTTCGCCAAGGCCCGCAGGCCTTTCGCGTAAACACACTCGCAATCACAATCGTTTTCATTTTGAAAATCGAAGGCTTGTCTGCATACAAAATGAAACCAATTGTTTTTTTTTGAAGCCGATTGCGATTGCGAGTGAGTTACGCGAAAGGCTTGCAGGCCCGCTAACCACCTCGTCAGGCAATCGCCTACTTTCCGGGCCTAGGCAATAATGTACTATATTTACAGGATGTGTTATAACGGCACATTTTCTACCAAATAATAAAAAGTCAAAAAGTAAAATAATAAAGGGAACTCCTTGGCCGTACAAGAAACGTTTTTTTAAACTTTATTATGTTCTTGTTCTATTGTCAAAGTGGTAATAAATACAAATATCAAATTTGGTGTGATTACAGTGCAAACCCTAAAGAAAAACAAGTAATATTAAAAATTTACGCGCAGTACGAAACCCTCTGTGCGCGAGTCCAACTCGCACTTGACCAGTTTTTTGTTAAACTACCTCACTAAACAAGAATGAGAACGTATGAAGGTTTGAACTGTGAAGATGGAACAACCAAACATACACATACACACTTGCAATTATAAAATACTAGCTTTTCCGTGCGACTCCGTCCGCGTGGAAGTCGTTTATCGGTGTTACTGATGTGTAAGTTGCGGAAAGTTTCCAAAAAGTTGGAAAAGTTCTAAGAAATTTCCGGAAACTTTCACTAGAAATATAGGACATTTAAATTTAATAAACGGGAAGTATCAATCTCCATACAAAATGAGAAGTTTCCAAAATTTTCCTACATGAAATCTTCCGCAATTTTGGAAAGTTTCCTTTGGCACACCAGTAATTGGTGTTCCTTCGGGAACTAACCGATTTTCCTAGAAAAAAAAGCATCCTATGTGCTATTGCAGACTGTTCAGCCGTTCTACCGTGATTGAGTACCAATCATACAGACTTCCGCATTTATAATATTAGTAATGTTAATAAGCATGAACATTATTTCGTTGTATTAAGTACTGTTATTCAATAGTGTAAGCAGTTACTTTGTTGAGTTGGTATTACTTCTGCAGAGTTAAAATAGAAGTCTGTTTCATAACATTAGGATGTTTTTCTCCGAACTTCCTGCTCTATTAAAATAACAATGTTATGTTCCGATTATTTATTTATTTTAAACTAAAATGTCTATGGGTTAATGAGAATGTGCAGGGATGAATTAAAAAAGTTTTAATACTATAGGTGGTACTTAAGTTTATGTAAGAATTTCTTTAAAATGGCTTATATCGATGCCAGCTTAAAACCACCACCACCGTAATTTCGTATTTTTTGGCATGCAATGTAATTTATATAGTAATATTAAATTGATAGATAAATAAATTGAACTAAAATACGCTGAACCAGCGTACACTGCAACCAGGGAATGCAAATTAACCGGTTATTAATCGTTTTTGTTTGACAATAACCGGTTAAAATCGGTTAAAACCGGTTATATGCATTCCGTAACTGCAACACATACAAATCGCAAAAAATAATTAGTCATTCGTGCTCGAACTACTGTCCTGGTCTTTCCTGACTATGTTTTCATGGCCACGAGCAAGAAAGCAATAGAATCAGATGACTTTCGAATTGAATAGATACCCGGCACATTAATAACAAGAGATTAAACTGTCCTTGTCCCTCTTATAACTTTTCCAATATCGCCGTCCAGGTCCTTTTCGTTATTGCCTGGTAATTTATATGCTAAATGGCTGTCGTGTGCCAGTTATTTTCAATTTAAAGATCTTTGGTTGTGAAAAGTAATTGGGTTTGTAGGGCTTCAATTAATATCATAAAATAGACTAGCATAACTCTATTGCAGGCAACACCCATATTTACAAAAAACTTAAAGGCCCAGTTTGTAGAAATCCATTGACGAGTTGTTTAACGTTATTGCGCTGGAAGGTATTGCAGCGACGCAATGTAGCACTAAAAGCATACCTATCTAATGAAACTGAGACTTTACATACATAACAATATGTAACATAATATACAAACAAATATTAAAACGTTTTCCCGGTGTCAGCAAGCTGGCGGGCACGGATTTGCCGATATGAAACCCCTCGGCCAGGTGTGTTATTTTCTCAAAAAACGGCGGCCGGTCGGACGGACGAGCGAATAAAAGCGGCGAGTTTAAGTAGTCCCGTCCGACCGAACAAAACACATTTTAGCGCGTGCATTGTTAATTAGGCCTTATAAGTTCGAGAAGTCATAATGCCAAATTGAATACACGCGCTAAAATGTGTTTTGTTCGCTCTGTCGGGACTACTTAAACTCGCCGCTTGGACCTTCACTCGAGCGAACGATCACCTTTGCTTGTTGAGAGAATCACCACCCAGAACTAATTAAAAATAGGTCGACAGATCTTTGGTTGGTTCTCTTACCACAAAAGATTACAAGTAATGTAGCTTTTACAACTTTATGGCTTAGTAGTTCAGTAAAATTATACATTTTACCTCAATTTACCTTACAAGAGGTTGGGTATTCCATTTTTGTTTGGGATTTTGGGGATTTTTAATAATCCGAGTTTCTCGACCTTGCGCGGTGTTACGGGCTTTGCCATGTCCATAAAACAACGAAAACTTAGTTTTTTTTTTCTTTTTTTTTTTCAAATATATCCTAAAACTTTGGGTTTTTCAGTAAAGCTGCATTCTAAAGAAATAAACAAATATGCGGATTTTTAACATAAAAAAACATATCCAAAAATGCCGAAAACGAGAAGTGATTTACTGTCATTAAGTACAAATGCAAAATTGTCCACCTGAACAGACCATTTTAAATCTAGACCATAAAAATACCATCCAAAGTGAATTTTGTCAAAATGTAACTGCTGAATATTATTTAGAACCAAATTTATTTTTGTTGTAAAGTAATTAAGCCGAATTGAATTTTGTCCATTATAAATTAGGAGCAAAATTAAATACGCATAAATTAAGCCCCAACATGTAATATGAAGGCTCAAAACGAATTATGACCAAATAGATTAAGTATGTAAATTTGCATATTTCAGGTGGAACGCACGCGTATCAAATGATGTCATTTACGAAAAAAAACAGTAATAAAATAATTTTACTTAATTCTTAGTTTGATAAAAATTCACATCGCAATTTGAACAATTCAGAGTAAAAAAAAAGTAAAAGTAAAAAGCACTAGATCGAAAAATCCAACATTCCGCACGATATGCTGCTACAAAGAATAAAAGGCACGAGTTCGCAAAATACGAATTTCCGCACGATATACAGCTACAAAATGTACCACGTTTTGGGCAACTGTATTAATAGTAGATTGTGCAACAAGGGCATAAACAAAACCATTTTATCCATCTATTATTGTATCTATTCGAGCGGGCAGGCGAGAGTGGATAATTAAGTCAAGCATAAAATGGGTTTTAAGACCGAGTTATACCTACACTCTGCTTTTCACTTCGATTGCGAGGAAATAAAACAGTGATAATATAAAATCCGTAACACGGCAAGTTTTGCAAAGAAAACAACTAATTAATAGTCTTAAATGTGACAAAAACCTCTTTCCTGCCACAGTATTTCTTTTTTTTTCTACATGAGATTAAGTTAGGTCGAACGCAATACTGCCAAGTCATACGTTGATTTTGTAATGTTTTTGTTAATAACGCTTGTTTTTAATAGTTTTAAATTTCTTTTTTGTCAGGTGCACCATAGAAGGCAAATAAATAAATTAAATTCAAATAAGAAGTTTATTTAGTGCACTCACCTCGTCTGTCTGGCTATAGGGCTTAATAGTCTGAGTCTAGATGTCGACAACACTTTATGCACTAGTGCATAAAATGCGATTTTATGAGAAGTGAAATAGTAGTTTACGTGAAGGTTGCGTAGTGCCAATTACGCAAAGTCACGTACAATACTTTATCTACACACATATTATAAGTACTCTAAGATGGGTTCAGAAGCCGAAAGGCAAATGACCAGCAATACCTGTGGTAGTACGTGACAGCGATGACAGCTGTAACGTAATTTCATTACATTATGGAATATTGTAAGGTAATGAGATCCTTTGGAACATCTTCCAAAATTAACAGCTGTCATCGCTGTCACCTACTACCACAGGTAATGCTGGTCATTGCCTACGGGTTTTGAACGCATAATAGAGGACTTATGATATGTGTGTAGATAAAATATATTTTGTGACTCTTATTACTTGTTAAAAAGTTATCGCCAGTGTACCTCGTTACCTGAATTGTTTTAATATTTCACGAGAGATTCCCGCAAACCGCAGCGTTTTCAGCACGGCTGCTGCATAAATGCTGTTGCACTGGCCGCTATTCCATTCTTTTTTTTTTTGTTGTTTAATTTGTAAGTCGGTGCGAAAATGGTAAAACGGATCGCTGTTGCTGACATTATGCCGTACGTTTAAATCGTGTAAACGGAATGGTTTACCGATATAAAATTAAGATTTTGTTTGTATGTATGTCTGTAAACTCTTTATTGCACATAAATATTACAATATTACTATTAAACTAATGTACAATGGCGAACTTATGCCTAAATGGGATCTCTTCCAGCTAACCCTGAAGTAGATGTTATTATGACTGTTATGTTTTTTTAATTAACAATAAAAGTTAAAACTGATGGGTATATAAATAGAAGTAGTTTTTTTTTTTTAATCTATGAATTTTATGGAAAAAATATTTAGTAAATTTTCTAGTAGTCGCGTCTCATAATATGGAAACAGTAAAACTTTCAAAAATATGTTAACACGACTGCTCCAAGGGAATAGTTGTATATACATATATTTCAAATACCTTATTAATGTATTTATAGACGTGAAGTGAAACGGTTATTTTGCTAAAATTACATCTTTCCAAAAATCTATGATTGTCGATGCACATAAGTTTAGAAACTAGGGACGTAGGGATGATTTTTAAAGGTCATTACCTCGTGACGAGGGTTCTTTTAGCTGCCCTCACTGACCCATTTGAGATATCAATCCTGTATTGGTACAGTCAGCATCAAATATATAGACACAGTAAAACTTGCAAAAATATGTAAACACGACTCTGTTGCGTAGGAATAAGGGTGTATATATATTTCTGGAACCTTGTTAACGTATATATATATTTATGACGCTGACCGTACAGTCAACAGCATAAATAAGTGATCATTTATGTACCTTGTCGCTTTCAATCGTTTGACAGTTTTGTATGACATTTCAAACACGACGTTAAAGTGACAAGGTACATAAATTATCACTTATTTATGATGTTGACTGTACCACGTTGGGCTTGTACTATACTTAATTCGTTTAGACGCTTAACAAAATGTAAACAAAACCACGTGACATCGTCAGCCAATAGAAATAGTGCACTGATACGTCAAAAGTCTTCAAACGTTTTGATTGTCTGTTTAACAGAGCCATGTGCTTTGTTTAGTGAAAGGAACTCTAATAAGTCTGTCTGTCTGTTATGCTTTCACGGCTAAACCGCTGAATCGATGAAATTTGGTATGTAGCTTGAGTCCCGGACAGGATACTTTTCATCCCGAAAAATAGTTTAATTCTCGAAGGAATAGCAGTAAATGACTTCTACACGGACGCAGTCACAGGCAACAGCTAGTGGTGTATAAGTAGGGTGACTTTTAGCTGACAGGCACCAGTAATGGACACTTCACTCTTAATTCAAATTTCATACGGTCCTAAATTTATTGTTGTAACAAATGAATAACCCTTATCTTCTGTAAAATAAGAATCAAGTAATGGACACTTGATTCTAATTCTTATATTGGTGCCTTGTCCATTACTGGTTCCATCACCCTATGTATATTCCTTAAGAAGTGAAAGAGAATTAAAAAGCCACTTACACCTTTTTCTCCAAGACTTTTTAGGGTTCCGTACCTGAAGGGAGCCCAATGGAACCCTATGAATATGCCTCCGCTGTCCGTCGGTCCTAAACCTCATAAGACCCACCATACAACGAAATTTACCAAAGGAAAATGAACCTATTGTGATTGCAATAAAGTCAATTTTCTATTTCAATTGTCAGTCATAAAAACAAGGGAAATTTTACTTTATCTCCTTTGCAATAGCTCTTTATTGCAATGGCCGTATTATGTTCATTTGTTAAACATCTGTATCTTTTGAACCGTAATAGATACCGGTTTTTTTTAATGTGTTTTATTACGGCGGATTTGCTCATAAATATAACAAAATACATCCCCATACAAGAAACGTTTTTAATCAACACATTTTTATGATAAAAACGGTAAAACAAACAAGCGTCAAATATGGTATGATTATAGTAGGTATAGTTCATTTCAAATACCATGGCCCGATTCCACTTGAGACTTCAATGAGAGTCATAATGTTTAGCTATTGTTGACTAATTACTTTACTACCTGAGCACTTCAACTTCTTTCGACAATCGTTTGCTATCACTAATCCTATTGTTCACGCTTAATGGCCGTCTCAGGTGGAATCGAGCCTTGGTATATGAAATGAACTATACAAACCCTGAAGAAAAACAACAAATACTAAAAATGGTCAAGTGAGTTGGACTCGCGCTGACTCGATTCGAAATCGGAATATAATAAAACCTACTGTGCCGTGGTACGGAACCCTCGGTGCGCGAGTCCAACTCGCCCTTGACTGTATTTTTCAAGATCTTCTAACTCAAAGATTCTCGTAATCCTGCTCCTCAGGTTTTCGATAAACCCGGTTTCCCCTAACTCACCCACTCAGCCCTTTAATTAAACTCGTCTCAAAGTGACTGGATCGGAACTCGTCGACACTTCCGAGTCTCTTACTTTGCTCTAATTAAAAAAAGGACTTGGCTTGCTTTATGATGATTGAGGAGAGTTTTACAAGCGTTTTATAATTTATTAGATATCGGATAAAGTAACTAATTTTCTTCTAAAGATTGCTGTTTTGATTGCAAAGGTCGTGGATTCGACTTCTGCGAGCCTAGTATGGCTTGTCTATATCGCGTGTCAAATGTGGATAAAGCATCCGTCACTCTCGTACTTATTTACGTGTCAGAAGTCAGATGGTGACAGATGCCTTAAGAGGATTGTGAAGCTAAAAATTTCCGTACAAAATGCGAAAACGTTTCTCTCCCCTTAAACTTCGTCCGATTTTTACGATTTTTGAATATGTTGTAGATATCATGAAAAACAATGTCTGTCTGTACGTTTTTTTTCCAAGAAAATATTTCTTAGGGCTAAACAAATTTAAAAAACAAAAAACGGAAACGTACAGACCTAGGTCTTTATAATAACTACAACATATTCAAAAATCGTGAAAATCTGACTTGATTTAGGGCCTAAATTTTAGGGGGTGAGAAACGTTTTCACCCGGAGCTAGTTTTGGATGGATTTTTTTTGACAGCTACACTATTTTAGCGGCGCTTCACAATCCTCTTAACGCAGCCACATTAGGGCCCCAGGTAGGTGATTCTTTAAAACAACTCGCGATTGAACTCGGCGGACGGACGACGGTGCTCCCGGGCGTATTCTACAGTGTAGGTATCTCAAACCATATTGCGGTATCTCATACCATATTGCCTTTGACGTGTCATCATATCGTCAAGTAAATAAGAAGAGCTGTCGTAACGTTGAAAATGCTTTAGAAAAAGCATAGTTATTGTGTTGAAAAATTCTCAAAGTACTAAAAGAAATTCAGACCCAGCCTTGACCCAGCGTAGAAATGTGTCACAGTGACATTTTGTTTGACAATTCGTACGATTTGATTCATAACTTTACTGCGACACAGTTATATGGTGGGTCAGGTTCCATTTCTTCCATAGCAAGTCAAAGACAATATGGTTTTATCCAGTAGTATACTGCCCTCCTAAATAAAAAGGACGCATACGCAATTTGATAGTCAAAAGTAGGAGTCAAAAGTAGTAGTAGTAAATTGTATCCTATCTTAAGAAATAAGGTCACTAATTCATACGCGGTTCTATGAGACATACGCCCTTTTTTCCAAGGAGGGCAGTATAGAGGCCTTGTAGTTTTATTTGTATGTTAAGTTTCTGCCCCCTGTTGCCTTTGTTTATTCCGTTTTTACGATTCAACGCGTCAACTGACGGACGTGGAATTAATTTGATACAGAGTTGTACTTTTTAATGCGGAAAATTGCACAGATGCCATGATTTGAGAGTTCATTATTTCGAAATGCAAAACTTATAAAAATAACTACTTTTCTTAACAAGGATAAGTGTTATGGTGCTATAATTTCTCAAATAATCTTAAAATACCTACATACAATTGGAGAGGAAAATATTGTTTTTAAAATAAAAACTTACACGCAGAGAAAATTTAAACAAAATGTAAATATATAAATATACTCATATAGATATATATGAGTATATTTATATATTTACAAGAAAGTATTACGTTTGTAAGTAGGTGCCCACTGTCTGTGTATGAATATGGATTATTCCATTAATGGAAAGCCAAAATTAAAGTCACGACCTGTTTATTTATTTATTTGTTTGGGAAATAAACATTGGGTACTGAATAGGCTAGTTACAGATTAAAATGAACCTTAATTAGTGAACTCAAGGTTCACGAAGTTCCCTGCTGCGAACAAACAACAAACCATTATAACTACCCCGTCGATCTGAGAATAGACCTCCTGTGGCGGACATCTGATCGTGTGACAAATGCAACTGTCTGCGAGCGAAATGAGAATTTAATTTGTGTTTGAAATAAACTTTTGTGCGTCATTGGCCAGCCAATGACGCACTTAAGTTTATTTCAAGTACAAAGCGAAGTCGTACGACTTTATTTGACATATCTCGCGACATTGCGCGGTGTCAGCAGCGACGTCAGGTGAATTCGAGCGACTTCGCGAAACTTCGCCTCACAGATCTGGCGATATCGCGCGACAGGCATCGGGGCGACACGTGTCGCGCGATGACGCCAGATATGTCGTGCGAAGTACGCCAACGTTGCGTCACGTCACCCAACGTCGCTGGTGACACGGTGTGCGGGACGTTTTACTCCTAGTGAATCTCTGGCTTTACCGTTTTTACGATGAAACAAAAACGAAACAACCTTGAAAAAAACGTATCATGTACGGGACCGCCTTTATTATTTAATTTCCTTTGCAAAAAAAAAATTGTTTGTAAATCTGCTGTAAATACAAATATTCTGAAAAAAAAAACCGCTACCTATTACGATTCAAAAGATACAGCTCTTTAAAGTTCGGACGGACGGACAGCGTAGGCATATTATTAGGGTAGCGCTGGACTCCCCTTCGATTACCCTAAAAAGGGTTTTTGACATTTCATCTCTCCCCACCAGGATGGCCGTCTCCGCAGCGGTGACATGCTCTTACGCATCGGCGCCGTCAGCGTCGTGGGGATGTGTGCGCGGCAGGCTGCGGCTGTCCTGCGGCAGTGCGGCGCTTGCGTTCGGCTCCTCGTGGCTAGGCCGTCCTCCAACTCATTACCTCTTCAAGTAAGTAACCTATGAAATTTCTAACCTTGACCTTGAACATGACCTTGAACATGACCTTGAACTTGAAGTTGAATAAGAACGTGACTTTGAAATATCGCAGCATAATTGCTGTTTATGTTGTGTGAGCATTGAAACTGCAAAGTAGAGCTTTCATATAGCTCATCTAGTAAAGTATACATAAACGCACAAAAGCTAAAGTATACTTCAAGTATCTGTCATTGTAGCATTTGAATTTAACAGAATATGTTTACTAGGTTTCTTGTGTATTCATGAATAAGGGAGTACGACAGCAGTCATGCGTTGTATTGCGTTTTTATTTCAAGTTTACACCAGTGACATGGTATGTGGTTTAGTGGTGGTAGGACCTTATGCAAGGTCCGTCCGGAAAGCTACCACCATCTTATCCTTCGACCTACCGCCAAGCAGCAGCCGCCTGTTGTGTTCCGGTGTGGGACAAGACAACCGGTGAAATTACTAGCATAGAGGCATTCCATCTTAGTCCTCAGGGTTAGTGACGCGTTTGCGGCCTTAGGATTGTAGTCTTAAGTCTTAAGTCATGTCAATGCAAAAGTCTATGGGTCACAGATACCACTTCCAGTCGAGTTCATAAATAAGTGTACACTTTAGTACCTTGTCTATTTAATGTCATGTTTAAACTGCCATATGTGAATTGTCACAGGGATAAAAGTGACAAGGTACTAAAGTGTACTAGTGTGTAGTGTAGTGTGTGGGTGTATATTATTTTTCATCACACTTGCACGTAAACAGTATCTAAACATACAGGCTAACTTGGCCGTAATGCCCCATATAAAACCCTCGAGCTTTTTTTTCTCATGAAACCCTAGGTCGGTAAGTATTTTTTTTTTAAATATAATACTTGGACTCAAACTATCACAATACGTCAGGACCCCAATTCTTGTGCCATTCGATATGAAGTTTCATTCGAGATGAAATGTCAGTTGCATACAATGTTCTAAAAATGTCGCATATAAACTATTGATCTCGACTATCACTAGAATCGGACTCCTGAACACGTTTGAGATTATAACTAAATTAAATGATGTAGTCTGCCGCTAATTTATAAATACTGTTTATAAACTGTGTTATTCCAAAATAAAAATTAAAAGGGTGTCTTTGTGCACATATTAAAATTTATACATATCAATAAAAAACGTGTCGTCGTGAGAAGAAATGGATAATGCGACTCCGCCGGACATCGCCAACGCGGCTAAAATTGTTAGTGAGAATCGTAAGTTAAAAATATGATCTTTTGTCTGATTTTATTTCATTTCCTCGCAATTATGATGAAAAACATTGTATGTTTCACGGGCGGTACGGGAATTACGAACCTCGACTCAGAAAGCCCTCAGTCTTCGACTTCAGGCTTCTACTAGAGCCTCGATCGTAATTCCTTACATACCGCCCTTAATACACAATGTACTATATGAACTTGACTGGTACAGGGCCGGTATTCTAGGCGGTAGAAACGATATCGCACTTTGCCTGTTCTGGTATTGTTATGACGTCAGCCGCCATTACTGTCAAGAAAATAAGAGCTATCAAAACGTTGACAATTCGATCACAGATCAAATACGATATTGTTTTTACCGTCTTGAATAGAGGCGCAGGTGGCATGTGTACTCGTTTGCCTTGTCCATGCAGTAAAAAAAACAAAAACGTTATAATTCTCACTGATATTCAACCCTACAAAAACACCGTGACGTGTATTGTGTTTGTGTGTCAATTGTGTTTGTAATAATTGTTGTGCAATCTGTACCGCTACACACAAAGAATCCAACCCTCAATTTACCTGTAGTCGGTTTCCCGCCGCGGCATCCGTCGTGTCGCTTCCGGTGTGACAACTCTCTCAACGGCAACTTAATTACTACGCTTATTGGCAATTAGCCGGTCTGACAGCGTTTACAACGAGCTCGAGTGGAGTGATATTGCACCTAATAATGATCTTGTTCTTTTTTCGGTGGAACTAAATTTTGTAATGAAGGGATGACTATAGAAAATGTTCAGACCAATTAAGAGAACTATTAAGAATATAGCGGGATCGATGCTTTCGCAGTTAAGCTGCTGAAGTGCTGAACCGATCTCGATGAAATGGAAATAGTTTAAACTCCGTTGAAGGACAAATTGTACTTTTTAGGTCAGAATAGCTAATAAGGACGGATTTTTTTACGCGGACGGAGTCACGGGTCACAATTAGTACTTGATATTTGAGACGACCATTAAGGTGGGGCCACATTTGTGACATTTTATTGTAACATGGATCCGTGACCGAGGCAGTAGTAAAGCAAAGCAGTTAAAGTTCCGATCTAAATATGGCAATCCATACTGCCGCACTCAGAGACGTCAATAAAATTTAATGCTTGTTTAGAGATGTGTTGTCTTATTCAAAATTCAAAGAAAGTGACATCAGCAACTTTAATCAACAATGATCGGAATAGGTAGAGTATATTTACCTAAATTTTGCAAAAGGACATAATATAGAGTAGGTACAACCGGGTGAAATATTAATTTATTTTTGTTGAATTCCGGATTTCTTGTATTTTTCTGGTACTAGTAAAATGTAGTCGCAAGGAAGTCTCCAGTATATGACTCTGTTCTACGAAGTTTAGATAAATATACTCCACCTATTAATTAGACACAAGGAATGAGTTACAGGCCCCTTTTATCACAAACTAACATAATATATCCCATACCGTATGTAAATATTACGTATATTTAGCATTAAAAATACCGGAAATCCGGAATTCAATAAAAATAAATTAATATTTCACCCGGTTGTAACGACTCTATATTATGTCCTTTTGCGAACTTTAGGTAAATATACTCTACCTATTCCGATCACTGTTAATCAAGCATTAAATTTAATTGACGCCTCTGACTGCGGCAGTAAGACCGCAAGTGCATTGTCGACCCTGAGGACTAAGATGGAATGCCTCTATGGTAGTAATTTCACCGGTTGTGTTATCCCCACACCGGAACACATTGCGAAAACTGCTGCTTGGCGGTAGGTTAGGTAAAGGATAAGATGATGGTAGCTATCCCTACCGCCACTAATTAACCAAGAATAGCTCCATTGTACTTAAAACCCTCTTATAAAAACTTTGCATAAGGCTATTCTGAAACCGTCTTATTAGTGACACATATTTAAAGCCCGGAATACTAATTTTCATAAAAAAGTTGACTCAACCAGGCCTCCGCGGCACTGAAAGTATTACAACATCTCACACACCACGTTAATTACTCCGTCAAGTATCAAGAAAATCGTTTCCCATGTCATTTTAAACCGTAACTCTGTTGAAATAAGGTCGTAATTTTGCAAAATATTTACTGAGACTACGACATTGTATTTTAAACTTTATGATTGTGCGTTTAAAGTGCTAAATTGAGTGTTTTCTGACTCGGTGTAAAGTAAAGTCTATAACTCTTCCAATTAGAGAATGTAGGTCGCTAGTAGGAGCTCTGGAAGAATTTCCAGCCGACACACTTTAAAGCGGTTTGCGCTTTGATATGACGTCGGATGTTAGAGGTTCCGTATGTATGTGCTTGAGCGGAACCCTAATTGAGCCTAAGCTGTGTTTGCTCTACGGAATGCAAACCGCTTTACCGGTTAACCGGCCTGATTTAGTGTCGTAAAGAAACCGGTAATTTATATCAATAACCGGTTATTTACCGAACCGTTGCTTTATTCAAAAATCCTTAAAATATAATGGTTTTGGGAACAATTTATCTCAAACACTAATAAAATAGTAGGAAATACATTTATTTCGTTTTTCGATACTATAAATTATAATTACTTATTCATGAAAAATATGATTACGCAGAAAGTAATTCTACTTACTTATTTTGCTCGTCTCACTTCGTTGTTTTTTAACCTTATCTTAGTTCAATTAGGAGTACTGAGTGTAGGGTTCCGACGCCGTTACTACAAACACAAAAACTCTAAAAACTACAAATATCAACTAATTTTCTACTTAAAGTTATTTGGTGATAATTTTTAGTAGGTACTTAATATTTAGGTATAAACAGTTCAGTCGCTTATTGGATCAAGAAAATATCAAGTCTTCTTAAACTTAGTCTTGATAGTTTTCCTTTTGAATTGGTTATTAAATGTGCTTTTATTAAGGATATTTTTCAGATTTTTAGTATTTGTATAGTTTTGGCTGTAGGACTCCATTCCCTTAGTCCACCACACGACATTAGCGGCCTTTACACGAAGAGTTCGGACCGCAGGCCGGCAGAAATCACAGATTTAACCGCGGTTCAAACCGTGGTCACATTTGGTCGTAATAAAGTCTTGACAGTTTGATGCGCGGTCGAAACCATCGGACGGACCGACGGTTTCATCTGCGGTTCGGAACGCAGTCCCAGATGCGCAGTCCAAACTGTGCCGTGTAAAGGCCGCTATAAAATACCTCTATGTGTGCAAATTTCAATTTTGTAACCTTGATATACAGGGTGGTACTCGATAAACTGTACATATTGAAAGGGATGAAGTTTTAAGTTAATTTATAGGTAAAACAATTTTTTTTAATTTTTTTAGCCACTTATTTTTTTTACAAATTGTAAAACTTTTTAATAAAGTTTGGGTAGTATACTTACTTGTGACGGTGTAACTTTTGATCTAATAGCCCAAAAAAGAGAAAACAAAATGCATAGTATTGACATTAGTTAGGTTTATAATAATTGATAACAATATTAGACCAATTAAAAAAAAAAAACTGCGTAACTACTTTTTTTGTGGAAAATTACTGCAAAAATATCATTCAAAAATGTGTTTTCATAAAAACACGATTTTCTCAAAATTTTGCAGATATTTAACAATTTTTTTTAACGTTTTTAGAAAAGATAGTGAAATAGCTACAAAATTTTGAGAAAATCGTATTTTTATGAAAACAAAATGCCATTTTGGCTGTAATTTATTAAAACATTTAAGAAAAAAAAAGTGGCTAAATTAAAAAAAAAAATTGTTTTACCTTTACATTAATCTAAAATTTCATCCCTTTCAATATGTACAGTTTATCGAGTACCACCCTGTACATAGGCGCCTAATGCCCGATTGCACTAAACTTAAGAATCGCCTAATTTCTTGCCTAACTTGTTTAGGCTACTCCTAGCGAAAAATTAGCTTACGCTATTCCTTACTCCACTTAGGTTAGGCTGCTCTTAAGCTTAGGTGTATCTTAACTAGGGCAAGCCTAACCCAAGTTTAGTGCAAACGGGCATAAGTCCTAAGTGGACGAGATGTGTCGTGATGATTCTTATGTCAGTCGATTCGTCTTAATCTTTCGAGTGTCACTAAAGATATGACAGTAACCAAAATTAAATATGGCGAAAACCAGACGCCAATTATTAAAAAAAAATCGACGAACTATGGACAAGTAGGATATCATTGAATAGGAATTTAAAAATCATCTTTAGGTTTCTTTCATCATTTTTAAAGCTTGCTTTTTAGACCAGTTACTAAAATGATTCTAAGCTAGGTTTGATAAAACAGTTGGCTCGTTTAGGAGTTATTAGTTCTAAAAGTAGGGGTTGCAATTATGTGTCAGAGGTTTTATCAACTGTCTTTTACCCTTTCTAACAAACAGATAGAGACGCACGATAACGAGTCCCCTTTTGTAATATACAGAAAACAGGTTGAAAACGCTTTATAAACGACCAACGAATTGCTTTTATTTCCATACATACATTGTAATTGTCAAATTACTACGGAACTTGGCCGGAAGCGGGCGCGTATCCTGAACGATGACGTCACTTCCGGCGACGGGGGTAGTAATGGCGGCCGTAATGGCAAACAGTTCGGCGTTTTTTTAAAAGGTCGTATTTTATGTGTAATGTTTTTGATTTGAACCTTATACACTTTAGTTAAAATCTAAATTTGCGTGAAGTGATTTTTTATAGAATACTAATTCATTACTTTAAGTATACTTACCTACTAATCAACAAAAGAACCTCGTTAAGCTATGTTCTTTAAGTTTGCTACGAACTTTCCTCGATTTCGAAAAGAGAAAACAAGGCCGTTTAAAAAAAAACATACCTACCTAGTTAAGAACAGTTAAAGCATCAAAAATCCTTATTTTTTCCATTTCGTAACCAAAGTTAACCACAATCGAAGCTAAAATGACAATTGGCGTAAAGGACAACTAAATTGTTCTATAAAATTGTCCTATACGCCAGTTGCTATTTTAACCATCGAATGATTTAAGTATATTTATTTTTCGTTACGAAATGGAAAAACATAGGGATTTTAATTTAGGCTTTACTAACTGTTCTTAAGTTTTTTTTTTTGAAAACGGCCCAACTTCATTTTGATGTTTGAATAACAAATCGCTATCTCTCTCTCTCTCTCTCTCTCTCTCTCTCTCTCTCTCTCTCTGCCTCCCTCTATCTCTCGGTAGAGGCACCTTCAGAACAATAGTGACCTAATTCAGAAATTTTAAATTTCGAGTTAGAGGTCTCTATGATAATAAATTTATGACTTGAAGTTTAAAGCTAAAATTTTGAATTAGGTCACTATTGTTCTGAAGGTGCGTTATATCGAGTTTTTGTTTATTTGGGGCTCAGAGCTCCACTGCAATTCGTTGGGGCCCATATTGGCTCATATAAAATTGGTCTCTACATTTTTTATACAAATAACGCTTTGTGTCTATACTCATCATTTCTCTGAAAAATTTTGCTCATACTTTTTTGTTCATACTTTTTAAGTCATAATTATCACAATTGATACATACATACATAATCTCACGCCTTCGTTCCCAGAGTGGGGTAAGCAGAGCTACAGAATTACAAACATCTCTAAAAACTTGTTGATAATTCTATAACCACAATTTGCACAATTAGGCTAAGATGTTTACCAGCGTATTAGTGACAGGTTGCAAGCCCATCGCCTAACAGTACTACAAGCCTTTATTCCCTTAGTCGTCTCTTACGATATCCCCGGGAAGACATGGAGTGGCACTATTCTAACTCGGCAACCACACGAGGAACTCGGCAACCACACGATACATAATGCATTTTTTCAAGAAACTGTTACTTTTTGAGGATTGTTATAAATCTAACCTAACCTAACCTAATTTTATCTACACTTAAGATATTTAAGAAATTCTGAAAAGTGTACGGTTCCGTGAATATTGGCGTTATGAATTCAGATGAGTATGAGTTCCGATCATTAGTATTAAAAAATATTATGAAGAGTATGAAGAGTGATCATTATGGTGTAAAAAAATGGTACGAGAAAAAAATTCGGAGTTCCAATAATCTGAGTTGCAAATTTATATGAACTTTGGCGAACCCCAATTCGTTCCTTACAGGGCCGGATTAACCATGTCAGGGGCCCGTAGGCAATGCAATTCTGGGGGCTCCTTTAACTTGTCTTGCTTCCTTAAGCACATTTTTTTCCAGTGCGCGGGGCCCCTAGCCTTTGCGGGGCCCCTAGGCAGTTGCCTAACTCGCCTTGTGGATAATCCGGCTCTGCGGCTATCTCGGCTCATACACAATCAATAAAAGCAATAAAATAATGTTTTTTCGGTAAAAACTACTCGGTACCTGTTTTTTTAAATATTTACATGCAGATGCCTTTTGCAAAATCAAGGCCTTGGGTCTTAAAACACATTATAATAACTTTTCCGAATTCTTCATACTGACCCATTCAACTGTGTTTATTGGTAAGTAGATGAGAAAATAAAAAAATATGTATGTAAATACTTTCTTGTACAAAAATGTATGAAGTTGGGTGTATGGTTTTTTTTTCACGCTCTTTCGTTTTATATGCAATAGAGAGCATTTTTAGTGTGAGTTTTCATACGTTTATTTTACTCGTAGGACGAAACTGAAGTTCTTTCCGTCTTCGTTTTTCAAAAGAAAAACTTATCCTTTCCGAGCTTGTTTAAGAAAAGATTATAAATAATTTACGAGTATCAGGCCCAAAAACATTTATCAAAAATAAATTTCACATTTCTATTTTACACTAAATCGTAGTCCAAATTAAACATTTTTCTGCTCTGCATGCGAAAAAATATTGCATTTTGCCCGAGGAATATATTAAATTCTTTAGTGGAGTGAAAACCGCGGTGCCGCTTTAATAAAATGTCGCAAAGTTCATTCATAGAACTAACTTTCTTTAAAATGAAAACGCAGACGGGATTTTTTTTAAATAAAACTTTGAGAAAGCATAAACTATAGCTATTTATGTATAGTGTCCATTAATATTATACTTAAGTATGTTTATTTTTGTCTAGTATAATAGAATAATATAAATATACATAAATATAAATATCATGGGACAACCTTCGCTTTTGCCTTGGCCTTTGTACATGCCTATTCTGTAAATATTTTGTTTGAATTTCTGTGTTTTGTACAATAAATGTTTACATACATTCATACAACCTCACACCAATTTGACCCAGTCCCAAACTAAGCTCTAAGCTTATAGTGGGTCCTAGACAACGATAAACATACTAATACAGAGAAATACATACTTAAATACATAGAAAACATCCAAGACTCAGAAACAAATACTTCCACTCATCACAGAAATATTTGCTCCGACCGGGATTTGAACCCGTGACCGTTAGCTTCGTAGGCAGGGTCGTGGTCTATCAGCTAGGCTAACACGTCCTCAAAACGTCCCTTGATTGAGTATCCTACGGGAACAGTGACTTTTTTCGGGAATAGAGGTAGGTTATGTGTTTATTCATCAAAACATTCAAAGCTACCTTCATTCCGAATTTTGACTAAAACCTAGCTAAGAACCACCTTACTAACGTTCTATCCAAAAATACCTCATCCAAATCGGTGCATCCGATTGGAAGCTACAATGCCATAGCCTGTGTCAATTGAAATTACCTAAGATGTAAACAAATTAGTACTGTTTGACACATAACCTCAAATATTCATCATGCGTGTTTTTATTTAAAACTAGTGACCCACCCTCGCTTCGCTTCGCTTCGGTTTATGAAAGTTTTCTGTAATACCCGTACATAATCCAAAACTTATTATACTTAAAAACCTTCCTCTTGAATCACTCTATCTATTAAAAAAAACCGCATCAAAATCCGTTCCGTAGTTTTAAAGATCTAAGCATACATAGGAACAGACAGCGGGAAGCCACTTTGTTTTATACTATGTAGTGATTAAGTATAATTAATAGTTATTTAATCCTGAACTTAATGTGAAAGTAATTATCAAGTGTATGAATCGGTGCTAAGACCTCACTTGATCTTTAAAAGCACGTGATTATCGAGTAATCATGGTCGATTGGTTCGTCTCGTTGTGTTTACATCTTTGCCAATTTCAATTGGCACAGACTACCTATTACAAAGAAACACACAGATACACACCTTCAACGTATAACACAACAACAAAGAGGCCTGTTTGCATCTGTGGTTAAGAACGTCAACGCGACAAAGCCCGCTAAAGGACGTTATTCGCTGAACATAATTTACGATGTACATAATAATTATTTATTCTAGACCTAGCGTCAAGGCTCCTTGGCACCGTTTACTGCGGCCCGGCGCCAGAAGTCTGCGGAAATATACCGGGGGGGAAGGAACTGAGCAATCCAAATAGGTCAGTATAGGGACTCGGAAGATGTAAGAGTTAGGGTAATCGATTTTTGAGAATCGAACACTCGATAGTTTCATTCGAAAATGTATTTTAAAGTTCGGGGCTGGTTGAGACATTCTCTCGCATGTGATTTATTTTCTACTTTAGAGTGCTCGATTTCTTAATAAATAATCCACCCGCTTAGCTTCAAGGCCTAGATTTTGGAAAGGGAAAGCCATTTATAGATTTAAAAATATATCTTGATCATTTATTAATAACCGGCAATCCAACTCAGCAATTGTCCTTTTATTTCTTTCTGCGAAATCTTGAGCTTTTGCTAATTTTGAGCACAGAGCTCCATGCAAATTTCATTTCACTTACATTATCAATTTAAGCTTTTCTTTTTTTCCGACTCCATTTGGATTGATCACCCTGTACATTCAGAGCTTACACTGTTTTGGCGCCAGTTCTGTTTCTTGCCTTTGTCATTTTAAAGTAGGCAGCAAGTAGGTTTCTGATTATATATTAGATCTTGTCATTTTATTAAAACATCTGGTTGAATATTTAAATGATGTTATTGAATTCTTACTTTATTATTAACAACTGATGCGAGTGATATTGGTATAGGCCGTATAGGATGTTATACAGCCAAATCGAGCGTCGAACTGTCGAACTTTATAAGTAACAACCGGTTTATATATAATAACATTTAACGCACAATGTTAACTTATCGTCCGTCCATATGTCACGGGTATCAAGTAGGGCATGCAGTATCGGAAGATTTCCAGTATCGGAATTGAAAATCGGTATTGAACCTCAATATCGGAATCTCGGAATTACGCAGGGCGTACAATATCGACTATTTCCAATACCGGAATTGAAATTCGGTATTGTGTCTCAACATCGGAATTCCGATACTAGTATCGGAATTAGGGATCTATTAGAAAAACACACTTTCTATTCAATATTCAATACCGATTTTCAATTTCGATACTAGGAATCGTCCGATACTGCATGTCCTATAATGCATAGAAGGCAACTCCACAGATAACTTTGAAATACTACGTTTTTTTCGATATTACAATATCGGAATTAAAAGGTAATGAATATCGGATTTACGATATTGATAGGCCCAATATCGGAATTCAATTTCGATATTGAAAGTGTTCCGGTATTGCTCCGTCTAATCTCGGAATTATAATATCTGAAAAATTGGTCCGAGATTCCGAGATTTCGAGATTCCGAGATCTCGGAATTCATGCCCTAGTATCAAGATAGCAAACGGAATAAGTTAAAAGTCTGAAATTGAGATATGTTGATCCAATACCGAACATATAGTGTTTTCAATATAACCACCTGAGTCCCCAGGTTTTCACTTTAGAACATAATGCCAAATATAAAAGGCACCCTATAATTAATTCGGCAAAGTTGCAATGACAATTTTCCTATAATATGTATTGAGTCTTATGAGGAGCATGTTAGGTGTCATTGTCTAGAGCTCATTGAGTGTTTCTTCTGTTTCATGGTCTATCGCAAGAACGAAATTAATAAGGAACTTGCAATTTTCATTTATCCTTTTAAAATGCGTAGGTAATGAAATCGCCGATTTGTAATGTAGTATATAAGTTAGTAGCTTCTGCCCGCGAGTTTGTCCGCGTAGATTTCAATTAAGTATCGTTATTCCCTCGGGTAATCTGCTGTTGCAGCGTGCGAAAGACTAACAAACTAACACACAAACTTTCGCATTTATAATATTAGAAGGATTAGCCTGTGAACAAACAAAAAAAACAAAAGATACGGTCCGGATACGGAGGTCTAATAAGTCTGTTTGGTACTTTTCTTACTACATTTTTTTTCGGTCATGATTATCAACCTACGAAACCTCTATGCGCGAGTTCAACTCAAACTTGGCCGATTTTATTTATGGCCTGATTTATCTCAGTTCCAAATTCAAATTTATTTTATTGCATTTCCAATTTCGATTTAAGTTAGGTTAAGTTAGGTTAGGCCGGGATTACACCTGTAAGTTATTACGTAAGTTTTGAGACGCAACTGTGGGTAAGAGTGAGTGGCAAATATCTACATCCCTCTCTTGCATGTAGCTTTGTTTCAAAAATTACGTAATAACTTATAGGTGTAATCCCGGCCTTAGTACGAATTATTGATAGATAGTATGAATATGTATCTTTTTTTCCTAACCTTGTTAACGTACGTACGTAACGTTAAATTGTTCAGTTTTATTTTTAATTTGAATAAATATATCCAATTTAAACAACACGTACACAACTGCTTGGTAACTTACCTACTAGAATAAGCATCTATACGTGACAAGGAAGTATTTATACTGAGAGGTTACGCTGGAGATTAACCAGTCATTATTTTGTATTAATTCAAGGAATCTTGGCAAAACTTGCGCGTGAGTGGAATAAGTTATCAAAGGCGACGCTAACTGCTTGCTTTCTCAGAGAGTTTGTATTAAAGATATCGGTTGCTAGATTTCCTTTTTTTGATGATATCGAGACGGTGTGAATAAACACACATGCCATCTGATGGTACTTAAGTAGGATCTGTGACCCATAGACATTTGCATTCTCAAGTCTGCTATCCTAAGACTGCAAATGCTTTGCCCTGAGGGCTATGAAATATTATTCAGGGTTTACTTTCTCTCACTCGCTCTCATACACTTTTATTAAGAGCGAGTGAGAGAGCAGTACAAACCCGAAGCACCTTTGCCCACAGACTGTACCCATAGTAAAAGCCTAAGGATTACTTTGGTACAGTCGACGTCAACGATATGTTTACATTTCAGTACCTTGTCACTTTATCCGCTATGACAATCTCATATGGCAGTTAAAACGTGACGTTAAATAGACAAGGTACTAAAGTGTTAACATATTTATGACGTCAACTGTACTAAGGTAAATTTGTGTGAGATTATTTATTTATTTATGTTTCTTAAATGAAACAAACACACTTTCGGATTTATAGTAAACTAGCGACCCGCCCTCGCTTCACTTCGGTGTATGTGAGTTTTCGGTCACACCCGTACATGAACAAGAATTTATACATGAAACCTTCCTCTTGAATCACTCTACCCATTGATAAAAACCGTATTAAAATCCATTGCACAGTTTGTTTCATATACCTACTATGTAAAGATAGATAAACAGTTAAACTTACTAATCGTCACAAAAACATCTAATCATCACCTTTAGTTCACGCTGTAATTACTTTGTGTAATGTAAAACTGTTGTAGTCACGCGACAATCAATCTCGCTCCCGAATGGCTTAACTTGAAAAAAAACAACCATTACATTTTGAATTTAACGTCAATTATCTTTAGGTAACTAATTGGAAAGCTTACTTTTGACTTGTGTCAGTCTTGGAGCGAGCGTCGATGTGTGTAGGCGATGTCATGCATCACTGCAAGTGACAGAAAAACTGACAGCTGCTAAAACAGGGGATGAGGAATTAGGAAAAACATTATTTGGTACAACAAATCTAATAAATGTAAAAATGTATTTTCTGCGTAGTTCTTAATGTTCACAGTCTTATAAGTCTAACATTGAAATAATAACCAAACAAAACAAGCGCCGCAAATATTCGTCATTATTAAATAATTACGAATTTGTGGCGCTTGCAGTGGAAACCATGGGACCTTGGTCAGCTGATATGAAAATCTTTATTAAGGCCCTGTCCTCTCGGCTCATAGAATCCTCCGGAGATCCTAGAGCTGGTACTTACCTCTCCCAAAGGATTGGGCTAGCCATCCAGAGAGGTAATGCAGCCAGTGTCATGGGGACCATGCCGCGAGCGGACCTGCTAGAGGGGGTGTTCTTTTTATAGTGGTGATTATTATTTATATCTTTAATATTTGAGTAGCTTAGTTTAATTTTAATTTAAATACTTTTAGTTTTAATTTTTAACTGTATTAATGTTGAATTCTGTGCTTAGTTGGATGTAAATAAAGTCTTTATCTAACCAAACAAAATATCATTTAAAATATTTGTTCAGTAAATTGGCCACATGCGGCCTCTTTTATCGCTTGAATCGCTTCGGTCAAGGCCATGATTGCGGAGAAGAAGCACCGCAAGGAACTCCAGCAGAAGATCATTGGTAAGCAAGGAACTACAAAAAACCTTCTACAGTGAACAGAGATTTCAAACGCTACAATATTTTTATTAATTTGTCCTTAGTCGACCTTAGAAAGTAGTCCTTTAAGTGACATAAACTTCGACAAACTTGAGACCATTTTGTGCCGAATTCGAGGCATACAAGTAATTTATTCACTCACAAAATATAACAGTCTGTAAGAATTCTTTATTATCTCAAGTATGTCTTTAATTTTACCTTTATTCGTGAAAATTTGCTCAATCTGAAGAAAAATCTTTTGCTTTTGGTATCTGTACGCGTTTTTTTTCCTTTCTCGGGTTCCGATATGTTCCTGTTTCATTGAAATTTGGCAGTCAAATCATAGTATATATAATTCGAAAAGTGGTTCGTCTACGAGCCTTAAGGAGTTTCTGTTCCCTATTGCCGCTCGGGCGCTAGGGTTGCGTCGATGCGCGTCGCTCGATACCTACTTAATACGCATGCAATCAAACGACGGCGCAGCCCCGACTAAACCGGCTCGGTCTGTCCTGTTGAGTTTGCTTTTGGTGGCTCGCGGCGCGTACGGTCGAGGCCCGCACACATGCAAGCCGTGCGATTTACATTCGCATTGCTAGATCAAAACAGTAACAACTCAAAATCCTTGCTTGAACTTCATAGAAGTTGTATTAAAGTTGATTTTAAAATACAGTTGTATTTTGAGTTACTACTGTTTTGATCTAGCAGTGCGTCGTTGCTTAAATACAAAAGGGACACAAATCAACTCAAAATCCTTGGTAGTTTTGTTATGAGTTCATAGAAGTTGTATTTAAGTTGATTTTAAAATACAGTTGTATTTTGAGTTATTACTGTTTTGATCTAGCAGTGCCATTTGTTTGAAGATGAACTACTGTATATACTGTGGTAAAATAGACTCGGTAAAGACAATAAACTAAAGTCTCAAGAAAAAGCTTACGTTACATATTTCACGTCTTTAGCTCTTAAACAAAATAAAGTTTTCTTTTTCAATATTACCCCCCGCAGAATATCTTTAAATAAGAATTTGTCATGTTGAACATGTCGCCCCACGTCGCCATATTTGCCCGGGCCGCGTTACAGGATCATGTCTAATGGGAAATCGATAAGGTCAAAGTGTTAACCGTTGGGGGTAGTTTTTAAACGCGTCCGACATGTTGTAGTATGTATTTAAGCTACAGTGTATCATTATTTTAAGTGGCTTGTTGGTGTGATGGATGTCTTTTTTCCTCTTTATTTAATTTTAAGCTTCGTTCAACCTTTAACATGTCAGCTCCAGGACACATACAAGAACATTTAAAAATATCATCAAACATAAAAATCACAGGTAAACTATTTAATTCCGAATTGATTAAAATTGCGAATTTTTATAATTTTGAACTTAAAATGTTTATAGAAGACCTTATTTTTCATGTCGCTTATAAATTAAGCCTAACCTAACCAACGTATAGCAATTAAATTATGCATTAAACTCAAATAGCTCCACCATAACATAGCTTTCGGAAAAGTGAAATTCGGTCAAATAAATATTTGGATAAATATTCAGAATTTATAGGTTTTCCCCAAAAAATTCTAATTTCGTTAACATCTGGTACTATATTGATGGCGTTTGGAACGTTTATATTGACGATTTGTTGTATTACTTTAACATTTAGTGATGGTTGGACCATGTGGTGGGTCTATTCTGATCGCTTCCACCATCCTTTTCTTTAAACTACCGCCAAACAATAGTATTCGTATTATTTGTGGGAATAATCTTCTGGATCGGAAACACATTTGCAGTGTTTCGGTTGCAGGCTTGAGGTTTCTATTAGACTCTGATCATCAGATGCCCTGAGTACAGTACTCTCCTTACCATTAAAAGTATCACATACCCTTTTTTTCCAAAATCCATTATGGATACCTATCGACCCGGAGAGGCCGAGTGATTATGTCAAAATCAAAATCAAAATCAAAATATTTTATTGCATGTCACATTAACATATTTATAGGTGGAACATAATAGGAGGCCTGCAAGGGCACAGCAACATCAGATCACACGACTAGAACCCCTGAGGTGTTCCTTCTCCCACCTTGGGCGAGGTCGCGGGAGTGGTATTCCATCCGCTGACTTGTCTATCAGCGTTTGCCCTTACTCAACAGTGTTTCAACAGTGTTTTTTTGCCTCTCCGTTAAAGGCGTCCGGAACACTCGGAGGCCTTCCAGCTCGGGACTCTTAAGTGCAAGCGATAGATCCCCCGGCTCATCGCCCACGGGTCCCAATTACGAACCCACCATGACCATGCCATGTGTAAACCGCCGCCTGCCTGGTCTTCTGCGGCGTATTGGGAGCGAGTTAAGATAATTTTCTCGCTCTGCCGCTTCTTTTAGCGACATACCTGCGCCGCTAAAAGTTGCTACCGCCTGACATTTATTTTCGCTTTCGACCATGGCTTTCGCAAGGGTCGGTAGAAGTACAGAGACGAGTGTATGTTGCTCTGCAGACTAGTTCACGGTTCCGTTGACGGCGCAAGACTAAGTAAAGGTGTACCAATTGGCTTGGTTTTAGGGTGCCACTGTCGAAGTGCGTACGTATCACTTACCCTAGCCTAAACCTAAATGCTTAGCGAAAATGGAATACTACACAAAATAACGCGTTTTCATTGGTGAAAAATATTTCAAAATCAATAAAAGTTTGGCTGCAACGGTTCGCGAATCTCGTTTTAAACATGGTCGGAGTATTGATCTAACTTCCTCAACTGTGAAGATAGAAATTGAAAAATTCAGGGAAACGGGAACAATTGGTGGTGCTTACATCGCCTGGCCTTCTTTTTTATCATCAATTACAATGTTTTTGTTTTATACAATAAAGAGATTAAATAAGTACACAATGGCTGTTCGTTTTGAAATATGTCCTGAAACATTGCTGTGTTGGCTTTATTACAGCTAATGCGTGACCCACAAGTGAATTATTCACAACTGTACCCGAATATCGCTTGTCATTTTTCTACCTTGTTTGTTTTGTCGATGTGGCAGCTCGGCTGATGCTGACGAAGTCTTACGTGAAAAAGCGGGACGGCCAGTTTACCAGTTAATACTAAAGGCCTCTCTCAGAGTCAGTTTAATGACGATTAAGTCGATTCGATTGAATTTATTTTATCTCCGACGTTTATGAACCGATTCGATAACTTTTTTTTTTCATTCGTATGCTTATACTTTCAGATTGATCCCATTCTTATCAAAATGAAGATCTGATGATGGAATCGAAAGAACTCCTCAATAATTATAGGCACCCCACAATATTTTTAACCTAACACAGACTTCAGTTAGTATTACCTACCATTTTAAAAGAAGTTATTTTTTGCATTTTTGAAGCCGTGTTTTGATTATTTAATAGTAGTTTATGTGGCTGGTGCATAATAAGATCACACGAGTGTTTTAATGCCTAATTATGTATAGCCGCATACATAACTTTATCTACATGCATATCATAAGTTTTCTATAATATGTTCAGATATGGTCTGTATTTTTATTAAGTTAGTGTTACGGTTAACTTGTTTGTAGTACCAAAGCTTAAATAAAAAAAATTAAAACTTTATTTATAATGTAGAGACATGGCTTGCATTTTCAAGTTAGTGGTATAGTATTACCGATACTTTAATGTTTAGGTACCGACAATTTAATGTAAACATTACGATGCACTATACTTTAATGTAAACATTATGATGCAACCACAGATACAGGTTTCTTAATATAGGCGATTTGCTTATCGCTTCTGAACATATTGTAGGGAAGTTATGATATGGATGTAGATAAACATTTATTTCATACACAAGTTGAAAAAGGAACGAGTTAATTGAAAATAGGTTTTTTTTAAAAGGTAGGTATTCTGAAAAATCATGCTTTTAAAGGGTTGTCTCACAAGCATTTTGTTTCTTAATTTTTCTGATTATTACTTTACTGCGAAAACAATTGTATTATCAGTGTTTGCTACACACCGCTTTGGACTAGTTGGCGGATCATATTATACTTCCGAGTAATGATCGCCGAATTAAAAAGAATACGATAACATGTCAATGCCTTTGACTATATGGTTTTACCCAGTGGAATAGAGACTCTGGTAATCTCCTTGTCTGCTAGTTTCAATCCAGCACCATCCTTTCTATACTCCATACAAACTGGGCCAGTTTTCTTCCATATCCTTTGTTTTTCGGCATGGAACGTGTATGGGAGTGGCGGCCATTACTGTAATTTTATTACCCGTCCGGGGCTTTAGATGGATTAGGAGATAATAGATTGATAAAGGACTACAAATGAAAAACGATTTTTCTGCCGGTAGAATTGGACGTATTTACGGGGAAAGATCTTTTTTTAGCAATGAGTAGGCAAACGAGCACACAGGATGCTTGACAGGAAATTGACAATTGTCATGTCCATACTAATCCACACTTTTCCATGATAATATAGTAAATGCTGAATTAATTTTGTTAATTCGTTATGTTTACATCCAAAACGGTGAAACGATTTTAATGAAATTTGGTATAAACCGCATAACCAAAGGAAAAAACATTTCATCTTCAAAAAAGTTCCTGAGGTATTACATACACACACATACACAAACTCACGCCTTTATTCCCAGTTTGGGGTAGGCAGAGCTACAGAATTGCCAACAACTCTAAAATCTTGTTGATAATTCTGTAACCACATTTTGCATAATCAGGCTAAGATGTTTACCAGTGTATTAGTGACAGGTTGCAAGCCCATCGCCTAACAGTACTATAAGCCTTTATTCCCTTAGTCGACTCTTACGACATCCACGGGAAGGCATGGAGTGGCACTATTCTAAGCCGGCAACCACACAGCTAAGCTGAGGTATTAAATATAAATAAATACTTATCAGGGGATAATGGTACACCAATTGACCTACTTCCTTAGCTCTAGGCTTGTATTATGGCTACTAGACTAAGATATACATAATTATATAGAGAAATAAATACATAGAAAACTTACAAGACTCAAGACCACACTATTTGCCCATACCGGGAATCAAACACGGGACCGCTAGCTTCGTAGGCATGGTCACTACCAACTACTCGTACACCAACAAACGCGTCGTCGTCAAAATAAAACGGTGAATAAGTTTTATGCGGACGAAGTCGCGGGCATAAACTAGGTTTTTGATATTACATCGGTGAATTTGTTTTTTTCCCCTAATAAATAGTTGCCATTAGGCATTTTTGTGCAATAAAGATTAAATAAATCTTATATTTTTACTGCGGCTCAAGTTATCTCCATAACAAATTGGTTTTATTTTCGTGGATAAAAAGTACTTACTCTATGTCCTTTCCCTGACTTTGAGCTATCTTCATACCAAATTTCATTGAAATTGGTTCAGGCATTTAGCCATAAAAGCGTAATAAGCAGACAGACAAAGTTACTTTCATACTTGTTTATGAAATTATGATCTTAGTATGGATGTAATAAAACGAAGCAATATGATACTTAACTATTCTTATGTTCTTAAAACAAACTATACCTAAGGGTAAACGCACTTCTGTTGCCCTTGAATAAGATCTGTCTACAAAGTTTTATTACTGTGTATATATTGTCCTCTCTCTTTTGCCAAAAAACTTTTAGGTTGGAAATTATATTAACCGACAGAGACAGCGGCAGTTCATTGACCTTACAATAAATAAAAGTTTCTGCACAAAAACATTTTTGTGATAAGTTTTTTGCCGACTGTACACTTGTTTGTAAAGTCATTGTAATTTATTTTATTCCTGCCTATACATATACGTAGAAATAAAAAGCTCCAAACACGTATCTTACCCAAAAGCAAATTTGCAAAATCAACTCTAACTAATTTAAAATCAGGATCAAGTTCATATTTCGCGAATCAGCGAGATACGAGTTTTAGGAAGTAAGGCAATAAAAACCGTATTTTTGCGTTTGTATTCAATTTCGTATTCTCATGGCGTTTCGTGGATTTTTGTCAAACATCGTGTCAGCAAACTGTAAACGTGACGAGCTCAAACAAAAAACACAATGCTGAAGATAGGGAATTGTAGATCTTTCAGTGTAAATGTGTATTTTTTTTATTTTTGGGGGGTTGAGATGGCCTTGAGTGCCGCTTCGACCATTACTGATCTTTTGTGGCAGTCCTTTATTTAGAGTTTACCCCAAAGGCCCGATGCGTCCAGGAATTTCCAGATGCTTTGGGCGGTGAGGAGTTGTATCAGTCTCTTGTGGGTCCAAGATATGTCGCCCTTGGTAAATACTTCTGTTGCGCATTAGTGGTCCACGTGAGCAGAGGAAGGTGTATGTTGTAGAACATTCTCATAAATTAGGAAATATTCTCACGAAGTTACTACGTAGGTACGAATGTTCTCGGATATATATGAAAGCATTAAGAATGTTCTATTTCAAATAAAAACTTGAGATTAATTTTGGAAATTACCGAGAATTTCTCATTTGAAACTTTTACAATTTTAGAAGATTCACCACTTTCATTGGCACTACCTTATAAGTTTGATAAGTTACTTAATATTAATACTTACTTTTTTTTGTAAAATACCTCATCGCTCGGCCGCGGATCACTAACACCATCTTAAGCTGTAATGTCACCGTTTTTTAAACATTGGTGGGGGCGTAACTTTAAGGTGCGGCCCCACCGCTGCTTATAATACGGAGACGGTACGGAATCGCAGTGACGCATCGTATCCGTTCCGTTTTTATCGCACGCCCTCCACACCGCTATGTTGCTTAAAATACGGAGACGGTACGGAATCGCAGTTACATGCCGTAAACGTCACGACCTTACCTTGACATGTACGGCAAGTCACTGCGATTCCGTACCGTCAGCGTATTTTGAGCAGCGGTGTGGAGGGCATGCGATAAAAACGGTACAGATACCATGCGTCACTGCGATTCCGTACCGTCTCCGTATTTTAAGCAAAGGTCGGGTTGCACCTTTAATCTCTAAACATACAACATTGTTGTATTCCGGTGTGAGACTAAGACAACCGGTGAAATGACTAACATAGAGGTATTATAGAGGCACCGTTTCCATAATGTATTCGAGTAACATACAAGTATTCTAAACAGGTCCTTTTCGTCCCCAGTCTCTCGGCGCTTCAACGGCTCCTGTCGTCCCATCTCGTCTGTTAGCTGATCCGGTGGAGCTAGAACGAAGGTTGGCTGAAGCTGGTCATGATGGCTTCAGCGCTCTATGCGAGGAGCCAGCGCCAGTGTCACCACCACCGACCATCATTGAAGAGAGGCTGCACCATAGGGTAAGTGATTATACTCTGAAAAAAATAATTTCCAACAACACACAGTAGAGTTTTAGTGGTGGTAGGACCTTGTGCAGGGTCCGTCCGGATCGCTACCACCATCTTATCTATTACCCCACCGCCAACCAGTAGTGTTCGCATTGCTGTGTTCCGGTGGGGGGATAAGACAACCGGTGAAATTACTAGCATAGAGGCATTCCATCTTAGTCCTCATGGTTGGCAGCGCATTTGAAGTCTTAAGATTGCAGTTTTGAGATTGTAGTCTTGAGATTCCAAATGTTCCTACTACTTCAGATCCTACTTACCATCAGGTAGCCTGTGTGTACGCGTGTCTACAAGTAAAACATTATATACTAATTAATTAATTTACAATATTTACAACTTTTTTTTTTTTTAAACTTGTGTTTTTGTCTACAGCCCGTTGCTTCAATGGTGGCGGTGGTGCCGCGAGGAGCGCTGGCGCCGTCCCCGCGCCCCCCACCCCTCATACTCCCCCCACCAGAGCCACAAATGCCGCCCATGAGGTGAGTTCAACCTTGTTAATCTCTTACTCTACAAACTTAACTTGATGGCGTTATCAAAAATTGTGAAGAGAATGTTGGTCCTTTCGTCGCTACAAAGTGTGTAAGATTTCTAGATACAGTTACATTCACATAGTCAGACACTCCATAAGACGTGTATGACCAATTCCATACAAAATCCAAAGGACCAAGAAATAAATCCATACAGCCAAGACAACTGCCCGTTTTTAATGGTGTGTGTTATTTTAAATTTATTTTGGAAATTTCCATGCTTAGAAAACCAAATTTAAAAAGGGATGATCATCTTATGGTCCTTTAAGATTATATACCTTAACGGAAACAGGGATTGCCCAACTCGTATTAAACACCGCGTCAGGCAATGCCCTATTTTCCGGGCCTCTACAATAATATCCTGGCAGGTTACCTCTGGACATGGCGGTGCGCGGCACGGGAGAGCCAGAGACTCTCAGTTACCAGGTGGACCTGAACAAGGATTCAGGGCTTGGGCTGGGCATCACCGTCGCTGGCTACGTCTGCGAGCAAGGTAAGCATCATCATAATTTCAGCTGAAAGAAGTTTGTATTGCTGGGCTACTGGGTGTTATTCTCTTAAAAACAGCGCTCGGTCGGTCGAACGAGTGAACGAGTAAACGCGCCACACCAGCGAGTTTAAGTAGTCCCGTCAGAGCGCACAAAACACATTTTATCGCGTGCATTCTCAATTAGGCAGCAGGGCTTCTGTCGATAAGATCGAACGTATAAGGCTGCCTAATTGAGAATGCACGCGCTAAAATGAGTTTTGTGCGCTCTGACGGGACTACTTAAACCGCGGCGTTTTTAAGAGAATAATAGCCCTTGGTTAAATTATATTGCCTTTGACATGGTCTACCGTAACACTTAAGAAGGCGTAACTGCATAGTAAATAGTATTAGCATTTTTAATTTAATTTGGTTACCAATAGAGTATAGAATGCTTCGACTATACATTGCAGTTAGCCGCCTTCTTTGATATTACGGCCATGGTTTCGTATCGTCAACGTTACGATAGCTCTATTGACTTGATACTAATGGCGGTCGACTTAATCACACCCCAAACTAAGCTCTACAAGAAAATTTGTACTAGGCAATGCAATATAACCGGCTATTAGACGTTTTTGTATGAAAATAACCGGTTAAAAACGCTTATAAACGGTTATTTGCATCCCCTAATTTGTACCATGGATGTGTACTAGGCAATTATAAACATATTTGTAATCTGTCAACCTCAGTGTTATTTATGAAAAGGAAATTGCCAGGTCTTGGTTTAAAACACCTAAAAAAACCCGTAGATACGAAGGATGTTGACCTGTTTTGTATGAGATTTAAATTCAGTAAGTATTTTATTACTTACACATTTAGGGAACTTATACGAAAAATAGAGCCATCTATTAAGATACTTTGTAAATAACATATCTTGCGAATAACGTGTTGTTACGATTATTTCAAATTTTTTTTTAGACATGGTCTTCTGTAAACCTAACACCATCATAGCATTGTTTTAAAAAAATTTCTACATCAAATAAACCCAATTCTATAATTATCCGTCACATTTTTTTCTTAGGCCAAAGCTTCTATGGAGACCTGGCATTGTCTTTTGGCATGCTGTGAAATTAAATAAACTGAATTTGAATCTGAATACATACTGAAACACTGTACATACATACAATCACGCCTCTTTCCCGTAGGGGTAGGCAGAGACCTCCTCCTTACACATGCTACGACCCTACATACTTCCCTCGCTTCCTCCACACTCATAAGTCTCTTAATACACGTTCGTCGATTTAGGGTCTCCTGACCTGGCCCTTTCTTAATAATACGTCCCCGATCTGATCGTGGAACGTGAAACACTGTAGCCATACCTATTTAACAAGTCTACACAGTCTTGTTACAAAATTTAACGGCGTCACGTGAAAAAACCCAAGCTAAAATTTCCAGCAAAATATTTGGCCACTATCAACTCGGGTAAACGAAGCGAATATCGTCTAAAGCGGGTATAAATAGTTGCGGAGACGAGAACAAAGCCTCGCTAACTGGAGACCGGCACTTCCACGGGACAAGAGAAGAGCAGCCAGCGGAAAATTAGTTTCTCAAACATGCTCGGAAATGAAGGCGTTTCTTTTGAAAGACGAAGACGCGAAGTCATTAAGTCCTAGTAGCAAGATAAACGCGTGCAAACTTTGCAAACCCATCTGTCCGCTGTTTTTTTAATGGTGTATTTTTTTATACGCTGTCGTTATTTATTGTTTGCTTTGTGTTTATTTTTTCTCACTCGCCCAAAGGTTAACTGGAAGAGATGCTTTAAAGGGATAAGGTAGCCTTTGTACTACTTTTATATCTGTAATTTTAATAGTTATTTGCTAATGTAATTGTTTTACCACAATCATTAGGCGGTGGCGTCGTCCGGTGTCGGCTGATAATTACATTTAACCGACTTGAAAAAATGGAGGACGTTTTACAAATTGTTTGTATCATTTCCTCACATTATTTGAAAAAAAGCGTTATATTATATGCCTTAGCAAGGCTCGACTTCCTAACGACCTCGTCAGGAAATCCTTTATTTTCCGGCCCTTTACAATAATGTACTATTTTTTATATGAAAGTGAGGCAAATGAGCGTGCGGGTTACCTTAGAGGAAGTAATCACCCCCGCCCTTGAACACAGGCAACTCGGGAAGGGCTCGCGGTCCGTGGCCGGCCTTTCAGGGAAATGAAAGCTCTATGAATGGATTGAATGGGTGAACGGAAATATGGTTTGATTGAACCTTGATGTATAACGTACCTTGATGTATAGTAAGCCTTGATGTGTAGGCTTAGTACAGTCGAGTTCATAAATATGTATACACTTTAGTACCTTGTCACTTTAATCGTTGTGACAATTCATATATGGCTGTTTAAACATGACATTAAATAGACAAGGTACTAAAGTGTAAATAAAATTATGAACTCTACTGTACGCTTACTTTTTTATGCGTAATAGAACCCGTTCCACTCTAATCCGTTATAAAATTTTCTGGGACAGAAAAAATCCTGTTAAAATTCAGGATGAGGACTTGCGTGTCAATTGTATCCAAATATTCTAAAATAAATATTTCTATCATATTACATTACAGAAAACAATCTGTAGGCATATTAATTATAAATAGGTTGATTAAAACTTGAACTACAGCTAAAGAGTAAAATATTCCTCGTTTCTAAAAAGGTCAGGACTCACACTATAAACACGTAAGAAAAATATCGTAATAAATGAAACGTCAATCTTGTTGAGACGACTAAAAAGTCAATACAGCAACCTGTCCAATTAAATATGCAATTCTGTTTTAAAATATAAATTAAGTAAATTATTTCAAACAAGTTTATAGAGAGATCAAACTAAGCACGCAAAACCCACGACTATACTTTTTATTTATTTATTTATTTATTCCTTGATAAAACAGAGTTTTACATGTCAAAACACAATAATTCTATACAAATTTCTAAGATCTTAAATTAAATAATACTAATTTAATAATACAAAGTATGTTAATATATGTAATTGAGTATATGGAGTCAATTGTTTGGGCAGCGAACCAGTAACTAGTCGGTTTAGCCGTTGAGAAAGTCGTCAATAGTGTAATATACGTCAGATACTAGTTTAGCCCAATATGCTTCTTGAACAACTAGTTATAACGAGATCGTATCATAATATATAAAATTCAAAATTCATAATGCGTCATAATACATAATGGTCATAAAATATAATGGTTTTATTTTTGAAACTGTAATATTTTCAGGATTTTTATAAGTCCATTGTATTAGGCTAGGTTAGGTTTGTTTTATAACAACCCAGTGGGGCTAGACCAGTTGCCATCGAATACGAAGGCTAGCGTTAGGTGATCATCTGTGATGACATTGACTCAATTGACAGTTTCTTCGCATAGTTACCGCCCTTGGATACCGACGTTTATATTGTGATAGTGCTCGTGTTGAATTCGACCTTTCAAGATAGTACCGCGTTACGACCGTAGTTGTCAAAACGATCACTATTTGATTAGCGCGAGTGATAGTGATCACTTTACATCGTGTCAGTTGTAACGAGTGATATATCACGTGACTATCTTACGTCAATTCCATACATTTTCAAAGCGACAGGTGATCACCTAACGCTAGCGTTTGTATTCGATGGCAACTTGTCTAGCCCCGCTGAGAAGTTTACGGTTTCAGAAGAAACACCTTGATATATTATGAACCATTATGTATTTATTATGACTAATTATGTATTTTAAACTTTAAATATTATGATACGTATCCGTTATAACACATTTAAGTTGTAAAACTACTTTTAAATCGCTGCACTGCTTCACTTGGACCAAAATGCTAGCCAGCAAGGTTAAATTTAGCCGCGAAAGGTGGCCCGATCTGTCTCCACCGCCTCCGGTAGCGATTATAGCTTATAGATGACCGGGAATACAGCCTTATTTTTAGACGAGGCGGAGGCGGAGGCTTAGCTCTCTCTTAGTCTGGCCTCCTGAAATAGATGTCAAAATAATCGCTAAAACATTTTCTAGAAATAAACACTATAGTTGTAAACAGCAGGATGATTAAATTTTGAGCTACGGCTAAAAACACTCATGTCTTATGTGATTATATTAAAATGATAGGTAGTCATATTATTGCACCTGTTTGCCTAATTTTTGATTTCTGTTTTACCTTAAGTATTGGTAGATAATGCTTGTATTAAGTCGGCCTTTTGTACACTATTTTAAATTTGTGCAATTAAGTATTTCTTGGTAGGATAGGAAAGTATATTGAAGAAGATCAACTTTTATAGTTGTAAACAGGCTGATTACAATTTGAGCTACTATTAAAAACACTGTGACATTTTTTATCCAATAGCGAATATGATTGGATTTTTAAATTGCATTTCTCAACAAAATATGAAAATACCGTAAAACAGATCACCAAAAGTTGAAGTAAAATTAAAATCGGCCAAGAAATACGCATGATACAAGCATTTTAAACTGCTAATTAGACAGCGATTAGACAGCGATATGATTAGACATGTGTAACACGTCGGCCATATAAACTCCCTGTTAAATTCTGTTTTCCTGGAAAGAGATAAGAACAAATCTTTGTTGGCTTATATCTTGATTATTTTTATAGCTATTAAAAAAATGATTTCTCGACTATTTGTCACATGAATCAGCTTTTTTTGAAGCTGTGAAAGAAAGTCATGAATATTCTCTATCGTTTTTAAATTTAGCTGTTTTACTTGACTCGGGTCGAAATAAGGTCTATTTTTCCACTTTCCAATACCTAAGTAATGTTTCGATTTCAATGGAGGTATTCTTTGTTCCCTGTTGTCCCAGTTCCTATAGAGGCTGAGTAGATGGCCCGATTGCGACGAACGAGCTGGCGATATTTCTCATAACCTCGCGCGCATCCTCGCGCTCGTATCTTAAGTATGACATCCCTCGGCGGCCAGATTAATGTGCGTTAATACTATGTGTCAGGTATCAAAAGTAAGAGCTTAATTTACTGTAAACATACATAGACCGCTAAAATCATAACCTTTCCTTTTGGCTTTGCCGTAGTCGGGTAAAAAACATGTTTCAAATCCCAAAGTATTTAAAAGAGTCAATCACCGATTTTTGTTTTCTAGTAGTGTTTCTTCAAGTATCACGCAAAACTGACAGGATCATTTTTAAAAACTTATTTTGTTTAAAAACTTATGATCAGACCTGGATATTTAGCCAAGATGCAAACTCTACTAAAAAAAAATATTTTATCTATACACATAATTATCATAAGTCCTCTATTATGCGTTCAAAACCCGTAGGCAATGACCAGCATTACCTGTGGTAGTAGGTGACAGCGATGACAGCTGTTAATTTTGGAAGATGTTCCAAATTTGGACCTCAAAATATTTGATAACGTAATGAAAATACGTTACAGCTGTCATCGCTGTCACCTACTACCACAGGTAATGCTGGTCATTTGCCTTTCTGAACCCATCTTAAAGTACTTATAATATGTATGTGTGTAGATAAAGTATTGTACGAGACTCTGCGTAATTAGCATTACGCAACCGTCACGTAAACTACTATTTTATCGTTAAAAATGTATGGGATGGGATGACAGTTGACATCGTAGATTATCGTAACGCACGAGAATGTCGTCCCATACATTTTGAGCGAAAGCGAAAAGAAAAACGTTACTATAGCGTTTGCATATTGGCTGGTAGCTGAGATAAGATGGACAAATACACTAAAAAAATGGAAACCGAAAAAAAGGAAGCTCTAAAGCTCGAACGGGAACGGAGGGCTCTGTCGGTCCGGGCCAACATGATAGCTCGTAAGTTTGCGCGCTGTACGAGGGAGGTGAAGCTTACATTGTTTAGAGCATACTGTACCTCCCTGTACTCGTGCAGCTTATGGAGGTGTTATACGCAACGGGCCTATGGAGCCCTCCGCGTCCAGTATAACAACGCGTTTCGGGTGATAGTGGGGCTGCCTCGCCTCTGTAGCGCATCAGGGATGTTCGCAGCCGCCGGGGTCGACTGCTTTCATACCACCGTGCGCAAGCGGGCCGCATCCCTGGTGCGCCGCGTGCGGGCCAGCCCCAACATCATCCTCAGCATGATAGGGAGCAGGGTAGACTGCCCCTATTTGCGTCACTGCTGTGGGCTACATGCTCCATGTAATAATAAGTAAATTTAAGGATAATAATTAGTATAAGTGTATTTTATTAACATATAGGATTAAGCAAACACTAACAATATGAGTTGTAACTATTTTTACTCGAAATAAATGATTATTATTATTTATTATTATTAAAGCAAGTGAGGTAGCCAGAAAAAGGTAGCTCAACATAAATCGATTGTAATGAAGTTGAGCTATAAACCTAATGTATATAAAACGAACTTCTTTGAGTTCATTTATTATTTATGGCTTTGACCCAAGTAGAGGTACACCTGTTTCCACTTATGGGGGGTTCGATGCGCTATTACTTATCAGAAACTTTATTTATTGAAGCAAGTGACCTTCATATCGTTCTTGTGGTTAAAATGGTACGAGGTTTTTAGTTTCTTGAAAGGATAAGTTTGTGTCAAATGTATTATAATTCTGACTGACTGAATTCTACTATGTTTGGCACGGTCGGGGGTTAACGTTTAGTGCAGCAAATATTTTGGTGCCTTTCAAATCTAAGACACTATAATATTGTATTGTCATTGGGGTTACATAATGGATTCCAAACTTTCAGCTAATTCCAATACCGGGAAATGGATGTTGGACTATTAAGTTACTTCTTCTTAGCATTGGGCTCCGCTTAGAAAGCACTGGGAGTTTTTGACGTGTCCGGAGATGCCTTTCTACAAAAAAACATTAATACTGGATTTACAAATCAAATAAATAAAAATCTATAAAAATAAATAAATAGATAAACATTCAGAATCATCAGCTCTGTTAGGGTTCAATAAAACCGTGTCCCAATCGGTCAATCCGTATGGGACTTACGATGTCACAGATAGGCACAGAGACACAACACCCCTATTTTGCATTGGGGATTAAAAAAAAAATATTTTGTATCAATGAGAGCATGTAATTCAGTAACCATACTAGTTGACCACGCATCCCATTACATAAAATTTCTCTAACCTCCGAACTTAACTGGAACAGATCCGGTACATGGGATTCGTTCGCCTATGTACATTATCTATATTGATGCAAACATGTCTTGAATGAATGAATGAATGATATTTATTTTCCAGAGCAAGTCACAGAATACATTGCGTGTTATGTCAAAAGTACAAGAAATTACATTGGAATAGTCAAAAATATACACAAATTTGAATATAATCAAAAATATAAATAATAAGTCAGGATTACATTAACAATACAAGACTAAGGAGTTATCACCGTTAAGGATCGTCTTAAAAATAGCATGCAACCAAATGAGCAATTTTTTTTAATCATAATGAGTCAAATCACCAGAAATAATAAAATCAACAACACATAAAATCAAAAACATTTTAAATAATTTATGTACCTAATTATCAATTTAAGGTCCATAAACTCTTTAACTGATTATAATGGATTTTCCAATGAAAGGTTTTTCAGCCGGCGTCCAAATGCTTCTTCGGATGGTTCATTCCTAAGTTCGGAGGGTAGGCGTTCGTAAATTTTTCTTCTTGTAATTGTTCATGTGCTATAAAGTGTATACATGCATAAATAACTCCCTTTATACGCCATTCTTCAAATGATTGAACACCAAAATATATTTCTATAAAGCAAAACAAACCGATCTATCCCCGCCATATCGAACACATGTCGGTAAACTTTCCCAATACCAACTTGTGCAGATTAAACCAGCGCAGTTGCGACCCACCAAACCGCTCGCATTTCGTGCACTTTGCAACGTTGGAGTTTGGAGGCTGAATGGTTACCACTAACCACTAAATTCGAAACTTCGGGTGTGCTATGCTTTTTACTCGACATTTAAGACCAAATTTAGAGAAAGGTACGGAACTAACGAAAGTTTCAGATTTCGATTTGCAAAGTAGGTCGTGCAATCGAAAATTTATGTAGCAATTAAATTAAATACTATTTGTTTTATCAGAATGTTGGCTTGTTTGGAATTACAGTTTAAAGCTGAAGTGTATTTGTTTTTGTACTCAACTGGGGAGTTACCATTACGTAGCTATGCAGTTCAGTTTACGCTGTGAGAAAAGAACGGAGCTACAGCAGTTATATAGCTCTGTCCTTTTTAGTATCGATGAGAAGTCCGCGGAAACACGTTTTTTCACCACACTCCACAAATTTTCAAACATATGTCTTGGAAGAGGAGCGTACGAGTAATAATTTAAAAGTATCCAAAAACAGATTAAACATTTTGTTAAAGCACAGTCTTAACGTTTTTTTTTATTTCTATTTATATTCGACAACGAAGTTAGCGTAGTTGGTGGTTGGTTGGTTTCGATCTCTAGTAAGCATAACATTTGAGTGATAATCGTGACTATTTGTTCCTGAGTCTTGGATGTTTTCTATTTATTTAAGTACGAGTATGTACTTATACCCAAAATAATAAGCCAAGAGCTTAGCTTGGGCCTAGGTTAATTACTAGTGTGAGATTGTCTCCTAATATGTATAAGTTAATATTCAACGCGTGTTTTCTAAACAATGTATAGTCTGTTCTAATCTATAGTTCTGAACGATTTCTTAAAATGAACTCTGTTTTTTCTTCTTGGTTGATTTATAGCGCAGCGCGATAGAGCGCGGGAGATAAACTGAAACTATTTTACCGAAGCACGCCTAACTTTTTATTACTTAGTTGTTTTGTGTAAAGTAATTGAATATTCTTTGAAATGAAAGTTGATTGAAAATAATTATTACGCAAGTAATTTAAGTGCAAAAGTGGTTTTAACGTTTTAATGGATTTTCATTTCGTTCAATAAATGCGTTTAGTTTCTAAATACCCTTTGTTCTCGGATCTCTACCGTTCGTGCGAAATATTTTTATTTCAAGAGAAAAGTTTTTCATGTTTTTTGTTTGTTTTTCGATTTGACAACGTGTTTTACCGTGTGGTTGCCGGGTTAGAATAGTGCTTCCCGTGGATATCGTAAGAGGCGACTAAGGGGATAAAGGCTTGTAGTACTGTTAGGCGATGGGTTTGCAACCTGTAACTAATACATTGGTAAACATCTAAGCCTGGTTGTGCAAAATAAGGTTACAGAATTAACAACAAGTTTTTATAGAACAGTTGTTGGTAATTCTGTAGCTCTGCCTACCCATCTGGGAATGAAGGCGTGAAGGTAGGGATGTTTTTGTTTGTTTTTCGATTTGATTACGCGTTTTAGTTTAGGTATCTGCTGGGTGTCTCTCTCTATTCAAATGGGTAAAAAAAATGTTGCTTTTGACATGTTTTGACTTAAGTTATTGCTTTTAACTCGGCCGCAGTTTGCAAAGTGGGAGTTTCTAGAGGCTGAATTACCACTAAACACTAAATTCGATACTTCGGGTGTGCCATCCTTTACACTCGACATTTAAGACCAAATTGAGAGAAAAGTACGGTTGTTGGGGAGTAACGTTGACAATAATTATAAAGCCTCCTGCAGTTTTACTTTTGTAATACCTACAATTATATAAATTCTGTGCTATACGACTTCATGGCTACGTTTGGTCAAATCTCGCTGCTACGCCTGGCTACGCAGTAGATGACAAGACGCCCTAAAAAGAAAAAATAATAATTATGTTGTACAAATAATATTAGTTTAATACGGTAGCATTTCATTTAGTTACAGTATGTTAAAACAAGGTACTTGAAAAAATCGAAAATACCCGTTTTCTCTGCAACGGGGTTTATATCATTTCCAAATTTCTTGACAATCTTGTCTAGGGCTCCTGTGAGGATAGACAAATTACTTAATGCCAGCGTAAACGATTTCCGAAAACTGACAAAATGTCTGGAATTGACATAGGCGCTCGACGCGACCGATTGACAGCTTACGACAATATTATACATTTTCGATAACGTCAACGCTCGTAGAAAGCATCAGAGGGCTCAGACAAGATGCACTACGCTAACTAACGTTTCTATTCGATTCGTTTTTAAACCAATCGCGTCACTGGTAGACCACGTGACTTTTCGTATCACGTCATCTTTCAGTGACGCGATTGGTTTAAAAACGAATCGAATAGAAACGTTAGTTAGCGTAGTGCATCTTGGCAGGGCCCTCTGTACCTTTACCATGAGTTACAATTACCGTACTCGTTCAATCCGTCCTCTAGGATCTATTGATAGGAGCCATTAAAGGGGTCAAGTGGAATTTTTAAATTCATTAATGAAGTAGAGTGGGCTTTAATATACACTGTAATCCGTTTGGAGTGGTTTACACTTTTTAATACGCTGGGGTCCATCAATGGATTTAAATATAAAAAAAAAAGATAAAAGATGTTTATTCAGTAAGTAGGCCGCACGGGCATTTTTACACGTCAAAAATCTACAGCGCTTCGCAAGAGACCACTGCTGAGAAGAAACGCCGCAAGAAACTCAACAGTCAGTCGTTTTTTTTAAAAATTACTTATACAATTATAGAACTTAACCTAGCATTATATAAAACAATGAATTTAACATTAAAATATATATATCATGCGTAGTTGAGCAGGAAAATGTGTCAAAACTCAGTATGTTCAGATGAACTCTTAAATAGTAATAATAATAATTATATATATGTATATATATATATATACATATACTTACCCATGACGGTGCAAAACAACCACATAGTTTTGATACATTCTCCTACAGAAACCGTGTCCCCTAGACAATAATTATACCTACAATGTTTAGATATTTTCCTGACTAAGCTATTACTAAGTTATTTAGGTGTTTAATTTAGGCCAAGCATTTTTATCTGTTAGATAGTCCTCGACCCTATAATAAGCTTTCGACATCAACGACTTTTTCAAGTAATTTTTAAGTGCTGGAAATGATAACTTTAAAACTTCGTCAGGTAATTTATTATAGAAATGAATGCATTGACCAACAAATGATTTATATACCTTACGGACACGTAATTTTTTAATAGCAATTTTATTTTTATTTCTTGTATTCAAATTATGTATATCTATACTATATATATATATATATATATACATCTATAATTATGTATATATATATATACTATGAAGTTTAGAAAAATCCATGAATGCAATCTATTGAACTTTTTATATACCTGGATCCATCAATGGATTTTAGTATACTACAATATTCACGAGTATCCATCAATTAATGGATTCAAGTTTAATAAAATCCATTATTGGATACTTATACTAGCGATCCGCCTTCACTTCGCTTCGGTTTGTGTGAGTTTTCTGTAACCCTCGCACATAAACCAGAATGTATTACACATATAATTCTTCGTCTTGAATCATTCTATCTATTTAAAAAAACCGCATCAAAATCCGTTGCGTAGTTTTAAAGACATAAGCATACATAGGGACAGACAGACAACGGGAAGCGACTTTGTATTTAATGATATTTATAACAATTTAAATTTAACTTGAATATTGGTAAAGGAATTGCAAGCGGGGACTTACAATTTTCTATAGATTATATAGCTTGTTTTTCGCTTTTCAGTTGTTTTTTTATTGCAGTCGGGTTTTTTGTTTATTTTTAATAATTTATTTTATACTATGTAGTGAAGTGATGATACATGGTAGTGTAGGTACTGAGATCCATTGATGGATCGAAGTGTAATTAAGAGTGCAACAGAATCCTTTAATGGATCCCCGCCTATTAAAAAGTGCAAACGACTCCAAATGGATTTAAGTATACATTAAAGCTCACTCTACTCCATTAATGGATTTGAATGTACAAAAAGTCCACTTGACCCCTTTAACGGATCCTATCAATAGATCCCAGTGGACGGAGGGAGCGAGTCGAATGCTCTGTGCGAAATGCGAATACAGTATTTTTATAGAGTGCGAGGGACAGAGCATTCGACTCGCTAGAGAGTAAGGTAATTGTAACTCATGGTAAGGGTAGGGTATACACACAAGGTATATAATACTATATTGACTGACTTGTGTTTTCTTCTCTCAGAGGAGCTGAGTGGGATCTTCGTGAAGAGTATCAGCGCAGGGAGCGCGGCGTGCCTCTGTGGGAGGATGCAGGTCAATGACCGGATCGTGGAGGTGGGTACTTCAATCACGTATATCATGAACTAGCTTCTGACCGCGACTTCGTCCGTCGGAACTCTTAAATTTTCCGGGATAAAAATCCTATGCCTTATTCTAGGACCTAACCTATATCCATCTATATCTCTAGTCCCTTTCACTGTTGTACGTTTGGCTGTTTGTTATTTCAAACATTTCTCAAGTTTTCCTATGAGGACCTAACAATCCTAATTCGGTTAAACAATTAGTAAACATCCAGCAGTTTATTCGACAATCCAAAGTTAAAAACAGCTCGACCTACTAACGCTCAGCGTTCTCCATAAATCCATAAACACATAAATCTGCTTTTTCGAGGGAATCGAGCTTGGAGATAATTTGTAGCCGCACCTCAACGGAATGCGAATGAGCTCAATGCCGCTAGGGGATTTTCAGTCGTGTTTGTATGTAGATAGAGTATAATTTTATGCGGTGTTTTAAATTGAGTTGGAGTGCTTGTTTTTATAGCGAACTATCTTTTGCCCGTGACTTCGTCCGCGTAGAAGCACGGACGAAGTCGTTTATTCAGTCCAGGAACTAACAAATTTTACAGGGTAAATAACAACAAAAAGAAAGCTTTAAAAAACCCGTCTGTTGTTGCTAACCAACTTTAAATCGTTAGAAATCCTAAATGATCGTTGAAAATGAAAAATTATTAAAGCAACTTAAAGATGATTTTTAAATACCTATTACCCTAACCTAACGCAACCATAAAAGATCCGCAGGGATATTATAGGCGGTAAAAACGATATTGTCTTTGACCCGGGTCTCTATACCAGGCGGTAAAAAATTGCACCTTGGTTGGGATCATCATTCTGAAAAAATAGTACAGCTCCCGATATGTCCCCAAAAATATGTATGGAATTGTTTCGTTTTGGTATCACAATCCAATACGTTTCTTGGTAACAAAACGGGCAATTCCAAACATATTTTTGAGGACATATCTGGAGTACTATTTTTCCCAAATCTGAAGAAAAAGTCAAAGGTGTGCTATTTTTTTTAAACTCCCCAAAATCCATATCGTCTTTGACCATATGGTTTTTCGGGTATTGTTTTTCACTCGGCCGCCATTACTGTCAAGTAAATAAGAGCTATCAAAACGTTGACAATACGATAAGAGGTCAAAGACGATATGGTTTTTACGATATGATCTCGGCCCTATAAGGTCACATATGAAGTGCGGGTTTTATAAAAGATGTGCCCTTTTTGCGAACGCGTCCCGGCTCAGGACTCGACCATTGACCTATATTCCGTGATAAGCTTCGTTATCTTTGAACCAGAATTACGTTGGGACGCTTACAGTGCTGAAGATTTACTGGCGAGGCTTTTAGATGAAAGGGAAGTTTGGAAGAAAAAAGGGGTCCATATTGGTTCACCTAATTATTTATACTCATAACGATTTGTAAGTCCTAATCATCGCAACTCCTAACGTATTTTTTTTAGCAACTGTTACTTTTTCAGGATTTTTATAAATCAGACCTAACCTAACCTAGTCTTATCTACACATTGAATATTTCAGAACTTGTGAAATGTTTACGGTTCCAGCGGTATAATCATTTTCGGAGTTCCGATAATAGAAAAAAGACATCCTGCGCCGACCCCAAATAACGACAAGATAATGATAATGACTTAGGGCGATTGTTTGATCAGAAGTTAACTGAACTAACGGTTAAAATTCAAAAATCGAATGGAAAATGTGACACATTTGGTTCAGATTTAACAAATGGTTATGATTTTTAACAATTATTATATTTAACTACTGATTAAACAACGGGCCCTTAGGACCTGTAGTTTGATCAGTAGTTAAACTAACAAATCTTTAAAAACCATAACTAATGGTTAAGTCTCAAGCAAATGTGTCAAATTTTCGATTCCTTTTTCGAACTTTAACAATTAGTTGAGATAACTACTGATCAAACAACGGGCCCTTAGTTTAACGAGTTCTTCGGAAGATAATAACTGTTTTTTTTACATTTTAATTATGGTTTTATTCGTGAACACATATTCTGTTTTTTTCTCGACAATTTCTATGTATCTCCTATATTTTCGCATTTCCCAACACTGTCAAAAAAAACGCTACAACCAAAATACCGTGTGCACCGTAAGCGAACCTACGTCATGTTGCTCAAGCGAAACCCGTGCTTAACAGATTAAACACAGGGATCCAAAATGCTTGCGGCCGAGTTGTTAAAACAGGACCAGGGATCAATAGTCCTATTTATGTTCGAGTAAGTGGTCTGAAAATTATGTCTCCATGGTGACGCTACCCGACTACTGCGCTGGGAATTATATACGTAGAAGAGATCTGAATAGGAGACGATTTGGACCGGGCTGTTTATTTGATAAAAAGTATTTTAAACCAAATTTAATATGCTAAGTAATATATGGCGAATAGGTAGGCTGAAAAATTTCAGTCCAGTATATAATTAATAAAAAAAAAACTTTGTTTTAAAAAAATACAATAGCTTTAATGGACAAATTACATACCAATCGAAAGTATGAAGCCTATAGAATATGCAATAGTTAGGTTGACTATTTTTTTCCCGTCAAACTATTGGGTAGGCAGGTATAAACAGGTAAGTCGGTACAAATAATTTGCACCAAACCTAACGTTTGCATATTCTATAGACTTCATACTTTCGATTAGTATGTAATTTGTCTACTAAACAAACATTTGCAATTTAAAAAAAAGTTCATTTTTAATTATTTTTTTATGATATAAGTACTGGACTGAAATTTTTCATCCATTCGCCACATATTATTTAGCGGATTAAATTTGATATAAAATACTTTTCATCGAATAAACAGACCGGTCCAAATCTTCTCCTATTCGGATCTTAGACCAATAGGTTGTGAATAATACCGGTTAGTTATGGTTCTTAAGTCAACCAGATTATTCGTAAAATCTCGCTCGGAGTGGAATAGATTCGCGAATGTCATCGCTGGGATTAACCGTTTTTTTTCGTTTTAAGGGTTCCGTACAAAAAATGAAAAAACGGAAGCCTTAAAGGATCACTCGTGCGTCTATCTGTCTGTCCGTCTGTCACAGCCAATTTGCTCCGAAACTACTAGACCGAATGAGTTGAAATTTGGTACACATAATGTAAATTGATGCCCTAAACACAGATGTGCAAAGTTTTTTTTTTAAATAAGGGTCATTTTCGGGGCACAAATTAGGAAATTAAAAAAAGTTTTCAATCCTTACTGTGTCATATATCAAATGAAAGGGCTCGTTACGAGGATCTCAAATACATGTTTGTTATTATTGTAAAATAAATAGTTTTGATTTTCTTCATGAAAGAAAACGAAAATTGACCATTCCCCTGATCTCCGAAACGACTGTAGGTACCTAAAATGTTGAAATAAATACATATCAGGGGACAATGTCACACCAATTGACCTAGCCCCAAACTAAGCTCTAGGCTTGTACTATGGGTACTAGACAAAGATATAAGTACTTAGATAGAGAAATATATACTTAAATACATAGAAAACATCCATGACTCGGGAACAAATATTCGCGCTCATCACACAAATATCTGCCCTTACCGGGATAAGCACAGGAAAGACTACAAGAATTCTACCAAAAAAAAAAAGTATGTAGGTACGGAACCTTCTCCACGCGCCTTCAACTCTCACTTAGCCGGTTTTTTTTATTCTTCCTTCACTTGAATGGTGTGGCGACTATGGTGTTTCAAAATGATAAGGCCCGCTTGACTTCAAGCTAAGCAAGTGAAAATGTATCTAAAGAGCTAGCTATTAGGGTAGGAAAGACGAGAAAAGGGTGGCGATGTCAATGGGTAGTGCCAATAAATTAGCGAGCTTAATTAACCGGTATTTCGAATAGGAACAGCTATATTTTTCTATTTGAATTGAAATGATATTAATTATGTTTGAGCGGAATCGAAATGAAAATGCTCTATTTGTAATGCATAGCGTTTCTGACGAGCTGTTTAAAAAAAAAAATCTTTTTGTACACATTCTTGTAATCTTGCATCACGGTCTGGTTAACTGGAAGAGATCCCATAAAGAGATAAGTTCCCCATTGTACCTACATGTTGATCTTAAGTTTATGTACGAATTAACTTTGAACTGTTTTTTGTGCAATAAAGAGTTTACGTACATACATCTTGTTTTGTCGCATAATCTCATGTATTTCTCATGAGCGCTCCAGTCCAACTAACAAGCCAAGAGGGATGCTGCTATCTGTTAGAATGAGAAAGTTAAGTAAGTCATTTGGATTCTCAAAAGTATTACTGTAAGCATAAATAAAGTATTATATTTCCTATATGTTGTAAGTTAGAGCGTCAGTGGCCTAGTGGCTTAGGGGGTCGACTCGTGATCGTAAGGTACCGAGTTCGAACCCCCGCGGTCACCTTGTACCAATGAGTTTTTCTGACTTAAGTACTTACATTATTACCCTATCGTAGGTGAAACTGCAAAACCGCGTAAGTAATATTTATAATGAGGAGCAAAATGCACCTTTTTTTTAAGATGCTTAGGTTTATTTTGCTCTGCAATAAATTTGTTGGTTACGCGGTTTTCACCGACGCTATGCTCTTATACGGTGAAGAAAAAACATAGTGACGACTGCACATTCGAACAGCTGAGTGTGTAAGAGGGTAATTGCACAAAAGATCCTAAAGGCCCATCCTTAAGATAAGATAAGATAATTAGAAAACAAACAACCTAGTAGGTACTGTTATAAATCTAAAACGGTACTTAATCGCGTAAAAACATATTCCTCGATGTTTCGATTGCGTTGCAACGGTCGTGGTTACAAACAGACTGAAGAGGGTGCTTATTTATGTTGCGTGCGAGCTCTTCGAACTACCCGCACTTGGGCTTGTTTTTATTTAATCAAGATACCCTCCGACCGACACACAACACTCACAGTGTCCGCGGATTTGTCCGACGATACAGTCATGACGACGCTGGCACATGCTAATCGAGAAAGAATCCCGGTTGAAACTTTTGTGTTTCCTGATTTCCACCGCTTTACGTACTACTAAAGAAAAAAAAATCCGTGGAGAGGATTAAATAACAGTGTGAGTACGTCGTAAAAGTTTAAAACAAAACATCAACTTTAGTATTCTAATAATCTTTCACATTTATACCTACAGTATTAAATAGTAGGATTTTCCCTCAAAGCGTTGGTCTATATTTTTGAACAAATCTCTACCATTTCTCAAATAATTTATATGCTTAAACCAACTCTATACAATTTATTTCAAGTAGAAATAATCTCCATTCAGCAAAATGTTCCCAAAGCCGTTTATTATACGAATAAATTCAAATGTAACACAAATCTGGGTCGTTTTGGACATAAAACCTTTTCACTGAACATTCCAGATTTTCCCGGATATGAAAAGGATAGCTTAAAAACAAAGTAGCCTAAGCTCATAAAATACGTAAAGAAAAAGAAAGCTCAACGTTATAACAATAGAGCACATTTTTGAATATTTTTACTGACTCGTGGACAAAAATACTTAATAGATTTAAGCAGTTGTTTCTTATGGTTTGTATTATATTCCTGGAGGAATATCTTTCATAACCGCATTGTGTTGATCCCTGAATTAATCACAGCCGTTTAAATTCGGAGATCTAGTTATTTGGATTTACTCAATCGGTTTAGCTAGCGTATATTAGGAAATTAATAGAGATATTAACATCTGAGAGTCAGTAGGTACATCGAGCGCGACCTTTTTCCTCCTGTCGAGAAAGTGACGTTAACGTAACGTAATAAAATAAATTTGCTTGGCGATTGTTATCAGCGGCCCGTGTACGTATAGTACTAAAATTTTCTAGAACATTGACGTTGACGTTGACTTTTGTATTGTCGTCGTATTCAAGTATAATGTCTGTGCCAATTGAAAATGGCGAAGATGTAAACACAACCAAATTAACCAATTTACCACTACCCGATAATCACGTGCTTTTAAACATCAAGTGAGGTGTTAGCAGCGATTTATAAACTTGATCTTTACTAGGGAATGCAAATTAACCGGTTATTAACCGTTTTTGTGTGAAAATAACCGGTTAAAATCGGTTAAAACCGGTTATTTGCATTCCCTAATCTTTACTTACACATTAAGTTTAAGATTAGATAACTATTTACTATTTCATTATTTTAAATAAAAACACGTTTGATAATATTTGAGGTTATGTGTCAAATAGTACTAATTTTGTTTATATCTTTGGCGATTTCAATTGACACAGACGTAAAATAATGTAAATACGAGTCCGATTTATCTAGAATTTCATGCTACGGATAGACTCTGTGAAATTCTGTAAATAGTCCACTTTTTACCCGACTGCGTCAGAAGGAGGGTTATGTTTTTCGCGAGTATGTATGTATGTATGTATGTATGTCTATTTCTGGGCACGCTCTGCAGCCTAAACGGCTTGACGGATTTTAACATACGATGTGTCATTCGATTCGCCTTAATTGTCGAAGTGACATAGGGTATACAATATTTCAATATGGCGTCCGTGAAAAAAAATATGGAGGGGGAATAAAAAAAAGTATTTTTTATTATAACAATATCGGTATCAAATGAAAGCTATTAAATAGCCCATTCCAAATATATATACATTATAACACCTTGATCCTACCGTTTTGACAGGAAAGTCAAAAAAATACGTTAATGTTCAGTAATAAACTCCTTTTGCTTAAAGAGTTTCGCTTATAATTTGTCACTTGTAGCTTCGCGACATTAAAAATTCGAGATCCAGAGCTCATATGTCGCGTGGTAATAATTAATTAACCCACTATTTTAGTTATAAAAACTAAAAAGAGTTAAATAAATTACATACATAATCTCACGCCTTCGTTCCCAGAGTGGGGTAGGCAGAGCTACAGAATTACAAACATCTCTAAAAACTTGTTGATAATTCTATAACCACAATTTGCACAAATTAGGCTAGGATGTTTACCAGCGTATTAGTGACAGGTTGCAAGCCCATCGCCTAACACTACTACAAGCCTTTAAATAAATTAAATTATTAAAAATAAACAAAAAACCCGACTGCCATAAAAAAACAACTAAAAAGCGAAAAACTAGCTATATAATCTATAGAAAATCGTAACAGCAATGTACTTAACAATTTAAGTGAATATTGGAAAAGGTTTGCAGGCGGGGACAAGCAATGAATTTGAAAACCTACTTCTTGAAAAATTTGGACTAGCTTGTCCCCGCCTGGAACACCTTTCCCAATATTCACTTAAATTTAAATTGTTATAAATATCAATAAGTACATTGCTGTTGCAATTTTCTATAGATTATATAGCTAGTTTTTTGCTTTTTAGTTGTTTTTTTATTGTTTTAAATGTAAAGCAATTCGAAAACGTAACTTGAGTATGATTGGCAATGTGAAAGTTGCAGAACATTGCCAGAAGTTTAGAATTTACAGAGATTATTCTCGGAAATATTCAAGAGCAATGGGGTTGTTCTCTATGTATAAAAAAATAAAAATATTTTTAGAAGTTACGGAGAAATTCACATGAGAAACTATCTAATTTGGAGAAGTTTCTTTGCAATGCGAAGTATGATTGATAACTATAGGCAATGATATTTTATATAAAGATACGTCATCTGCGCGCAAAACGTTCCGCAAAAAGGAAGGCAAATTGCCTTACTTTTTATCTATTTATCTCTTTCTAACAAGAGCGTTCGCTATGGATTGCCGTGTTTATCTCTGTCAGTAAGTGGTCACGGGTTTTGAATGCGTTTAGTACGTATCTTAATATAAAAATATAAAATATCATTGACTATAGGCCATTCTGGGGCTCAATTCTACTCGATAAAGTTTAATTGCTTTTGGCATTTTACCGTCTGGTCAACGTTATAATAGCTCTTATTTACTTGACGGTAATGGCGAATGATTTGAAAACAATTCCATACAATGTCAAAGGATTTCCTCATCTATGCTGTTCATAATTTGCTGCACAGTGCAGAATCCATAATAACGACCGACGTTCACTCAACGCAGTACGGTCTGCAAAAATCCTAAACTCGCTGTTATAAAATAACTTCTATCAAAAAAATATTTTTGGGGCAAGCTTTTGTGCCTGCTGTACTTTTTTGAAAGTCATTATCTACGTACTATCAATGCTAAGCTAATGAGTCCCAACAAGGTGGGTCACCGTAATTATATCGGATATCCTGTCGCCATTTTCCGACTCCATCATCATGTCATTAGGTTTACATAAGTGGTCCAAATTTTAACCCATTCCACTAACGGAAACTTGTTAAAATTTGACTTACAAGATTTGACCAACACCTGACAATACAAACATTACAAGTTAATAGATAAATTTTGTGGAAAAGGATTTGGGTAATTTTTTTATTTAGTTAAATTAGCCAGGATTGTCTTTCTCTACATCTAGTTAATGCAGTTTTGACCTTCTTTTGTTAATTACAAGGTTGCATTGTTTGTACAAGTTTTAGGGTGATGCGTAATTTTGGCTTTGACGAGGCTGTTTAGTGTTTGCGGTTTTTAAAGCTGGGAAAATGTTAGGGTTACAATGAGGAAACACAAAATATAAATTACACGGAACTGACAACATCCGCAGAATTATATTAAGTTCTTAATTGTATATAAAAACGAACAAAATATAAGCTTGGTTTAGAAATATAGTACACTGTTCGTAGTGAACTTGGTAACATGACCCAATTTTTATACTAAAGAAACAGACAAACAATCGCACACTTTCACATTTATGACATTACTAGCTTTTGCCCGCAACTATGTCGGTGCAATTCCCTCAGGAACAGTTCTATTTTGTTATGTATTATACTTGTCTGTCTCCTAAACTATCCTTGTAGTAAAATTCACAACAATCCGTTCAAACGTTGAACCGTCAATAAACAAGCAAACACACGATCGCATACCTAGTAAATATAAGTAAGGATTTTAATGGTATAATATACAAAATAATCCGTCACTGCTTTTTTGCGGACGATACGCTACCCACGAAAGCTCTCATTTGTTCTGACCGTCCTTGCATGCCCTAGTGCTCGTAATTTGCATGCTGGCCGTACTTTTGCCTCTCAACTAGCGGCGAAGAAATTAACATGAGTTTGCATCCCTCTTGCACTTCAGTGAGACGCCCCGTGTTATAAATGCACGGTCAAATCAGTAATTTAAAGCTTGACTGTGAATTATGAGAATAACTAAGCAGGGGTTCTATTTAGGGAATGCAAATTAACCGGTTATTAACCGTTTTTGTATGAAAATAACCGGTAAAAATCGGTTAAAACCGGTTATTTGCATTCCTTAGTTCTATTCTAGTCGGTAAAACCGTATTGCTTTTGTTATGTAATCGTACCGTGAACGTTATGAACGCCTAAGTCCACCCAACGATGACCAAATACTGCCTATCAGGGGAAAAAACTCGTGTATAAGCGAATTTTGGCATAGTTGTAGGGAGTGGTGTTTTAAACCACATACTAAAAGTACTGATGAAGAAGATAATTAGGAATTATATTTTTAGGAATATACGTGCCATTGGTACTTAACGAAATGTAAGTTTGTTTTTTATGGTCCATCTTCTTCCTTCCATATCTCATTACATATTCATCCCAGAGATAGTAATTGATCTTTTTTATAAAAAAAATTATGTAGATTCTTATGTAATGGAACATTTTTTGCTATGGGCCCTTGTTTACGAGTTATTTACGTAAAACTAAAAAAGGGACCTTTACTCCCCCCACCCGTTAGCTTCACCACCACCCATCAGTACTTTTAGTATGTGGTTTAAAACACCGTTCCCTACAAATATGCCAAAATTCGCTTATACACGAGTTTTTTTCCCTGATTTTCCTTCGTTGGGTAGGCTACTATTTACTTGACAGTGGACCTGATTCTACAGTGCCCTCTAAACTTCCTAATTTTATTTGGGTGTCGCTAAAACACTTTGCTATTCTATGAGCAGCTGTCATAATCAAATGACAGCGCTAATTTGAATCTGACGCTTCTTATTTTAGGCGGTCTTATGCCATATTATATTGACATGCTGGAATAGCACTTGTTAAATCTGCCGTCTAAACTATGTCTAAAAATTAGACAATTTAGTTTTAGGCTATTTAAGCGATGTGCACGTAGAATCGGGTCCAGTGACGAGTTAAAAACAATACAATAACATGCCAAAAGCAATTTTGTTTTACCGCGTAGAATAGAGCACGAGGGTCATCGGTCAACTTCTGGAAGTCTGATGAATTCCAATGGGGTTGTAGAAGAGAATTTTTTTAATTACTTTACGTTAGCCACGAAATTAAACATCAAAAATAGTCAAGATTGAAATATTTTTGACGACACGTTAGCCTAGTTGGTAGTGACCCTGCCTAGTAAGCTAGTGGTCCCGGGTTCAAATCCCGGTACGGGCAGATATTTGTGTGATGGGCGCGAGTATTTTTTCCTGAGTCTTGGATGTTTTCTATGTACCTATTTACGTTAGTATTGCGGGGGGCGCGCAACCTGCGGGGCTAGACAAGTTGCCATCGAATACAAACGCTAGCGTTAGGTGATCACCTGTCGCTTTGAAAAATGTATGGAATTGACCTAAGATAGTTACGTGATATATCACTCGTTACAACTGACACGCTGTAAAGTGATCACTATCACTCGCGTTACTCAAATAGTGATAGTTTTGATGACTACGGTCGTTACGCGGTACTATCTTGACAGGTCGAATTTAACACGAGCACTACCACAATATAAACGTCGGTATCCAAGGGCTGTAACTATGCGAAGAAACTGTCAACTGAGTCAGTGTCATCACAGGTGATCACCTAACGCTAGCGTTCGTATTCGATGGCAACTTGTCTAGCCCCACTGATTTGGTATCTCACTTTATATCACTGCTGGGCCTCTCCCTCGTATTTCCAACCCTGTCTATCCATAGCAATCTCTGACTAGGTAGTCGGGTTTTTTCAAGTGATTATTGTTTGCAGGTTGATGGCGTGTCTCTCCATGGAGTGTCCAACCATAAAGCTGTTTCTTTACTGAGGGATGCGAAGGGGCCTGTGGTGCGGCTTAAGGCTTTGAGGTATGTTTCTTGTCCTAGGAACAAATTGAAGAGCGAATGTGCATCGAAATGACGAAAGATATGAACTAAATACTATGATATTAATCTTGTATTGCCTCAAAAGTAAATAAATTAGAAATGGAAATGGAAATAGAAATAGAAAAATTTATTCGACGAGCACAAAAAAATCCAGAAAAGAGAAAAACAACATAAAACAAGGATGCCAATTCAGAAATCAAAATAAAAACAAAAAAAATTGAAAGAAACAATGAAATTGTAAGATAATGTTGCCATGGGTGATTCCATGACGTCGAAATTGACATCACTCAGCACTATGTCACAGCATATACCACGACGCTGGTTTTCAGTGGCGCCAACATGAAACACGAACGAAGAGACGGTGTTTAATTAAAAAATATAATGAATTAATCCTCGTAAGACCAGTACCCAGTGTGCTGAAGCTCAGTCGAAAGCTTTAATATCTACTCAGCCATCGCGCCAAAAATATGTATATCCTCGTAAGGCCCTCGTCAAATTCCGTTAGTCCGAAAAATAATCTTATGTCAGTCAACTAAAGTCTAAAGTTACTTTGACAGATGTCCTAAATTTAGGACATCGGGCCTTATGAGGATATATAGACCTCATTGTTAGTGACATAGGGGCATGTAGATATTTTTGACATCTTAGGAACATGTATAATATTTATGACTGACTGTACGTAATAATCAAGGAAATTTAGTTTAAACTATAATATACTGCAATGGGATAAAATAATTTATTGGTTACAATTTGAGAATCGCATAAACCAAAGGAAATTGAACTTTATACCTTAGCAAGTAGATGCAAATTCCCAGTCACAAAAATCTTCCTGTTTGTATTGTGGTGGAGCTTACCAGGACAATTTTGGGTGATATTTTAAGCACTATATTAATATTGATCTCTGATGTCAAAGAAAGTTTACAATTCCAAGGCCTACAATCCTTGGTAAATATTTTTACAGTCCCTACGAAACCCTAAATTAAGACATTATTTTAGCAGAACACATTTCAGTAATAATGAATAGTCTTGAGAAACTCATATTATCATCTTTTCCTTGTGTATCAGGTATCTCCGCGGGGCGGGGTTTGAAAAGCTCCAGAAGGCTCTCGCCGCGCAGCAGGGGGGGAGGAGGTCCCCGCTCGCCCCCCCCAGCCCCTCCGTCACCTCCCTTACCAAGTATAGCTTTAGCGTGGTAAGTAGGTTTTTTCTAAATAAAATTAATGTCCAGATAACACCCACGAAACAACATATTAGGGATCCGTACCCAAAGGGTGCCAATGGGACCCTATTACTTACTAAGCCTCGACCGTCTGTCCGTCCGTCCGTCAGCGCCGCTGACTCAGCGGGCTGAGGACCTTCTTTAAAAATCAAAGTTCTAAGTTACGTTAGCTCCATACCTTCCTCTCGATTTATTCTCGAATAACGAGTAATAGGTAATAGGTAGAGAGTTAAAATTCTTTATGTTTTATTATAGCTGCTATAACAAAAATAATTAAAATAAAATTAAGTTAAAAAATAAATATTAATTTAATTAAAGGGATCTATTCCGTTAATCTTACAGTATGTCTAACAGGATTCTTAAGAGACAAAACAAAAGTTCACAATTAGCGCCTTTTTTCCAGTACGACGAATCAACAGTAATCGAGTCCGAGGCGGACTCCATCCACCCCCACCCACCATCGCCGACGTCACCATCAGATGAGGCCGAGATCGTGATCGGACGGGACGACGAGCTCATGGAACAGGAGACCAGGCGCATACAGGATAAGTGGCGGGACATCCTGGACAGTGAGCCGGACTGGCCTGGGCATCAGTACGAGCATGAGATCATTGTAAGTATTTGGACAATTCTGCCGAAATACGAAATAAAGCGGCTAACATGCGTACATGATACCGACATACCTTCACGCCTGTCTTCCAATGGGGTAGTCAAAGACTATGGACGGATAGAGGTGCACCGGCCTAAACATACAACTTTCGCTTCCTCTACATTCATTAACCTCACTATCGTCTATTTCGGGTGCTTTTTATTTGGCCCTTATTTAGTACATATTGAATCTGATCACTGTATTTGCATCTAGGGCGTCCCCTACCGTCATCTCCACTCATTCTCGCTCGCCTCTTTCGTAACTCTTCTTTCATCCATCCTTTCTAAATGACCAAACCTTCGTAGCATATTCTTTTCGATCAAATTGACCTAGTCCCGAAGTAAAGTCAAGTCATGTCAAGGCTTGAACTATGGGTATTTGATAACGATAAACGTACTTATATAGAAAACATAGAAAATATCCAAGACTCAGGAAAAAATATTTGAACCTTACCGGGACCGCTAGCTTTAAAGTTAGAGTCACTACCAACTATCTAACGTTTCGGTCGTCGTAGGATAATTAACTTAACTTAAGTTACCTTGGCTTCTCCTGCAAACTGCTCTGGAAATCGTTTGTCCACTGGTCAGATAATCTGGTGTATAGTCATAACCTCGTAAGGCCCACCATACTACAGGCAAGGACTTTGAATCTACCGTCAAGGCAATAAAGTTCAATTACGTTTGTTCGATAATGTCATTTTCAGTTTATGAAGATAGGAAAATAAACTTTATTCTCATTGCAACACAGTTCTAATTAAATTGCCATGATTATATACATTCTATTGCCCACTGGACCTTACGAGGATAATGTTGGCATGTTGTAGTTTCCCCGGAATTTATTTTAATGACTCCCTACGATAGTCCTCTATGGAAAACTATCAATAAATAAATCCTTATCTCGGATCCTTGTAATATCTTATCTGCAATATCCATGATTAGGTCAAGAAGATACGTGATTTATAGATTATGTAAAATTTTACACTAACGCTATTACTCAAGATGTAGACTCAGCAAGTGACTGTTGAGATGCTAGCTTGTTATCTTTCGTTTTATTACCTTTATTAAATCAAAACAAGTGGGATCAAAACTACAAACAAGTGGTTTAATATTTCACTAAAATTTACAGAATTTTGGCAATTTGAGACTTTGTATTTATTTCATTATCCGTGGTGGCATTTGAGTGATGATTGAAATGTTATTATTCAACCCTACAGTTTTAAAATTCGTATGTGAATGTACCAGAGCTCAGGAAATAGGTTCTCGTGACAAATATCACTTGACAAGTGGTTAAGAAATTCAAGGATCTTTAAAAAACGGTTAGTAGGTATATTGAGCATAAATTGTAGTATATTAAATTCATGAACTACGGGCCATGTTTTTATTTAAGTGCCCTGCTTCATTTTTCATTTGAAGCAACCCAACTTCAGTTTGAGGGTCGCCGATATCTGAACAAATTGAAAAAATTATTACGCTGCGTATGCACCAATCGATTTTATTTTTAACAGGTAACGTCTGAAAATAAATATATCACTATCCTTGTGATGACTGCTGCAATTGATTATCCCGGAAAATAATTATAAATGTAATACATTTTGGTTTTTAGGTTGGCACAATAATAAAGGAGAAGGACAGTGGACTGGGCATCTCCCTCGAAGGCACAGTGAGAGTGGTGGCTGGCAAGGAAGTACAAGCGAGACACTACATCAGAGCTATTGCGCCTAACGGTCCAGTTGCGAGACTAGGACGGCATAAAGTTGGCGATGAGTTGCTGGAGGTATGAAAACTATCATTTAATTAAATAAATACTGTTGTAAATTGTTAATTTTTTTTTTTGCCCAGTGAAACATAAAAAAGGCGGGATTGATTGGTCTTTAAGTTAAACTGCAATTTTGTGCATCGCAAAGCTACTCACTCTCTGGTTAGGGAGGTATTTCTCAGAGAATAAAATATTTTTCTTGTAATCCCTTTTTGCCGACCCGCCTTTGCTTCTCTTGGGTTTTTTATCAAAGTTAAATATAGCCTACATAAGTCAGAGATAATGTAGCTTTCAATTAATAAAATAATTCGTAAATTGGTTAAGTAGTTTCAGACATTACGAGATTACTCTCCAAACGATCACACATTTACCTCATTATGAATATTGTATAGATGCAACAGAAACAACTTACAAAATTGGCAATTTCTTTACAGGTTAATGATTGGCGAGTACTAGGGGCCCATCACGTGGAAGTGGTGACGAGGCTGCGCGCGGTGACGTCACCCGTGGTGCTTGTGTGCGTGAGAAAGCGAGACGACGATAGGGCGAAAACTGAAGCTGCCTTTGCTCGGGTAATTTCGATATGTGAATAAAATACTTAGAAAAGACAACATACAGTCTGTGAGCACTTAGAAGATGCTTCTTGTTTGTTTTCTTTTCTCTCACTCGCTCTTAATAAGGGCGTATGAGAGCGAGTGAGAGACTTAGGAGTTTCTGCTATCTATTGCCGCTCGGGTGCTAGGCTTGCGTCGATACTTGAAGACGAACTACTGTTTATACTGTGGCTAAGTTCATATTTTGATAGAGAAGAGTGTCTGATGGCTGAAGAATACATACCTATTTTGTGCATAAATAAGAAATTAGAAATATCATAGATAAACTGAACAAACTCGATGTATGAATGTGGAAGAAGCGAAAGAGATTTGTCAGGATCGTAGCAGGTGGAAAGAAGTGGTCTCTGCCTACCCCTCTGGGAAACAGGTGTGTTTTAATGTATGTATGTATAGATAAACGATCAGTACGCAGTATGAGTGATAGTAAATCTTCCAACTAACGAATGTGAAAAGTTTACCGTAGGTATATGTGGTGTAATTAAGGAACCACCATTAGTGACGGGCCAAGGTTTATTGACGTAGTCATTACTGGGGGAATGTCATAAAAATCAGTTGAATTTGGGCTGAGTAATCCTATGTTCGTTCCATTTTAACATCGTATGCCAATCGTTTCAGAGTAAGGTGCTAGGCGGAAGCTTGCAAGATCTTTTGGCTCTGCCCCAACGGCTGATCAAGGCGAAGTCGGAGAGTTCTGTAGCCTCATTATGCAGTACCACAACAGTTATGTCCACGGGACACGACCATGATGGTTAGTAGGTAGCTTAATGCTTTGGGGAACGTTTGATCGTTCAGATAAATCTATACATATAAACTCTTTTTTGACTGACTGAAATTAGGGAATATTTCACGGGTACACTAAGTTTTTCGAATATGGACCTCTAACGGGAAGAAATGTGGGTAGAAGAGAAAATCTAATTCTACGCGTACGAAGTCACGGGCGTCTTCTAGTCCTTGATATACAGTTAGTCACATACTTCCTGAGGCCATACTACACTATCAGACCAAGTCATCTAAGTACACCGGGTCTAATTGTATTCAGTTTTAAAGAACGATATAAAAAAAATCGCTCACGACCTCAGTCAGGGGAGGTTATTTCTCGGTTGATGAAACCGCAAATCGATGTGGATTTACCCATCCACAGGCGGCGCATCGTGATATCACGGCTCACGACATAAGGGTTACAAACTCGCGATAAAATGAATTGCAGAACTGAAAAACATGTCGCTTGTCATAAGTCCAAAATTTGAACTAAAGATTTGACATTCACAATCATAGGCAGTACGCCGTGCACGATGATGGTATGAACTGCCCAACCATGGTTTTTGGTTTTCACTAGCTTCTTTGTCGTCGTATCCATAACGAGTAGAAGTCTATCCGCGCCAAGTAATTAAAGTAATCGTTGTTTTTTTTGTCTGATGACGTCGTCAGCCTAGTTGGTAGTGACCCTGCCTACAAAGCCAGCAGTCCTGGGGTCGAATCTCTAAGAACGAATATTTAGCTCGCATAGTAAAAGCCTAGAGCTTGGTTTGGAACTCGGTCAGTTTAAGTGAATTTTCCCCGTGATACTTATTTATGTGTTTTTCTTTTCAGAGTTTTGCACCGATGAGTTGGACCGCAATCGTTCCAGGTCCTTGGAACCCCTTAGCGGACTGGCGATGTGGACGGATCGCGTGGAGTACATCCAGCTGCTTAAGGAGGAACGAGGGCTCGGCTTTTCCATACTCGACTACTTGGTAATTACTCCGATACTACTTTAGATGTTACTGGGTCCAGGTCGTCCTTATGCACGGACGGTCCCGCATGAACTCGTCGGTCTTCAGGCATCTCCAATGACTTTTTCTTTTCACATTTTGAATAGAAAATAAAAGAGAGATCAAAATAGTCAATGTCTGTTATAGTGCGTATGGCGCTGACAGACGAAGAATTTCGTACATTGACCTTTACTTTAGGGCACCGTATGACTATAGGGAAAAGGTTTACAATCCATGATGCCGGCGGTCAATGTCGCTGTGCGAGCGCGATGTATTATATCATTGTGCGCGAGTGATAGAGACAAGTAATTGTGAGTCAATGAACGAAATTCTTCGTGTTTGATGCTCGCACTTTAGTTTTGATGGTTCGTGGTGGAAATAGGTAGAGTAAAAGTAGGTAAATATGGAAGTCTATGTACCGGTACGTGATTTAAACAGCCAGCTTCTGTATATTTATACATGTTGCTTATGTCGACGAAGAGGGCGGTGGAGGTGCACGTTGGGTTAACACGAGTTACATTAATCTGCACCTTCACCGCGCTTTCTATACTAGCTAAATGGTACCATAAAATATAAATTATAAAAGTAATGTGCCAAATTTCAAGTCAATCCGACTTTTATAAGTAGGTTAAAGTCGACTTCCAAGATTTGATTACTTACATTGTTCGTTTAGTTACAAGTAAAGCGAATATAAGTATGTTAAAAGGTATTTTAGTCCCTAGAGAGCAAAAGTGTCAGTTTAGACCGCATATCTTTTAAAATGTCACTATTAGAGCATGAGAAGTGTAAAGTGGTATCTCGTGTCCCCAGGACCCGTCGGAGCCGGGCAGCTCGGTGATCGTGGTGCGGTCGGTGGTGGCGGGCGGCGCGGCGGCGGCGGACGGGCGGCTGGCGCCGGGCGACCGCCTCGTGTCCGTCAACCAGCGCGACGTGGCGCGCGCGCCGCTCGCCGCCGCCGTCGCCGCCATCAAGGGCGCGCCCAAAGGTACGGCCAGAGCACGGGCACTCGTACACAGGCATGCAGATACACAGAAACACAGGGACACACATACACAGATGCGCAGATACACAGTGACACGGATACACAGGCACACAGATACATAGACACATTAGACACGTATACACCGTGCCCGGGACGTACCCGAAGGATTTTAACCATCGATTCTAGACCCTATTTGGAGTATATACTTAGTATGGTATAACATGTTGTCCAATATCGCATAATTTCCGAGATTTTAATTATTTAAAAAACAATTCCATAGTTAATTTAATTTGACCTTAACTTAAAGCATTATTTACTAAGAAATTGATTAAATTAATTTATGTTGTACGTTGATGATATTGCTACTTACAACATGAATCTTTCTTAGTAAATAATGCTTTAGGCAGGCATATTTTTCTTCAATACAAAACGACAAAGTACGTCCGGTCAATACCTACAACGTATTGTAGGCATATAAAACATATGTATAATGCTGCCCGAACGCATCTAAATAAACCTTATTTACTCGTGTTGAAAATTCATTTTTGTAGTTTTCTGCGAACGTATAGTGATACCTACGTTTGCACGCTCGAACGGTAGGGTTGTCAACACATTGAAAATATTAATATATATATATTATTATAAGAAAAACAATTATTTATTTATTTATTACACAAAAAACTACTTACTACTACTTACTTACATACTTAATTTTTTACTTTAATAAGGGTCGCTCAATAGTTATTATAAATAAGAGCCTTTCCTGAAGTACAAGAATTATATTTCTGAAAGAATTTTGCATATCGGCGCAGTACCTAGTTGTTAGTGGTTACATATTACATAAATATGTGTGAAAAAATTAACCTCCTTTTTACGTTAGCTACCTACCTTACCTACCTACTTACATCTAAGAACTTACGTATTAATGAATTCGCTATCACTAAGGTATAGGTATAACATTTTTGTAATAAAATAAGTAACAATTTTATACTGGTGTCCGTTATTTTTTTCTTGGTATTATATTTTTTTACTTAAGGGCCTTACCTATTTATTCACGCTAACATGTTTATAATAAGTAAACTAGGTAGGTAATCAAATCGTTCTAACTTGATGAATACTGTTTCGTGTTGATCACTTTAATATACTTATAAATAAAAATAAAAATAAATTACAACTACTGACCTTTCCTCGTTCACAGGCAAAGATAAAAATGTTTCTTTTTTATTATCTTTAGTTCTCTTGTCATCCACTCACACAGCAATAATGAGTCATTTTTTATAATAAAAATTCACCAACACAACACAAGAAACAACAACAAATCTAACCCAACTTGACGTAATGAATAGAATGCACTACCTACTTGCCTACTTGCATCTCGCTTGACGTGTCTCGAACTCTCGACACTCAAAAACCGGTCGAGCGAGCTGGCCTCGCCGCGCGCGGGCATCCTTCATGTATTAGCATCGGCAGCTATGTTCCGTGAGGCGGTGATTATCGCACGTACCTCGCGCAGAGAAATATCTGTTACGTAGTAACTCTTATTTAATCTGTGCTTTAGGTTAAAATAACAGAGTTCAAATTAAATTAACTATGGAATTGTTTTTTAAATAATAAAAATCTCGGAAATTATGCGTTATTGGACTACATGCTATACCACATTATATACTCCAAATAGGGTCTAGAATCGATGGTTAAAATCCTTCGGGTACGTCCCGGGCACGGTGTATATACACAGACACGTAGAGATATGCAAACAAAGATACAGAGAAACACATATACTTTTTAACTCGTCCAGTCAGTAACTCGTACTAACAACATTTTAGGGTTTACATAAGTAGCATAAAAGTCGTATGAGTTCGCTCGACCGATGTACCGTTCGACAGGAAGCCATTTTTTATAGAATGTTACATTTTACAGCCAACAACTTTAATAGTTGAGCAACTATAGAACCCTATCGCAGAAAGACAAAGATTAATTTTGACGTAATTTCTTTCTCGTGACGCGACGCTGTCATAATGACAGGGTTATATGCTTGCTCAATGCTTAACAATTGAATCATTAATTTCTACGTGTATCATATCTGTTACCTCAAGTCGCCATAATATTGAATCAAGATAGTCTAGTAAACAAACCTAAACAAATAATAAATACTATCTTATCGCTAGTGTTTGTTCTTTTTGACATTGCTCTTATTTTTAATAGAGTATTTGTATCTATATTGTCTACAGTACTCATTCCTTCTATTATTTTAACCGACTTGAAAAAAGGAGGAGGTTCTCAATTAGGCTGATTTTTGTTTGTGTATGTTACTCGATTTCACTTGACTTGTTCTGAATCATTGTTTCATTTTTGTTTTCGCTTTACCACTGGTAGAGGAAGTACTATTGGAGCTTTTTTCTAATCGGTATCGGAATTTTTTCAATGTATAAATTTTAAATACCGGTTTCATTTAATTAAAAAAAATGGAATTAAAATAAGCGAAGCAATATGGAGGATACAAGCATTATATAGACAGGGAGATCCGATACGCCGTGTGACGACATGTGACACGTCGATCATATAAACTCCAAGTCAAATTCTGTTTTGCTAGAAAGAGAGAGGAAAAAACCCATTCCTCGTCTCTCCCCGCTTTGCTTTCGGTGGTATTTCCAAGCAGTTATGACATGGGTGTCTTTGAGAAGAGCTTACATTTCCCTAACTGGGCGGCAACGCACCGACAACTTTTCTTGAGCTGCTATGGGTGATGGTGATTACTTCCCATGAGGTATCCCACACGCTCGTATGCGTCCCTCTCTTATGTATATAAAAAAAAGTTCATCATCATGTCAGCCGAAAGACGTCCACTGCTGGACATAGGCCTCCCCCAAGGCTCTCCACTCAGACCGGTCTTAATTAATTGGCTTTTGTGATCTAGAACCGTTGGGGGGAAAATGCCGTAGTCGCCACGCTTGGCAGGCGGGTTGGCGACCGGCAGTTATACCATGTAGTCCGCGGAAGACGCTGCTGCCCATCCTCTGGTTTATCCCTTAGTCGCCTCGTACGACACCCACGGGAAGAGATGGGGTGGTGCTATTCTCGACCGGCACCGGCACCAACACGGCTGTAATAATAAAATATTCCGGTTTCCCAATCGTGTTAAAAACCGATATCCATGCTCTAACTACTATTTAAAATATCAAATATCAAATAAATATCAAGGGACGATCTCACATAAATTGACCTAGTCCGTACTATGGGTACTAGACAACGATTATAAGTAAATACTTATATGTATAGAGAAATAAATACTTAAATACATAGAAAACATCCAAGACTCAGAATCAAATACTCGTGCTCATCACACAAATATCTGCCCTTACCTGGATTTGAACCCCGGACCGCTAGCTTCGTAGGCAGGGTCACTACCAACTAGGCTAGTGCATCGTCATACAAAGATCGCAGCCCTCGAGTGATTTACCTACGTAGATCGTTCTGGTTTCTTCATTAAGGAAAATTTCTCGTTGTAATAAAATGTCAATGCCAAAACATTAGGTACGTTAGTTGGTTTGTATACGTGCTCAGTCATTGACGTGTTCCGTTTGTTTGAGGATAATTTAAAAGTAAATTAATTAACTGACGTGACATAGTGAGTGGTTGAATTCAAATCGTACCTATTGGTGATAATTAAATTTCTAGTTGAAAAGTTTTCGTGTTAAATAATTCAAATGAAGTGTTAAAGGTATTTCATTTATTAATTTATATTGAAAACTCTTTTTTTACTTTCCAAATGCTAAAGGTACAGTGCAAATTGCCTAGGTATGCTATAATAGCTCTTAAAAAATCTTAACTCTTAAGTTGCGTTTAGACCTAGCGAATGCGTATGATTTCTCTTTATTTTTATAAATAAAACGTAAGAGATATCTAATGCATATAATTCTTGTTCGTTCGCTTGGTCTAAATCGGGCCTTAACTTAAAGTATTTCGCGTTCCGAAATAAGTCGAATTAGTGTAAAAGCGTATGTGCGAATGAAACGGAAATCGAACGCGAAGGTTTTTTCAAGAGCCTGTACTGTAATGTTTGTGACCTGGGTTCTGTATTCTTCTGGATAAAACCATTTTGCATTTGACATTGTTATGGTGTTGTTTTTAATTCGGCCTCCATTACTGTCTTGAAAATAAAAGCTATCAAAACGTAAAATAAAAGCTACCCAGTAGTAGGCCTTGTATGAAATGTATGTATGGTACTTTGTTCCCCTTGTCGAAATCATGGCCGAATTTCGACGATCTAGAAGTCGTTACATTTGTCTTAGTATCGTGCGTGTCACTGGGTATTTTGATTTTAAAAATATTTTATCTGCGCACATATCATAAGTCCTCTATTATGCGTTCAAAACCCATAGGCAATGACCAGCATTACCTGTGGTAGTAGGTGACAGCGATGACAGCTGTTAATTTTGGAAGATGTTCCAAATTTGGACCTCATTACCTTACAATATTCGATAACGTAATGAAATTACGTTACAGCTGTCATCGCTGTCACCTACTACGTCAGGTAATGCTGGTCATTTGCCTTTCGGCTTCTGAACCCATCTTAGAGTACTTATAATATGTGTGTAGATAAAGTATTGTACGCTACTTTGCGTAATTGGCATTACGCAACCGTCACGTAAACTACTAATGCGAGGTTAAAACCTAATAGGTAATATGGGCTTGAAAAAACACCCATGGTTCTAGGTATACATTTAATAAACTTTTTGAGAGTCTAAAATTACCTAGAATATTTTTTTCTTCCTGCAAAATTTAATAAAACCCAAAGTAAAAACGGTATTCGAGTTCCACAGGGATAAAGGTGCGGGAAAATAGTTCTAAAAAAAACAAATTATTCTGTAGCAACCATTTTATTTATTTATTTAATTTTTAATGCACAAAAGAATACACACACTTAATATACAAAAGGCGAACTTAATGCCGTAAGGCATTCTCTTCCAGTTAACCTTTGGGCAGAGCAGAGATTTTTAGATTTTCTTTTGTTACAGGAATTGTGACTATCGGTGTGGCGAAACCATTGCCTTGCAGCACAGTGGTCGGGGGACAGAAGGCAAACGGACACAGCATGCAAAGCAGTCAGGTAAAAAAACTTACAATCCATTAAATATACAATTTGAACAAGCTCTTATGAAGTTAGCGGATGAAATTTTAAAAGTTAATAACGATTCGTTATTGGATGTAAAAATAAAGCTATATAAAGAAAGGTGGCTGCTTTCTGGGCCAAGCTAACGTAACCTAACAATTAAATATCCGTTTTTAATATTGACACCGCAGATAATGACACTTCGAGTTTTTTTTTTGTGCCTGGTATATGTCAAACTTTAACTCAAGCTTACTTAATCTATTCGTGGAAACTGCATTAAAATAATTCCAATAAAACCAAAATAAGGCAAATAAATGGTTTTTTTTTTACAATTTTCGCCCAAATGGCAGGCTACTTTTCTACGTTTCTTGCAGAGGCTAAATTCTACGCAGTTAAACCATATAGCTTTTGACAGGTTATCATATTGTTTTTAACTGCGGTTGCACTTAGGTAGAGTTAAGTTCTTAAATATGTGTACATTTTAGTACCTTGTCTATTTAATGTCATATTCAAACTGCCATAATATACGAATTATCACAGCGATTAAAGTTACAAAGTACTAAAGTGTATACATATTTATGAACTCGACTGTACTGATTAATAAAAATGAGCTCTCGCAACATTAACAATATGCTTACATGTCAAAAGCTTTGTTATTGTACGAGTAAAGCGCTTTTGTCAATTAAGATTAGAAAAAAAATGAAGAGAAATGCGGTACATAAAATATTGAATGTGAAAAAAATGTGCAAAAGGTGTCTATGATATTGTACACTGATGGGAAAAATTAAAGTAAGTTATTTGATTTATTCGGCTTTTTCTTTTTTAATGCTTAGAGCAGTATTTATTTACCTGTAAAATGAAGCATGCGATTTTAATAATATTTATAATTTGTACAGTAAAGGGAAAAATTACCGCTCTAACATTAAAACAGTAAGCTTACATTTTTAAATTATGAAAATATTAAAAATCGAAACAATTCCCTTTAGTGTACAATATTTAGTTCACAAATGCATGCCATTGTTTATACAACCACGTAAAAACTCGTCAATGTACAACTGAATTAAAAAATATAGATATAAAATATACAACTGAATTAAAAAATATAGATATATGATACGTAGTTTTCGATCCACAATATCGCGCCCAAATACAACAGGATGGAGGGCTACAGAAGAGTTAGTAGAGTCAGAGAGTACAAACAAGAGTTTATCAGGTGAATAATATATTGCAAGTAACAGTACAAAAACATATACAAGCCGTTACTAAGACTATATTCAAATCGGTGTTAGATAACTCGTATTTACGATTACTAATAGCCAGCATACGCATGTGCAATAACGCAAGCGTGCAACGTCAATTTATCAACAAACAAACAATATATACATACTCAACAATAATAATAGTATACGTACTCTATCCTCATAAGGCCCAGTGTGCAATAGAATAAACATAATAGAGGCAATTTAATTTGAACTGTGTTGCAATAGGAATAAGGTTTATTTTCCTATCTTCATAAACTGAAAAGGGTATTATCGAACAAACGTAATTGAACTTTATTGCCTTGATGGTAGATTCAAAGTCCTTCTCTCAAAAAACTCCCTGTTTATAATGGTGGGCTTTACGAGGCTATACATACTCTTCCGTAATTGACTGACTGACTGACCGAAACGCAAATCCAAAATCGTTAAATCTAGATACGAAATTTGGAGGGAATATTTGTTGGGTGCCCTAGGGGCTCTTTGGGGTTAATTTTCAAAAATAAACGTTTCTGAATCTGCAAACGCGAGATGCAAAGGGGGGAGTAGCGGGAGACTAACTCCACGCGTACGAAGTCGCAGGCATTCTCTAGAGACTTATAATTTCGCTTAAGCTTCCAAAGAGAATAATAAATTGCACGCGCAACTCAAAATACTTCTTATACTTCGTTATTTTAGCATTCGAATAATGATGGTAAAATTCGCACAGGTTTCCTTTAATAACGTAGATATACAACTGAAAAATATTTGTGCAAATATTCTGATTCTTGTGACTAGTTACTTATAGAAGTGACAATTGTTTTTAACTTCTAATTTTGACTTCGTTGAAGGCGAAAACGTGTGCAAAAAAACTTTCACTTATTCTTATCTCTATAAAAACGAAGTATAAGTATTTTCCTTTATTTAAACACTTTAAACAAGCCAGACCACTGGCATCTCACCAAGCGCTAAACAAATTCTTAATTTTCCAGAAATTGGAATACTTCACGAAGATCCTTCGCCTCATCATGTCCCTACATCGAGACATCATGGAACTCCAGCTGCAGGCACAACACATCGAAACCCCCCCTGCTCCCAACCCATTCAGGGTCCCCCCTAAGATAAAAGCAGAGATATCGATGAAATGACACGAGGACAAGCTGAAGTATACCGTCACGGTTGAGATACCGGAACGAGAGGAATGCGATACTAAGATTTGAGGCCAAAATTTAACGATGAAAGAAGACCTTATTCATTTCTGAGTAAAGGAAATTTTATGGTATGGAGAAAACAAAAGAGCTGATAAGTCACTTGGGAGTCTAGTGATTTCGAAAGGTTGCAAAAGTTTTGTCAACCCCGACGAGTCACAAAATCCCTCTGTGCTTTTGGCTGTCTTACCTTCGTAACTGGAGCAAACTAGTGCTAACTGCTTGTGAAAAAAGTAACAGAGTCGTTTTTTGAAAATCGTTTTTTAAATTTTTGTTCGAAAATTAATATAAAGCGTTATTTTTGAGCGAGACGTTAATCGTGACGTGACGTTATTTCGTATGTGAATTTTCTACCGATCGCATGTCGTTTCGAGCACTCGATTCATAAAAATTTACTCGCTATATACCTTGAGGAACATCTTACCACTCTTAGGGCCGTATTAATAAACTCATCTTGGCTGAGATGCCCGTCACAAGATACGTCAAAATAAACGTCAAACCATAGAACACTGTCATTTTTGACGCATCTCGAGACAAGCATAAGAGTTGAGATCAGTTTATTAATACGGCCCTTAGGGTTATTTAATGGATCGTATTTTGGTGAAACTTTAAGGGCTTGATTGTTTTACTTGAATGATATAAAGGTGCCAAATTGAAGCTCCAAACAATGACGAATTTCAGAACTTACAAGCTACGCTCTTTGCAGAAGCAAAAGTGTTATTATAATTCGTGTTTTGAGAATGTTTTATGTGAGTAGTGATTATAAATGTTTATAGTAGCAAGGTAACATATTAACAGCACATGGGAAATGCTAGTGTAAGACTTGTCCTTAAATAAATAAGTGATGCCAGATAAGATTTGATGTCTATTTATATTGTAGTTCTTAAATAATCATAAACATCTGAACCGGTTAGGTAATATGAATTAGGTAGTTAATGATTCAGATTCAATTATTTTTTGCTCAGTGTAATGCTATTGCATAATTTGCACAGCATGTTAATGTTAGTAATGTAATTAAATATTACAAACTTGATATTATTATTGTTTTTGATATCTTAAGTGTTTTTTTTTCTGTTCTTGTCATCGACTTGGACTGATAAAGTTTTTTCTCAAAAATATCCGGAAACGTTGACATTACTATCTACATATTGAGACGCGAAGTACATAGTTTACAGACAATTCTCAAATTTAAAAAAAAAAAACATTGCGTGCTCGCTACACAAGCCCGCAATGTTGCATACAAATTCCATTACTATCTAGCTTGTAACTTTTAAAAAGTGAAAAAAGCCATAATAATATGAGGGCACAAGTCTTATACATCAAAATTTTATTCGAAACATAACTTTTTTATCTGTGTCTGGAATAGCTTGTTTTTTTAAAAACAAAACTTGCGTTTCTCCTTGTCATAAACAAAAAGGCGGTAAAGAGTGATGTTTTTTTTACATTAAGTCTCTGTATGCAATTCAAAAAATTAGTTCAAGCGACGAAGATTTCAGTCCAACACAATTTTTTTCTTGCGATTTTTGAGAAACGCACTATATTTGCCTCGGTAGGAACAGCAATATTGCGGGCTTCGTATTTTTAAACGGACTCGCAAGCTCGTCCTTTTCAATCAATACTCGGCCCGCAATTGCCTACTTCCATGCCTAGGCAATAATGTACTATTTTTTATATATTACTCTGACGACTAGAATTATAAAGTACACAACATTACAAAGCAAAGATGCTAGTATCATCTTCGAAATGTAGTGCACTTTGTAATGCTAGCACGTAGCAATGGCTAGGATCTAATAGTTCTCTTTAAAAGTAATTTCCTTGCTTTTATATTAAATTCTGCATTCTATGATCGTTATACACTTTATAATTCAGATTTTAACGATAAACGAAATCACTACTTGTCAATTGATTTTTCCTGAAAAAATCCCATATTTGCAAATGAGAAAGACTAATTTGCTGATAGTATGATTTATGAATTTTATGATACCGGTTCAGATAGTTTTTGGTAACATAAGGTTGTGTAGCCGTGCGTAGTCAATTGAGATGTGATAGATGTGGTAGCAGTTGAGGAATTATGAGAGAGATATGGCTGTTGTGATAGAGAGGAGTACCTAAGACTTCACTATCACGAATGTGTATGAAATGAAGAATAATATTGGAATAGGCTAGATAACTGACAAGTAAAATCTCTCAGGTTACTTTTTTATGAAGGTGTAAGAACAAGAGATAGTTGGAAATGTCTATGAAGTACTAAGCCATGTTATACTGTCGAATTGTACTCTATTCTAGATTTTGTTAATTTACAAATCATTACGATCGCTGATGTGAGTCTTTGTCTGGTGTTTTTCGTCTATTTAAAACTTATCGAGAACTAAATTTTAGTGGATTGTGCGAAATAATCTCAGCTTAAGGCATCTGTGGCAAATGAGGTCATTTAAAAACATGGTATGAATTGTGATGAACTTGAAATTGTTAGAAGTAAAAGGAAGAGCTTTATCAGGCAAGAGTATTGTGATATCTTGGGAAGAATCTGCCGTTCCCGAAAATGGCATCTATTAAATTATTATTTGGATAAAATCTTTTCTCCCTTCTCTTCTCTATCGAATAGATGTATGTATAGGCTAAGATTCTCCTCTTTAGCTACCTTTACTCTTTTCTGTATTATTTATTTGTCATCTAGTACTTAACCTTTATATTGAACTAAAAATTACCATCCATAATTTTATAGACTAGTTTTACCATTGACAGATCAGTTATTGACACCTCGAGTCGATATTGAAATCGAATTTTACAATGACTATTTTACTACTGTCAAGCTAGTCCGTCAAATTATGGATTATATTATAATTGTCTTAAAAAATCCTAGTGGGCCTAAATAAGTTAGCGGTTGTTGAAATTCCTTACAGGAAATGATTGGACATATCATAACTATAAGGAAGTAAAAGTCAGTTAGTGTGTCTCGAAATTTGCAAGTTCCTCTTGGCTTGGGTATAAGTATCGTTGAGAGGTGCGAAGTAGATATGTTATTTTTTTGCATTCATTCGAATCATTGAACAAGGTGAAATAATTCATCGATGAAATGATAAAATCGTTAATATATAAAATCTCATCCTTCAGATTTCCAAAAGTTCAAATGTTTGAATCTCACCGGGGTGCCGTGACTTTCGCATGTCAATTCTCACGCCTATCATATCAAATTACTCTTTTTAGTATCTTACGAATCATCAGTGGGATTCAAAAATCGACCCTCAGTTCTTGCCTTGTGAGTGATTATCCCAATTTTAACCTAAATAAAATGCAATAACTATATAGAAGGCTGAAAGCAACGGCAAGTTGTTCGAAATTTTGATAATCTAATATGTAATAGTGATAGAGATACTTCTGAAACGGACTAAAACGATATTTCATCCTGATGAAACGTTTCCAAAGCACCAAAAAACATGATTTAAAATAAGGCGCCTGAATCTATTAGCGTAACAATATTTTAAGGTTAAGACTTCGCTTCACTATTTCAAGTATGGTTTATTTTATAAGTTACATTGAGGACACACGTTGATAATATCTAACCAATGATTTTAAGGATATTTTATAGTTCTTTATCACGTTTTACCTAATTATCGCCATTCGGCGGGTTTATCAGTGTATTACATATTTTTATTAAAGTTGTGTTTTATAGTAGTTTTTAATTCTCAGAAGTAAATACTTATTACTAAGGCAATGCTCAAATATTCTACTACATTAAGCTCACTATGTTTCTTTGTATAAAGTTCTTCGTTGTTAATGTTTTCAATTCATTAAAATGTTCCTACAATCGTACATTTACAATTGTTTGTTCCACAGTACATTGTCTGGATTCAGCCGCCCGCTAACGATCGTTTTTTCTTTTGATCTATAGGCATGCGGACTATTTTTAAACAACAATGGCATTGTTTTGGTTTCTATTTGTGAGACGTAAACAATCATAAACTTGCGTATTTCCTTCAAAATAGCACGTGAGTATGCCGCACAATAATTTTGTGACTCATTGGTTCATTCCTCAATAAATCTGTGAATGAATGACCAACAATTTGTTGTTTATGAGACTTGCGTTCTGAATTACGAATTTTGATTAGTTATTAACAGTATATTGATAGTCTGGTGGAGATTAAAATGTTGGACATAATTAGTAAATAGTTTTACCATAAATACGAAAAAAAATCGAAAATGTTTAGTGTGCGAGACGAAAAGTATTCATACAATTAAATGTTATCTTGATCGCACAACGAATAATTTCCAAAGACAATTTATCTACATGAGTTTCATGTCCAATTTTTTGAACTCTTAGCTATATCAAAAAGTAAGCAGTTACATATACCACAAATAAAAAGTCGTCAAGATGATTGTGTAATATATAAATAAATAAACATTTTTTAGTAAGATTGGTTCATTCACTGCCAACTTTTGTAGAAACATTTGCCATAATGTTTTTACTGATTCGCAACACACTAACTGACTTCAATTAAAACTTAACCATAATTATCTAGAGCTAAGACGTTGCTATATGTCAAAGAAGAATAGGCTTTAAAAAACGAATTGTTGTGAACTGTAATAATAGATATTATATCGATGTTTATGCTTTACGGCGTCTGTGTTATACGTTTATATATGCTTTATCAGTGTGTTGTATTAAATAAATGTTGGAAAAGACCTATCTTGTTTGATTTTACCTATCTTTGATATAAAGTTTTATCACAAGTACCTACTTAATTACTTTTGTGCCTTATAATTTTTATGTTAGAGTTGAAATTTCTTCGCGAAATTACAAAACAAATAAAAAAAACAATATATTCAAATATAATCTACGTATGACGTTGTATTTATCCAATAAAAAAATCTAATTATTGGTTGTAATTCAAGTTCTACGTCAATAAACACTTTTAATCGCTGTTTAATTTCTATCTATACAATTAAATAGTTCCCTAAAGTAAAAATACTCTCAATGCCCTTTTTTATAACAGGAATGCATAAACTCCTTGGCATCAGACGACCACACGGGGATGGACTCCTTTCACGAATGTCTCCAGGAGTACGGCGAAGGTTTAGAAGTCGTCCAAATATGTCTAGAACCCGAAGATACCTCCATTAAAGACGAAGAACTCTCAGCCCTCTGTGACCTTAGTTTCGACGACTGCATCAAAAGAGACGATACCTTAAACGAGAACCGCAAAAACGCAGAACAAGTCAATGGAGTGACGGACATGAAAAAGTCAAAGTCGGATGACTCTTTAGACGATCCAGAGGATGACATGACAATAAAAGAAGATGACGTTCCAATTACCCCAAGAGAACTCCCCGATATTAGGTCAAAATTTGTTGATACTCGGCAAAAAGAGAGATCTTTGTCAAAACAGCCGAGTAAGGATATATCCACGTCTGACGAAATGGTCTTCGCGGTAACACCTACGGGATTAGAAAGAATTAGTTTTGAGAAATATTGGAAGGAATGCGATGCTAAAACTACATTAGAAAAAGTTAAAAGTGATGAAAGTTGGAAAGAATGTCTAAATTCACCTACTGATGATACAGCCAGTTTCTATGATGCAACTGCGAGAATATCCGTCCAAGAAGATAGTCAGTCTCTTTTATACATAGACCATGAAATCGATGGCTATGAAACTTGCGTTGATGACGAGTCATCATCCGTCAAGTGCACTGTAAAAAACAGTCATAAAATCAACGGCGATCGCAAGATCAAAGCAGAAGATAAACACCATAAAATAGATGTCGAAAACAAAGACAACGATGCGACTGCCAAGAATTCTAACGAACAGAATACTGCTGATTCAGCTGACGAAGTGTCGTACAATCCTTGCGTGCAAGAGCACATAATAAAACAAATGAAATCGTTGAGAATCGAGCCTATAAATGTGAATTTAAGTCATAAGAAAAAGAAAAAGAGTCCGACCAAACCTAAACCGCCTAAAGGCGATCGCATACAATGTGTGGAATATTACAACGATCAGGCTGAGTGCTTAGAAGAAATACGGATAAAAAAAATAAGAGAAGAAGAGAAAAAGCACAAGGCAGAACAGAAGAAGATCTTAGATTCGAATTTAGCTGTGATGGAGAAGAAACTCCAAATGAAAATTAAGGAGCCGAGTGAAGAATCGACAGATCTAGAAACTAACTACGTGCCTGGGTGCCATAAGTGTTTTTTGGAAAACTATGCTTATGCTATAACGAAGGCTATAGCAGAAGCTAACGCATGTAAATATTGTGAAGTTATCAGAGACATGCTTGATGTCCCGAAGGGCTTGCCTGATCGAAGGATGTCTGCACCAGCTTTGGTTAGCCTGGACAGTCCAGGGTCGACTACAGATGAAGAAGACCTCCTGATGGTTCCTGTAATCAAGGACCGGAGGAAGTCTACGGGTCCACTGAAGTTTCTAGTGCCTTCAAGAAGACCGAGGTTAGTGCTTTTTGATTATATTTTTAAGGTTTGTCCATGTCTGTTTTCACCAAAAATCTACGTAAAATAAAAAACAAAGTTTTTTTGCATTAATAATATGTACTTTAACTTTTTATCAAACAAAGGAACTGTTATCATCATTAAAAAACAAAAAGTGATTTAGTTTGGAAATAAAAACGTCTATTCACCCCCATTGTAGCGGTAATTACAATTCCCAATCTTGTTCATCAATAATAAATTAATAACAAATAGATTGGTTTTCTTAGTTCTACAAAATTCATAAAGTTATCGTCTAATTCACCATTAAAGAAAGTCTAAATTCTATAATTAATTTCGCTCTGTCACCCTGCCCCCTTCATTCCCCTAAGGCAAATGGGAGGAGAAGCCCTAAGATCACTTATGCTTAATCTGAATTCTGCTCTACGTTTAAATAAATTATACTTGAAGTACTCGTAAAAGTACGATTCAGTGTATAATCGTATTTTGTCGGATAAGTTCGTAAGTCTTCGTCTTGCATACCCAATTATGTTGTCGATGGGTAATAAAATTTACTGTAAGCAAGATAAAAATACGAAATTTTAACAACTTTGTTTTCATTTGAATAATATCAACTGTAGGCTAGACCAGATGTAAAGAAGTACAAAACATAACCTCAATCATCCTCAAGTAGCCTCGAACACTAATTTAATTATTTTATTCAATGTTTTTACTCCTGTTAAAGTGTATTTCGCCAATGTCGAGTTATTTATAGACACTCCCATGGACTTATTACAGAAATAAGTCCATGCATATCACACGCAAAGACAATTGTTCGGTAAAAGTGTATTTTTTCTTTAATAGACTAAACAAAAGCACATGGGGTTAGCTCCGCGCACTTCTGTGAAGTCATGCCTAAGAAACATATTTTGTACTAAGTTGACAGCTGTCAAATCAGGCTTCTTAGAACAGCGCGACTATAGTCTAAACGCGTCGTCTATTATAAATAGATACAAATGCATTGATGAAAGATTTCCTGAAAACGTGACCCTAATGCGATGAAGTCGTACAACTGAGGCCGGCTTACCACGATCTCTTTACTCGTCTACAAGCAACAAACAATTGTATCTATTAGAAGATAAAATTCAAAATCCTTTGTCGTTTTATCACGTGTACATGTCATTTTATCTTGTTCGACGTTATTAAATGTGGATAAGGTTGTATTTGGATTGCAAGAGAAAAGAGTATTTTTTGCATACGTCAAAGGTTTTTTATATCAATTATCCAAGTTCAAGTTGAAGTTTGATGTGACTATTCGTGACATTGTAGTCACCTTGACCCTTAAGTAGCTTATAGCTGGGGTGTTGTTTAGTCTTGGATGTTTTCTTTCTATATAAGTATGTATTTCTCTATATATGTTTATCGTCGCCTAGTAGGTATCCATAGTACGGTCACGAACGTAAATTTAGGACCCATTTCTCAAATTGCGCTTGAGGTCATCAATGTTATTATAGATGCCAAGTCATTTGTAACTTATGCAAAACTCAACCTTGTTGATAAAAAATGTCAGATTGACTTTGGACCTAAAGTGGGTCACAAATATAAGTGTTTGAGTGTACAAGCCAAGTTTGGAAATAAGTAGATCAATTTGTTTGAGATTGTCTCCTTCAAAAAATAGGAGGAGACTCTCAAGCTGTCTGTTTTTTTTACATTTAAGGCTCGGATAGGCTTGAACGTCCAATTCGACAATTTTGTAGCCATTATGTAGATTGCGTCACAAGGGAGCAAAATTATATTTTACGGAGGCATTTGATACTAGAGATCACAGCACAGAAAAGGATCCTAATGACATCACTTAAGATGAAAATAATTTTGCTACAGAGACACACAATTTTTTTCTTCATCATCGTTCAAATCGTAAGGAATTTCATGTCTCATGAGCGGCAAAAGAACTGTATTCCTATCCAGAATTAGTCAGATTGGACTCGTCACACGACCAACAATTAATCTAATACCTTACAGCCATTAAAAAAAGTTGACCTTTTTAACTCTTTCATTGTTTCATGTATAAAATGACACTTAAAACTTTTGAATGACCATGATTAAGACAAAATGAATTAATGACTATAAAATATAATATTTTTGGTTACTCTTGTCAATCGAAATCCTAATCGAAATGTAAAATAAGGCGCTTAATAAATTATCTCTACCTAATAGCATATGTAGAGAACGTTTCTTATCGACTAGAAATGTATAGAGTTGACATTAAGCGATCGACGCGATCGCGATCTGTCATCAGCTTAAGTCAATTTTATACAATTTTTCGTTTTTTGAAAATCGTTTACTTAGCGTTATACATCTTGACCAGAGGCCCTAGACAAGATGCATTACGCTAACTAACGGTTCTATTCGAATCGTTTTTAAACCAATCGCGTCACTGGTAGACCACGTTACTTTTCGTATCACGTCATCTCCCAGTGACGCGATTGGTTTAATAACGAATCGAATAGAAAAGCTAGTTAGCGTAGTGCATCATGGCCCTAAGATGGCTGCGTTTATCGTGTGACAAAGTTTGGATAAGGCATCCGTCACCTTCTGACACGTAAATAAGTACGAGAGTGACGGATGCTTTATCCACATTTGACACGCGATATAGACGCAGTCATAATAGGCTCGCAGGGCTCCAAAAATAAAACTTGCACTTACCTAATATCGTTAACTCTAACTAAACCATTAGGTCAGGTTCGCATTAAAACGTCGACAATTCCCAATTCTCTGACCGTCTACACTGTCTCAAAGAAACAACGTATCTCTTCTACATATTTCTTTACAAATACATCATTGTTTATAACCAGAGAAGGCTGAATTTGCTACCGCAATGATATGGTGCATAGGTCTTTTTTAAATAAGGAAGATTATATGGAACTAATTCTTACAACCCATGGTGGTTAAGTGATTGGTTACGTCCTTTGGGAGCTATTTCAATATAGTATATTTTGTATTAAAAACAATATCGTAAAGTAGGGCATGGGCTTGTTTATTTGGCACAACATTTTTCCCGTGACTCCGTTCGCGTAAAAGTCATAAACACTGTATTTCCGCAGAATCTTTTTGTTGGGATACCTAATAATCAAGTTGTTCCGTTGTTTCATAGCAGTGTGAAAGAAGGACAAACAAACACACTTTAATTTTTATCATATTAGGTCAATGTGAATTTTCTAGGAAACTGTTGCTAGGCTGTAAATATAAGAGTTACTCCTTTATTTTCTGATTAAATGCTACTTCTAGCAACATTATTTGTGCATTTGTGTGCGTGATCTCTTGTACTACACACCTACGAAGAGATTATGCCTACATGAAACCATGCTCGGCTTCACGTTTGACAGATCGCTATCATCTAAATCTATCATTATAATTATGTCGTTAATCTAGCAGGGTTTCCACAGCGAGCGAAGGGGGCCCCGTACGGACTCTGTTCAGCATACAACGGTGCCTTTAAAAGGTTTGCTCGCGGTGGAAACACTTGAAGTCACCGATGTATGCTAAATCGAGACCGTACGGGGCCCGCTCCGCTTGAAGTGGAAACTTGTTGCCTGCTACTTGCTTAAGTAGGTTCTTTTTAAACAGACATCCTAATGATGTTATGGTGAGCATGTTGTGTATCCATCTGTTTCTTTGCAGAGTAATGATGTTCTCCCAATTTCTGACCACTGACCGTTTTGGTCACTTCAGGATGAAATTAGACATTTGTCTTACATTTTCGTGGATAAAAAAAATCCCTATGGCTGGGTCCCAGCTCTACTTCTATGTACCCAATTTCACGCTGATCGTTTGAGCTACAATATTTATATTTTGGTTGAGCTGTAAAGAAGGAATAATCAGTCAAACATATTTTCACTTCCATACTTCCATACTAATATTGTAAAGCTAGGGTGGGTGAATAGGCATCTTCTGGGTGAGCTCGCTTCATCCTCGACAAAATCTTCGTCCTCCGAAGGCAAGAGTTAGTCAAGAGCAAATCTATTATCTATAATAAAAAATATGTGGAAGTAGCTTTGTCTGTTTGTCTGTATATCTGTTTTTTACCCTTTCCTTTTAATATAGAGATAGATTGAGTCAAGGAGCAGGACATATACTTTATGATAATTTTGATCCCGAAACATTAAATGGCTTCCGAAGGAATAGTGATATCCGATTTCTACGAGAACAGAGTCGCGGGCAAGAGCTAGTTTATAATCAGAGATCGGACAAATGGGCGTCATTACTTGCAATAATGTGGACATGACTCCAAATATTTTAATTAAACAAATTAAATTACATTAATTGAATACATACCCTAAAAAAAAATTTATCCTTTGCAAGGCAGATAAATAAATACTACAAAGACTTGTTATTGTGTAGATTTATTAAAGCAAATAAACAGTATTTTTTATATTTTTTCCGCGGTTAGTTTATTACTTTTCACGGCTAAAATAAACTTATGAGGTGAACAGCTCCTTTCGCAATCCACGGATGTTAATGGAGCAAACTTAGGTAGATTAATATTAATGGCCTTTCCTCACGTCTTTGTATTATTTACCTGTTTATTACTGTCCTGAGAAGGATCAAGATTAAAGTTCAGGTAAAAAAACAATTAATGTTATTTATTTATTTAATTGTAATCTTTGGAGCCATGTCCACATTATTGCGAGTAATGACACCCATTTGTCCGATCTCTGTTTGTAATATAAGTAAGGATAACGATAAGGTTCATTAATTGGATATAACATAGACAACAGAACTACACTTACGGGCAAAATAAACGGATTATTTGTAAATGTTTTCTATGCAAATGCTATTCCTGCACGCCAGTGTACTTGAGTGTCACTCATATTTGGTTAGCCTAAGCCCCGTGCGCTTCCAATTAACTAACAGAAAAGGCAGAAAGGCTCTCGTAATTAAAAAGAAACAATCTTCTAGGCCCTGCCGGCTTTATGGGATTAAAGAACCTACTAGTGACGTGTTGGGAATATCGACAATTCAGTCGAACTGTTAATATATTTTGATTGCTAACTTCTTCCTGACTTCATGTTTGTTTGTCGGTTTTTAGGGTTCCGTACCAAAATGGTAAAAAAGGAACCCTTATGGTGAGACTTCGTTGTCTGTCTGTCTGTATGTTACAGCAGTTCTCTCAGAAACTAAAGAAGCAGAAAAAGTTGTATAACTTGCTTGCACGCATCGGTTTTAAATAAAAAATATATGAAATTATTTTTCTTAATATTTGAAATGGGGAGTTGAAAAGTGAAAGTGATTTGAGTATAGCAAACGGGGTGTCATATAAAAGGGCTCAGTCTGAACAAATAAAAACTATTTTATTTTTATTTTCTGGTATGCATTATTTTATTTATAGCCAAAAATGTACAAAACATTACCGTTCCCCCCCTTATTTCCGAAGTTTATTAATAAAAAAATCTGAAAAAACCCCTGGCGTTTAGATAATTATTTATATTTCATGGGAAAAATAAAATGAAGTGTTAATTATTTACAGTTTTTGAGAAATAACAAACATACTTCTGTTTTAAAATTTAGGCCAGTAAAAATGGACCTTATTGCATAGAAGATAAAGTTCATCAAATCTAAGTTTGCAAGTTCTTTTTTAATTTGTTAATGAAAAACTTCTTGTTTTTATATCCTGTGTTTTAATTTCTTATCTTATTTGAAATGGTTAGTTTTTATTTTTAGATCCATACTGTTACTGTTACTGTTAACCTCAAAATGAAGATTTTTGGGTAAATTACAGCTACGACAATATGAGCTCTAAATGGATTACGTAGATCTTAGATAATTTCTAAAAATAACACATTTAGGAATTTTCATACATTCAAAGCACTCAAATTGTCTATAAAGAGTTTTAAAGGGGTTTGGGTAAAAGTGTTGTCATTTGTAAAATTCATACATTTTCAAGGTGAGCGGCCATTCATAAAAGTGGTAAATTACGATAGAATTATTAAAAATAAACATATTTTGTTATGTAATGTAATACTCTAAAGTGCATCGGAGCCGTGATATTTAAATATTCATACTTGGGCGTAATTTTGTACTAAATACTGAATACTTAAATCTTTAAAATCGCCGCTCCGATATTATTTACCGCCATAAATTATATATATCTAAGTGTATTTAGAGGTCCTATAAATTACTATGTAAAAATCATCCGTGGCCGCTGAAAAAAAAAATTACAATATTCTTCGAACAAATTTACCCAATGCCCTTTACATAGAAAATGAATAAACGAAAGCTAATTATAACATCAACGGAAACTTTGTTTATTTACACGATTTTTATAAATATACGATATTACGTCGGAAATATAATAAAATGATCTAAGCACGCGGTAGAGTGTCAGCCATTTTCACTCACACCGGCCGTGGGTTATATATTACACGAACCATTTCATCCCACTTTTGACCCCGAAACTGTCGTGACATATTGACAGACAGACACCAAAGACTCACTATATAAGAGTAGCTTCTTTAACATTTTAGTACGGAACCCTTCAAAGCTGTGAAAATGCCGCTTTATTATAGAAACTAGGAACGTATCCGAAAGTCAAGTGGCGAAGCCGGTCCTTAGCCTAGCGCTTTACACTCTCTTGCGGCGGCATACGGGGTGTGATAAAATAAATGTTTTAAAAAACAAAAAACCGCCTTCAAAAACGCAAAAAATAACTTCTTTAAAATTATAGGCACCTAATAGGTTAGTCCAACTGAAGTCGGCGACCACAACATTTTCAACAAAAAGCCGACATCAGTTGGACTAACCTATTAGGTGCCTATAATTTTAAAGAAGTTATTTTTTGCGTTTTTGAAGGCGGTTTTTTGTTTTTTAAAACATTTATTTTATTTTATACTTTTTAGTGATCATAATACGCTGTCACGTAGTCCCACTTCTTAGTTGAAATGAAACTTTAACTTATATCAAGCGCGCCGCAAGCAACGCCGCGGGAAAGTCATAGTCATATTTCAACAAGTAAATATTATTCGTTGTAGGTAGTCGCTCAACTATCTTAATCAAGATATCTTATCGCCACCCTTGAAATCGGTACCATTGAGGAGTTCCGGTGGCCATCTGTGGTCTTCATCATCAGTTCCACTACACCAAATGATACTTTCTGAACGCAAATGCTAGACTTATTACTAAAAATACTAAAATCGCTGTATGTTTGCCTACAATATTTGAGGAGTTCCCTCAATTCCTCACTGATCCCCTCATCAGATATAGATTTGGTGACAATGGGACCACCTCGGAAGTATACTCTATCAAACCAAAAAAAATTTTTGAAATCGGTCGACAATTGACGGAGTAATCGGTGAACATACATAAAAAAAAAAAAATACATACAGTGGAACGTATAACCTCCTCCTTTTTTGAAGTCGGTTAAAAATAGAAAAAAACAATATCTTCAAGGTATTGTGCCTTACATTTCGGGGGAAACTACCGATTCAAATATCAGTACACCATTCCTATACACTGTTATAACATTGACATTGATTATGACGTCTTTAAGGTAAACAGGAAAAATTCTGTTCAAGTCCCAGTTCGTTTAATTTCCTTTTTTGTTTAATGTAAATTTTATTGTATACTTAGTACTTTTTTGCCTCAATATTATTACACAAAACACAATGGAATATTTTGTCGATATCAAAATACCGTCAACGCCCACATCACTAAAAGAAAATTGCTAATACTTATAATTGAATTATGGTTAGCCGACCTCAATGTATCATTGCGGCCGCGACGGTGGAAGATCGCGCTAGTTTGACGGCTTTTTGTCGGCCGTTGTCGGGGGGCAATCGGGAATTATCGGGAATTGCCGGGATTCGTCGGGAGTGACGTGGAGGTAGAATGTTCGTTTTCTTATTTTGAATTTGGTGAGTTTTCTTTTGTTTTCTTTTGCTGGAATTTCGTTGAATTTAGGTCCTTATAAGGCTTTGTACAATTCATGTGACGACGTGGTTGGCTTAGTTGTTTGTAACTCGGCCTAAAAAGCAAGCGGTCCTGGGTTGAGCATGAGTATAGGTACTTTGTCTGGGGTCTCTTCTGAGGAAGTATGTTTATTGTTTTCCAGTAGTACCCATTATAGTACCCGTAGTACGAGGTCTTAGCTTAATTTAGAACTCAGATAAACATGCTTATAATTCTACGCATCAGTAATCTCGTAGCATTTAAGTGTTTTGGTTTCTATTCATGTAAAGAATGAAAGAAAACAACATTTTTTCTATTCAGACAACAAAGACATCAACAACAAAAGAACAAAAGAACATTCATCTGGTAGTTCACCTTTTATAGGTACTCAAATTTGTATTTTTGTAGATTGTAAAAATAAATAAATAAATGCAATATTTTTAACACATATAAATGTTATTTTCCTTGTTTCCTTTCTTTATCGACTCATGCAAGGTAAATATTATCACATCACTAATCTGTTCGTACTGTCAAGTGTTACGTACATACTACGAGTTAACCGATACGTGTTAATAACCCCGACTCTACCGTGATATAAATCAACCCTTAGGTTCATAGTACAATGTGGATCAGATCATTGGCCCGTGGCTAATATAGCAGAGTCCACTCCGCCGGACATAGCAGGTAGATAAGTGAACACGCTGTAGTATTGTTATGTTTAAGAATAGGGTGATGCAAATGTTATAAGGAGCAGAGTGGCTTACAATGGACTCGTTCCAACACCATCTTGATAGTTGGAAATCCATTACCGTGCGTTTTTTGAACGCCTTTTTGCTACGCACTTTATCTATTTGGAATCAGTTCTCGGCGGGTATTTCCGAACCAATACGACTTTGGGGCCTTCAAAAAACGAGCCTACTCTTTTCTCAAAGGCCGGCAGCGCACCCGCGATTCCTCCGGTGTTGCGGGGGTTTATGGTCGCGATGATTTCTTACCATCAGGTGGCTCGCTTGCTAGTCTGCCTCCTTTTTCTCATTAAAAAAATTACTCATCATTGAAAAAAGAGAAGGAGGAAAACCTTATAAACTCTATAAGTGGAAATTGTTATTTTTAAACATGAGAATGGCTATTATTTAATTCTATACTTACAAGGTGTTTTTCTTTCCATGGTTTAAAAATTGTGTATGTGTTAAAATTCCTTAGAGTCATTTAAAAAGTTGTAAAAACTTTGGATCATATCTATTTGAAAAAAAATAGTGTTTTACGTTTTATTCTTATAGTACAGTTATATTGTGCATCGGTTTTTGTATTTGACATTAGGTTTTTTTATTCAAAATTATCGTATCTGACTCCATTACTCCGAATTCCTTTTTACTTGCATGAAAAGTCAATAGAAATCCATACATTATATAAGTCTACTGAGACTGTCTGGCTGGCAAACAATGGACATACTTAATCACTGGACCTAGGGTCTTGAAATTTGAAGGGATTATTCCTTGGATACCCTAGGAGTGCACTAAGAAAGTGTTTTTGAAAAATATACCTTAAACGAGACGAAATAGGGGGTAAAGCGGAAAAGTAATACGATGTCGCGAGCGTCCCCTACAGTATTAAGCAGATAAGAAGTCAATCCTGAAAACAAGGTTGTTATTACTATTCCGTCATACGCAACAAATAAGATAAGCATTGTTTTATTGCTGTCAAAATCATTCTTTACATTATACCGGGTGTCCCAAAACTCAACGTTAACCCGCCTAGGGCTGATAGAGCAGCTAAAAAGCTATCGATTTAACCCCATGTATGTTCAGCGATTTTTACTAGTTTCGGAGATATTGATAATAATATTCAGATTTTTTGTTATTTTCCCTTATGTCCATGTCACGAAAAATCATTAATATCATGTTTTATTTCATAAGGTTTTCAGTGGTATCTTACATTATTAGAATCATTACGAATCAGCGTAGTTTTTAAACATATTTGCTCGTTGTTTTTTAATCAACTTTTTAAGTAGTAACATAAAGTTTATTTCTCCATACTATATGTTGGCCCGCAGGTTTGCGCGGTGTTCCAAGGAAGTGAAAGTTACTCTTTTCAGAGCTTTCTGCACTTCTTTGTATACATGCGCCCTGTGGGCCAACTATACTCGAAGATCGTTTAGCGCCCTTCGCGTACAGTATAATGACGCGTTCAGGGTGCTGGTGCGGCTGCCGCGTCGCTGCAGTGCGTCAGGCATGTTCGCGGAGGCGCGCATCGATTGCTTCTACACCACTCTGCGCAAGCGGTGCGCGTCTCTGGTGAGCAGAGTGCGCGGTAGTGGCAACAGCATCCTGGACATGATAGCGAGTAGGTTTGATTGCCCCTACATGGTTCACTGTATGCAGCTCCATGTAGGGAGCAATCGTACTTATTAATTGTGTTTTAGTTTTTTTTTTCGTTGTGAAAGTTTTGTGTAATTTTAATTTTAATTGGGATTTTTAATTGTAATTTTAATTGTAATTTTATTTTTAACTTGGATTTTTAATTTTAATTTTAATTTTAATGTTTATTTAAATTTTATGTGTAATATGGAAATGTTATTTCTGAAATAAATAATTTTGAATTTTGAATTTGAATTTATACCAGTATTTGTTTTTTACTATGTATGGAAAAAACAATTTTATGCGATTACTAAGACAGTTGATAAAAAATATATTGGCAAATTGGTTTAAAAACTTCGCTGACTCGTAATGATTCTAATTATGTAAGATATCTACCACTGAAAAACTTTAAAAATAAAACGTGAAAACAAATGAACATGAACATCTGATGAGGATTTTTTGTGACATGGGCATAAGAAAAATTACAAAAATACAGATGACGCTGAAAAACGCTGAGCATACATAGGGGTTAAATCGATAGCTTTTTAGCTGCTCTATCAGCCCTAGGCGGGTTAACGTTGAGTTTTGGGACACCCTGTATATAACAAAGTCGCTCCTGCCGTCTGTAGGTACCTCTCTATGTCAGTTTAGATCTTTCAAACTATGCAACGGATGAACGTGCGAATTTCATCAATAGCCTCGTAAGGCCCACCATACTACAAACAAGGAGTTTTTTGTCAGTGGGACTTTGAGTCTACCATCAAGGCAATAAAGTTCAATTACGTTTGTTCGATAATGTCATTTTCAGATTATGAAAATAGGAAAATTAACCTTATTTCCATTGGAACACAGTTCAAATTAAATTGCCTTGAATATGTACATTCTATTGCACACTGGGCCTTACGAGGATAGATAGAGTGATTCAAGAGGAAGGTTTTTTAACCGACTTCAAAAAAGGAGGAGGTTATACGTTCCACTGTATGTATTTTTTTTTTTTATGTATGTTCACCGATTACTCTGTCAATTGTCGACCGATTTCAATTTTTTTTTATGTATAATAATTTCTGGTTTTTGTACGGATGTTACAGAAAACTCATACAAACCGAAGAGAGAGCGGGTAGCTATATCAATATTAAAAAACTTCATGATTCTGCAATTGATACATTGCCTACTTACCTGACTATTTTTATTTGGGCTCAAACGAAAGCGGTCTTTAAAATTCATAGATATAATACGATCTTAAGAGTCCAAATGCGTTGCCAACCCTGAGGACTAAGATCATCCCTTTTCTTGCATCTCTGACCGAAGGCGGAGTTTCCACTGCATTGAAGCCATTTTCCACGCCATCTACCGGAATAATCGGGCACACTTGATTCCATCCAATCACTGTGCAGCAGCTGTGAAGTTTTTAGTTTGCCTCGTTAGCCATCTGGTTCGAAAGCGCTTTTTGAAGTGATAACTTCTTATGGGAAGGTAAACCGCTTCGTTACGTAACGCGTTACGGCGCCAGCATAGATGTAGGAAAGCATAGTATAAAAACAGCTAATAGAATAGTACCTACTCTTCGCACCTGTTACAAATGCCCTTCGTTAAAAAGAGACGTCTATAATTATGACCTCTTTCAACAGTGTACCACTTTTTAGGTTTGTTAGTGTGTGTCACTCTGCATTAGTGTGCGTAAGTTTGCAGACAGTTAAACAATTTCAATATTAAATAGTTCAACTTAGATTAGTTTAAGTTATCACGTCTGTCGGGCGTCTCGAGACGCACACGTTTTTTTAACTTAGAACAGAGCATTCAGAACAAAGCTGCTCGATGTGTCAACAGCCTCGGCCTCTCAAAAGGTCTGGATCCACTGGCCCTGCGGAGGGATGTTGCTTCCCTCTGTGTCTTCTACCGCATTTATCACGGAGAGTGCTCCGAGGAATTATTCGGATTGACACCAGCCGCTGGATTCCACCATGGCACAACTCGTACCAAACTATCATTTCATGAAAACCATCTTGATAGTTGGAAATCCACTACCATGGGCCGTCTTGCCACGCATCTCATCCATGTGGAATCAGTTCTCGGCGGGTATTTCCGAACCAATACGACTTGGGGGCCTTCCAAAAACGAGCCTACTCTTTTCTCAAAGGCCGGCCGCGCACCTGCGACTCCTCTGGTGTTGCGGGGGTTTACGGGTCGCGATGATCACTTACCATCAGGTGGCTCGGTTGCTCGTCTGCCTCCTTCTCCATATATTTTTTTTGAAGTGCCCTAAGTTGTAATAACAAACAGGGGAAGGATAGAGGCCCTATTTTATAGAGGCCATATTAGTTTTTAGGGTTCCGTGCCCGAAGGGACCCCAACGGGATCCTATTTATATGCCTCCGCTGCCCGTCGTCCGTCCGTCCGTCCGTCCTAACTTTGAAGCTGTATCTTTTGAACTGTATTAGATAGCGGGTTATTTTTTTCGCAATATGTGTTAGGTATCACAGCGGATTTACAATCGATTTTGTTTAAAGAAAGTGAAATAATAAACTTACAAGACCCGTTTTGGTCAACATATTTTTAATTTTGTTGTATCGTAAAAACGATAAAATATACAAGCGTTAAATTTGGTATGATTATAGTAGGGTGACGGCACCAATGTTGGACACTTTAAGCTGAAGGACCAATAATGGACACTTAACTCTTAATTCAAAGATTATAAGGTTATAAATTGATTGTCCCTGAACCCTTATTCTCTGTAACATCAGGATCAAGTGTCCATCGTTGGTCCTTGTTCATTACTGGTTCCGTCACCCTAGGAACCCGGAAGAAAAACAAATCCATTGTCAGTTGGGCTCTCGTTGATGCGATTCGAAACAGAATTCAAAGGGGTTTGGGTAAAAGTGTTGTCATTTGCAAAATTCATACATTTTCAAGGTGATCGGCCATTCGTCAAAGTGGCAAATTATGATAGAATTATTAAAAATAAACATATTTTATTATGTAATGTAATACTCTTAAGTGCATCGGAGCTGAGATATTTAAATATTCATGCTTGGGCGTACTTTTGTACTAAAACCTGAACACTTAAATCTTTAAAATCTCGGCTCCGATATTATTTAACGCCATAAATTATATATATCTATATGTATTTAGAGGTCCTCTAAATAACTATGTAAGAATAATCAGTGGCCGCTGAAAAAAACCGCTTGACCGGTTTTTCATTTCTTTCACTCAAAATGTATGGGATAGCAGCTGGATGACAGTTAACCACGTGGTTGATCGCTATGCACGAGAATGTCACCCCATACATTTTGAGTGATAGAAAAGAAAAACGTTAGTAGCGTTTGCACCTTGGCTAGGGCATCAGAGGGCTCTGCCAAGATGCATTACGCTAACTAGCATTTCTATTCGATTCGTTTTTAAACCAATCGCGTCACTGGTAGATGACGTGATACGAAAAGTCACGAGATCTCCCAGTGTAGCGATTGGTTTAAAAACGAAACGAATAGAAACGTTAGTTAGCGTAGTGCATCTTGGCAGGGCCCTCTGATGTTAAATAAACGAATTCTATGAAAACAATCACTATAATAACATCAATTACATTCTAGTTCTTATGCTATTGTTTCACGATACGTTTTAATTGAGTCGTGAGAAAACGTTTTTGCATTTTGATCAAACCTTGGCCTCATCATTGGACATTCAGCCTTCTTGGATATACATTTTTGAACGAACAAAGTACCTTGTCATAAAAAGCCAATGAGTAATTGTGATGTTAATCGTGTTTGTGACTTAATTGTAGTTATTATGAAAGGGTTCTATAATGATTATGAATCAAATTCCGTAAAAGTAATTTGTAATAAAAACCGACCAAGTGCGATTCGGACTCATGCACGAAGGGTTCCATACCATTATCGAGCAAAAAACGGCAAAATGACGTTTGTTGTATGGGAGCCCCACTTAAATATTTATTTTACTCTCTTTTTAGTATTTGTTGTTATAGCGGCAACAGAAATAGGTACATCATATGTGAAAATTTGAACAGTCTAAGTATCACGGTTTATAGACAGACAGACGGACAGTGGAGTCTAGTAATAGGGTCCCGTTTTTACCCTTTGGGTACAAAACCCTAAAAATAGACTATAAAAACCAGAGGAGCTTATTCAGAGCTAATAACTAAATAAATAAATATCAGGGGACAATCACACCCAAATTGACCTAGTCCCAAACTAAGCTAGGCTTGTACTATGGGTACTAGGCAACGATAAGCATAGTATAGAGAAATTAGCGACCTGACGCCCGTTTCACTTAAGCTTTCAACTTGTATTACAAGTGGAAGTCTCTTTTCAATCCATGTTGTTGAAAAGAGATTTCCGCTTGTAATAAAAGTTATAAGCATTCGTGAAATGGGCCCCAGCCCTCGCTTCGCTTCGGTTTATATAAGTTTTCCGAGTTTTCAGTAACTCGTGAATTTATAATACATAAAATCCTTTTGAATGATCGGTTAGAATTAGAAAGTTAGTCGAAATATCCTTAATAATATTTTAACTAAAACCGACCTCATTTTGCGAAGTCTTTACATAGTTTAATAGACTAACACTAAGTACTAAAATTTGTTATAATTATAACAGAGCTATTAAAGATTTGACTATACAGGATGTAGTTAAATAAACAAGGTTTCTTTATAATTTTACCAATCCATAAGCACCAAACAAAGCGTACAAGTAAATTTCGTCACTCTACATTGGTAGATAAGTAATTTAAAACTGTATAAAAATGACACGATAAACCTTTATACCTAATCTATAAATTTTCATAACTTACTTAACGTAGCGTGATATATTATAATATATTTTTTATTGTTATTCGGAACCCTCTAGAAACACCAAGCGTGGTTTCGATATCTGTTTGTTGTTCGATCCCACATATCGTAACAACCAATCAAGAGAGTAGGGATGGGTTGTCTATAACAATAATGCCTCTTGATACAAAATAATCTTACCTCTTTACTTTGACATCAACATAATTATATTTTTTTGTAGTATTAACATCTCAATTATCCCGTGTGGTTGCCGGGTTAGAATGGTGCCACTCCATGTCTTCCCGTGGATGTCATAAGAGGCGACTAAGGGAATAAAGGCTTGTAGTACTATTAGGCGATGGGCTTGCAACCTGTCACAAATACACTGGTAAAGATCTTAGCCTAATTGTGCAAAATGGGGTTACAGAATTATCAACAAATATTTAGTGACGACCTTGTAAAGATGTCGGGAACGCGGTGGATGCGAAAAGCACAAGACCGGTCTGAGTGGAGAGCCTTGGGGGAGGCCTATGTCCAGCAGTGGACGTCTTTCGGCTGACATGATGATGATGATGATTTATAGTTGCCTACCCCACTGGGAATGAAGGTGCGAGTTTATGTGTGTATCTAACATCTAAATTTTTCGTAATACTCGAGGTTTTTTTTCTTTACTAGCGACCCGCCCTCGCTTCGCGTCTTTTTAAGTTTCCTGTAACACCCGTACATAAGATATAATTTATTACACATAAAAACCTTTCGCGAAAATGTATCTAACTGATAGTGAAAACCGCATGAAAATCCGTCCAGTCGTTTTTGAGATTATCGTGAACATACAGACAGATGAGGCGGGGAACTTTATTTTATAATATGTAGTAATTAATAACTTTCTCTTCTTGAATTTTAAACAATTACCATGGATAAGTCCATAGATATCACACGCAAGGACGATTGTTCGGTTAAAGAGTGTTTACTATGGCGGACTAAACAGGAGCACACGGGGTTAGCTCCACGCGCTTCTGTCAAGTCGTACTCGAGTTTTATTTTAGTTATGTGATACAAAAGTCCGTATGACGTCGAGATGTCAGTATCTCTTTCAAGCTAAATACACAAGGTTCTTAGGGCAGAGTATACTGATCATGATGATAACCCGATCTAACTAAAATACCTCTACATTTGTTTTTTTGGTGTAGGTGCCCTTTCCCTGCTGCTAGTATTTTTGAACTGTATGTATGTATCTATGGCCCGATTTTGACAAAATAGGTTTTAGATCCCACTGACCATCAGGTGGCGTGTGTGATTGTTTGCCTTCTCCATCCCAAAAAATTAAGGATATTGTTATCGGTTTAATCGCCGACACTCATTTAATAGAAATCTTTACTTCGCCGAATTTTCATTTCATCGACAAGCACGTGCAAGAGTTATATTTTTTTGGTGGTCACAGGTCTAACCTAACCTAACCTACGTAACCCACGTTTAAGATAACCTAAAAATATTAAAGTTTCAGCAGAAATGTCTCCGTAAATGTATTTTTATTATTTTTGTTTAATTACGGACCACTTTGTGCGATTTCGCCTGCAATTATATAAATAAACCTTAAGAGGTTTCTAATAGTGGCTTTAATTGTTAAAAAACTATATTTTTTCTTCTTATCTTCTTTCATCTTATAATTAAATAATTTAAAATTCCAAATACCAACTCACGCTCATCACACAAATATCTGCCCTTACCTTCGTAGGCAGGGCTTCGTATGATATAAAAATTATGTAAACTTTCGTTTATAAAGAGAATCAATCTCGCTACAGTACAGTCTTCTATAACCAAAACAAATGTCTCAGGTTCTTATGTCATTACTATATTAGATGTATAAAACCCCCGATATAATGGTGACCCCTTTCGGAGCTGATATCTCTTAAACGGATCGACTGATTTTGATGAAACCTAGCAAAGAACCACCGTTAGTAAACCTGCTTTTAAATGAAAAAAAAAACTGCATCCTAATCGGTTCACTCGTTTAAGAGCTACGGTGCCACATACACATACATAGCGGCCAAACTTATAACACCCCTCTTTTTGCGTGGGGGGTTAAAAAATTATAAACCTTCAGTTATAAACAGAATCAATCTCGCTACAGTTCCGTCTAACCAAAACCAATGTACCAGGTTCTCATAATGTCAAAATACATATTAATTGAAATAATATATTATAAACTGGAGTGCCCCCGCCCTATGCCGCAAACAGGCGCGCTCGCCCGACCGCGTCGCGGCTAAGTGATTGAACTATATGCATCCTGTACTGACGCAAACAAAAGTGTGAAACAAAACTATTAAATAGATAAAAACCCTATATAATAGCAATCAATTTCACAGCTGATAACTCACGCAAACAATTTTTATAAAACTTAACTACGAATTAAACCAATTCAAATTGCAATTTTTCTAAAAACTGCGTCCATATCGTAGCTCCCTAAGGGATGAACGATACGATTCCATCCATAGACAGACATCACCAGACAGACAGATACACACGTTATACTTAAGATAATTGTGAACTGACGCTTAAATCGCGTAGCTGTCAAAATGTTTCCTTACGATAACGTTTCTCACCACCTAAATCAAGTCCGATTTCCACGATTTTTGAATATGTTGTAAATTTTATGAAAAAATGGAGTCGTACATTTCCATTTTTTTTATTATTTCACAACAAATATTTTATTGGAAAGGAAAACGTACATACCTAGTTTTTTATAATATCTACAACATATTCAAAAATCGTAAAAATCGGACTAAGTAAGGGAAGTGAAACGTTATCGCATTCGTATGGATTTTGTTAGATAACACCTCTTACATCGGTCGTTAAAAAGAATTTTTGTTTTTATAATTTTAAGATTATTCAACTCGATTTGTGCTAGGAATCAGTAACCCTACAAAGGAGTTTTTTATTGAACGGGTTTTTTGTACAATTTTGTTACACCCTTTATGTATTTTGCCGTTGATAGTACTCATTCAAGGACGATAATAGAGACGTAAACATTTACGTTTGCGTTTGCATTCAGTTAGTTTCAGCAGACGCAGAATAAAACAGTTGTAATTTCAGTGACAAGTGAAAGAGGTTATGACCTTTCGCACTTGAGCGACCTTTGCGCTGTCTGGTAATTTTCATAATCGATAACTTTGCTACAAGTAACCGTTGTATATTTAATTGAAAAAGTTATTTCCAATAAGCGGAGAATAAGTTTGGATGTAGTGTTTAATTAAAAGTAGGATAAAGTAAAGTAAAGTAGGATAAAGACATTGAGTAGCTCACCGTGGTTTTAAAAACCATGGAGTCACTATTCCTTAATCCTACTAATATTATAAATGCGAAAGTTTTTGTGTTTGTTTGTTAATCATTCACGCTGCAACGGCTGGACGGATTTGGATGGAATTTGAAATTGAGGTAGCTTATACCCTGGATAATCACAATGGCCACTTTTCATCGCGGAAAATTTAAATGTTTCCGAGAGAATAACAATATTCGAGATCTACATAGATGAAGTTGCGGACAAAACTAGTTCATTCATACCGCTGAACCAATTATGAAACTGATCATAGTTTAATGGAACTTCGTGATATACAGTTCACTTAATATTGATATATAATAAAAAAAAATCTTAAAAATTTAAATACGTCAACTACAATAATACTTTGGCATGCATTCATTTGTTTCAAAAATATTTTTTTTCCTATCTATATTACGAAATAAAAAGACAAAATCTCCCGAAGTCCTCAGGGTTGGCAACGCATTTGGGTCTTAAAATTTGATTGTCTTGAGAATGCTAATAGCGGCCTGCACACGTAAAGTTCGGACCGCGGGAAACGCAACGCGCCATTCCAATCTTCGTTCCGAACCGTACATTTTTTACTATTTTACTATTACAGTTGCTTTTACACGTACGGTTCGGAACGAAGATTGGAATGGCGCGTGGCGTTTCCCGCGGTCCGAACTTTACGTGTGCAAGCCGCTATTGTCTATGCGTCACAGATCCCACTCACCATCAGGTGGTCGGTGTGCTCGTTTGCCTTCACCATGACAAAAAAAAGTATCCATTGATATTTGCGATGCATAACCAAGTTATTGCGACATGCAAAGTTCTTCCAGTTATAGTTCAAGTTTTGGTTCTAGGTTGGTCTCAGTTTTATTTGAATGTAAATGAGATCTAATAAAAAAGTTAAGTGCATTGCCCCGTCCTTTTGTGGATAGGTTTTACTAGGAATAACTATTAAATATTATGACAACGTCCGATGTTTTAAGTTTTTAGTTTTATCTCTGTCTGTCTTCTTTTATGCACCCACTATTTAATTTTTGATTGCTTAACTACACTAATAGTGTGCGCCAGAGTTCATATAAAAAGCAACTCCGATTATTGGAACTCCGAAAATGTAATTTTTATACCGCTGGAACCGTAAACTTCTCAGAAATTCTGAAATATTCAATGTGTAGATAATACTAGGATAGGTTAGGTTTGATTTATAAAAATCCTGGAAAAGAAACAGTTGCTGAAAAAAATACGTTATGAATTGTGATGATTATGTCTTATACGTTATGAGTAAAAATAATTACGAATGACAATATGGACCCACACTAATAGTTTAAAGAGGAATTATTTGTATTTTTGTATGTTTGTAACGAATAAACTCAAAAACTACTGGACCGATTTCAAAAATTCTTTCAGCATTAGAATGCTACGTTATCCCTGAGTAACAAAGGCTTCCCGTTGGATCTCAAAAATAGGAATTCTACGCAGACGAAGTCGCTGGCAGAAGCTAGCTACTTATATCTGTGCAATAAAGATTAAATTAATAAATAAATACCAATAATGGTGAGCTTACTTTATCTCTTAAACGGCGCAACCGATTTTTATGAAACCTAGTTAAGAATCATCCCGGTTAAATTAGCTTCCTATTTTTTTATATCCCATCCAAAGTAATGTGTCGTTTTGGGAGCAACGATGTTAGAGACAGACACACATATACAGATACTCAGATACACAGACGGGATCCCCTTGGAACGCATAATTTTGTTACGCACATTTACTTTTCGCATATATATATTTTCGCATAATATTTTTAGGCTTACATTGCAGAATAATAAATATCTTTTTTGTAAATTATGTTAGGTTACGGTAGGTTAGTTTTTTATAATATTAATAATAAAACCATTTCTATTGTAAAACCTGTTTTAGGTCAAACGATTTTATGCATAAAGATACGTTATGCGTAAAAAAATTATGCGATCCAATAGAGACCCTACACAGACACATAGTACCAGTGCTGGCTTTACGGCTAGCGAATGCTGAGTTCAGGCCGATTCGCAACAATTTCTCTGTGTCCAGTTCTTTTTGTGTATATGTAATTTTGTATTGTTGCGAATAAATGTCTCTTTATCTTTTATATTACCTACACATATTAAAATTTTGCATTGAGGTTAAAAGTATGACATTTAGTTATTTTTTTGTTTCAAACTATAAGATTAACCAGTTAACTGTTCGACTAGAAACCGACTTTGTACTATGGTACGTATGGTGCCTAATTTTTGACTCAAAATACTGTATTCTTAATAAGACTTAATAGCCCAGTCTATAACAAAATCATAGATCGCAAACGCGCATGTAACTATGATTTTTTTATATGTTGTTAGGTCCCTTAAGAGAAGTTAAAACCCACCCAAGTTTGCAACCCTGAAAACACTGTGCAGCACTTTTTCGATCACCATGGGGGTAGCACAGGGTTTTCAGGGTTGCAAACTTGGGTGTTAACTACTCTAAAGGAACCCAAGAATATATAAAAAAATCGTAGTTACATGCGTTTGCCTTTTTTGTGTTGATATAGACTGGGCTATAAATTTGTAACATCTTTTTCCCAAAACTCCATTGGTACTATCAACGCAATGGAACCCTGACCAACCGTAGAACCATAGAATGGTGTCAGTGTCTCAGTGACATTATAAAACAATTTGAGTTATAACGTCACTGTGACACAGTTCTATGGTGGGTCAGCCAAAATGACCTATATTCATGACCGCTTTACTACTCGTGTTATGTCATTAATTTTATTTTACATTACATTTTGAGACACGTACAGTTAAGGAATTTAATTTGTGACCCACCTTAGGTCCAAAGTCAATCTGACATTCTACAGCAATAAGGTTGAGTTTCCTATCAATTACACATGACTGGCATCCTTATTGACAATGACATCTTCAAGCAGATTTTCATTGAAATGGGTAGCAAATTAACTTCCGTGACCGTACCTACGTTTTTTTTTATTGAACCTCTTTATTAACCATGACCTGTTTCCCACCAGCTACGTTCCTCAAGCAATGACGGTGACAGCGTCTCCAAGGCGGGGCCTGGCGGGCCAGCAGTGGGGCCCTGCGCGGAAGGTCACGCTGACCCGCCGCCCGGGGGCCCCGCTTGGCGTCAGCATCGTGGGGGGCAAGGTTGGTATAACGACACGCGGATCAGAATCGGAATCATAATCAGGATCAGGATCAGAATCATAAACAGGATCGGAATTAGATTCAGATTCATAATAAGAATCAAAGTCAGAATCATAAGGAATAATGTAGTGTACACACATGCTGTTTTATGACTATGAACATGATCAGGATGTGTCCATGTAGGTACCTACCTGAGAGCCACCTTACTATCAAAAAGTATGTGTGTTTGTTTTCCTTCTCTAGAGCTTCAATAACTAGATCGGTATGAGTTGTTACACTCTGTCCATCAAACTATGGCGTTCTCTCTTTTTTATTGCAGATTCAGGCATGCTTTTATGTTGGCCCTTTTTATCATATAGTATATTGATAATATATTACTCATCTCAGATGATTAAATGATAGGTAGCGGAAATATCTTTGTCTGACTTAAGTTCTTGTATCATTAATAGTAACCGCAGAAATGGACTCAAAAAAGTTCGTCTGGATCTATTTCAGTTTAATGATATTATTTCACAGGTTGACATAATCGCTAACAGAGAAGATGAAGGGAGCGATGAAAAAGCAATCTTTGGTATATTTATAAAGAACGTGGTACCAGGGAGCCCCGCAGGAGAATGCGGGGAGCTACATGTAAGTGTTCTTTCAAATGAAATAAATTTCTTAAAGTAATGTAGATTTTAGTGAAGAACTAGTATTAAAAATATATGTAATAGGAAGACATGTTTATTAATTACTCAAATGAATAATCATAAAACAAACACAAATTGTATCAAACATAATAGATTCCAGTTCAGCAAAGGTTAATAGTTCAGACCAATCGTTGCGGGATGGAAGAGAGTAGGTATCATGAAATCTACCGTCTCGTGGAGATCCTTTAGGAAGCGAGATAGTCATTAATATCACATTGTATTAAAAATAGCCCGCTTCTAGCTGTGTGGTTGCCGGCTTAGAATAGTACCACTCCATGCCTTCCCGTGGATGTCGTAAGAGTCGACTAAGGGAATAAAGGCTTGTAGTACTGTTAGGCGATGGGCTTGCAACCTGTCACTAATATACTGGTAAACATCTTAGCCTGATTTATGCAAAATGTGGTTACAGAATTATCAACAAGCTTTTAGAATTGTTGGCAATTCTGTAGCTCTGTCTACCCCAAACTGGGAATAAAGGCGTGAGTTTATGTATGTATGTATGTATGTATTAAAAATATTGTCTTTTCCAAATCTCTATATTTTTACATCTTGTTCAGTATCACTCCTTAACATTTCTAATTACTTCTTTGCATGCTCAGGATGGTTCGAACAACGGTTATATGATCAATTTAAGACTGACATCGGACTGATAAAACGTTCGCCAGTCACCGTTTAGATGGAGGTTACATGCTCAGTATTTCATTAGTTGAATACATCCGCTTGGTCAGAATGACCGGAGAATGATCGTCTTACCCATGGATTGACGGCCTGATGGTCCGGACTGCAGAAATGTAAATGTTTTTTGTCGTGTGACACGTCTGACTCAATTTCTTCGTGGATGGTGACTGACGCGAGAATGATACGAAAGGGTTACACGATCAGATTGAAGGAAATAATTTCAAATATTTAATTTTCATCAGTCTGTACCATCAGTCCATCAGCCCATGGGTTAGACGATCATTCTCCGGTAATTCTGACAAAACTGAATGACTGAACTGATGAAATACTGAACATGTTACCTTCCTCTAAAAGTAGGACTCACTTTTATATCAGGGAATTTCATCTATATAATAGTAATGTTCCTAATTTCCTTATGGTTTCCGTAGACCGGTGACCGCATCTTAGAAGTGGATGGCGTGTGTGTCAGGAATGCCCAGCATGAGCGGGCTGTACAGCTGATCAAAGCAGCTGGGGATACTGTTACTCTTACTGTGCAAAGTCTACCAGTCTGGGTGAGTAATATATTTATTGCAAGAAAAAAAGAAAACAAACGTTTCTTAAAACGTGTAACAAAAAAAAACTCTATTGTGTTTCTTGTACATTTTAAAGTCAGCACCGCTGTTCTTCCACTAAGACTTTTTTAATTGCGTGAAGTAAGAGCTCGGAATAAGTATTTACTTTTTTAGTACATTTCTTGCCCCACAGTGCTGTCCTTATAGTAGGATTTATTTAAAATGTCGGAATCCACTTGAGAGCTAATCTTTCAAACAGTGGTATTGTTTCTATTGTAAACTCCAACCGCAAATGATCAGTGCAAAATGGAACGAAATAAATAACAAAATTATTCATTTGAATAGCGACTTTGTTTCCTAAGCTTGAAGGTACAAATTGAAATGACAGCACATTCGCTACAATACTTTTTGAAATTGAGAGCGGTACCCAGGTGGTATGTTGCGTTAGCAACAGTGAGATACAGTATACTTTCTTGTTCCGTCATTTCAATTTGTACCTTCAAGCTTAGGAAACAAAGTCGCTATTCAAATGAATAATTTTGTTCCTTATTTCGTTATATTTTGCACTGATCATTTGCGGTTGGAGTTTACAATAGAAACAATACCACTGTTTGAAAGATTAGCTCTCAAGTGGATTCCGACATTTTAAATAAATCCTACTATAAGTGTGTAGAAAAATTTGCATCAAATTATTCGTTGAACAGTTGTATTGGACGCGTTTACGTAAAAGTCGTCCATCGCTAGGACGCTAGGAAGATTCCCTCGGAATCTGTCCTATTTGGAATAACAAGTCTGTTCGATGCGTTGAGACGGGTTACCTATCACAACTTCGAAAAATGTTTGACCGAATTTTGGTTCGACAAATACTTTTCGTCAATTATGGTTTGGGTTTTTTTACGTTTGGCCGAATGATCATTTCGAATAGTTTTATTTATTCATTACTTGTTTTGGTTTTTTAACGATTTGACAAATTATCTATACCTCATTACTGGTTTCGGCGTATCAACAGTTGTCCAATGTAATGCTTTGTCTATTTGTCTTTTTCCTATTTCTGATTTTACCTTAGTATCCTTTGCCCAATATTACGGCTCGGTTTATTCATAGTTTACCTAATTTTAAATCGGGGCAGAAAAAAAATAACCTCGAAAGCCAAGGCGGGAGCAAAGCTCCCGCCTTGGCCTTCTAACCTAACCTATCTGAGTCGGTTCTGCCCTGACTCGTCTTGCTCGTTGCATTTTGTAGATAGTTGAAACTAATTACAAGCAAGATTTTTTGGCCGAAATGAATATTTGACGTAACGTAGCAAAATCTATATGTAACATTGATGAAGTGAAAAATGGGTTAAGAAACAAAATACAAAACGATCCACAGGCTAGTTGTAGCATTGGTGTAATGAAAAATGGGCTTTGAAATAAAATACGTAACAATACATAGGGTACGTGACTACAAGGAGAAAAGTTGCTTGGACTAACGAACCATTTACTTAAAGTCAAATGGTGAAATAAAAAAATGACGAATCGTGCCATCGGAGAAACGATAAAAAACGAAATGTTTTCGGTCAAATGAAATTCGGTTAAAAACTTTTCGAGGTTGCGATAGGTTACCGTTGAGACGCCAAGAGAGAGAGCAAACAAACAAACACACACCTTCACATTTATAATATTAGGAAGGAAGTAAGGATATGACCCAACAAAACATTATAATACGTGGCAGTAAATTTACGTACGCGTTTGTAGTTTTCCGCTTACTTTCTTGTATTATTTTATAAATTTTTAGGGTTCCTGATACCAAATGGGACCCTACTATTCCTGCTAAGTCTTCGTTGTCCGTGCGTCCGTCATAACTTTAAAAAGCTGTGTCTATTAAACCGTTAAAGATTTTTTTACGAATTTTCAAAAAAAAAATAAAGAGAAAAATATATCCTATATATGTTTTGATTTTTTCGTAAAATTGGTAATTTACCTAAACAAGCGACAATTTTGGTGTGGTTACTATGAAAAAAAAACCCTAAAGTAAAACCCTCATAATCGGTGTAAATGGTTACTACGAAAAACAAACCGCAAATTAAAACCTTAATAATAGCGCGAGTTTTTAGAGTTTTTCTTACTTCTTCCTTTCCAAGCTCATTAATTATTAACCATTGATTTTGATTCTTCAACACAGAACACTGATTCATCAGACGTGGAAGCATCAACGCCACCACCGTCTCCAACCCACTCATCAGTCTCCAGAAAAACTCCTCTGCCAGTTCCTGTTGGTACACCAGAACATGAGATTAAGGTATGTGTCCATGTCCATTTTGTAATTCAATTCGGCTTGTTAGATTGTCATTCCAAAATAAAATATTGTTGATGCTTTTCTATATACATTTTCACTGATCTTAATTTTTTCCAGTCACATATTTTGCTATTCGGATTTCTCTCAATCGCAAATTATCCCACCTTTAGTTAAAAAGGGCAACATAGGTGGGTAGGTGTAGGTTATGTTAGTTTTGCAGCAGGGCCGAAGGGCTTAGAAATAGCCCGTCGACACCATTTTATTAATTTCTGTAATGAGAAAAATGTGACAGAAATAAACGAGTCAGAAAAAAAACACGAGTTCAAAAACTTAATTCCGGGATAAAGCGAATGGAAATCTGCAACTAAGAAATAACCATTTGGGGAAATTAATCCAACAAACCTGCTACTCTCTTAAACCTTTTTATACTAAGTCAAGAATTTGAAGAATAAGCTATTTCCACAGATAACAGTAACTTCAGAGCCCGACCCAGTGGAGAAAGAGTCAGAAGATACAGAGAAAGAAACAGAAAAGTCGACGTCGGAAACTGATGCGACGGCAAAGCCGGTGTATTCTGATTCCGAAAGTAGTGACGATGAAGAGGACGAAAGAGAGCTGCAAGGAAGAACTTTTTCGGATAAGGGAGTTGAAGTAAGTTATAAATTGACAAGATTTATTTCTTGGTAATCTTTAGGGTGTAGGCACAGGATGCATTCTGCAAATGGTAACGACAGTCAAAATCAAAAATGTACTTGATTGACGTTACCTGCCATTCTGTTGCGCAGTTTCTATGTTAATTCAATACATTTTGATGGCTTTTTTTATTCGTTAATTTTCGTAGAATGCAAAATTCCTAGATCCGTTATTCAGCCATCAGCTTTCCATTACCGGATGTCCAGGTGCAGGAAGTGGCTTCTTCTTTTTTAGCGCTGGTAGATTTTTGCATGTAAAAGTGCGCCTTACTCCATAAATAAATTTCTTTTTCATTATATTTATGCGATCGGCTCTCTGTATTTCGTGAAAGATACAATTTAGATATCTTTAAAGCTAGAGTCAAAAAGCTGTTACTAAACCAGGGAAATCTAGGTTAAAAAGAGGTTTAATGGTGGTTAGTCTTTTATTAAAGAACTAGTTCAAGACATATTTGTTGCTATTATTTCAGTCAGTAAAATTAATTATACTGATGCCACTTCAGAGATAATCAATTAATCACGTCTTTTACCATAGGCCAAAATCACGTTTATCAATAAACAGAAGTATAAATTAAAATGTCTACTTCTAGATCGATCGAGCATCAGCCGGAGCAATCAAGCGCAGCAAAGAAGAGAAGGAAGCAGACCCCGAACCAGAAGACGACTTCGGCTACACAACAAGTGAGTGGAAAGATACATTATTTACGCTTTTCAACTTCTCCTTCTACTTTATTCACGTTTACGTCTACGCGTGCCTTTTGGAGCACAGTCGGTGATCTTTATCGATTTTCGTTAAGTTTTATCGGTTTTAATCGACGTAATCAAAATGCCACAAGGTATTATAGGGACCAAAAACTTTGTGCCTATTCGAAACGCCAGGCGCTGTTGTTGACCTTGCTCAGTTTGAGCTCTGAACTTTTATATAATGCCAAATTATAGTAGAAACTTCGTCACTTAGATAGTACTTTAAATGTAGGGTATAATAATAATAGACAGCCAGAGTAGAAATAAATAAAAATAGATCAGTAAGCAACATTTACTCACATGAAGGCAATGCCAAAATTACGTGTTGTGTGAATTGACTCTTCGTCATTCTAATTTTGATGTATTCGACAAACATATCGTCCCTTTACTTTCTCAACCTCTTATCTGATCGAATAGTTAGATAAAAAAACACCCATGTTCCAAGGCTTATAAAGACTACTTTCCTATCAAAATATTAATATAAATATAACACAGTTTAAATTCGTTACTATAGTTATTATACATGTCGAAAACAAAAGATAAATACGTCATGCCAAAGATCGACATGCATAATAATTATAGTAACGAATTTAAACTGTGTGATACGGACTTAAGGTATATTTTCCATAAATGTTCCGATCTTTATGATCACCCTGACTGCGTAGATACCTTTGACGTTCTGTGCTTTCTGATATTTTTACCTCGTTATATGTTCCGAATTTATTGAAAAGTCGCTGCTCTTATATTTATGACAAATTGCATGTTCTGGTGTTATTGACCATAACTAGTATAACGAATTTATTGAAAAGTAATGCTGCTCCGAAATATTTGAGTACCTAGCCCGCTACAATATATCTGATGGCGGCTGTACCATCGTGTATAACCCCATAGGTTAGGTTAGGTTAGATATTATAAAACTCCTGAAATATTTACAATTACAAAAAAAGGGGGTTGACAAATAAAACGGTTGGGAAATAATACATTCGGCCAAACATATTTCTGCCAAAAGGCAGAGAACCGATTTAGGGTGCGTTTCCACCAGAGATGCGCATTCATGTGTTTTCATACATTTGACAATCGGAGCGAGGTGTCGCGAGGTGTCAAATGTATGAAAACACATTAATGCGCATCTCTGGTGGAAACGCACCCTTACAGTCGAAGGATGGCAGTCCAGAGAATGCAAATGTCAATGGGACTCAGATCCCACTTACTATCAGATGGCCTTTATGGTCGATTGCGTTCTCCTTGTCATAAAAAAAAAACATTTCATACATAGTACATACATACATAATCTCACGTTTCGTTCCCAGAGTGGGGTAGGCAGAGCTACAGAATTACAAACATCTCTAAAAACTTGTTGATAATTCTATAACCACAATTTGCACAATTAGGCTAAGATGTTTACCAGCGTATTAGTGACAGGTTGCAAGCCCATTGCCTAACAGTACTACAAGCCTTTATTCCCTTAGTCGTCTCTTACGACATCCACGGGAAGACATGGAGTGGCATTATTCTAACTCGGCAACCACACGAGGCGAAAACATTTCATAGAGTATAAATATCACACGCTGCTATACTTGCATTATTAGCGAGGTAAATGAATACACCATGCCCGGGTCGTACCCGAAGGAGTTTAACCATCGATTCTAGACCCTATTTGGAGTATATAATGTGGTATAACATGTAGTCCAATAACGCATAATTTTCGAGAATTTAATTATTTAAAAACAATTCCATAGTTAATTTAATTTGAACTCTGTCACCTTAACTTAAGGATTATTTACTAAGAAATTGATTAAATTAATTTATGTTGTACGTTGATGATATTGCTACTTACAACACGAATCTTTCTTAGTAAATAATGCTTTAGTTTAAGGTGACAGAGTTCAAATTAAATTAACTATGGAATTGTTTTTTAAATACTAATAAAAATCTCGGAAATTATGCGTTATTGGACTATATGTTATACCACAATATACTCCAAATAGGGTCTAGAATCGATGGTTAAAATCCTTCGGGTACGTCCCGGGCACGGTGTATACAACGAGCAGTATAACTTTCTCTATGTATTCATTCCATGAGTGATACCAAATTCTTTGTATAGTGTACTGTTACCAACAATTATAAATTACCAATATTCTGCGCAAATATATCTAATACGCTCTTACTTATAAACATGGAATAACCGTGGGGTAAGCTAAACCATTCTTTGTCCTTATCTGTCAAATTCAAATGTCACAATGACAATAAGGACGAAGCACGGTATAGCTTACCCCACGGTTATGCCACGTTTATAAGTAAGGGCGTTAGAAATAAATAAATATCAAGGGACAATCTCACACAAATTGACCTACTCTACTACTAAGACCTAGGCTTGTACTATGGGTACTAGACAACGATAAACATACATTAAGACCAACAAAGAGAGATCTTTACTTAGTTGGCAAAAAATTAATACAATAGTTAAGATATTAGTTATATCAACCAAAGCTGATAGTAACAACAGCAATTTCTTTAGTGTTTCAACTAACATCTTAGTTGATGTATCTACCGTCTTAGTTGGTGTATCTATCGTCTTGTTAGGCTCGTATGGGATCAAGACGCTTATGCACAACAATCACAATCTTGTTACAAGTGACCAATTTTTTTTTTCAGTGTATATCATTTTACAAACTTTCACTTCGCAAGGAGGCACTTCCCATCGCATAATTTTTAATTTTTTTGTGATCACAAGTCTAACCTTACCTCACTTATTTAATAAACCTATGTAGCTTAGGTAAATAATGTAATGGTTTAAGCACTAACACGTTTTTCCAAAAAGAAAGTTTGTGAAATGATACCTTTGTTAAACGTTCTTTTGGTCAAATGAAGGGACTCCATTTCATTCGTACAATGAGAAATGTCCATTGGAAAATACCATAGAATTACCGACAAGTTAGTAGAAAAGAAACAATAAAAACGAACGAACAAACTTACAAACTTACTTAAAACTAGCTGTAGCCCGCGACTCCGTCGGCGCAGAAAAATAAAACATAGCCTATATTACTCAGGGATAATGTAGCATTCAAACGGTAAAAAAGTTTAATGCAAACAAACAAACAAACAATCAAATCTTTTCTCTTTATAACATAAGTATAGACTACAGTAGGTAATCTAACAAACCGCTACCAGTGGGCATTGTTCCCAAAATGCTGGTAGCATGTAGCATTGCCACGTAGAATGGCAATCTTTGTACCAAGTAAAGGCCAGCAGTTTGGACACGAGTTGCGTCGACCAGGCGCTTTGAAAGATCTTTAATAGTAGTTTACGTGACGGTTGCGTAATGACATGTTTATGAAACGAGCCGCAAGGCGAGAGCCGAGTCGCGTACAATACTTTATCTACACACATATTATAAGTACTCCAAGATGGGTTCAGAAGCCGAAAGGCAAATGACCAGCTTTACCTTACCTGTGGTAGTAAGTGACAGCGATGACAGCTGTAACGTAATTTTAAAATTACGTTATCGAATATTGTAAGGTAATGAGATCCAAATTGGGAACATCTTCCTAAATTAACAGCTGTCATTGCTGACACTACAGGTAATGCTGGTCATTGCCTACGGGTTTTGAACGCATAATAGAGGACTTATGATATGTGTGTAGATAGAAATACAATGTGCTCCAATTGTTTTTATAAGCAGATATATTTAAGTACATTTTTCTTTATCGTATGTACGCAATTGAGCCAATCTTAAAGTTGCAGAACAACTGTACACTCCCAAGGGCAGCTAACGGCCCAAACTGTACAAGTTTCTTACTTGTTTGTTTCACAGCTGTTGCTGTTTTTTGCACAACAGAATCTAATATTTGCGTTGTCATCTCGATATCGTGTGACACGTATAGTCAACATTAAAAGTACATACGCGTAAGCAATATTATGTCTAATGAGATTGTCAAATATAGGTTAACCCGTGTTTTGTCGACACTCATTTCATAGAATATCACTTCGCAGAATTTTCATTTTCTCGACAGATTTCTAGGCGCAGGATTTTAAATTTTGTGATTATCACAAGTTATATAAATTAACAGCAAATAGGTTTCGATGAAGTGAAATTCTGTGAAATTAGTGTCGGTTAAAGAAGGGGACACCGTTAAATATTGTCATGCGATAAAGTACAAAAGTGAGTATCTGATGATGATTATGATGATGGTGATGAGTGAGTATCTATAATAAGGTCGAATTGAGATAAATCAACAACGATGCTTTCTAGTTTTCAATCTTTTATTCTTGTACACGAAATAATGTATCTTTTCACCATCTTGTGTTTCATTGTAATTTGTTATTTCATTAACCATTATGAAAAAATTATAGCGGTCTTGTTCATATTTTTATAATACAATAAATGTTTATTGGAATTGGAATTTTTATATAGATGATAATATTTTTTCCGTTCAACGTTTTCCAAAAATGTATATTGGTAGGACCTTGTGCAAGGTCGGTTGTACCGCCAAGCAGCACAGTGTTGGCATTGTTGTGTTCCGCTGTGGGGATAGGACAACCGGTGGAATTCCTAGCATAGAGGTATTCACGGAAATGTATTATGTACTTAATATTATAAAGAGCTGTAAGGTTTGTTTTGTTTGTTTGTTTGTTTAGGGGGAAATCTCTGGAACTAGTAAACGGGTTTAAAAAAATCATTTACTGATAAAAATAAAAAGTATTTTTTTATTTTGTTTAAACCAGAGAGAAGCGAGGTCAGGCTGATAGTGTGTTCATACACGAGAAGATTAGTTTCATCATAATTGTTGTATTATTTTCTTGGCATTACACATATTACTAAATACTTTTATGATCTCCAAGTTTTTAAAGATATCTTGCAGTTGGAGTTTCAACCTTATGTTATCCTATGGACAGCATAATTTGTCCACTGCAAAGTTAACCTCGTAAGACTCACCATACTACAAACAGGGAGTTTTTGTCAGTGGGACTTTGAATCTACCATCAGCACAATAAAGTTCAATTACGTTTGTCCGATAATGCTATTTTCAGATTATGAAGATGGGAAAATAAACCTTATTCTTATTGCAACACAGTTCAAATTAAATTGCCTTTATTATGTACATCCTAATTGCACACTGGGCCTTACGAGGTTAAAAAACCGAGCAAAAGCACGTCGAACCATGCTTAGTGTAGGGTACGAATTTTCTATTTAAATTTCTTAGATGGTTTTTAGTAGTAATGAACAATTGAGTTGCCTGTATCTCAAGAACCAATCAAGTCTTCATATTCGTGACTAGCTTCTGCCCGCGACTTCGTCCCCGTGGCATAGTTGTTTAGGGGTAACGCTTACTTTAACCCGCGACTGTGTTTACGTGGAAGGTTGAAACATTCTTCATTGGTGCTCCGCTCCTATTGTTCTTAGCGTGATGATATATAGCCTTCCTTGATAAATGGGCTATCTAACACTGAAAGAATTTTTCAAATCGGACCAGTAGTTCCTGAGATTAGCGCGTTCAAGCAAACAAACAAACTCTGCAGCGTTATAATATTATTATAGATAGTTTATACAGAGTGTGTATTTCAAGTAAAATTAAAAAATATTTCACCTTTCAAAAAATGAGATATTTTTGATGTTATTTGTTCGAACTTAATAATAGCTGTCTTTTAAACCGTTATCGGTAAACACATTAGATTTCCAATAAGTTAGTAATACAATTATTGTAGCTATAACAATAAAAAATTAGGCACGCATACAAGAATGACACGGAACCCTCGTATGAGACTCCGACACGTACTTGACCGGCTTTTTTTTAGTTAATGTAATTTGTTGTACATACTATACTATAATATATACGACTATTATAAATACGTTGCTAGTTGCAATCGGCGTCCATACGGTATTCACCTGTGTTACAGGCGAGGCCTTGACTGAAATAGATTCGAACCGGCTACCTGCCATCGATTGGATCGTTAAACTTTCATACCGTTCGATACTCGCTAGCATGGCGTACTCACTATATCTAAAAGCGTCAAGTCGCTTCAGAGGATTTTAAACGAAAAAAAGATACAAAATTCGATAACGTTTTTCTTCCCTTAATAAGTCTGATTTTTACGATTTTTGAATTATGTTGTAAATATATCTTGGAAAGAAGCAAAAAAAAAAAACGAAAACGTTCAAACTTAGTTTTTCATAACAATTGTAACGTATTCGAAAATCTTGGAAATCGGACTTGATTTAGTCAGTGAGAAACGTTATCGCTCGGGGCTAAACATACTGCTACGTGATTTAAGCGTTTGTTCACAATCCTTTTTATTCTTGCGTTTCTTTATTCACGGGGAGTCTATAGCCAAGATGCATAACGCTATGTTAGCGATTTTCGAAAATCGAAAAAATTTAGATATACTTAGGATTGACGTAAGCTGTCAGACGGTCGCGTCGAGCGCCGACGTAAATTCTACGTAAACGCGCAAAAGTGTTTAAAAACTTTACTGATTCGTAATGATTCTAATATTGTAAGATACCACTGAAAAAACTCTGAAATAAAACATGACATTATTCATTTTTCGTGAGGGAGGGAGGTTTTTATAAGGAAAAATTACAAATTTTGTGTACATGGACCTTATAGTTAATGACATAGAAGCGAGTAGATATTATTGACGACGCGTCTTGGGAATGTGTTTATATTTATGACTCTGACATTACAAACACCGTGACATGGTGATACATAAAGTGTAATACTTTTTTCGTATCCCGTAACTACGAGTATACACGTTTTCAATATCCAAATCAGTAGATTTACCTTAAATTAATGTTTTAGTCCATGTCCTAGTTTGAAAGACAACCCGTGATTGTGAAATGTCTCGTACAAACAATTTAACACATGCATTCTTAATTACGTAGCTTAAAACTGGCCCGTATAGCTTTGCTCGCTCGATCGATCGTTTGACAAGAAGCCGTATTTAACATAACATCTCTGTTTTCAACGGGAATAAAATAAACTGCAGTACATTCGCGATGTTTCATAAATCAAACGTTTGCACGGAAATGGAACGCTAAATATTGCAGGATCTCAACATGCGGACATAAATATGTTTTATTATATCGTAAAAATGCTTAAAACTACTGGATGTAAACACAGCTTCCTGCTATTTCTGTTCGTGTTACATACTCACGTTAAACATGACGAATTTACAATCGCTTCTACCATGGACGACACAGTAAAAATTAAAAGTTGGTTGGTAGGGATTTGGGTCTATATTGACTGACATAATTCTTTTTAGTCATAATGTGCTTTAGGTCATAATCATCGCAAGTCATAACGTGTTTTTTTATAGAAACTGTTACTTTTTCACGATTTTTATAAATCAAACCTAACCTAACCTAGCCTTGTCTACACGTTAGATATTTCAGAACTTCTGAAAAGTTTACAGTTTCAGCGATATAAAAAGTTATGACTATCAAATATTATGTTAACTATTACATTATGACCAATAAAATTATGGGAAACAAAGGGCTCCCTAGGGATTTGCCTTTCGTACCAAAAAAAACAAATAAATGTCTGGTTACCGGCTTAGAATTGCGCCACTCCATGTCTTCCCGTGGATGTCGTAAGAGGCGACTAAGGGAATAAAGGCTTGTAGTACTGTTAGGCGATGGGCTTGCAACCTGACACTAATACGCTGGTAAACATCTTGCCTGTTTGTGCAAAATGTGGTTACATAATCAACAACACGTTTTTAGAGTTGTTGGTAATCCTATAGCTCTGCCCTGTGATTGAACATGTATGCATGTAAAAAAAAAAGTAAATACTGACAATACAAAAGGCTTGTTGTCACGAAATGATTCCAACTCGGCGTTTTGGTGGTGTTAAAGCTAGCGCTGGTCTTTCGTTGGAGCCAGCCAGTGAAATCACGACAGATCACACACACACACTAAACTAAACAAAAGAAAAAGAAAAACCGCAATACAAGTAAACAAGTACTAAAATCTAGTCACTGCCATAGGGTCCTATTTTGATTTCTGATGGCATTATATTTGTATGATGAGCTCGAGTATTTGTTTCTGAGTTTTAGATACTTTCTGCTTAATCGAAAATATCATTTAAAAATGAAGGTAAAACGATAGAATTGTATTTTTTTAAGTTAAGAGGTTGGTTATGACGGTCATTTGCATAATTTCAGTGCTCGATTTCCCGACCAAAAGTGAATAATTGAAGTGAGCTGTGATTAGTGTTAGTATGATACATTTTCAAAGCTAAAGTGAAAACAATATCCAGGCGTGGGCCTTGCGTTGTCCACTGGAAAATGTATCGTACGAACACAGATCAGAGCTCACTTTTCATTGTTTCACTTTGATCTGAGGTGGTGCTGATGAGGCGTTTGTGCGATGAACTTTATCCTCTTAAAAATGTCTCGTTCTGTCAAACGGTCGATCCCGGCCAGAAATGTGTCTTTTACGCTCTAATGGAACCATTTCAACTCACCGGTTAATATTTGCTGCGTCGAGTTCAAGAACGAGTATTAAGAGCATTTCCTACCTGGGACACGCTTTATAAAGCTACAAGTAAAAGTTTTACAGGTCTAAACCGACAACACTGCTCAAATGGCTGGTCGTCATTGGTTGTGTCAAATATAAACTTGTAACCTGTAAATTGTAATTTGTAGCTTTATAAAACAGGCCACTAGTTTGATCTCTCGTTGCTATAAAAAACATCTTGAAACTTGCCGCAGCGTTGTTATAATTTTACCCGCCTTCCTCCCTATCCGTGTGTCCGGTAGGAATTTACAAATACGTAACACCTGGATGACTTTGACTTTGGGAAATGCTCTATTTCCAATAATTCTAAACTTGCGTGGGACAGCCGTATTCTTTTGCTCTTATTACTAGAGGACACCCGCGGCTTTGTCCGGTCGATGTCAAAGTTAACAATTCTGCGCTTTATTCCGTTGGAATAAGGTTCCCTCAAAAAGATCAAAAATAACAGAGTGATGAAAAAAGAAAAGCGTATCTTTTATTAGGGTTAGTTTTTACTATAATAAACCAAATTGTTTAATCTGTATACTAAATTTATTTTATTTTAACCAAAAATTCACACTGTAAATTGTAGAATGTTCTACTATCTGTATATTTATCTTATATCTAGCCCTTGGGAAATAACTTCCAAACCCTAGATCTGTCTCGGGTTTGGGTCAATTTGTTATCTGTAGAGCTTGGTAGATCTAGATAAATCTAAGACTAGGTTATACCCTCGAATTCATCTGCGCACAACTCGTGTAATATTAGCAACGCTAGGAAAAACGCCCGTCATTTTGAAAACATAACCCTGTTCCGTATAACAGAGACTTCCTTATGATGTTAATAAAAAATATTATGAGGTATTTTACATTGTATGCATCCAGCGACAATTTTATTAATGAATGACACCGGAATGGTAATGGGAAAACACAAACAGTATACCAATGTCAATGTCAATGGCTCATTGACGTCGTCCATAGACTGTGAACGAACTTTTTCGACTCATAAATGGGTCCTAAATTCACGACGTTATTGACTCACAATAGCCCAGTCTATAACAACATAAAGAAAGGCAAACATCGCAAACTCGTATGTAACTACGATTTGCTTATATGTTTCTAGGTCCGTTGTGAGTATTTAACATCCAAGTTTGCAACCCCGAAAACCCTGTGCTACCCCCATGGTGCTCGACAAACTGCGAATTTTTCCAAGTATCTTTGTTTATACTTTAATAAAGATAACTAAATTTGCTACAATTTGAGCGTAATTTGAGCACATTATGTTTATTGGTTCAGGAGAAAAAGCAAGTCAAAGATGGGCAATTTTCTTCAAAAAGTGAAAATGTGTTGACACATGTCTTCGAAATAACCCTACCAACACACTGGCTGAAATAATGCTCCTAGGTAAAAATCATGTTAAAATAATTTGTAAAAAATTGAATTAGCCTCAATTTATTACCAAAATGGTGCCTCTAGGCCTCATAGTTACATCCAAAATAAAAAAATAGTAAAATAGCACAGGGTTTTCAAGGTTGTAAACTTGGGTATTAACTACTCTCAAGGGTCCTAACAAAATATAAAAAAATCGTAGTTACATGCGCGTTTGCGATCTATCATGTCGTTATAGACTGGGATACAGATGTAAAATTTGAAAAAAAATTGTTCATTATTTTTGATGGGCGAAAGTTTTTCCCATAACCATTCCGGAATCATTAATTAATAAAATTGTGGCTGAATACATATAAATTATGGTATAATAAATGTGAAATATCTAATAATATTTTTTATTAACATCATAAGGAAGTCTCTGCTGTACGGAACAGGGTTATGTTTTTAAAATGACGGGCGTTTTTCCGAGGCTTGAATATTAGCATTCTCAATTTTTTTAAATCTCCATAATATGTAGTACAGTCAACTAGAAAGAGATGTGTCAACTTTTAAATCTTTTGGGGATTTGAATCACTGACACTCATTTGATCGAAAGTATCATCGAATTTAATTTCATCGAAAGCTAATAAATCACGAATCGAATCGAATCGAGAGTGAAATATTTGTCACGAATAAATGATTTTCTTTCTTTGTTTCTTTTTCTTTCTTTCTAATTTCTGCTGAAACTTTATTGTTTTTGGGTAATCTAGTATGAGTTACGACTGATAGGTCAGACCAGTTCAAAAAAAAAAACTGCGAGAAATTCTTTTCGATGAAATGAAAATTCTGCGTTATGATGCGTTCGTAGAAAGGTGTTTCGATAAAATAATAGATACCCTTGGGGCCTAATATGGCTGCGTTTATCGCGTGACAAAATGTCGATAAAACATCCGTCACTTTCTCACATTATACATGTCATGTACGGGAGTGACGGATGCTTTTTCCACATTTGATAACGCGATAAACGCAACCATACTAGGCCCGCAGGCTTCTTTTTACCGCGAGTATCGATAAACGACTTTTTCGCGGACGTGGTCTATCTATATTCGTATCTCTAGCCAGGCAAATGGTTTACTACATGCAATAGGAATGCGCCCTATTCTATTCTGGAACTTTACAGAACAATCCGACACTTCGCGCCTGCTACAAATCACACCACATTAGGCGAAATTTATTCGCATTTAAAATTGAGGTCATTTTATTGTTCGGTAAACGCCATTATTGATATCAAAGTAGAAAAATACCTTACAGTGTTACAAATAGTGAAAGAAATTGATTGTTTACCAGTTTGACCTTATTCGTAAATTAGCCGTGTTGTACATTTCCCGTCGCGTCACGACTAATGTCACAAACTGCTGAACATTCAAATTCCTGGACTACACAGTCGGCCAAAAATGTGGTCTACCGCCCTAAGGTTGAATTTCATTTGCACATGATACAACAAGTTCGATTTTCCCTTGCAATAATATTGTGACTGTGACAAGTGTCAACCTCAGCGATTATTAGATCTCACAGAAACTTTTATCAAAACTGGTAGACCGCTTTCGTGGCCGACCGTACTGCCCTCCTAAGGAGAAAAGGCACAAATGCAATTAATTCATAGAAGCATTTTAAACTCTCAAAGGTTGTAATAAGGTTGGAAGTGCAATACAATTTATATAGTGGTGTGCCTTTTTTCCGTAGGAGGGCAGCGTACATAACAATACTTACCTAAGATTTAAAATTAACATAACCATTTAGCCACTTTGGCGGTGTCACCTAGCCGGCGGTCACGGAATTGCCAATATCGACGTGTTTGAATATGTTGATAGATCTTTGAACTTTACCCTCACCACAAAGAATTTAATTTACCTTGTGACGGGGCTCCAACCACTCTATCATCCGACTCCGGGCTTATCACGTATATACTCTACGAGCTACTGTTCCTCCGTAGAGCGTAACCATGGTAGTAACCATGCTATAACGGTCAGTATAGAACTGTTATTATAGCAACAAACATTATGGAGCTATCACTATAAAAACGCTTCGGAAACACTATAACATGGCATTTGATGCCATTAACGATATTTAAAAACAAATGCTCTCATTGTGTCTCTCGATGTTATCATTATTGCAGATGCAATTAACAAGTTTTTTTTTCTTAATTATGGCTTTCACTTCTGGTTTTAACAAGGAATATTTCGCCAATGACGAGTTTTAGACAATCATTAGATAAATAAGTCCAAACATTGTTCTTTCAAAGAGTATTTAGGTACTGCGATAGAATATACAGTAACAAGTCCCATTGTCCCATTAACAAGTTTATTTCTTATTCGAATAATGATGGAAATTACCCCCAAATTACGTTCTGCTGTTCTATTTACAAAAGTTGCTGGAAGTTATCATTAGTTTCATTAATTTAAAACAGTTAAAACGGCGCTTGAAACGGCCGAATGTTCGCCCAAAACATAAGAAAATGTCGGAGACTGTACAAAAAGCTTCCACTTGGGTAAGAATAATAAAATGATTAAAAAGAATGTAAATGCTTAAAAATACTGAACTGACTTTAAATTATTAAGGATAACCCATAACCAGATCTTGACGAAATTGAAATGGGACCACTCTTGAGACCTACTTAAGACAAAAAGAATAATTAAAATCGATTGACAATTGGCGGAGAAATCGAGTCTCAAACACAGAAAATAACCTCCAACCTCCCTTTGAAGTCGGTTTATCAAATAATGTATCATTTGTGGAATAACTCAGAAGCCAACAAAACACCTTGTTTGTCACGTCCCAACTTCCTTTCAGCCAGCTACCTTTATTTGACATGCATGAATATTTTCGCACATCATTACCCAAATAATTTGTCGTCCCGTTACTAGATAACAAAATTAAATCTGCGCTTGATAAAGCTACAAGCAACCGCAAATTCATTCGAAACTAAACTTTGTTTATAAAGAAGTAAGCACGTTGTCGTTTGTGTCACCTCGTTAGCCGAAGGGAAAGGTTATCTTTGTACCATTAAAATCCATGTAGTGTGAACGAGCTCGCGACGTCTGTTTGCATTCAAAAGCTTGGGGTGTATTCTTTAGAATCACATCGTGGACTTAACTCAACCGCCATCATTATTTGAGCCGTATGCCTGTTATTATTACGCAGCGAAACATATCTACAACTTTGGCTACTAATCAAGGCCTTTTACAGCTGGTAACTCTTAAACAACCAAACTGATTTATATCAAACCTAGTTAAAAACCACCCTAATTGAGCTAGCTTTCATTAAAAAAAGCTGCGCTCTTATCGTTCCATCGGTTTGGGAGCTATGATGCCTCAAACATATACATAGATTCACACGTAAACCTTATAACATCCTTCTATTTTCATCGGGGATTGAATATAACGTCGAATGACCATTGGCTTTTACCCGTTGACAGTTCAATTTAAGCTTGTCTCAGTGAATTCTTCGACAAAACATTATTTAAGAATAGCACCCCAGTACGAACGCGAAAACAGACGAGCGTTGGCGAATTTTCACGAACGACCGAGTTTTCCATATTCGAATACACAACTTTCCCGAACATTGGAACTTCCATCTTACCAAGCTTGTAATAAAGCTGATACTATAATTTTCCAAGTTAGTCAGTTGCGATGCTGTTTTGTTTGGAATTTTTCGTTAGCTTGTTATGAAGCGTTCTATTCTGAATCATATTCCGTAGAGTTCAAGTGCAATTTGGACCGCGGTTAGGAGACGATTGAGTCTTTTTACTGCTAGCGCAGTATATTTTCAACCACGTGTTTAGAATTTCAGTGCCGCGGCGGGAATGATAGTGGATGGTCGTTGAGATGTTTTCCACGCGTTGACTCGATCGCGATGAAAATTTGAATTGAGAAGTTCCTTTTTTGAAATGATTTCGTTTAGCTAACAAACGGTTTTGTTTCTGTGGTTTTATTGATACATGGAAATTGTGTTTTTTTTATTTTGTAAGTACGTAGGTTTTATGTATGCTTTATAAAACGTAATTTTAATGTCATGAATAATGGAAATTGACCTCGTTCGTAAGATTGTCAGAATTCTTTTAAATCTCACGAAGATTGAAATCATTGAAGTTGTCATGTCGTTATGAGAACATCGTTAAAAAGATATGTTGATGTCAGCTGTTTCATTTCGATAAACAAACAAATAATATTTGAAAAATTTCATGGCTAGATATTTTTCTTCACAGTTGAATAACTATGATAAACCATGTTCATTTAATTTGACTGAAATTTCAAATGGTTTAATGTCGGCAGGCTCTTTAGAAATACATTTTTTTCGTAGTTACAAAATATCTACAGAAAACATTATAAGAATCATTACGAATCAGCGTAGTTTTTGAGGTTCTCTATCGTTTGCCCGAATTTAATTTGCCATAATCGTATCACTTGCCATAATATTCATTTGCCATAAAGGATTTTTTTCTGAAACCGTGAGCTACTCAGAATTGTTATAAAATAAACCTAACCTAACCTATTGGGCTCTATACGAGGGTATGTTAAAATTATCTGAAAGGTTGCTCGTTTGATTTTAATCAACATTTCAAGTACTCCATACTAACAACATACGAAAAAACAACTTTAGGTATGTAATTACTAAGAAAAAAAGGGTAAATAGGTTTAAAAACTTCGCTGGTTCGTAATGATTCTAATTATGTAAGATACCACTGAAAACTTATGAAATAAAACATGAAGTTGACGATTTTTCGTGACATGGACAGGGAAAATTAAAAAAAAAACATTAAAATTATTCACCGAAACTAGTAAAAATCGCTGAGCATACATAGGGGTTAAATCGATAGCTTTTTAGCTGCTCTATCAGCCCTCTCAGTTTTGGCGTGGGTTTTTGGGACACCTAGTATCTATACAGAAAATACGTACCTAATTAAATACTTACATAAAAAACTCATAACAAATACTCGCGGTCATCACACAAATATCTGCTCTTACCGGGATTTGAACCCGGGACCGCCAGCTTCGTAACGAGGGTCGCTGCCAGCTAGGCTAATATGTCGTCGTTATGTCATTAGGCTGGGGCTATATTGTCTGCCACATTTTTTTTGTCATATTGTGTTTTAAGTCATCCTATTATATAATATTATAAATGCGAAAGTTTGTGTGTGTGTTAGGTTGTACTCCGTCATGCTGCAATGTCAGGACGGATTTTGATAAAATTTGGAGTAAAGATAGCTTATCTGGATTAACACACAGGCTCCTTTTAATCGAAATTCACGCGGACGAAGAGGCGGGCAGGAGCTAGTAATATTATGATAGCGAAAGTTTGTGTGTGTGTTAGTTTGTACTCATTCACGCTGCAATGTCAGCACTGATTTTGATGAAAATTGAGATAGATGATACCCTGGATTAGCACATAGACTACTAGAAAAGACATAGAAAAGTTTAAAGTTCCTGAGAGAATAACGAAAATCGAAATCTATGCGGACGAAGTCGCGGGCAGAAGCTAGTGCTTATTATATAAATCACGACTCTACTAACAGCATTGTTTTTTTATGGCAAGGAGAAGGCTCGCGACTGTAGTAGGTACCAAGAGTTTCTGAGTAAAACCGCAGACAGATGGACAGACGGACATAGCGAAACAATTATGGTCCCTTGTTGACTACGGAACCCTAAAACTGCATGCGTCAAAGCTTTTACGGTTCATTTTCGTTTATCCCACTGGTGACCTGTTTACCTGTGCTGATTCAGTGGTGCGTGCAGTTCACAATTGAATTTGCACCCTATCTGCATGACTTAACACGAAGAATGCACGGCTGGTCTGATAATAAGATCTATTGTAGTTTGTTTATTAATCTGTGTTGATTATTATTTAAATAATTAAATATCAGGTGACTATCTCCCACAAATTGACCTAGTCTCAAAGTAAGCCATAAATTTGTAGGTAATAGTACCTAATGCCTCGTACCCATAGGGGTACGAATGTCAATTGCCATGCCACTTTAGGAATTTTTAATTTAGTCGGTTAACTCTACTACTGTGCGCCAGTTTTATATTTTTAATTTAATATTTTGAATTAAGAAGATATGGCCGTCTCTATCATCAACAACTGTCGGATAAAGTCGGCTATATTCGATTGTGGTAAGAAAGAAATGTTACTACTGTCTTTGTCATATACCATGCAAAATTTTCGAAAGATGTCAAATGCCGAATCAAATTCCCGCGGTATAAAAAAAATACTGCAAATGGACGCTGTTACACAATAATCAGTCAATCCACAACTATTTAGCAATAAAGTGACAGCCCTTAATACTATAATCATGGGTTGACATTTAATTGCTAAATAATTGTAGGATAACACATTTTTGCGTAACAGCATCCAAATTTAAATAACTTCACAATGGCATAACAATTAAAATCCGGGATTGTACAAAACACCCAGACTCAGGAACAAATACTAGCGCTCATCACACAAATATTTGCCGATACCGGTGGCCCGTTTCACGAAGCTACAAGTTACAAATTACAAGCGGAACTCTCTTTCTAACAAAGAAGTTAGAACTAGAATTCCGCTTGTAATTTGTAACTTGTAGCTTTGTGAAACGGGCCTCGGAAATCAAATCCCAGGCCGCTAGGTTTCTCGTATTTAAAAGTTTTATTCAAATCAAATGATTCGCGAGTCGATGACAAACATTTAATTTTGACACTCGTATCACACCAATATGTCTCGGTATAAATTAATTGTTAAAATGTAGTTTGTGTAAATTTTGTTCTTAAGTCACACAAACTCATTTCTCGAAACTCACTAGACTTACCGCCTTTTTCACAATCGTCAAGTAAACTCTACTACTCTTTTTAACACTTGAAAATAGACAAGGAGAGAGCCAAAAAATTAAATTTTAAATGGCAGATAAATTTACTCGTCGATTGTGAAACAGGCCCTAATAAGATTAGTCCTTGCGGTACATTTAACTAGCAGACTTGTAGAAAATCATATTGACATTCTCACGTTGTCAAGTGTCACCCCATACATTTTGAGTGATAGAAAATAAAAACGTTACAAGAGTTTGCACCTTGGCATTCCTGAGGGGCCTGCCAAGATGCATTAAGCTAACTAGCGTTTCTATTCGATTCGTTTTTAAACCAATCGCGTCACTCGTAGATGACGTGCTACGAAAAGTCACGTGATCTACCAGTGCGCGATTGGTTTAAAAACGAAACGAATAGAAACGCTAGTTAGCGCAATGCATCTTGGCAGGGCCCTATGGAGGCCTACTAGGCTAGCCGCCTCGTTAAATTCTATCGCAAATATTGAAAATACATATTTTCAAAAGTCTTTCAATTACAGTTCAGTGATATGCTATGTAACTATAGCTACTTACAATATTTCTAAGACTATAATTCAATTTTGTGTTTTACGGAATGTGTACAGTCGCGAGATTAAATTTGGTGCCAACCTTAGGTCCAAAGTCAATCTGACATTCTACAACAATAAGGTTGAGTTTCCTAAATGTTACAAATGACTTGACATCTCTAATGACATTGACGACTTCAAACAATTTTTTCTTTAATGGGTCCCAAATTAACGCTCGTGACCGTACCTTATTATGTTTATTCGTAGAAGATAATTTATTACACAATCACTGCTCCGTAACCTTTTCAAAATATAATTTCATAAATTTTGACAATAAACCAAAAAGTTACGAGCTTTTCTCGTAGTCGTTATAATTTATGTGAAAATGACGGTAAAACTTCAAAGATGTAAGGCAACGCCTAAAAATATACGTGTCCATTTCACAATATATATAATAGTATTTTTCACAATCGCGTTTTATATGACACTATTGTGAACAATACTTTTTGTACGAGTTCATTAAAATTAATAATTTAAGTCAATAACGAGTATATTAGAAAAATAAATATCGTAAGTACTAGGTATATTGTCTAGATCTACTATGCGACTTCGCATCCGTAATGTTGCAGTACTGTGCTGTGATTGATTAAATACTAGCCAATCACAAAGCGTAGTTTTTTTTTTTAATTATACAGATCCAGCACCGAGTTTAAGTAGATTTTTGACAGATGACGCGACGCTGCTACGTTCCGAAACGCCATAGATTGGCAATTTTGTATCCGATCGAGTCTCCTTAACCAAGGACACATAATATATTATTGAAATACGAAGTTCTATTTTTTTTTTTTTCAGTTGTCTAGAGCGTATCGAAACAGTTATTTCGGTTGTTTCTGAAGTAACATAGACTATTCAACGATGAAAATAGTGACGTTGCAGTATTCTCTATCAAATCTTAATACACAGATTTTAATCGAAACGATCTATTTATGACGAAAACGAAAATATGGACTCGTAGTTCCTTATCATGGTAACCCCCCTGCACAAGTCTTGGATGTTCTGTATATATGTATGTATACAGGGTGTTATGCAGAAGGTTGGACAAACTTCAGGGACTAACTCTGTAGGTCATACTCATCAACTTTTATTATGGGACCAACATCCAAATCGCGAAAAAAAAAAACAGCTGTTCCATACATTTCGGCTGTTTAGCTCTCAAAGTTTGTATGGAACAGCTGTTTTTTTTTTCGTGATTTGGATGTTGGTCCCATAATAAAAGTTGATGAGTATGACCTACAGAGTTAGTACCTGAAGTTTGTCCAACCTTCTGCATAACACCCTGTATAAGCGCTACATTATATCTATACAAGTAGGTATGTTTATTGTTGCTGTATTATAAGTACAAGCCCATAGTACAAGCCTCAAGCTTAGTTTGGGACTAAATCAATTTGCGTGAGATTGTCCCTTAAAATTTATTTATTATCTATTATTATAAGACAATTTTAATCAACGTATCGCTACAGATATATTCCCTGTATAGTTTAACTGCAAAATTGCAGATGAAATACGTTTTTCATCTAATTTTGCGCTCTGTTGCCCCGTGTAATGGATCACGTCAAAATCTTTTACAGCTGACTAAAAAGCTTAGGGAATTCATGTCATAACAGCTTTATTTTTAATGATTTTTGTGAAAAAATTGCTTGGATTATACTGCGTCATAAAACCTTTTCAAATGTTTTGGATAAAATAGAATTATAAATAAATTACAATTAGATTTACTACTAGCTAAACAAATTTCATTGTTACGAGAAAAAATATCAAGTTATATTCTAGGCTGTGTAATAGAAATTTCGAGAATCCATTAAAGATGTTTTTTACGACCCCCGATATAGGGTTAAAAAGAAGGAAAGTAGTTTTTTTTTTTGATCTTTATGCATACCTATACATAGGTGGTCACATAATGAGAAATAGTTGCGTGTTTTTAGATTTGTTCCTAATTCCTAAAGACAAAGCCATTTTTTATGGTTCCAGACGTTTCTCATATTTTGAACGCTCACCCTATATTATTTATTACTGTAAAAACCAATTACTTGTCAAGTTCTTGACAGTCTGAAATTAAAATTGACGTTGAAAACGACAAAACCATTGAAGCAAAGCGGCTCCGACGTTCTTTGATAAATTTCAACCAATTTACAAAACCGTGACAACTGAGATGTATATTAACTGTCTTTTAAATGACGCAACTCAATATATGACGCTATTTCATTTAACACTATAGTGCTATACGAATAGGTTTTAAATTTATATAGCGTCCCATCTCTCGTTATGTCGTTCTTTCTGCGAACGAACGAATGCCATTCTGTGCCTAGCTTTTTAAATCCATACAATATTGACTCCATTGATAGTTCTAGGCATGTAACATGACAACGTTGAAAGGACTCAATTATAGAAGTATCATTTAACAACCGAAAATAAACCATAACGTTTAGGAATAGTGACTATTTCGAGTTGTTAGTTTTGCACAAGAAAACCGCTCACACGATAATTTACGCTTAATGTATGTCTCGTGTCAACTCAAGGTGACTGAAGTAATTTACAGTTAAATACTAAGTGCGTACACAACAGGTAAAAGTACTTATTTCACTGTGAAACTTTGGTAGAAATAAACTGGTTCCGGTGGGTTAGTTATGAATTCGCGAAATAAGTTCAAAATCGTTTTAACCGATTTATTTTTTAATTATGGATTTTGTAGAAACAACCATTTGAAATCTGATTTTATTTTAGTTTTATTGACTTCGACGATCTGAATTCAGTTTCGCGTAGTTGGACATGAAATGCAAAAAACAAACATGACTTTGAATATGTCTGAAATAAATTACCTGCCTGAGTCATTAAAAAAAAACGAAATAATGGGAATGTCTATCGCTGTCTATCGCTTAAAATTCTCATCGTACATTTATTTATTAAATTAGACTTTATTATTTTTATAACAATGATCATTATCTTCTTCTTTAGCTCACGTCAGTGTACTGGATTTAGGTTTCCAATGCATACCAGTCCATTCAATTTAAAACTAACTAAAAAAAAAGGTTTAAAATGGCATCTTATTTTACCATTATGTTTAGTTTAAAATAAGAAACGTATTTTATTTTAATTTATTTTGTTAAATTTAGCTTCGTCTTAAGTAAACTATTTTTAGTTAAATTAAAACATCAAGGGACAATCTCAATCTCACAAAAATTGACTTGATGACCTTGGCCTAGATATATTTTCGATGCTAATAAAAACAATTACATCTCTTTTACATTCGCATCTCAGATGGACTTTCAGTTTTAAAAAAACAACGTTGTTTGTTACTATAACAATTTAACTTTAAACTTCGCATAAATTGGGTACTATCCCCTCATAAATTTAAATTTTTGGTTGGTTAGTGAACTAAGTATTTTTACTTGTTCCAAGATATAATAAGTAAAACTACTAGGTCATACTAAATATGTTTCCACCACGTAGAAGTAATTCCTTTTATCTTTAACTAATAACAACGAGCATTGTCGGTGCTTTTGTTGAAGAGCGAAATTGCTGTTTGTAAACGAAAATAACGTATAAACATATATGTGACTATTATATACTGTATGTATTTATGTGTAGCTAGTTAGCTACAGTAGGTAATAATAGCTGGCATTCAACACGTATCTAATAAACTCTGAAGTTTTATTTAATATTTTTTATTAGTTACATCCAGTCGTCCTCTAGGAGAGATTTTGCTTATTTAATTAAAAAAAACAAAAAACCGCCTTCAAAAAGCAAAAAATATCTTCTTTAAAATGGTAGGTAAATAGGTCAGTCGAACTGAAGTCTGCTTTTGGTTAAAATATTGTTGGACGCCGACTTCAGTTGGACTGACCTATTTACCTACCATTTTAAAGAAGTTATTTTTTGCTTTTTGAAGGCGGTTTTTTGTTTTTTTTTAAACATTTATTTTATTTTATACTTTTTAGTGATCCTATTTATGCTGTTACGTAGCTCCACTTCTAAATATTAATAAGAAACTATAGAACATTTCAAGCTCGCCGCAGACAACGCCGCGGGAATGTCATAGTCATATTTAAACCTAAATGTGCTTCGTCATAGTCGCTCAACTTCCTTTATCGAAATATCTTATCGCCACCCTTGAAATAGGTACCGTTAAGGAGTTCCGGTGGCCATCTGTGGTCTTCATCATCAGTTCCACTTCACCATATAGTACTTTTCAAAAGCAAATGCATGAGTTACAGTGAAAAATACCAAAATCGCTATAGGTGTGCCTATAATATTTGAGGAGTTATCTTGATTTCTCCATGATCCCATCATCAGATCCTGACGTGGTAACAATGGGACCAACTAGAAAGTATACCCATTCGAACAACGAAAATTTTTTTCAAATCGGTCGGTGGTCTTCGAGTAATCGGGGAATCTACATAAAAAAAAAAAAACCCGACGAATTGAGAACCTCCTCCTTTTTTTGAAGTCGTTTAAAAATATTTAATTTACAATAGGTATATCGTGACACTAATTGACATATCAAAAGTTACGGTTCATATTAGCTATAGTCTATTTTTAGCACTATTTAATGTTACCTACATTGAAGCAACCAATGTAATGTCAATTTACCTGGCGAGGCGTTCCTTCGTAGATCAAAAACATCATAAGCATACATAAAACCTTTATTTCAGTTTAAAAAAAACAAAGTTTGACAGTATGTAATTTGACCAAATTAAAAGTGCTTAAATTAAACCACAATTTTAATATAAGCTGAAGTGTCCTCCAAATTAACAACAACTTTTAAAATTACTTATCATAATGTAACTAATGCTCAGATGTGCCCTAGTAACTCGTGAATTCGTGTGTTTTGCACTTTAATTCGTGCACTTGTAATCCGTGCGTGAGTGTACCCGTGCGTATTACACGCACATGCGTGCTATTGGGATACACGTGTGCAACTGTACTTAACATCCGTGCACGCTGCGTGCATTTGTGAACTGTGCGTTCGTGTACTTATCGTCCATACGTACCGCCCGTTTAAGCTTAAGTTTGACTTAAATGTTGTGTATGTTCATGTGTTCTAAACACAAAGTGTGCTATTGGAATTAGTGCGTGTAATAGTGATCTTACCGTCCGTGCCTTTTGCACGCGTAAGTGTGTACTTATAATTGCGATTGTTGCTTGCGTACGCATACTTATCTATGCGTTTTGCACGCTCCGTGCACTTTTGACCAATACTGTGTACCCGTGAGTTCTGCACGCGTAACCGTGCATTTGTGCCCCGTGCGTTCTGCACGCGTAACCGTGCATTTGTGCCACGTGCGTGCAAACCGGCAAGTTGCACGCGTGCTCGGAGTGCGCGCGGCGTGCGCGAGCCGCGCGCGCGCATGCAGCCTCGAGCCATGCGCTGAGACCATGGAGACCATCGCCGAGGATGCTGAGGCGGATCTTGAGCTCGGTAATACCCACTACGTCTATTATCGCATCCATCTTATCCAGTCTGATTTGGTAGAGATGGGCCCTTTCGGATAAACTTCCGGTAGTGACCCTGCCTACAAAGCTAGCGACCCCGGGTTCGAATCCCGATTAGGGCAAACATTTGTGTGATACTGCCTAATACAATCTACACTCCGTAACATTAAAATAACAGAAATAAAAAAAATGAATTTATTTTAGAACTGTACTGTGGCAACATTTGTGCATTTTGAGTTGTAAACTGGTTCGTCTAATTATGAATTCTATTAAAATTATTTTCTGCCAATGTAACAGAAAACCGTATAAACTTTTTCCTTTTAGTTGTAGTTGTTTTTTTAGGTCATCCCAAAAGTGATAGGCAAGGATCAAAGATCATGCAGCCAATTCTTTTTTTTTTATTGTTTCGATTTCAAGTCAAATAAAGGCCTTGGCCAGTTATTCAGTATTTATAAATTAAGTCATTTCCATTGCAAATAGGGCTATCGAGAGTAAATGACATAAAAAGTGATAATATATTCACTTGAAACTATTATCTCGTTACTAGAATCGAGTTTGCGTTTAGAAATGTCAAACTCAACTCTAGTAACGAGAATAGAGTTTGACGTTCTAAATCAAATATTTTGACAGCTCTATATTTAGTGATGGATTACAGTTTCAAATTGGATCGGGTCCAAGCTACGTTATGTAGCCAATAAATTATGAATTGAGTTATAAAATAAAATGGTAACTCTCTGATTGAAAAAAAAACGCTTTATAGTAGTAGTTTGTCCCGAACTGTTTGATTAAAACATATATTTTCCTCTACGATTCTTCTACATTTTTTACTAGAATCGGATAAAAAATAGAAACAAAACGTTTAAAAAACATACAGACTCACGAGTTGACTTTAGAAATTAAGACATGTAAATATCGTATAAAATCAATCCGTCACTTGGTCACCGTCGGAAAAAATTGGTTTCAAACTGAGCAACGCCAGGTCTTTCAGGTACTAGGGATTTAAAAAGTAAGTGCTGACGCGTCCATACAACACTTTACAACTTTGTTTTAAAGCTTAAAAGCTTTTTCAAATCCTTATAAAATATACATTTTAACCTTAATTTATTAGTTAACGATAAGTGTAACTAATACAATTGGTTAAGAACTTGGTCTAAATCGATAATTCATGGGAAAAACGCAAGTGATTCTAATTCTGTAACTAATGTATGTAAGAACTTAAATAGTGATGAGAAATATGAATATTTCAGTACCTATCGACTCGACCTAAATGTTTTGTTAAGTCATAATTATATTGTTCAGTAGGTACTTCATCGAAAATGTCAGAATAATCGATACGAACAGCACTATAGCACTACGCAGATTATACGTCACTGCTGACATGCACAACCATGAAGTTTCAATATTGATAATACTGACAGCAGTAAAACAATGTTAAACTTTTTTGTTGTGTGTGACGGAGTAGAAATAACAGTATTTATTTCTGCTGTCAACTTTATCAATATTTAGTTACTTCATGGTTGAGCAACGTGTCAGGATCGACTTCTAGTCTGCCTGAGACTTTTTATCTAAGTTACCTAATGAATTTTACTCCTTGTTTTAACAAGGTGTATTTCACCAATGTCAACTACGTGTATTAAATACATAAGTCCATGGATATCACACGCGAGAACCATTGTTCAGTTAAGAGTATTTAATCTAAACACTAAACTAAGACTAAACAGAATATGGGGATAGTTCCATGCGCTTCTGTCAAGTACTGCCTTTACTTTAGGTTTAATTTAAGAGATTTTGGCTAAAGCGCTATACCGTAATTCCGGTAAGACTTGTACGTTTGCGTAAATGTACTTTTGAGGAATTTGAATGTTTAGTAGTTTAACATAATACGTCAATTTGCCAGGTTATACATTTTCCACGTGTCATTAGTCATGTCACGTCGGGAAATGTATAATACGGCAAATTTACGTATCATATCAAACTGCTAAACAATAAAATTCCTTGATAGTAACGCATAACAAAGTTTAGTAGATTGGATACATTATAATAGCCTTAGACAACCAAGTCCACGTTAATAAAAATTAATAAGAATTCTTACATAAACAACATTTTCTAATGTTAGCGTAGCAAGTTACAGCCTTGACTCAAGTGGCGTTATTTATCGCCGTTAAAGTTAACTGCAATTTTATTAAGTTAATTTATCTAGTTCAATGTGTCCCGAGGGAATGACAAGGCGACCTAGATGCATCGTTCCCTGCTAACAGTTTATTAGACGTAATTGATTAATTAGTGGCGCCATCTGTTGACAATCTTTAATAATGATTTTAACCCTCAGCGGGCCTTGTATGGTTGCGTTTATCGTGTGAGAAAATATCGATAAAGCATCCGTCACTATCGTACTTATTTACGTGTCTAAAAGTGACGGAAGTTTTATCCACATTTTGTCACGCGATAAACGCATTCATATTAGGCCTACAGTGTACCGTACCTTAGTCAAAACGATAAGTTAGCCATTGCATAGGAATGAGGTTAAGCTGATGACAGATCGTGTCGACGGCTATGTCAATAATGGCATGGCGATTTTCACGAAATCTAGCTAAGAACCACCCCGATTGAATTAAGTATGATCATCATCATCATCAGCCGCAAGACGTCCACTGCTAAACAAAGGCCTTCCCCACGGTTTTCCACAATGATCGGTCCTTTGCTGCTGTCATCCAGCGGTTTCCCGCGACCGCGGCCGCCACTCTAGAACCTTCCCGCTCCAACGGCCATCGGTTCTACGAGCAATGTGCCCCGCCCACTGCCACTTAAGGTTTTCAATTCTCTTTAGTTCTCCTGCGGATCTCCTCATTCCTGATTCGATCTCGCAAAGAGACACCCAGCATAGCTCTTTTCATCGCCCTTTGAGTGACCTTGAGCCTTCTTATGAGGCCCTTTGTGAGCGACCATATCCCACATCTCCACGTCATCACTGGCAACACACACTGATCAAAGACTACGAATATGAATTATGTAGGGTACTTGTTTTTTTCTATATTTCTATTTCCAAATATGGTTGAATAAAAAAACGGTAGTAAGGTCAATATGAATAAATGTAAAAAAAAAATTTACAATGACGATAACTTTGAACTATAACCCTAATATGAAATCATATACACCTATTTCTTTAAATAGTTATCGAAATAACCATCTACAAACATTCAGTTAAATATAAATGAATACATGTTATATTCCATATTTAACCTTAATTGCGAATAATGAGAAAATGCGGCAAAAAAGTCATAAGTTAATAATTCATAATGTAGACCTTATCAGGCGTGCATTTTAGGAGCAACTTTAGAGATTCAACTAAAACTATTTATCGATATCGATAACATATTATTAAGTAAAAAATTACACATCTAAATAAAGTTGAAATTAAAAAGTTTTTATAGTCTTGCACCTTTTACTGGTTCGGTGTAGACCGCTACCATCTTGGATATTAACTTGACACTAAGCAGTGTTTAGCGCTGTTGTGTCTATCCCCCTTACTATTAAACGTTGAGTAACGGTTGTATAGCTATACAATGTTTTGTCCTTATCTGTTAAATTCAAATGTCGCAATGACAGATAAGGACAAAACATTGTATAGCTATACCACCGTTACTCAACGTTTATTAGTTAGGAGGTATATGTGTAATTAAAAAAGCCTTTCAAATTATTTGTATGCGGCATTCCATTTTATTTACTCCATGTGGCCTAATGGTTGGCTGGTAGATGCCTTAAAGCAATAAGTCCACTATTTTTACTGTTAATATTAATATTATTCACATACGAACATTGTTGTTTCCAATTTGAATAAACCTCAACTTTTGCCATCCAAAAATATCGATAATACTCAATCCCTAGTCAATTATTTAATGCATTCCATAGAATATACATACGAGTAGGTGGAACATAAATTAACTTAAACGTTATGAGATCGTTATGGACCCTGTAGGGCACGGCAACTTATAAGTCGTCGATACTCTAGTTTTGGCACAACACTACGCTTGCAAATACGTTGTCCAGTTGTCTGCGATATAATTAATATTTTGTGCTCTAGGTCACCTTGTTACCCAATGTGGTAATATAACTATTTACCACTCCTAATGCAAATGTTACTAGATTTACCTAAAGCGTATACATTACGCCTTAATATCTGTTAAAGTAAACGAATGCATTAGACACTTAGGTCTCGCACAAACGTTTCAATTGACTGAGCGAAGTGAGATCAGTCAACTGAGATGGTATTAGTATGTTTGTATGTTTGTTGTTGTAACTTATGCACTGCTAATCAGGTATTGATAAAAAAAAGATTAGTTAAAATTAATACTCAAACACAACAAATAACATTTTGCAAAGAAGACCAATATGAACCGATTAGAAATATTTAACTGTGCATGAACTAGATTTACAATATTTATATCATTTGCGGCGTTTAATACCGCCATTATTCGAAACGATGTATAAACAAGTTATTTTAGTAACGACTTTACGTCTGTTTGAAGAATAGTCACAACATGCAAATGTTTACATAAGCTGGCTTGTAATCCCAATTGGAACACACCATTATATTACAATGAATTCATATATGAGGCAAGAGTTAATGGGAATGTTGGAAGAGGGCGGCAAAGGCGAATGTTCCAGGATCAGATCGGGGAAGTATTAAGAAAGAGCCAGGTCAGGAGACCCTAAACCGACGCACGTGTATGAAGAGACTTATGAGTGTGGAGGAAGCGAGGGAAGTTTGTCTGGATCGTAGCAAGTGGAAGGAAGTGGTCTCTGCTCACCCCTACGGGAAAGAGGCGTGATTGTATGTATGTATGTAATTCATTAAATAGTCATTCAAAAAGATTTTAAGAATAAGGTTAATGCAGCTCTATTCTAATAGGTAAAACCTTTTGGCATGTTATCGTATTAACGTTATCATAGCTCTTATTTACTTGACAGTTATTGGGCCGAGTTTATAACAATACGATCATAATGTGAAAAACAATATTGTTTTACCGAGTAGAATAGAGCCTAGTGTCATACTTTAGTGTATTTGTTTCACAAAAAAATACACAATCGAAATCCTAAAAATGTATGGCACAGTAATGCACTTTAACTGTTAGATAATATACAGGGTGTCCCATAAATCGAAGTTAACCCGCCTAGGACTGATAGAGCAGCTAAAAAGCTAAGGATTAAACCCCTTCGTATGTTCGGAAAATTACAAAAATTCTGATTAAAATGCTCAATGCTCTGAAACTAGTAAAAATCGCTGAACATACATAGGGGTTAAATCGATCGCTTTTTAGCCGCTCTAACAGCGCTAGGTGGGTTAACGGCAATTTACGGGACACCCTGTATGTAAAAACCCCCGATATAATGGTGACCTCTTCTTCCAGAGCTGATATCTCTTAAACGGCTCAACCGAGTTTCATAAAACCTAGCTAAAAACCACCGCTATAAAACCTGTTTTTAAATAAGACAAACCGCATTCAAATCGTTTCACCAGTTTAAGAGCTACGGTGCCACAGACAGACACACACACACATAGCGGTCAAAGTTATAACATCCCCCTTTCGCGTCGGGGGTTAAAAATAAACGTCCTTAAAAGACTCATAAACAAAAGAAAGCAATAAAACAAAATGGCGTCATTGAGTTCAGTGACCCCCGTAAAACTTCGAGTAACATTCGATGCTCTCTGGCATGTGATGGATCGCTGGGACACCCGAAAACACAAGTGAAAATAAAGGACTTGACAGAAGCGCGTGGAGCTAACCCCATGTGCTTCTGTAAAGTCCATTAGAGAAAATTCTCTTTTACCGAACCATTGTATTCGCGTGTGATACTCATGGACTTATTTCTCTAATAAGCCAATGGGAGAGTCTATAAATAACTCGACATTGGCGAAATACACCTTAACAGAGGGCTCAGACAAGATGCACTGCGCTAACTAACGTTTCTATTCGATTCGTTTTTAAACCAATCGCGTCACTGGTAGACCACGTGACTTTTCGTATCACGTCATCTTCCAGTGACGCGATTGGTTTAAAAACCTTTAGTTGTTAGTTAGCGTAGTGCATCTTGTGTGAGCCCTCTGGAGTGAAAGCCATTAATTAAGAATAGAATAGAAGTGAAAATAAAGTCTATTCATAACATTGAACTCAGATGGCGTTACTAGCTCATCGGAAAAGTGACAAGTCATAAATAGGATCCCTTTGCAATGAAACGCATCAATTTTTTACGCATAATTTATCTTTTCGCATAACACCCTTTTAGACTGACATTGCAGAATTTAATAAACGTCTATTTTGTAGATTAGGTTAAGTTAGTTTTTATTATAATTAAAATAAAACCGTTTCTATTGTAAAAACAGTTTTCGGCCAAATGATTTTATGCGTAAAGATGCATTATGCGTAAGAAAATTATGCGATCCAACAGTGTACCGTCATAAATAAGTTCTGCGGATTTCTGTATCGTATTTGAGGCAATCACCTAAAACCTACAACGATGTTTAGAAAGGATAACACACACAAAAAACGATTGATAAAAAAAAACTTGAAAAATATGTTAAAAATATTGTAGCTCCATCTGACCACCAATCTCTAGTTATACCCAAAAAGAGAGGTATTATAAGTTTTGGAATCCCTTAATGCATAAAATCTCAAATCAAATACTTTATTTTCAGACTTTACATCCATACAAAAAAGACTTTCAACATCATACCTACTGTCGAATAAGTACCAATGGACTCTTGACCAATGAAATCTTTCCGCATAACATCCTTTTAGGTAAGGTTAGGTTAGGTTTAGGGCTCTGGATATCCGTGATACACGCCGACCCGTGGCTACGTGTTCTTATCCCCAGCGGTACTAAGATCACGAATTTCACGAACACGGCCAGTACGTAGCCCGTACCTGCGTTCGCGTCCGGATTCACGTGACACGCCAAGATACGTAACCCGTCAAATTTTAGTATTCGAATGATACGAATACTTAGATTTCCAATATTTATATATTCGAATATTTCGAATAATTCGAATATTTTTGAAAATAAAACGTTGCTGGCGGACCTGATCCGCGTGTTTTTAAGGTACGTGTACACGGACCTACACGGGTACACGTGACTTAATTACACGTGCCGAACGGGCCATAAAACCGTTGCCGTGTAACACGGAAACGGGCGCACGGCTACGGGTACACGAAACACGGTCACGACCCCAAGCCCTAGTTAGGTTAGGTAAGTTTTTTAATAATTAAAATAAAACCGTTGTCTATTGAAAGAACTGTTATAGGCCAAACGAATTTATGCGAAAAATACGTTTAACGTCAAAAAAATATGCGATTCAACAGTGACTTTTACGCGTGTATCTGTCTGTGGCATCGTATCTTCCAAACGAATTGACGTTACCAACGTCCTAAATTTATTTGTCAAAATGACTTTTGACTTTAGTTGACCGACATAAGATTATTTTTCGAACTAACGAAATTTGACGTGGGCCTTATGAGGTGAGATATCAGCTCTAACATAAGGGGTCAACATTATGTCGGGGTTTTTATTTATTTATTAACTATCTATAATTATAATCTTGTTACATAATTTGATTTGCAACAGAAGTTTAGTAATAAATCAAGCGGCAAAGCTGTATGCGCAAAATTGCAATGCCTAGGAGTTAAAAGCCAAGAAGGTACCCATAACAAATTGTAATATGATTAAGGAAACTATCATAATATTTGGATATGACATAAGGGCTCGATGCGATCGTCCTGTACCCTTACCATGAGGTACAGTTACCGTAGTATTCTTATAGAGTGCGAAAGACAGTACCCTACTACTAAGGGCCGACTTCACCAACCAATTGAACAGACGGTTAAGTCTTAATCAGCTGTTAATCAATACATTTGACACCCGTTAAACCGCTAACCGTCCGCTAAATTGTCGGTGAACTCGGCCCTTAACCGATTTGAATGAAATGTGGTAAACTATGGAGATAGCTTTAACCATAGGAAAAACTATTGATTTCTCAACAAATAAAGAAAAAACGAAAGTGAAAAGTAGAGAGGGTCTTCATACAAGAAACGTTCTTTTTAAATGTATAATTTTTATTGTATCGTCAAAATGGTAAAACATACAAGCGTCAAATTTACTATTATTTTAGTACAAACCCGAAATAAAAACAAAAAATAACTACTATAAACCGATCAGGTGTCAAAATTGTATTTAGATCGGAATATAACAAAACCTATTGTGCGGAGGTATGGAACCCTCGGTGCGCGAGTTCAACTCGCCCTTGACCGATTTTTTTAATTATGTAACATGGCCAAAAGCTCTATTTTATTACCTACCTATGTTTTTGCATTAAGTAATTCATTTTTTTAAGATTTTCTTCATATTTAATCAAAATACCGTCCGCCTTTACACCTGCCATTAAAAGTTTTAATGAGGGTACGCTGTAACGGACACCGCGAACCAACTTAAACTAAGCAAACAGCCATGTTGTTCTCAACTCTCCTCACTTTTCAACCCGACGGACGACTTATTAAGACGCCAAATATTCTCGTAAGGCCCACCATCATACTACAAAAAGCAAGTTTTTTCTCAGTGAGACTCTTTGAATCTACCATTATGGCAATATAGTTCAATTACGTTTGTTCGAAAATGTCATTTTCAATTTATGAACATAGAAAAATAAACTTTATGCCTTTGCAATACAATTCAAATTGAATTGCCTTGATAATGTACCTACATCCTATTGCACACAGGGCCTTACGAGGACATGATAAAATCTGCAGTTTTTCGCGATCAGCATCGCAATATCCATTACGCTTAAGTTACTTTTCTTAAGATAAATTAAACTTTGGACATTATTCCTTGAGACTATAAAACGTGAGAACACGATTAGAAACAAAATTAAACTATCGAGGATTTTTAATTTTTCGCATGTTTTTGGTTGAATCTCCGAAACCCGAAACTCCGAATCTTTATGATTTTTGATTCCATAGTTGTGTACTTACAACTTCTTAATTCTGGTAAACCATTATTTTAATAAATGTTGTAGTTTTAAAGTAAACAGAAATTATTTGAATTTTAAGCTGCAATCAAGGCGCGCGCAAACTATCTCCACTCACCTTCTTCAACTCGCACGCATCTTTTACACACAACAACAACATAGGCTTAGTCAAAATAAACCCTAAATCTATTTATCTATGAATGCACTCCTGCCCTGCATGGATTAATTTCATTCATGCACAAACTTAATTAATTCCCACGCAGGCAGGACAATAGACATAATTTAAACTGCACCACACATGATCTGGATTCATGACACGTTTGGTACTGAATAGAACAAACGATCTATATAAAACAACGCCATCTATGTACGCATTGGTAACGTGCTCACTATCATCGAGTTCTATTATGTAACTAAGTCATGTTACTGAAGTTTTAAATAGTAATTATGATTCAGAGATGATGATTTTTTAACGGCCTTTTTTTAAATTCCGAGAAAGTTACCAATATCGAAAATTATAGGATTGACCTACGCTATGGTACCCTTACCATGAGTTACAATTATCGTACTCGGTCATTATAGTAGGAGATCCGAATAGGAGACGATTTGGACCGGGCTGTTTATTCGATAAAAAGTATTTTATACCAAATGTAATATGCTAAGTAATATATGGCGAATAGGTAGGCTGAAAAATTTCAGTCCTGTATACAATTAATAAAAAAAATAAAAATAAACTTCGTTTTAAAAAATTACACTAGCTTGTTTAATGGAAAGTATGAAGCCTATAGAATATGCAAACGTTAGTTTGTCAATTTTTTTCTCGTCAAGCTATTGGGTAGGCAGGTATAAACAGGTAAGTCGGTACTAGTAATTTGCACCAAACCTAACGTTTGCATATTCTATAGACTTCATACTTTCGATTAGTATGTAATTTGTCTATTAAACAAACATTTGCAATTTTAAAAAAAAGTTTTTTTTTTTTAATGATATAAGTACTGGACTGAAATTTTTCAGCCTACCTACTCGTATTGACCACATATTATTTAGCGAATTAAATTTGATATAAAATACTTTTCATCGAATAAACAGCCCGGTGCAAATCTTCTCCTATTCGGATCTTAGACCATTAGGGAGTCGAATGCTATACCATGAGTTAAATTAAAAGTAGCGAGTCGAATACTCTGTCCCTCGTAGACCTCGCAGTATTCTTAAAGAGTGCGAGGGACAGCATTCGATTCGCTAGCAAGTACAGTAGTTAGTAGATAGTAGCTAGGGATAACGCACTCGACTGCATATTGACTGAAAACTTTATTTTTAACCGACTAAAAAAAGAAGTAGATTCTAAATTCTGGTTTTTAAACCGGCGGCTCTTTAATGATACTTTCGGACTCAGAACTTTTTGAAAAACCATTTCCTTTGAACTTTAGCATTTGTTTATTCACTTTCTAGTATTTAGTTACTACCTACTAAGATCTGACACAGACGTCTAATTTTTTATTCTGGTCAACTATTACGAATATAAAAAAAATCTGTCTTATTGAAATAATATTACGTTTCAAGAGATACAGTGATTGTAAGGTTTCAGCATAAACAACGAACGGTTCATGAAATACAGCTCGCTGATAGACAGACAGACAGACGGTCAGTGAAGGTTTAGTAAAAAAAAGCAGAACAAAAGCTGGCTTGCGGCAATATGTTTTGCTTGTACCTTGTACAACCGAGGTCAAAGATAATGTGCACCTTATTTCAATGGGATAAGGTGCCAAAGTGAAGACATACACGTCTCTGTACTCCACTGGTACAAGGTATCATTTAGTTGCATTTGTTGTTATACATACTTACTTGTTCGTAGATCATAAAGTGAGGCAGCATTCGGCCTACTTCTGTGACATCGCGCAAGATTACATCTATTTCCATAGTGCACAGTGTTCGAACAATAAGCCAATAACGACCTTGGACTCTATTTCACTTTAATATACAAAATAATACAAAACCTTTATTTCAGGCACGAGGCCAACGTTTGCAAATACCTTACAGGCTTAACATACGTATAATCGGTATAATAAATGAGACTTAAAACATTATCAATTACTACACTTTCGGGGTAAAAGCTAGCCGGCGGCTACGGAATCGTCGAAATACGGTGGTGGCCATAATAATAGGACTTAATCATATTGAAAATCAATCAAAAATTTATTGCGCAATTATATATTTAGGAGGCAATTTTGTATGGAAGCGCACACACTTTCCTTAATGAAAAAAAATAATGAAAAAAAGTTTATTGAATATATGAAACATTTCAGTGGATATATCACGACCCTACATCCTGAGCTAGGAAACCCTGTGTTACAGGATGCAGAAATCACATTTAAAAAAACACTTAACCTATTTAAACAAGCAACATTTAACATTTACCATTTAACATTTACCATTTAACATTTACATTATTGCTATTTCATGTTATGTATGAGCTGTGTGTGTGTGTGTGTGTGTGTGTGCGTACAAGTGCGTATGCATGTAGGGATGTATTAGATTAATTATGTGCTAAATAAATACATAGATACGATTCTACAGTAGTTTCTACAATAGTTGCCTATTTTGTCACGGCAAGAAGAAGTTCGGTCTCGTGGTAATCAAGCTGTGTAAGCCATTTTTTTAGTAGTGACTTACTGGGGTGCCTATTTATACGATGGTGTTTGCAAAATGTTTTCATGGCCAATTGAGAAATGAAAGTGTGGTATCTTTGAGCGAATTTCGTACATGTTTTTTGGCTTTCCCAGCGCTCTCGGCGTCTTATGTCCGCTTGGAAGACCTGGTCGTGGAGTCTGCCATAATTGTACATAACTTTTCTCAGGAACAGTTGGCGAACAGTGAGGACATTAGCAACCTTGTAGAGTTCTTTGGTGCTATAGCGTGACGGTTTTCTAAATATGACCTTGAGAAGGGACCGTTGCGCTTTTTCCAGACTTAATAGATGTGTCTTTGCCGCTCCCCCCCAGACCGAGTTACAGTAACCGAGCACAGATTCAAAGAGGGCGAAATAAACGGTTCTCAGCAGTTCCGGATACGCAATGTTTCTTAAGGTTCGAAAGTTAATAATAATTCGTTCGAAGGTTAATATGTGGCTATATGACAACATTTGGCCAGAAGGTTAACAGTTCTTAAATTAAAACTTAACTGTGTTTTAAACCATATTGTTATCGTATTGTTTACGTTATGGTAGCTCTTAATTACCTTTCAGTAAAGGCGGGCGTAGCGTTAAAAGCAATATGGTTTCAAAAGCAACATGAGTCAAAACAAAGTAAAAGAAGCCCTTAATCTTAATGGAAAGATCATTTATGCACCACACACATACTTTTATTTGCTAATCGTAAGTTAAGAAAGTTCTTCGTCGTGTATGCGTGCGAGTTCTGCTAATTTGTCTGTTTTTTTTCTTACAGATGTCATACATTTTTGATTTTTTCTAAATGTATTCATTTATTTATTTTAATAGGTAATTGATTAACTGATAAAAGCAATTATCTACATAATGATGTGTCTAAAATTAATTAATATTAATAAAAGCATGTCTCGTACTGTCTCTTTATGATTTACTGCGGCCTAAACTAAGACAGCCCACTTGACCTGAGCATTGTCCTCTCACAAAAGGAACGAGATGAGGCTAGATATTGTTCCACACATTACTATTTAGGGTTCCGTCGTCACATAGGAAGACGTACGACCTTTCAAGTTATTCTTTAAAAAAACAAACAGCAAACTAAAGTTGTTTCGCGCGCTGCCGAAAAACAAAGGCGGCTAACTGCAATGTAGTACTTGAAGCATTATATACTCTATGGGTAACCATATTAGATTTAAAATGCTACTTACTAAATAGCTAGTACGTTAGCTGCCTTCTTCAGTATCACGACAGTAATAGGGGCCGGACTGACAGGCGGAGAGGGATCGGTGATAGTGCAATACTGCGTAACTAAAAAAATAATAAAGATGCAAAATTAAGCTTAGCGGGTGAGTTAGTAAGGTTCATTTTGCAACGTGTTGAAATTGCTACTTACGCGCTATCACCTACGATAGATACGTCTAGGCCTTTGACAAGGTGCTTTACGATATCGAAAACGATATTCGAAAACTGTCAAAATGAACGCCCTTCATCAGTGTATTCATAGATCAGATGCTCTTCCAGGCGTTCTCAATGCGTCTTTCGCTCTCTTCCTCTCGCTCTCTCTCTCTCTACATATTATTAATCCCACATGGTGGTGGGGTCAGCTTTCCTGAGCTTTCTTGTCCACTTCGCTCTTTCCTCGACATCGTCGTCGGATGCCTGACACTCCTTCATATCCTTCAGCACTACATCTTTTTATCTTGTTCTGGGTCTACCCCTGGATCAACGACCAGAGACAAAAAGATAATGCCAAGTTCCCAACGTAGTCAGGATGACTCCATGCGTCTTTCACTAATTTGGCTAAAATAGTCTACACCACGGAATTTGAAAGTTCCCTAAGGAACAATTAACGTGTTCTACGCAGACGAAGTCGTGGGGCAGAACTAGGAGGACATAACTCGAAACTATTCGTTTATATAACCCTCAAATGCCCAGGCTATATTATTTAATGGGCGGTCAAATGGCCGTAATGGCTCATATCTCCTCTGGCCTTGTTATTTCATATGAACGGTTATAACTCATCTTGGAATGAATTCTTGAGGCTAGAAATATGACAATGATTAAGACCTACCGCTAGGCAACGGTGTTCGCATTTTTATTTTCCAGTGTGTAAATAAGGCAACTGGGAATTACTACCATAGAGCAGAGTTACCTGTGGTCCGCGGACCCCCGGGGGTCCGCGAGTATATGTACGGGGGTCCGCCGAAGTCTCACCCATGGACCATTTAACAATAATAAATAAATGTCACTAAAAGTCTCGTAATCGCTATGCTTAGTAAGCATGGCGAACGTGCTCCAGCGAGCGGAGTCCAAGACCGAACCACATACCTCTATGAAAAGGCATTCTCTTCCCTTGTATATATTAAAAACAAATACAGAAACAGATTACAAGTGGAATCCGATTTGAGTTTTTTAACTTAGTTGCAAAGAAGCAGCAACCACCTTCACATTAACGTATTTTTTTATATTTTTTTTTTTTGTATTTGCAGTAAGGACTAAAATAAATGGTCTGAGATGTATTGCTGTTGTTTTTATTAAGGGGTCCTTGGATTTGTGCTGGATTGCCTAGGGGTCCGTGGACGGAAAAAGGTGAAACCACTGCCAGAGAGGCATTCTATCTTAGTCCTCAGTGTTGCCAACTCATTTGCCGTTTTACGATTGTTGTTTTGGGATTGTAGTATTACGAATCCTTTTTTGACGTTTCTTTGGATTCTGCCAAGTTAAACCCAAAAATGGTGATCATACCAAAACAGCGCAGGACTGTGTCATTGACAGGGGCGCCACTTTCCCGAACACATGGTTTGTGAGGCGATGGCTGAGATACGTGTCATACTCGTGAACGGGTGCTGTTTGTGGTGTCCAGTCTGTTCACATTTGCAAGGATTTGATGTTCAATTAATTATTCTAGTTATGGCTTTTGACGTAGAGACCTCGTCGTGTTGTTCTCATAGTCATTATTTTTAGTTAACATTTGTAAAAAAAAAAAGAATTATTATTTATTAACTTATTACCTTATATGTTACTTACTTTTAATTATTATTATGTTTTTATGATTGAAAAAATGACCGTCTGCTGTAGTTTCTTCCGGCGATTCTTCTCCGCAATGATGGTCTTGTCCGAAACGCTGGTAGATTCACGTCTAATAGACGTGCAAAAGAGCCCTCATGAGGCCAAATTTACTGAATAAATATTTTGAATTTGAATTGTACAATCTAAGTTCTAGACTTTTACTATGGGTACTAGGCAACGATAACATACTGGAATGGTTCCGTAGCTACTTGTCGGGACGTACCCTGCGCGTCACCGTCGACGGAGTCGGCGGAGACGAGGCGGAGGTGCGGTTCGGTGTCCCGACCGGGTTGGTCTACGGCCCGGTCGGATACATTATGCACGTAAACAGTGTAGCGAACGTTGTTCGGAACTGCTCCTCCTATATGTACGCTGATGATACGTGCCTATTGTATTCGGATGCAGACATTAAGAATATAGAAATGTTTATACAAGAAGATTTTGAAAATATACTTAAATGGTCTCATGTTAATGGAATTCTATTAAACCTAGAAAAAACTAAATTTATGCTGATACATTCCCACAGTCAAACTGTGAAAACAGTTTTGCGGGACGTTGTAATACAACTAAGTTTGTAAACATGTTATAATAAATAAATAAATAAATAAATAAATTATTTAAAAAAATGCCACGAACCTATCACAGTAATTGGACACACATTTGATTGTTTGCATACTAATAAACTCGCATGTAGATGTATAGGTATAGAAAACGTGGACAGGTATAAATATTTAGGCCTAAATATAGATAAAAATATAAATTGGAAAATTCATATAGACATGTTATGTAACAAACTGAGATCAATACTCTACAAAATTATAAGTTTAAGAAATATAGTGAATAAGAAATTACTGTGTATGATATATCATGCATTGGCAGACGCATTAATTGGATATGGTATCATAGCTTACGGTCGTACTTTCAAAACCTACTTAGATAAGATATTGCAGCTGCAAACTAGATTGTTAAAAAACATTGTTGATAAAAAGACCAAAGAAAACTGTAGAGGTAACTATATGACCCTATATAAAGAATTGAAGATTCTGCCAGTGCATGAAAAAGTCAAGTATCTAATAGCAACAGAGCAATTTAAAAGAAGTGAATTTAAAACTATCAGATCTCACACTGTTGGGCTGCGAGCCACGCCGCGCCGGCGGCACGCGGAGCCCGCGGCCAGCAACTATTACGGCAAGAGGACCCGCAGTTACATAACTCCTCGAATATTCAACGAAATTTTTCCGGAACATGAATGTAGCAGTAAAAACATTTTTAAAACTAGTCTAAAAAAGTTATTATTAGATGCTTTGAAATAAGAATATTTAATGTAACACTCTAATATTGTCAACAGAAACAACAACGAGTTACTAACCTTAGAAATAATTTTATTATAAGTAGTTTAAGTACAGTCTATTATGCGGTTGATACATGTGGCCTATTATGGGTACCACATGTCTGACTAAACGAAACCGACTAGGTATAAGTCATATAAGTGTCAATCAATCATAGGCAGTTGTTAGGTGCATGCAGAATGTAAAAGTGAGTGCAATAATTGCCAATAAACTTACGTTTGGCAAACTGTTAAATTAAAAATGTACCACACTTTTTTTGGAATAAATAAATAAAATAAATAAATAAACTTAGGGCCGAGTTCACCAACAATTAAACGGACGATTAGCGGTTTAACGGGTGTCAAATGTATTGATTAACAGCTGATTAAGACTTAACCGTCTGTTCAATTGGTTGGTGAACTCGGCCCTTATTTAGAGAAATAAGTACTAAATACTCCCAAGACTGAGAAACAAATACTCGCGCTCATTATATTTTTCCCCAAACCGGAAATCAAACCTGGGACCGCTAGCTTCCTAGGCAGGGTCACTACTAACTTAGCTAACTGCTAACTTGTAACCTAGTACGTATACTAACAAAATACATACATACATACATACACACTTTCACGCCTGTAATCCCAGAGTGCGGTAGGCAGAGCTACAGAATACTTTAAAAACTTGTTGATAATTCTGTAACCACATTTTGCACAAATAGGCTAAGATGTTTACGTCAGATGGTCAGCGTATTAGTGACAGGTTGCAAGCTCATCGTCTAACGGTACTAAAAGCGTATATTCTCTTAAACTCCTCTTACGACATCCACGGGAAGACATGGAGTGGCACTATTCTAACCCGGCAACCACACGGGACAGCAAAATGTAACTTCAAAATGGCCTCCCATATCCTCCATATGCTGAGAGCTCATATCGAGGTCGAGGGCTCCGCCATTGAAACAAGCGCTGTGCAAGCTGAGATGAAAACGATATGCCATGCCTCACTTGACGGAGGGATGCAATTAACGGAACTGTAGGTATAGGTAGATATGTTGATAACGACGACGTTATGGCCTAGTTGGTAGAGACCCTGCCTACGAAGCTAGAGGTCCTGGTTTCAAATCCCGGTAAGGGCAGATGTTTGTGATGAGCGCAAATATTTGTTCGGGAGTCATGGATTCTATGTATGTAAGTATGTGTTTCTCTATATAAGTAAGTTTATCGTTGTCCAGTACCCATAGTACAGTCAACAGCATAAATAAGTGATCATTTAAGTACCTTGTCGCTTTCAATCGTTTCACAATTTTGTACAACATTTCAAACACGACGTTAAAGTGACAAGGTAAATAAATGATCACTTATTTATGCTGTTGACTGTACAAGCCTAGACCTTAGTTTGGGACTAGGTCAATTGATGTGACAAGGTCCCAAGTTTTTTTTTTAATTCGGGGGCTCGGTATTGGGAGTTATTGGGAGGTATTGACGACGCAGTAAGCCTAGTTAGCGGTCCCAGGTTCGATTCCCGGTCAGTGCAAATGTTTGTGTGATGAGCTCGAGTATTTGTTTTTAAGTCTTTAGTGTTTCCTATGATATAGTATTTAGGTCGGGTGTGGTTTAAAACAATCCTGAAAAGTTAAAACCGTTTCAAAAAACAATGCATCTCTTATTCACTGGAAATCCGGAATTAAATAAAAATAAAATAATATTTCACCCGGTTATAACCACTCTATATTATGTCCTTTTGCAAACTTTACGTAAATATACTCTACCTATTCCGATCACTATTAATAATACTTAAATATCACTTTTTTTACTTTGTTCTTATAAAAATAACATCGTCAAAATGTAAACACTATCAAAACCAATTACAATTCTTGCATATTAATTTAAATAATTATATGAAATAGTTACGTCTAGAACGCCTGAGTTGGAAATACTCTTTCCAAAGAGTTCTATGCATCGTCATAATTAAAAACATTATATCTATCAAAAACACATATGCGTAAAAAAGATAATTAAATATAAGTACCATAAATTCACTGAAAAACCCCATTAGGAACATAATAGACATTGCTGCTCCACTAACTACAAAGATAAATGTAGCATTGCCGATCTTTCGGCACACGTTCACTTGATCATCGCGTCTCATTTTTATTAAAGCACACAAAACTTTTAAATACATAATAAAATTTACTAAATTAATTCCTAACCAATGAAACGCAGATATACTCGGTGTAACTTGAAAAGTTAAAACAGATATTGCAACCGCTGTACCCCAAGCAAACACACCTGATTTCAGACATATATGTTTGTAGCTAATGTTGAAAACTTTGACGATCTCCATGTAAAAACAGAAGGAGGTTACAACAGTCCATAACGAAAATGAAGTCATTCCAAATTCTACGATGTAATTGACGAAACTGTTGGAATCGGAATAAAATGGGAGACTTCCCGCGGCGATGCCGCCTGCACAGCATAGATTAACCAACGTGTAGTTTATAAAGATCCTCCATTTCTTAATAAATATCCACGAAACTATTCCAAAGCTAACGGTCACCAGACTAAGAATAATTGTCAGTAACCATACTGAAGCTTGAAGTAAGGTCAGAGACGTTATGATGACAATGTCATCGTCGGAAACACTTTTAGTTGCATTCACATGAACAACTGTGTCGTTGTCACTGTCTGTATTATTAAACACGAAATCTATTTCACTGATCATTTTCACAAAATCACAAAAATCACAATTGAGGATATTGTTTGTGTAGACTACTTAAACTTCAGTTGAATTAACACGTCTACATTATATTGTAGTTGAAATCAAAATGGCTGGTGCTTGGTTGTTTGTATGATACACATAAGGTAAATTTATTATTGTATAACTTAAGCAAAAACAGGTAAAGTTATTAACTAACTAATAACTTTATTTATCCTAGGTCCTAGAACGTAAAAAAACATAGTTTGTTTCTCTTAAAGTTACATATTGAAAGTTTTAAATATTTTTGCCGCTAACATTTTTTTCCGTAGAGACTATTTCAAGAGTTTTTTTTTTGTCTAATTACATTCTTTTTTAACCGGCTTCAAAACCGGAGGAAGTTCTTAATTCGTCTGAACTCTTTAATTTTTTTCGCGTTTTTTTTATTTGATCACTTCGCAAAGCGTCAACCAATATTAATGATTTTTCATGAGAAGGGCTACCTATCTTTAAAAGGTGGCCCCGTTTTAATTTCGTTAAGATCTGATCATGGGTCCATGGCGAAAGTCAACGGAATGTTTTATTCATTAGGAGGAGGTTTATTGTTTATTAAACAAATTTAGTTGTATTTTATGATATATTTTTTTCTTTTACCTAGTTTGAACGCGTATTTGAATCAAAAAATCGAAAGATGCAACAAATGCTGAAAACCAACCGAGAAATAAAATACTTGAAAAAAAATCTGACTTGAATTTGGAAGACGGTATGTTTCGATTGCGATAAATATACCTATATAGTATATGTGTCTATGCGTGTATGTAAATTGGTTTATAAGACCATTTCGATCTCCGCGCTCCGTCGGGAGACAGTAGATTTTGTTATAATACTGGGAGGGTAAAGTAATATAAAAATGGCACCCTTCCTCAAGAAGGGCAGTTGAACAAGATATACAGAAGACTTGTTGAGCGAGTAAACGACAATATTGCCCTTTACGGAGAAAAGGCGCATGTGAAATTAATTCACAGAAGCATATTAAACTCTCAAAGGTTATAATAAGGTTGGATGTGCGTTACAATTCATATAGTACATGTGCCTTTTCTCCGTAGGATACAAACGCACAGTCCGATAGCTTGTTAGTTCATTGTATTAGAACGAAAACAGTCCACCTTCCGATATTGGTATGACGATTTCTTCGAACTGAAATTGCGGGGTGCGTGGCGATCTCGAACGGACAGTCCGACGCGACGCATCCTTCGCTATTGTATTTGCTGTTGGCCGGCAAGCGGCATGACGATCATTGTAGTCACATGGTGGTTGGTCGATCCTCAAACGTTACATGAAGCTATTCGTAGCGCACCATCGCGTCGTCTCCGTTTTTGAAAAGTCGTCTATGTAGGTACCATTTGTTAGGTTTTCTAGGTAACCTCGAAATCAACTGTGTAGCTTTCTTTTTTCTGATTTGAGTGACGGGTTGAGAGTAAAAACCGACGAGTCGGACTTGCGCACGAAGGGTTCCGTACCATTATCTATACAACAGACTATAATGCCATAATATCATTCAAACTAATCATTCAATGATGATGTCATAATTTCCAGTAATAGTCCCTTGAAAGACAGACACGCGATGCTATAAAAACAGCTTTTGTAGTTTCAATGTAGGAAACCCATTAGAGATCCTTCCACCAGAGATGTGCTATGCAGCTATGCTGCGAGGATGTGAAAGCTACGCTACGAAACTATGTGACCGTTTCCACTAATGCTAAGCTATGTAGCCGTTCGAGATGCGCAGCTACAACTTGCTACACCACTCGCGACCATCCATAGCACGCATCCATAGCACGCATCCAGAGCACGCATCCACAGCACGCATCTAGAGCACGCATCCACAGCACGCATCTTTCCATATAAAAAACATAGCTTAGTTAAACCCATTTCCACCAGTGATATGCTATTATGGACCAAGCGTTAACAGGATGATCTTCTTCCCGTACTGTATGGCTGTCTCTTGTACAATATAGGTCCCTCTCGAGTAAATTGGGTTTCAGTGAGGAGTGGCCGATAATGCGCCAATTTGCCACGTGTACCTCGGATCTTATATGTGTGCTATAAATACATAAAAGCCATATAACGGTAACGTCGGTAACCCCTATAAGAGCTGATGTCTCTTAAATGGCTTAACAGATTTTTATAAATGGTTGGTAACGCATTTGTAGTCTAAGGGCCGTATAATAAACTCATCTTGGTTGAGATGTCAGTCATAAGACACGTCAAAAATGACATCTTTGTATGGTTTGACGTTTACTTTGACGTCTCTAGAGATAGGCATCTCAGTCGAGACGAGTTTATTAATACGGCCATTAGGGTCGTATTACTAAACTCATCTTGGCCGAGATGCTGGTCATAAGATATGTCATAGATAGTAAACGTCAAGCCATAGGAAACTGTCATTTTTGATGCATCTTGAGACGCGGATTACAGTTGAGATCAGTTTTTTACTAGATACTTGCAGTCTTGAGAATGCAAATCTATATGGGTCTCAGATCTCATTTACCATCTGGGCGGTTTGTACGCTCGTTGGTGTTCTTTTTATATACAATAAAAAAATAGACATTGTGGCCAGCCTACTGATTTGTCCATAGATTCGTAGTCCGTTTTTCAAAAATCTACTACGTAATTTACTGCTCGGCTGCGGCTCTACTGAGGCGGAGACGAGCGGAGCGGAGCAGAGCTGTGCCAATATTAACCAATAGAAGGCGGTCACGGCGAGCGCGCCTAGCGTACGTTAGTTTAGATTATATTGGACACTTTCATTGCCGCCGACCCGCTAGGCGCGTCCATTTTGTATGAAAATCAGAGACCTTGGCAATGAAAGTGTTAATATTGGCACAGCTCCGCTCCACTCAGCTCATCTCCGCCTCAGTGGATCCGCAGCCTTATAGTAAATTTTCAGCAAATTTAACTGATTATTCACAATCTTTGGAGATATACTTGTTAAAGCATGACTTTTTACAATTCTCAGGTCAATTAAACTTAAGATACAATTCGTGTGACGAGGAGCCCTAATGAATCTTGTTCAATATGAGTTTAGAAAAAATTAGGGCTCAATAAAATTAGAATATTACCTTCAAACTGTTGCATATATTGCCCTATATTTCACAAAAGTGTGCATTGCATAGCTTAGATAAAGCTCAGTGATGTAGGAACTCATCTACTTTGCAATGTATACCGAATTATCACCGATCAGCTGCCACTCTCAGCTTTGTATTATAAGGAGGTCGGTTGCCACTTTAGAATATTATACTTTCATTTGTCACCTCGTCCAAGTCTTTCCCAAGCTATTCGCTGGATTCCAAACTGTCGATACGATTTCCAAAAGAAATTTGTTTTTACCCTTAAAATATAGTGGGGATTTTTTTAATCATTTTGTTTTTCTCGTACCCCTCTCTCTAAACTGTAAAAAATACCTCACTTCCCAGCGGCGCCATCTAGTGAAAGAACTGATGCGCGGAAACCATTAATTCGAATTTCGTCTAGGAAAATTGCACACGTAGCGCCATCTATTAACAAACTCTTGAACTTTCAGACAAAATCCGCAAGAAGTACGCGTCCCTCGGCGACTCGGTGGTGGTGGTGAAACTCGAGCGCACGCTGCAGGCGGGGCTGGGGCTGTCGCTCGCGGGGCACAGGGATCGCACGCGCATGGCCGTCTTCGTGTGCGGGCTGAACCCTGCCGGCGGCGCAGCCAAGGCCAGCCCGCCGGTCAAAGTTGGCGACGAGATATTGGAGGTAGGTTAATGTTATTGGGCATGAAATTTACTGTATTGCCAAATAGTGTAAAAAAGTAATAATAGTGCAAAACTAACTAAATAGGTCACAATTTTTTTTTAAACAAAATTTACACACAAACGCAAAGAGAAAGAGAGAGACCTTGGGGGCGGTCTATGTCCAGGCAGTGGACGTCTTTTGTTTGGCAGAAATGATGATAATGATGATGATGCACACGCTCAAACATACATGCACGCACGTTCTTAAACAAATTCACGAAAGCTTTGATAAGCGTTCCTTTTTAATTACCCGACTGCCGAAGGAGGAGGCTAATGTGTTGTAAATGTTTGTTTGTATGTTTATTCCTTTGTGGCGTTCTAGAAACTAAACGCGTGGACCAATGTTAATGAATGATTCTTACGTCAATCGATTTGTCTGAATCTTGTGAGTGTCACTAAAGATATGACCGTAATCAAAATTAAATATCGCGGCAACTAGACGCCATACTGTAAAATATAAAAAAAATAAAGTAGAGTGACAAATGATGTATCATTAAATAGGTATGTAAAAATCATCTTCAGGTTTCCTTCATCATTATTCATTTTGAATGATCATTTAGGATTTATAACGATTTAAAGTTGGTTAGCAACAGTCGGGCTTTTTAAAGCTTGCTTTTTGTTATTCCCACTCCAGGTTTTATTACTTTTATTAACTAAACGACCTTACCTCCAGCTTTATCCCTTCGAGTGCTTCCGGGAGCTTTCTATTTCTGTAAGCTCTTGACCGAAAGCTCGGTGTAAAAGTTCAAGTGGCTACAATGTATTTCTGCTCTGTTGGTTATCATTGAAATCTAATCTATTTATCTTTATTTTTACCCGATTGCGTCAAGGGGGTTTTATTTTTCGAATGTATGTATGTCTGTTTCTTTAATATGCTCTGCAGCCTAAACGGCTTGATGGATTTTAACAATTATCAGGTGCTGTTAGATTTGTCTTGGTTGTGAGAGTGAGGTATAGACATAATTATGGTCTAAGATCCGAATAAGAGACGACCCCTTCGCCCAGCTGTTTATTTGAGAAAAAAATATTTTATATCTTAATATGGTAAGTATTACATTATAGATGATCAAACGAACTTCTTGAAGTGAAGTTCGATCACTATTATGTGAGTCGCTTCATTCGAAGATATAATAATTAAGATATAATTATTAAGTATTTGGTTGACTGAAAAAAAACAGTCCATTAAGTACTTATACAATAAAAAAATGCAGCCGGCTTTTTAAAAGTTCCCTAACACTTATTATGTAGATATTAACGGTTAGTTTAGAAAGCTTAGCATAGAGACATTCAATCTTGGTCAAATTTTGCCATTACCGGCATTTGAACCTGGGCCCATTGCATTGGAGCGCTAAATAAAAAGAGGGGGAGTGGAGGGGAGGGACTAATTACACAAAAGATCCCTTAGGGTCGAAGTGTATCCGTAAGCACCCCACCAATAAGATAAGATAAGTTAAGAACCCGGGACCGCTTGCTTCGTAGGCAGGGCCTCTATCAACTAGGCTACCTGTCGTAAAGTCTGCCAAAGATGTGATCTACCACCCTACGGTTAAAGTTCATTTGCACGAAATGACAATATCGATTATCCCTTACAATAATAATGAAGACAAACACAAGTAAACCTTAGCGATAATTAGATCTCACAGAACCTTTTGTCAAAAATGGTAGACCACTTTCTTGGCCGACCGTACTATGGGTATGAGACGACGATAAACATACTTATATAGAGAAATGCATACTTATATACATAGAAAACATCCAAGATTCAGAAACAAATACTCGCACCCGTCATATAAATAATTGCTCCGACCGGGAGTCGAATTTAGGACCGCTAGGTTCGTAGGCAAAGACACTACCAACTTGGCTACTGCGTCGTCAAATACAAACCATACAGGAAGTACTGGGATCCATAGTAGGTACAGTCGAGTTCATAAATATGTATACGCTTTAATACCTTGTCACTTTAATCGCTGTGATAATTCGTATATGGCAGTTTGAACATGACATTAAATAGAAGAGGTACTAAAGTGTATACATATTTATGAACTCGACTGTACAAGCCTAGAGCTTAGTTTGGGTCTAGTTCAATTTGTGTTAGATTGTCCACAAAACTTTTACTAATTTATTTATTTATTAAATGCAAACCTAGAACGGTTTAGCAAATTCGTCGAAGGCTCGTTGACAAGCTCCATTTTACTTACGTTTTAAAATAACCCACTGTCCAAAAAACCCATTTCAGAAACATTCCGAATCGCTAAGGAAAATAAAAGTGCTGCCTGAAAAAGCTTTTTAGGTGTTACACACGATTGTGACACCAATAGTTATGATGTTATGTTCTAGAATTATATAAGCATTCGTGTGACTTGAGCCACTTTGGATGTAAAGTATAATAACATCAAAGCCATCTATCAATAATAAAATGGCTGGAAACGGCTGAAAGAAGACATAAATACAGAAAAAACGCATTTTTTATGATAACATTCAATGCATATTGAATCTTATTGACGATGCAGTAAAGTTAAAGCTGGTTTCACTTCAAATTGTAGATGTATCTTTTTGACATCGAACGATATACTTAAGACACAAAAGCATATGTCAAATCGTCGATCTATTGAAGAATCGATCTTACCTCGCTAGTCATAAAATCGCTTGTTCTATAAGAGATCAGTGCGACTTACGTTGTATAGCAGAAGAGCTATTGTATTATTTGTTGGTCCATGAATCACGGCCAAGTGGAATGATGCCAAGTATTAAAATGTTCGCAAGGATTGCTAGGTTTTGATTTGCTATCTCTTTTACTTGTGAAAGTTTAAGATTTTTTTTTTTCATTTTACATTATTACAGGTGATCCTATAAAAGTTTAAGGTTAGATAAATATTGTGAAAAAATATCATAAGAGTAAGCATTCAGAAAGGAGATGGCGAGATGATTAGAACTTTTTACGGTTCCGTAACCAAAATGGCAAGAAATGGAACCCTTATAGTTTCGTCATGTACGTCCGTCCGTCCTTCCGGTCCTATGTCACCGGCATTTCACACAAATTGTTCAATATGTATATTGATGAAATTTAGAGTATAGGTGTCTAGTATAAACCTTTACTTAGTTTGGAAGTTAAATAACAAAGATCAATAAGTATATCTAGAGGGGGCACTCCATACATCAACGTGTGGCTCATAATATTTCGACAGTTATTTTAAAAACAATTTAAGGTTTCTCAGCATTATTTTTGATTAAGTGAATATTTTCGGATGTAATCGTTCCGAAAGTAGCATAAATTGTCCCCCCCCCCCAAGATTAAGGGGGAATCTTTAAAACCGTAAGTCCAAAAATATATAAAAGGTAGAGCTTAATAAATACTTTCAATGAAAATTATTTTTAACGTGATCGGACATACTGTTTTTGAGTTATTACCGAAAAATTGCGCTTCTCAACGAAAACCACGTAAGTGCCATGAAGATAAGATCTTTTGCTAGTGCAGTTTTCCACATAGTAATTTTTTGACAGATTTATGTGTTAATATTAACGGCTTCGGAACCCTACACTGAGCCTGGTCCGACATGCTCTTGCCTGGTTATTCAAAGTAATCGCGAATTTGGTGGGAATGGGCACGAAAATAGGCATGAATGACGGGAAAGATAAGATACTCGAACAGGCTAAAGAACCTATTAAAAGTGAGATTACTAGCAAAGAGGGATTTAATCTTAGTCCTCAAGATTGGCAACATAATTAGGGGTCTTAGGATTGTAGACTTGAGAATTCAAATGTCTATGGGTTTCAGATCCTACTTACCACCAGGTGACCTGTGTGCTCGTCTGTCTTCTTCATGCCATTTTTATCTTTATCCTAAACCTCATCTTCATTTATTATTGTGATCTGATCATTATCATAAATTCCGAATCGATTAAAATACCTAATTCCGAAAGTAATTTTTCGATCACAAACATTTTTTTTTGATATTAGTAACAGCCAAATCTAACCTAAAAATACAAAAATAATTATATATTTATATAAAATAGCTTTCAGAAAATATTAATATTCCGGCAACTTGGTATAGTTCGGAATTTTATGGTAATCCCACAATTAAAAACATTTGCTATGAGAAACTGTGACTTTTTAGAAAACCTGCACTTCCACTAGGTGCATGATCTTTGTGATCATTTGCCTTCTCTAAATTAATGTTAAAACAGTTATACTAATACTAAATGTAAGAATAGATCGTTTGAGGATAACTTTAACGTTACAAAATGGTTAGACAAAAGCCAGAACACCTATCGTGATCTTAAATCAATGTTTGTGTCGGCGAGTTTGCTATGAAAATAATAGATGGCGCTAACATATGTTTGTAAAGTATAGTAATAGATTAGTAGATTGTTAACCAACGGATGAAAGGCAACTATTTCACAAGGAACGTTTTGGCGTCCATCCATCCATTTTTAGGATTTAGCAGGTTTGCACTTTAGGCCGACGATTCACTACTCAATGGAGATACAAAAGTCGACGTCAGTGTCAACTTGCTTTCAAATTTAAGTACTAAATACATAATAGAGGGCGCTGATATCAATCACCAGTACACATTTTATCGATAATCGGGTTTATAATGGACAATGATGGTGGATAAAGCATCCGTCACTGTCACACTTACTCTAGGTTTGTACTAAGGGTACTAGACAACGATATAAATACTTATATAATGAAATATTTACTTATATACATACAAAACATCCAAGATTGAGAAACAAATACTCGCGCTCATCACACAAATATTTGCCTATATCGGGAATCGAACCCGGGACCGCTAGCTTCGTAGGCAGGGTCACTACCAACTACGCCAACACGTCGTTGTAAGTAATTACTTATAACTTAATAACTTTATAATGTAACTTACTTTTAAGTATTACTGTATTTTATGATTGAAAAAATGACCTTCTGATGGAGTTTCTTGCGGACCTTCTCTGAAATTATTGTCTTGTTCGAAGCGCTAGTAGATTCACTCCATATTACCATATTATTAATTTAAATTTAGGTATTTAAGTACCTGAACCACGAATTCTCTCTCTTCCCACTAAGCACGATTCCTGTTAACTCTTTCACAATCCAATGAAATATATTTTCAGTGTACGAAAAGCAAAGACCATTGTACGGGTGGGCTGAATGAATGACCTGTCGAATCGTTTGCGAATGAATTGTGTGAACCTTGTCAGAAACAAACGTTTTTGTAAGTTGCCAGTACGCTCGCGTTCTCATTAAATTAACTTCTGTTTGGCCAGCCAGTTTGAAGCAGACTCTTTGGAGGTTCTAAACTCCTGGTACCACCTGGGACAAAAATATCTGTTTGGCCAGCCAGTTTGGAGAATACTCTTTGGAGGTTCTAAACTCCTGGTACCTCCTGGGACAAAAAAAATAACTTATGTTTGGCCACCCAGTTTGGAGCAGACCCTTTAGAGGTTCTAAACTCCTGGTACTTGGACTGAACACCCTCATCTGAATGATAGTCAAATTAGAACAGCTTGACGATCTGGATTCCTTCAAGGAGACTGGAAAAACGAAGTGTGAGTCTTGCTCACTGAGGGTTCCGTACCAAATGGTAGATATTATTATATTCCGATTTGAATTCCAGTTCGAATCGAATCAGCGCGAGCCCAACTTACACTTGATATTTTTTTTGTATTTGTTACGTTTACGATACAACAAAAATAAAAAAATAAATTGATAAAAAACGTTTCTTTTAATATGCCTTGTAAAATCACATGCATTGACCTTGACATTAACACATCCCGGATTTGAAACTATCTTGCACTCGTGTTAAATTGTTCGATCCAGAAATGGACAAACAAACTGACGTTTTGTATATAAATCGAAGAATACATTAGACTGATCTCTTGATTTCCGCCGGTTTCCTGGCTCCAGGCCAAGTGAACGTTTTAGGAAGCGGATAGATTGTCGCGGGCGCCGAGCGTGGCGGTAAGCGGAATGATAAGCGAAGCGTTCTTTTACAATGTATCACAACGCAGTTAAAGCATACTCGCCATAAAGCATAAAGCATATACACTATACACCAGTGATTCAATTAGAACTAAGCAAAAAATAATACGATTCTTTATTTTTCCTTACTTCGGAACACGTTTACTTATCGCGTTTCCCTAAAATGAACGGTAAAAAAGTCGGAATAACAAGTATATTGCCTTTAACTCATTATTGTCATCTTTATTACACTAAAATTTAAGTTAAAGTATAAACCGTGAATTTATTGTCGACGCGCTGGCCTAGTTGGTAGTGGCCCTTCCTACAAAGCTAGCGGTCCTGGGCTCAAATCCCGGTAAGGGCAGATATTTGTGTGATGAGCGTGAATATTTGTTCCTGAGTCATGGATATTTTCTATGTATTTATGTATAAAGTTCTCTATATGAGTATTTATATCGTTGTCTAGTACCCATAGTACAAGAATAGAGCTTAGTTTGGGACTAGGTCAATTTGGTGTGATATTGTCCCCTGATATATAAGTATATTTTGTTTTTTATTATTGTGCAACCCTTTCTGTCCAGCACTTGCTTATGCTACTTCAGTGTTATTGAAATATTAATGGTGTCTCGATGCTGATCTGATGTTGAAGTTGGAAGGTAGTCTAGTCTTAACGATACCTGTGAAAAAAGTTAAGACGATAGCAACAGCTTATCCCAATTATTATTCCTGGACAGAAATTTATTTCATTTAGTGAAATAAGGCAAACAAGCACGCGGGTCACCTGTATACCAATAAATCGCTGCCGCTCATAAACACCGTTTAAAGCGTTACCGCTATCCGCTGTATCGACGTCACTAAGCTCTCACCCGATAGGCTGGCCAACTCAGGCGCACTGTATTTACAATTCATCTGCATTTCGAGTATTATTGGAAGTATTGGAACTCTTCATTGAAGCTCTGGTTCATAGGAAACCGACATTTAAGGTATTTGGAGGACAATGGTTTGAGATCTAATACCCATTTTTCTTGTTGTAAAGTATTTAATTTCTGATTTAAGTCATTACTTGATGATATAATTCTTCAGTACAAAATCTTATTCTATAGGTAATACGCGTTACTTACTAAAGCAATTGTTAAGTAATCAACTCTTGATGATTGTTTTTGAACCCCCTACGCAAAAAGAGGTGTGTTATAAGTTTGACATGTATTATCTGTGCATCCGTGTATATGTGTGTGGCGTTGTAGCTCCTAAACAGATGGACCAATTTAGATGTTGTTTTTTTTTATTTGAAAGCAGGTTTTCTAGCGGTGGTTCTTAGCTAGATTTCATGAAAATCGGTTGTGCCCTTTCAGAGATATCAGCTCTAAAAGAAGTGGTCACCATTATTATCGGGGTGTTTTAATTAATTACTTATATATGTCATGGACCTAGTGATTAATGCGGGCGTTATTGATAATGCCCGGGCATTATTAATAATGTCTAGTTCTATCGGGCAAAATGATTAATTACTATCTAAACGTCATTATTTATCATATTACCTGATCATTATTATATTGCTACATGACAAATGGCCAATTTGATAACTAAGGTAGGTTAGGTTAGTTTTAATATACGCCCGAAGGGCATACCGCCCAGAAGTAGGGGCCCCGCATAGCGGGGACCCGTCGACATAATGCTTTAACCATGGATATCTTCCTAACCATAGGGTTAATTAAACCCCATAAATCGATGGTCGAATTGCCCTCTCATATTGGGCCTTTTTCATAGTGCCTGCCCTCTTATATTGGGCATTTTTAATAGTGCTCGGTCATTATGAAAAATGTAAATATGTTTGTATTACTCTGCCCAAAAGGTAATGGGCATTATGTATCATGCCCAGTCAATTTGATTATTTGAATAATAATTATCAAATTGCCCTCTCATATTGGGCATTATTCATAGTGCCCGGTCATTATGAAAAATGTCCGATTTATCATTTGGTCCATAACATATACAATGTCTGGCGTTACTGCGTTTCGTTAACTTTCGTTTCATGAAAAGACAAAATTCAATGTGAGATCTTGATTATTTTAGCAAAAGCTACCATTATTGTGTCAATTTTTTTATCCATAATTCTGATGAAGCCCGTCATTCTCCTGCCCTTATCCCGACTTATTTGTGGTCGGCGCAACATGTATTCTTCTTCCATAACTCTCTATCAGTCGTCATCTCGGTACTCACTCCCTTTCTAGCCATATCATCTTTCACCATCCATCCATCGTTTATTTGCTCTTCCCCTGCTCGTATAGCCATCCACATTCATACTCAAAACTTTTCTGACAAAATATGATAAAGTAGTTTTAAAAAATAATTACAATAGTAAAAGATGGTTTACCCTTGAAATATCGAAACTCATTTCATAGAATGTTTACTTCGCCGAATTTTCATTTCATCGACAGGCGCATGAGTTATAATTTTTTGGTGGTCACTGGTCTAACCTAACCTCACATACGTAACTCATGCTTAAGATAACCTAAAAACAATAAGGTTTCTGCAGAAATTAGGTTTCGATGAAACGAAAGTCGATGATATGACATTCGATCAAATGAGTCTCGATGTTTCAAGGAAATCCCGTAAAAGATATACTTTTTAATCATTTTACTTTCTCTATTAATGACTTTTAAACCTGTATAAATACAAGTGTAAACTCGTCAAATTTTTTTTAAAGCAGAGGTCTTAATATAGCGGTTGGTTGATTCAGTAGTTCTATAGTAGATTTAAACACATATTTATATAACTATTCAAATATTAGCTGACTCCTTAAAGAACGTCCGAAATTGACGCAATGACCTCAAGTGTTTTGTTATTTTGAGTTTTATTTGTATAACTATACATGGTGTAAAGATAATTTATCTAAAACTTATAATGTAGTTTTGAACTATTAAAACTTACCTAATTAATTAAAATTCAGTATAATTCTTTTTTAGTAGAAAGTCGAGTTATTTTTATTTTATTTGTATTCGATATTTCAACAATTACACAAAACACTTATAAAAACAAAACAATCATAGTTATTGTGCAGTCACCTTTACAGGAACACTCGGCATAGAAAAGGACTATAATTAATTAAATAAGAAAAAAATTATAAAATTAATTTACTAGGTGGAAAGAAGTGTTCTCTGCCTACCCCTCTGGGAAACAGGCGTGATTTAATGTATGTATGTAACTAGCGACCCGCCCTCGCTTCGCTTCGGTTTATGTGAGTTTTCTGTAACACACGAACATAAACCAGAATTTATTATACATGAAAAACCTTTCGTGAAAAATGGTCTAACCGATGGTGTAAGCCGCATCGAAATCCCTTGCGTGGTTTAGGAATAGTAAGTGGATATACAGACAGACAGACAGAAAGACAGACGCGAAAAGCGACTTTGTTTTATATTATGTACATTAGAAGATAAAGAAGATAAAATTAAATTGTTACATACATAATATCACGCCTTCGTTCCCAGAGTGGGGTAGGCAGAGCTACAGAATTACAAACATCTCTAAAAACTTGTTGATAATTCTATAACCACAATTTGCACAATTAGGCTAAGATGTTTACCAGCGTATTAGTGTTTACAGCGTAATTAAATTGTTAAAAACTAATAAAATACGACATATGTATAGTTTAGTGGATATCATTTTAGCAGCACTACTATTAAAACACTGTAAAAATATGTACTAAAGTAAAACTAGTCTTATTTTAATCGTATTAGGCTTAGTTTTGCTTTTTTTTTTTTTTTGCCATAGATTTAGTTTTATTTTTTTATTTCTTATTTAAAGTGTCTTAAATTTGTTATTTGTAATTGTGCAAAATTGATCTAACGATTCTTTAAAATAAAAATTGCAATGTAGGAGTTACGGGGAGGGGGGTCGATGTGTCAAGCTGTCATCTTCTAGAAAGTGCATTTTCAGCCCGAGTGGCGCTCGGTCTTCCAGGTACTATCTATTATGATAAAAGAGAATTATTTGTTTGTCTACTTTTATCATTTTTATAGCACCATATAAAATATTAGCCGTGGTTGCTATTGAAGATAACGCCGGATTAGATATAAAGTTCATTTTAATGCCACTTAAAATGTTTTTTAAATGGAAATATGTGTTTATCATATATGTACCATTTTACAAGTGGGACTTATTGTTACGTATACCTAATATGATTATTTCACTATATTAGTATGTTTTTTGTGGTCTTTGGTATGGGGCTAGGTCATCTATATGTGATATTGTCCCCTGATATTTATGATTATTTTAGTAGTGGGAGGCTCTTGTGCAGTATATGTCCGATTTACTACCACCATCATACCTTTTAACTTGCCGCCAGACAGCAGTGTTCGCATTGTTGTGTTCCGGTGTCGTAAGACAACCGCTAAAATAACTAGCGTGCCTCTACTCCGCCTAAATCCTTAGGGTTGACCTATTTCCAGTCTTGAGATTGTGTTCGCAAGATTGCAATAGGGAACACGCATGGATTTTTTAAATCGCATTTCTCAACAAAATATGAAAATACCGCGGAAAAGAATAACAAAAGTGAAATTTAAATTAAAATCGGCCAAGAAATACGGATGATACAAGCATCTTAAACTGCTAATTAGACAGCGATTACACAGAGAGATCCGATATGCACTGTGACGTCATGTAACAGGTCGGCCATAGAAACTCCATGTTAAATTCTGTTTTGCTAGAAAGAGACAGGAACAAAATTTTGTTAGCTATCTTGGTTATGTTTATAGCTATACTCAGAAAATTACTTTTCTCAACTGTTTGTTACATGAATCAGCTTTTATTGAAGCTGTAAAAAATAGCCTATTTTGATATTTCAAAAGTGTATGGCTCTCAGATCCCACTTACCGTCAGCTGGCCTGTGTTTTTTTTATGGTAAGGAGAAGGCTCGCGAGCACTCAGGCCACCTGATGGTATGTGGGATCTGAGACCCATAGACATTTGAAATCTCAAGACTACAATCTCAAAACTGCAATCCTAGGACTTCAAATGCGTTGCCAACCCTGAGGACTAAGATGGAATGAAAAATTAAATGAAAATATTTATTTGAGAAACAAGAAGAAATTACAATTAGCAATATACAGTAGAGCCCCAAACTAGGCTGAGCCTGTATCTTGGGACCCAAATGAGTTGGTTTACAACATTTATGATACTTACTATCACCATCATCATCATGTCAGCCGAAAGACGTCCACTGCTGGACATAGGCCTCCCCCAAGGCTCTCCACTCAGACCGGTCTTGTGCTTTTCGCATCCACCGCGTTCCCGCGATCTTTACAAGGTCGTCACTCTATCTTGTTGGAGGCCTACCTACAGCTCGTCTCCCGGTCCGCGGACGCCACTCAAGAACCTTCTGACCCCATCGGCCATCAGTCCTGCGAGCAATGTGCCCCGCTCACTGCCACTTAAGTTTGGCTATTCTTCATATTTGGTTGTTTGGTTATTTATACAATGTGCAGATAAAGTAAATGCCCTCTATGCTAGTAATTTACCGGTTGTCTTATCTCCACACCGGAACACAACAACGCGAACACTTCTGCTTGGCGGTGGGTTAATGGATAAGATGGTGGTAGCGATCCTGATGGACCCTGCACAATGTCCTACCACCACTCGTTCGTGTTCGGTTGTCTTCTCCATACCATAAACAAGCCAGTGAACATGTCTTGTTTGTTGCAGGTGAACGGAATAGTTCTTCATGGGAGATGCCACCTCAACGCGTCAGCCATCATCAAGGGTCTCGTCGGGCCGGTCTTCAAGATCATCCTGCTGAGGTAAGCCATCACCATCATCATCGTCAACCAAGTAAACCAGGCTATGATCAGAGATCGGATACTCGAGTCTTATCTAAAGTTTGCGAAACGACGTTTTATGGGTACCTATTATTTAATCGAAACACCTTTCAATAAAGTTATAATTACGCAGAAATTTCATTTCATGAAAATGCATTTCTCCTCGCATGAGTTAATTTTTTTTGGTAGTCACTTATCAATTCTACCCTAACCTCACCTACGTAATTGATGTTTAATATATCCTGAACACATTATGGTTTCAGCAGAAAATAGCATTCGATGAAATGAAATTCGATGAAATGATAAAATCGATTACTTAAGTGTAATTATGCGTTACCACAGTTAATATGCAGTGTTTAACCGGGTAAAATATTGTTTTATTTTGATTGAACATCGGCTTTTTGATCTTAGTCGTAATACTTGGTAAGATTGTTAAAAGGGGCTCAAAACTTTTTTATCTTAGTACCTAGTGATTTTACATAGACAAAATCTAACCTATATAAATAAATGAACAATAAAACTAAAATCTTAATATTTAGGTATGGTCTTCCTGTCGAAGGCTGTATAAAATAATATAATCATTATTTTCGTTTTTTTTTCATCATTAGACACAGATTTTTTTTAATTCTAAGAACACTAATTTTTTAGGCATTATCTGTTTTTTACACGAGTTTTACACTACTTTCTTTAAAAAAAAATTAGCACTACTTTCTCTTGTTCAAAATAACACTTATACCAAATACTCTGTATAAAAAAAGATAAACAAATACTTATCACCATAATAAAATGCAAAGAGCCTTTTCTCAGACAAATATCTATTCAGGGCTTATTATGACGTCATAGATAAATTGATGACATCTCAGGCACATAAAAAAGGTATTAAACGGTAGAAAAGGCCGTTTAATGGGCCCGTGGAGAAAACAAACTGGAAGAGGCCCTAGGGCAGTAATGGAAGTAGATAAATTCCTTATAAAAATAAGCTTGACATTATCACGGTGGTTCTAAAACTATTAAATATTGTATCCTTTAGGTTTTTTTTGCCATTACGTTTAGCTGAACACGTAAGCCACTCACGAGTTTTTTTTTTTTCAGAAAATATCAGTTTAAGCAAAAAAAAAAACCATGTGTAACCGTACTTGGCTTTATTTTTTCACATATTGACTCGTCAAAAATATCTTAAGAATCAAAATATTCCTAAAATCTACATAAATAGATATTAATTGAAAAACGACATAAATCCAAAACCAAATAAACTTATATATGAGGTATTAAATGTAATATAATATAATATTGTCAAAGAGACCCATTAACGTCACTGTAGACCAAAGATGTTGGCAGCATTTCCTCGTTGAATGGCTAAACTAATTTAATTTTGATGAGCGAAGAAACTGCCAGCTCTTCGGTCTTCAGTGACGTCAATGACTCTATGACAATTCCTTAAAAAGGCTTAGAGCGCTAAGGCATTTTTGATAAAAAAAACAGAAGCGCAGATAAATATTGTTTATTCATTTCTAAAAAGTGATACTGAGCTTTGGTGACGATTATTTATTTTTAATCTTGCCACCAGGCACTATTTTATACATAATTTTACTGATAAAATGCCACTTCATCGCCACTAGATCCCAGTGGGTCCCTCCGGCACAATGAGCGATCAAAGCGCCGCGCCGCCTCGGTAGAGGGCGCCTCGTTACTCGCACAAAAGGACGCATTTGGACATACGACGAATTTAAGAGACGCCATTATTCGATTCCATAAACGAGTGCTTCATTTTTTGAATGAGATACCTGGGAAATCGAGCATGCGAATAAAAACAAGCATAGCGGAACACTGGGCTTTCATGGGTAATTTTTTTTAAAACGGTGTTCTTAATAGTAGGATGAATAACTCGTCAATAGATGAATAACCCCTTCTTTCAGAGCTGATGTCTATCCTGTATCCTGCCTTTGGGCCGAAAATCATTTGGCAAAATGTATCGCTTCCCAACTGTTTCATTTGCTGACCCGTTTTTTTTCTGTAACTCTAAATATTTCAGGATTTATTTCAGTACCATCGTGTAAACTCGAAAATCTAATTCAATACCAAAATCATAACCTCAACGCGCGCACATTCGCTGTGATTATGAAATAATGAAATGAAGGTGAAATAAAATTTATTTGGCACTTAAAGCACTTAAGATAAAAAAAATACAATAAATTTGGCATTTTGTTTTAAGTGTAAGTATTTTTATCAATAAACTTACTCTAATATTACTGGTTACACGAGTTCTCATTCATGTTTTTATGAAATAATTTTCATAAAACCTAATTAAGAACCGTCCCGATTCCAGTAACTTTCTTTCGCTAAGACTCTTTCTTGCCTACAGCCCAAGTTCGTATTTAAGCATCGACCATACCGAAGCTTAATCAGCGTAAATTAAGCGAAAAAATAATCACCTGCATGCTGCCGTATACCAAAGAAGGCGGTTAACTGGAATATAGTAGTCGAAGCATTGTATACTCTATTGCTAACTACATTAAAGGATCATGGGCAAATTGGGTAACAACAGAATTGAAACCCATATAGTTAAAAAGTCATTAGTTAAAACATAATTTCTAACTATGGTCGCAAATACCTAGCTCACCGGGGAACAAAAATATGTGCACTTGAAAACAAGATATATAGTCCATAGAAACTTTGGGTAATATACTTAACATTGTGACGGATAATAATAATTATACTTTACGATGAGAGATTATAAAACTATATCATCAACATAACCGTCGATTAAGCAACTTAACGGAAAAAATACACCTAGGACGATTGTTATTTAATGTATCTTATAAATTATGATATGTACGACAAATCAAATCTTAGATTTTCAGAAAATACTTAAGTTTATACCTATTATCTTCTTTTCAAGTGCACATATTTTTGAGGCCATAGTGAGATATGATGTTTTAACTAATTATATTATAAATATTCAATTCTGTTGGTGTCACACGCAATTTCCATACAAAAGTGCCCATGATCCTTTACCATGATTATACTATTAATTTGCAGTTAGCTACCTTCTTTGGTTTTTCGGCAGATATTTGGTCGGTTGTACCCACAGATATAAATACACGCGCCTGTTGTTGCAGCCGGTCGGCCGTGAAAATTAAGAAAATGCCTCGTTGCATGATAATAAACTGCAATAGACCAAAAAAGCGGACGACTTTGAATCGACTTTGCGCGGAAAACGGAAAATTCTCTTCTCCTGGTGTGTCCCAGTTGGTAGCAAAAAGTGACACGGTTGGTTTTCATACAGATTGAGGTGTTAACGTTATCTATGTGTATTTATATCTGTTGTTGTACCTTTGCAATAGAGTCTAAACGACTTTTCCGCTCAAGTTGGTAACAAGATATCCGCTGTACTTAACGTAACTAACCGACGTTTGGACTCGTTTGATTGATCTTGATAGACATATTCTGCCCCTCTAATTAAAAAGGACGCATGCGCCATTTGATAGTCCAAGCAACTTTAACCCTGCATCTTAAAAAATACGGTCACTAATACATTCGCTGTTCTATGAGAAATACGCTCTTCTTCCTCAGGAGGACAGTATTACTAGCCGAGATTAAGTAGTCCTGCCAGAGCATACAAACAACATTTTAGGACGTGTGTTCTTTACTAGGTAGATTGAACCTCGTTCGATTGAGAAAGATATTGAGATTAAGAAGGGTACCTATTTTTTATCTAAATACCGACGAACGAACGTATCGTTACGCAGAATTTTCATTTCATCGAAAGGCATTTCTCGGCGCATGAGTTTTTTTTTTGGGTAGTCACAAGTCTTAACCCAACCTTATCCTTGTTAATTAATGTTTAAGATGTACTGAAAACATCATGGTTTCTTTAGAAAATAGTGTTCGGTGAAATTAAATTCGATGAAATGATACAATTAATGAAGTGAAATTCGATAAAATTAATGGTTGTAACGACTAAGTTTTGTATAAAAAGTACAATTATTATTGTCTATAAAGGTGCTATCTCTTAAGGGTCAAATTTATTTAAGTTTCAATAAAGTCTTAACTAACTTTATTTTTTACAGGAGGAAGTTAGCCCTAGAAGACGTCGCCGTGAAGCCTTTAACGCAGTTTCCAGTAGTTCTCGAAGAAGAGGTAAGTTAGTTTGTTTTAATGCTGCAAAAGTTTCCTGAAATTCTTGGAAACAAGCGCAATCATGGTTTCCCAACCAAGAGCATATTTAAAGCACAAGCCTTTTTTTATGATATTAAGAAGATAAAGTAGTACAGTCGGCCTTGTAGTTGCATACTTTTGTACCTTGTCACATTAACGTGTTTGGCAGGTTAGTGCCGCAGTTCCAACATGGCGTTAAAGTGACAAAGTATTAAAGTGTGCAGCTACTTATAAGGTCCACCGAAGGTATATGGTAATTTTTAAGTGGGGTCTGAAGCTCATAGACATAAAAACTATACAAACTTAATAAAAACTAAAACGAACAATATTTACAGAGAGACAACAAAAAATAATATTGACAATATTATTACTCAATCATTCATAATTATATCAAAAATATCACGTACGTTATATTATATGGTACGGAACCTTTAACTTATGCGTATTCGATTCGAACTTCTCCGGTTTTCAATATCTAGGCGTTATGTAAACGATACTTAAAATTAAATCGATAACAAAACGTCTGGGTACTAACACTGGCCATTTACAAATTTAAATTTCAAAATCACAATTCGAATCCGTTTCGAATCGACTAATTAAAACGAGTCTTTTACTAAAAAAGATAGATTACACTTTATTATTTAAATTATGTACATTAGTGTTCACAATGACCTTGTCGACTAGTATCTCTATCCCGCTCGCACTTACGGCGTGTCGAATGCCAACATAATCCGTACGATTTTCCTTTGAATTTAATCCGAATGAAAACAAACTCTATTAATATTATGATAGAGGGTATGGAATCGATTGGTGTGAAAAGTTTCAGTGTTTACATTTTATTTCCATTCCATAGTGGCGTATATTCCCAAGTTTAATTGATTTATTTTCGATGCTTTGTGGTTTGTGTTAAGGTTAGTATTAAAATAGCTGGTTGGACGTTTACGGTAGTATGGGTAAGGAGATTTTTTGTATATGTTATCTTCTATAGCAATGTCATATTGCAAACACACTGAGTTTGTAGTTTGAAGATGGTTTAGAGGCGATGTAAACGCGTTCGAATTTTAAAAACAGTTTAAAAATATACAGTGAAAAAAAAACATTGAGTGCATAAGTGAAGTGGTAGACCATAGAGCAATCAGTGATTTTTAAAGGTTATAATAAATGAGGTTAGTTGTCAAAACATTGGAATATTGTGATTTAACTATACAGGTCAAATATCGCAGGTTAACTATGATTTTGGCTATCGAGTAAATGAATGGGAGAAAATTACGCATTAAGAAAGTAGGTAGTTACCGTGGCATTTTTTTTAAGTTTATTAAGGTACGGTTTATTATTAGGTTTGCATTAATATTAAATATATTCATCGACTTAGTTATGTAGGTATACATATTTTGTTGCCAACGTATTATTTTATTAATAGATCATCTCCAGCAAAATAATATTTATGTATACAACATTACGGTTGTTTTTTTTATCTTAAAATTTGACTTGAAGATTTTTTTGGTTTACATATATCACGTACAGTCAGTAACAAAAATATAGTTGGAAATCGAAATTTCCAAAAATATGTATGTATACGTTTACGAAATCTTTATCTCCTGACCACGGGGCATAATTTGACATAACAAGCTTTAAATGTTTGTATGTCTGTCAGTCTATTCTCTCACTGTGCATGTCAATTTTGAACCTTTTTGAATGGGTTGGAATTTGATATACTTATGTAAACTCGACGGCATTGAAATATTATGAACCAGAGAGCGTGGCCTAGTGGCGTAGAGTGTTAACTCGTGATCGTAAGGTACCGAGTTCATATCCCAGCAGTTGCCCTGTACCAGTGAGGTTTTCAAACATAGCTCACGCTATTTCAACGCTAATAATCACCATGACCATACCTCTTAATTTAATTTAATTTCATAACTGTGTTTACTTTCTATAATTTATGGTGTTTCAGGATAATAGTTTTATTATGTAAGTATGTAACGTCTTTATTGTATCCCCTGTCGTATGTCACAGTACGCTGTCCCAAACAACCCGCCTGGCTCCACTGAAAACCAGCCCGGTTGACATTCCCATGCCAACCATTTTGCTGAGTGGAGACCATTTCGGCACACATCATCCTCATTGTCCTTTTTTTTAAATTTAATAGTGTCGCTTGTTAGGAGATAAAAAGTAGTTTTAATACGTTATTGTATCTTGTCTATGATGTACCCCTGTATTGATGTGTTTGTTGAATGAACGATTTTCTATTCTATTCTATTCTAATAAGGTCTAAAAGTGACGAACCTTTTTATACCGTGACTATACCCGATACTCTAAGTATAAAAGAAAACATCGTGAGGAAACCTGCACATTAGAACAGCTCAGCGTGGAAGAGGGTGATTGCATAAAAGATCTTATAAGGTCCAAGTTTATGCGGAAGAATTATTTAATAATTTATCACAAAAATACAAAATTGAGTATAAAAGGTGAACTTAATGCCTATTGGCATTTTCTACCGGCTGACCTTTCTATGTGTAAAAGATTAGTAACATAATTTATGTTGCCTAAAAGCTGAAGATGTAGGATTATTTTAATAAATAAATACCTATCAGAGGACAATCTCACAAATGGACCTAGTCCCAATGTAAGCTCTGGCTTGTATTATGGGTACCTACTAGATAATAATAAACATATTTATGTATGGAAATAAATACTTAAATACATCTAAAACATCCAAGACTCAGGAACAAATACTCGTGCTTACACAAATGTATCCCCATATAGGGAATCGAACCCGAACTTCGTAGATAGGGTCACTACCAACTAAAACGTCATCGTGCAAATTACACTTAGATCCCTTTTTTTCTTAGTGTTAGGTACTTAATTTTTTCTTTGCAACCCAATAATACAATAATAAAATCTCGTCCTGCAAATCCCTAATAAGTACTATTATAATAACGAACATGTTTGACGACGTGCTAGCCTAGTTGGTAGTGACCCTGCCTACGAAGCTAGCGGTCCTGGGTTCAAATCCCGGTAAGGGCAGATATTTTTGTGATGAGCACGAGTATTTGTTCCCGAGTCGTGGATGTTTTCTATGTATTTAAGTATATATTTCTCTATATAAGTATTTATATCGTTGTCTAGTACCCATAGTACAAGCCTAGAGCTTAGTTTGGGACTAGGTCAATTTGTGTGAGATCGTCCCTTGATATTTATTTATTTATTTTTATGTGCTGGTTTGTTCCTGCCATCCTACTGCCTCAACCGATCGGTATAAAATTTGATATACATACATAGTTTATGTGTTATACATAGTTTATAGCGTGGAGACGGACAAAGGATAGTTTATTTTATTATACCGGAAAAAAACCAGTTCACGGAGAAATATAGATTATTGTCTTCTATGCGGATGAAGTTGCTCGTAAAAGATAGTACATTAATTTAAAAAAAACCGGGTCTATGCAGAGTGACATAATCATTGTTTGTCCTACTGTATCATTTGGTCGAAAACCGTATAGTCGGAAATGGTTTTTACAATTAAAACTTCTTATTACATACGTTAATACAATCACGCCTCTTTCCCGTAGGAGAGACCACCTTCTTCCACTTGCTACGATCCAGACAAACTTCCCTCGCTTCCTCCACACTCATAAGTCTCTTCATACTCGTGCGTCGGTTGAGTCTCCTGACCTGGCCCTTTCTTAATACGTCCCCGATCTGATCGTGGAACGTTTGCCTTGGCCTTCTCTTTCCAACAATCCCACACATTAACTAATTTATACAATATAATTATTAAAGTCTGTAATTAACGCATTAAAGAATGTTAGGGAAAATGATTTTAGACCAAACCATACATTATGACAAACAGTTTTATGCGTGTCAAAGGTATACCGAACAAAATGCGTCCGAATTGGTCCCGTTTGGAAGTTACGATGCCACAGAGACATAACACCCTTATTTTTGCGTAGGGGATTAAAAAATATCTTTTATTTATATACGCAAATAATAACTCTTGGTTATCTTCGTAACAATTAACATTATTTAACGTTTCGTTAGCGTGGTACTATCGCTAACGTCATATTTAAAAAAAAAGTCATTCAGGAATTGTTGTTACTTTTAAACAACTCCTCCGTGATTTTGTCAGCGAATTATTAAATAGCGGAAATACTAATAAAATACTAAATATAAATAATAATCTAACTAAACCCGGTTGGGTCCTCTTGGTTGTTCAATGTACCTTCAAGGAATTAGAATCTGTCGCAGTTTGACAAAATACGTAAATCAGCCGTGCTAAAATACGTTTTCTGACGTGACCATACTATAGGTAGTTACAAGTGGAAAATGTACAAGAAATTACCAACAACATTCTCGGAAACGTTTGAAAGCATCGAGAGAATTAAGAATGTTCTTTGAAGTTACCGACAATTTCTTGAGAAGTTTCTCGTCGGTACAATGTTATCTCGCATACCTATTACGACCCCGAAGAATTTTTGTGTATGTGCTCAATTACTTAGCGGAATTTGCAAGTTTATTTACGATGGTTTTCCTTCATCATATATTATTTGTTACTTCAGAAGGCACTCAGGTAGTAGGTTAGGTATAATAGTTATGACTGCAGCGTCCAGTGGCAATCACTATGATTGTGTTCTTTAATAAAGTAAAGTATTGTCTTTAAATCGAAGAGTGGTTTTTTGTTGTACAAATAAATACACAATTTATGGAATACTTACTAGCTTCATCCGCTTAAATTTCGATTATCGTTATTCCCCCGGGAATTATATCTCCATTTCAAATTTCATTCAAAGCTGTCCAGTCGTTTCAGTGTGAAGGACAAACTAACACACACACACACACACATACTTTTCTTTCAGTTGGGGGTAGATTTTCGGAAAATTATTTCTTAGTGCTCACTTATATCATGAAAGGAACCCCTGTAACAAATTTCAAGTTTCTAGATACAGTAGTTTCGGCTGTGCGTTGATATATAAGTTAGTGACTCAGGTTTGCCTTTTATATATATATATATATATATAGATTTATTTTGAGCAGATTTTTTAAACAATAGTACTAAAGAATTAACAATAACGTAACGACAGCGTTTCTTTCAAAGTTTGTACCTAGTTAAGGACTAAAATTAAGAAAGGTTAACTTTTCCGCTGAGTTACGAAAATTAGCTATACTGTTATCGCTTTAGCGGTCATCGGTCATACATTTGACCGCCACAATAAAATTAAAATTAGTCTAACTTAATTAATGTTGTAGTTCTATTTACGAAAACTGACATGTGTCAACGGCCGTTAAAGGGTTATAAGACAAATGGTGATATCTCAGACATAACTCCTGTAGCAAGTTCAAACATATTACTAACGGGTGAGGATTGAATCTACTTCATTTATTGAATTTGAGATACTGCTAATTGGCGTTGAGATATAAATGTACGACTAATTTTCGTAACTCGGCGGAAAAGTTAACGTTTCTTAATTTTAGTATTTAACTAGATACAAACTTTTAAAGAAATGTCAAATTGAGACTTACACCATTTTCCCGTGTGGTCTTTACGTGCATTCCTTAGTCTTATGTTGTAAATGACTCATATATTATGACTATAATTATGTATCATATCTAATTAACTATCTGAACAACAAATATGCATGCATACTTATTCATACTATTCCGCACTAATCTCACTAATATTATAAATGTGAATTGTTGTATTTGCGTTAGTTTGCTATTCCTTCGCGCTGCAGCGGCTGGACCTATTCGGAAGAAATTTGGAATAGAGATAGTCATATCCTAGATTAACACATAGACTACTTTAAATACCGGAAAATTTAAAATTTCTCAAGGGAATAACGATAATCGATATCCCCCGTGGGATGGCCGCATAACTCATTCTACGTGCACGAAGTCGCGGGCAGAAGTTAGTATTATAAATGTAGTAACTTGGTCAGTTTGTTACACTTTCACGTGTAAACCGGTGAACCGATTTTGATGAAATTTTGTATCTAGAGAAAGGATAAGGTATTTTTTATCGCAATAATCTTCTACGCGGACGAAGTCGCGGGCAACAGCTCGTATTAGTATAATAATGTACACGTGGTGTCATATGTCACACCGTGAGAAGTCGCGTGTACTCGATTATATATGTTTAGAACGATATCAATATCACATATAATTACATTAGCATACAATAGTTAGTGGAAGATTTTTAAAGGTCCAATTAGTGGAATTTACATTCGTAGGTTAACTGAAACTATGCATAGGAAAATTACACAAAGTTACGCTGCGGAATCGTCGCGGAAACGCTCAACTGCCGTGTTTTTATTGGGTGTGTAATGGTTAGTATAAAAACAAATGGTCTAATTCACGAATTGCATAATTTCGATCTCTATAATAAACCAACGATATAATAATCATGATGCATAAAACGAAATGCATAATTTCTAAAACTATAATGTTATAAATTTAAAAATAAATATTTCTAACGGCTTTCATTACTAATAATGTAGTCACAGTTTTAACCTAACCTAACCTACTCGTAGTTAGAAGAAATTGACTAAAAATGCATAATAACAAGAAAATACTAGTTATAATAAATGAGCGTTATGTTATTCGATCGTATGCCTGATGAAATTATACAATTGGATTTTATGCTAAACGTTCATTTTGCTTTTCGTGATTAGTTAAATGAAATCATACATAAAGTTTTTAGACTAATTGAAGCGCACCCGTTTTTATTATGTGGTGGTGGTGGTAGCTACCACCATCACCTTTAACCTACCGACGAACAGTATTGTTGTGTTCCGGTGTGGGGATAAGACAACCGGTATGACTCCGTGCCAAAAAAAAAAATGGTGACGTGGTTAGTTAGTTAGTATTAGGTCTTACGCTAATGGTCTCGGGTTCAATTCCATAAAGTAAATGCTTGTATGGCATGTTTCTTAACTTCTTTACATAGTATTAAAAAGACGCGCTCCGCTTCTGTCTGTCTGTATTTCCGCTACTTCCTTCTAAACCACCAACGGATTTTAGCTTTTATGTAAATTAACGGGGGCTACAGAAAACTCAGCGAAGCGAGGGCGGGTCACTAGTCAAATCTGAGCAAATAATAGAGAAATATAGTGTTTTTAGGAAGCGAAGGCGCGTGTCGATTAAATTGAGCGTTAATCAGTTGCTTTAAATTACTTAACATTGATTAACTATTGTAAAAATCGACCCATCTATTCACCGTTTAAGAGGGAATAAAGAACCATACATATTACATACATACAGACCAAAAACTTAACCCCCTCTTTTTTAACAAAAGTCGGGAAAAATCACTCAAGTAGATTTCCACATTAAAAAACCTTTATACATCTTCAGAATATTCAAATTTACGACCATGCAAAACGGGTTAAATAATTATTCATACAAATTGAAAAACGTACATATTTTTAAATGAATTCCACCTGTATTTGTATGCGTGTAAGGTTCATGATTATAACAATGAAATAAAATGTTGTATGCCAATTATAGTAAAGGTGTAAAAACATAGTTAAGACTCGTTACAAAACAGCAAGAAAACAGTTTTAATAATGAATAGATAAAATCCCCCGACCCTATGTAATGTAATGACTATCACTTCTTCTTTTAGAGCTCAACATGTCTTAAAGTCAAAATGTCCACGATTTTTGAATATGTACAGTTCAAAAAATTCAGAATACAAAGTATTTATTCAGTAGTACTACATGTTTTTGTATTTAAGTATGTCTACTCGTTGCCGCATTCTACTTTTCTTATTTTCCTCAATCATCCAAAGGTTAGCTGGAAATTATCCCTTAAGAGGATTCTGTAAATATTGTATTTGTATGTCTGTGTTTTTTACAATAAAGTGTTTGTTTACATTACGAAGCTACGAACGCTAGCGGTCCTGGGTATCCCGGTAATGGCAGACATTTTTGTGATGAGCGCGAATATTTGTACCTGAGTTATGGATGTTTTCTATGTATTTAAGTATATATTTATCTACATAAGTATTTATAACGTTGTCTACTTCCCATAGTACAAGCCACGAGCTCGAGCAAGCCGCGAGCTTAGTTTGGGGCTAGGTCAATTGGGGTGACATCGTCCCCTGATATTTATTTATTTTATTTTTATTTATACATACATACATCGGAAGGGTTAAAAATAAAACTTCATGTTAACCGAAGTTCAACGTGAGCATTTTAACCGTTTTATCTTAAACACCGGCCGATTTCAACGCTCGCTGTATCAGCTGATAACGTATTTACCTAACTGAATTGTTAAACAACTGATAAGGGACTGATTTCACTGATTTGTGACCCCGTGAAAGAACTTATGCCATTTGTTGAATTCAAAATGAGAGGAGTTTCTTATTCGTTGAGATAAATCGAATAAAATACCTATGATGTTTTATAGTCTGTGTCAATTTAAATAGGAAAAGATGTAAACAAATTAGTACTGTTTGACACATAACCTCATTTCGCACCTTCAGAACAATAGTGACCTAATTTAGAAATTTTATATTTCGAGTTTGGTCTCTATAGTAATAAATTTACGACTTGAAGTTTGAAAGCAGAAATTTTGAATTAGGTCATTATTGCTCTGAAGGTGCGATTTATTCACCAAGTCGCACATGCAATCCAATAGCCGGGGGAGCACAAGTGGTAGTTTCTCGCTTGTCGCTCAGTGCGTCTCTATCGTTACTCACTAGATACAAAGGGGGATCAAAGCGACAACCAAGTCGCGGGCAACTTGTGCTAGCCGCACAGTGACACAAAATTACTATTATTTTTTGTTGAATTGTGACATTATTGCATTTGAAAAGATTTAACTTTTGTATGACTTTTTTTGCATAGTGTCACTGTTGGATTAAACGTACGAAGTGTGTTTTTTAAAAGATCCAGCCGACTATCGTCGTGTTTACATGCTTAATGTCATATTTAAATTGTTTCATTCGCGGTCTTATACTGTTGCCGTATGAGTTTTAAACGAATCAAGCCAACTAACGACTTGTTTACATTGTTTCGGCCGCAGTCTAGTCTAAGTACGGTAGCCGTATGTGTTGTGTCTCAAACAGATCCGGCTTACTAGCGTCGTGTTTACATCGCTTAACGTCGTATTTACATCGCTTAGGCCGCGGTCTTAGACGGTTGCCATATGAGTTTTAAAAGAATCCGACCGACCAACATCTCCTTTACATTGTTTTAGCCGCAGTCTAGTTTAAATATCGGTAACCGTATCTGTCTCAAACAGATACGGCCGATTAGCGCCATGTTTACATTGTTTAACGTCGTATTTGCATTGTTTCGGCCGCAGTCTAGTCTAAGTACGGTAGCTGTATGTGTCTCAAACAGATCCGGCCGACTATCGTCATATTTACATTGTTTCGGCCGCGGTCTTGTACGACCGCCGTATGAGTTTCAAACGAATCCGGCCGACTTACGCCTGTGTACATTGTTTCAACCGCGGCCGTATGCGTCTCGCACTTGCGTTGTTCCGGTAGAAAGACAGCGTTTCTGTTATCTGTAGATACTTACATGAAACATAACTTTCAACCTTGATTTGGTTTATATCTTTATATTGGCAAAGTTTCCTAATCTAGCCAGCCGTTTGAAAATCAAAACTTTACAACGACTACGTTATCAGTACCTGACCTCGTATCTAAACATCTTATTATGCTTCATTCCAATGTTTTGACGTTGACGTAAATAAAAAACGTCAACAATAACAGCAACAATATAAAACGTCAAAATTCTAAAAACTGAAAGTAAACTAACCGTTAAAAAATATCGCAATCGTTCTATGGATAACTAGTGTTAAAGACTCTCTGAACGTCAGTGCGCCATTTTGGAACAAGTGACGTCACTGTCCTTAAAGAAATGTGATGGCGTGATGGAATGGTGATGTGTGAAGTGATGAGTCGGTGATGGTAATCAGTCAGTGATGACTGTGATGAGCGAGCCCTGCGCGCGCCGGGTCGACTCGGAACTCTACAAACCTACAGCGCTGTTGAGGACGATATGGCGGCGGACTCTGTCTTTCAAGAAGAAAAAGGTGAGAGGGAAACTGCTTTAAAAACAGATTCGCTTCTGTTAGTCCGTGTCAATTTAATTTGACATTTGACAGATCCAAGTTTGACGCATAAAAGGGATAGATATAGTTGGTATGTGGTGAGAGATTGTCTATCGAAATTATAACGAATTAATTTTCAAAAGGGAATAAGTGATCATTGTCTTGCACACGCTGTGTAAACATAATTTTACTTAATTTTACTGTATCTTCAACATATCAAGTAAATACATGGTTGTTAAGTTAATAACAAGCATTATTAGAATATTTAAATAAATAGTTTACAGTATCATCTTTAATTTTCAAGGGAATGTGTAAAGCTGGGCATTCACGGCCACTCCAACAAGCCGAATAGAGCAGCGCCGCGCTTAAAACGACCCGTGAATATCAAAACTGTAGCGTTTAAAAGTACTTGGCGTGGTTCGTTGGATTTCCAAATGAGCGTAAAGCCAGCGCGACGCGCCAACGCGCCATCCGAATGGAACTATCGTGAATGTCGAAATTCACCGTTTGAACACGCCACGCCACCGCGCGAAGCCATATGGCATCGTCGTGAATGTGTTTTCTGGCTGCTATTTTCTAATCCGTCTGGCGCGCCCGTGATTGTGGTCAATATATTACGCACATCCAATTGTATGCACTCGATCGCTTAAGAATTTGACAGATTATCGTTAAGTACCTACAACTTACGAAGTGATAAAGATTTGGCTATTCGCTTGAGGAAAGAGTATCAGGAACGCTTCTTTTACCGAACTGATTAATTGCAAAATCTTATTTGTAAAACAGCAAATTAACGTCTCTAAATTTATATTTTTGGTTGTTTCGTGGAATTCTCAAGTAGGCGTTTTAATTTAGTCAAGATATTTTTGCTTCGATAAAGAAAACGGGCACTTTTGAATTTTATAAGTGGTTTAATAGTATGGAAGTATTTATGCTACAAAATGAAGAAAGTATTATTTACTTAGAACAATCTTAATGTTAAAAATGCCAATGTTTGGATGTGTGTTACTCAATTACGCCAGAACGGCTAAACGGATCTGAATAAAATTTGGCACAAAGGTAGATAATAGTCTGGAATAGTACCCGGGTTACTTTTTATCCTGGAAAATGTACGGTTCCCGTGGGAAGAGCGGTAAACGACTTCTACGCGGAGACCGAGACGCAGGCTAAAGCTATTAATATGAATAAATCTATGTAGTATCTCATTTCTTTACATTATATTTAAAATATTCGAAATAATCGTAATCGCCCGTTTTCTTAGCAAAAGGGTTTATCATCATCTAGCAAGTACTTTAGTTGCATTACCCTACACAATAATAGAAATGGTCCCCGAACGATCTAAAATACTGCCCTCCTGAGACAAGTGGCAGTATCTCAGACAAAACTCCTGTAACAAGAGGAACCTCATTACTAACGGAAAAGGATTGAATCTGCTTTGGCTATTAAATATGAGATATGACTTTTTGGTTTATGAGGGCAGAATAACACGTACGAGATACACGCAAACATACTAGGCCCGCAAATGCATCAGATCTCCAGAATCGCTAAATTATCGAACAATCATCACTCAAATATTTGACGAAGTGCGTTACAATACCACTAACATTTTTCACTTTCATGAAAAATGATGAATGATTTTAAATATCACACGAAACCAAGTGTTTTTGCACCCGTTGTAAAATTACTTTCAGCACCGATATATTATTTGTAAAGTTATTTTTATCAGCGGCGGATGGCTTATGAATTTATAATTCAACCTTGAGCGATCCCTCGGTTTTAGTATGAATACATTTTCTATTTACTTACGCTGATAACAAGGCAAACGTTTAATGTATAATGTTTAGTTCTGGTAGTCTTTAGTTTAAACCATAATTAATCAAAAAATTTGTGATACTAAAGCAAATCTAATAACATGTCCGCCGAAATAGGTACCTACAATCCTAATTTTTTTTCTTCTCCTTTTTTTAAAACGAACGCACCAAAATTGTGCTAATAATTATTTTGTTCTTTGCTTGTTACAATCAATAAATATTTATTTTTAAGTTTGTCTAACTCAAGCTGTAAAATCAATGAAAATTCATATACACTTAACAAAACGTTGCTTTCTCTGCAATCTCATAACTAGATATATCATGAAAAAATCTGGCATTAATTTTAATAGTTTCTTAACTCTGAATTGTAATAAATCTCCAATATAGATGTTCTCCGTAATTCCACCCGCTGAACTATCTCGCTCGATTATAAACAAACACACGCTCTGAACCCGGAACTATTCGTATTATTTAACAACACACTGAAATAGACTCGGCCGTTTTTTTTAAAATAGTTGTGCATCTGTGGGCACAGATAATTTCTGAGTGGGTGCCTTAGGATGGTTACCGGCGCTGTGGTAGACCAAGGCGAAGGTGGCGGGACGACTTGGGGCCCGTTGTTTGATTAGTCAAACTAACTAATCGTTAAAATTCGTAACCATTTGTTAAATCTGAAGCAAATGTGTCACATTTTCCATTTGATTTTTGAATTTTAACCATTAGTTCATTAACTACTGATTAAACAACTCGCCCTTAGATGCATTTTGAAGCGTTTCTCAGAGTTTGTCATAGAATAGAATAGAATATGTTTATTTCAGGCAACAAGGTCCATATTTACAAATACCTTACAGACCAATATACATACCAATATATAACTAAAAACAATATAACTACTAAGACACAATTTGCGGTGGCAGCTTCCTGGCAGAGTCGCGAAATCAGCGAAATATGACACCCTTCGGCCAGAATTCGTCCTTTAAAAAAGAACATATAGGGTTAGAAATCCAAGGGAAAATCCTTTATGGCCCAGCAGTGGGACACTAACTCAAGCTATTAAAACAGTATAAAAGTGCTTGTTTACGTAAATAAATAAAAATAAAACCAGTACAGCAATATTTTAAAGTTTAGGAACGATGCACATAGTAAGTCCTGAGAAATTCCTAAATGTAAATTTGTTGTATTAGAGTAAAAAACAAGGATCGTTGAACGATCATTGATGGACTGTCGAACTAAAGCTAGCCGGACGTATATCGATGACCAACGTTGATTCCTGCCATTGATTGACATAATACTTACGTACCATGAAGGAATTAGTATGTTTGGCAAATTTACGAAGTATGTCAAACTTCTTAACACTCAAATTTCTCGATAGTACATTCCTAACGTGTCATTAATCTTTGCCGTCTGGACATAACAGCGTCAATTTATACGTCTTTTTTTATCGTGTCAAACAGTTTCACATTTAACTCCAGGCAATTATAATTTCATACATACATACACACACTACAGCGATAATAAATACAGTGTCTCTTCAAGTGTTACATATAGGATTACTCTGATATAGAACCTTTTAGATGATACATGATAAATGATAACGTATCTAACGTATCTAAAAGACTTTGTATCAGTTACAATGGGCAAATTTAATACAGGCGATGGTCAATTTAATAATCGCTAGTTGTTACAGTAAAAGTGGTTTATTACAAAAGTTGTTACACGATGTTTGTTTTCCTGTGCTTTTGCATGTGTAGAATTAGGGTCTATATTATCTGCCATAATTAATTTAATCGTAATGTGTTTTAGGTTATAATTATCGCAGGTCATAAGATTTTTTTTAGGAAACTTTTAATTTTCCAAGATTTTTATAAATAACACCTAACCCAACCTAGCCTTGTCTACACGTTAGATGTTTAAGAAATTCTGCAAAGTTTACGGTTGTAGCGACTCACAAATTATGACTTTCATAATTTACTTTATGTAAACAAAGACATCATGACCATACAATACATGTGACACAACGGTCTTCCGTGGATTTCTTCGTCCCCTCTATCAAAGATCTCCCAAGTCAAATCAAATCAGACCAAAATATATACTTATGGGAAACCGGGCACCCGTAGATTTCTTCCTCCTCTCAGTTTTGGCTAATCTTCTGGAAAAAAAGAACTTTAGCCACTAATAAAAGGTCTTCCTATCGATATTTTACTTTCTAGCGCATTCACTGTCATTGTTGCTAAAATATTTTCCCAGATACTAGCATACTATTAGCACGCATACTGTATTTCACATACGCGATCAAGGCACTGGGTGAGGGTCAGGTAAAGGCTTATATGCGTTCGAAGCAATATTCTCCAAAAGGTTAACTAGAAGAGATTCCATACCCTCGTGCCTTCCATAGGTACTTTTTAAAGAATATATTTTTGGAACTTTAAGATTGTATTGCTTAGTTTTTTTAGTACCTTATGTCCTTTCCATAGGAATGATGTAGGCACGAGGAGGGATAAGTTCATCTTTGTACTAATTTTATTCCCGTAATGTAAAAATTTCTGCAATGTATCTGTTTTAGTACAATAAAGTGTTTAAGAACAACCTACGACATACAGGGCCTCTATTTTACGCAGGAAAAAATATTGTTTTTGACATTTTATCGTAATAACGGCCGAGATACGATAACATGTCTAAAGCGATATTGTTTTACAGCGTAGAATAGAGACCCAGAGCACATTAATGATAATGTTCAGAATGACATAGGATTAGACTGGTTTGTTAGATACTAGAAACTATAACCTAACTTCGTATACACAAATTAAACTGATTCCGTCGAACAAATAACTACAAGTTAACAAAAGTGTGCGCTTTGCAAATGTATGGCAGACGGATCAACATTTGTACAAGTGTGTCGCAGGTGTATCGGCACGGGGCAGTGTTTATTTAGCAGTTTATGGCAGAAAAATAAGTTATTTTTGCATAATCTAGTGCCAAAAACTCAATTATCAACATAATTAAGTCAGTCGAATTACGTCCACTGCTGCACGGACGCCTTTCCTAAAATCTCCACCTACACTCGCAACCAGCTACTTTCCGTGACTTCCCCTCCTCACTTTTGGAAAGCCTGGCAACTGAACTGAAAACTTGTCACTTTTGGGTACGTGGTCGTAACTATCGCCACTCCATAGGTTTTATGAACTGTTACTAAATATATTGCTTAGGTTATATTTACCTAACCCATGCGTGCATAGCTATGTCAGTAATAAAAGTGTTTCTGCATTTTTTTAATTCTTAATTCAAAAAATCTTTTTAATGACGTTGAGAAGGCAAATGGGATCAATAAGGTAGGTGGGATCTGAGACCTGTGTATTTGTTACTATGTGTCAAAATAAGTTGTTTTTTTCCACGTTCTTATACAAACACTCGTGCCATTTGCGCACCTGCTAGGCACTTGTGCAAATTTTGCTGTCTGCTACAAATTTAAAAGGAGCAATACGATATCGTCTGTTTTAATTTAATTTAGACAACTGAGAGTCTTAGTTGCTCGCGATATATACCTGTAGCCTGTAGTTCCAGGTATACTAATTTAAGTCTAGAATAATAGCGAATATTCATGACTTTTTTTCACAGCTCCATTTAAACTGATTCATGTACACACACACAAACGGTTGAAAAACATATTTTTTTCAATAGCTATAAAAATAACCAAGACACAAGCCAACAGCGACTTGTTCCTCGCTAAACAGAACTTAACATGGACATTTTATGGCCGACCTGTTACATGACGTCTGACGTCACAGTGCATATCACATCTCCTGTCTAATCGCTGTCTAATTAGCAGTTTAAAATGCTTGTATCATGCGTATTTCTTGGCCGATTTTAATTTTAATTTAACTTTTGGTGATCTCGTTTACGGTATTTTTATATTTTGTTGAAAAATACGATGCATGTTCCCTATTATCATAAACTAGCGGCCGCCACCGACTTTGCCCCCGCTGCTTATTTCCGACGTTCCCTGTGGATTTTTGAGGTTGTTATCAGTAATTGTGATTTTTCGAAACTTTAAAATGAAAAGATCTGAGAGAAATGTGGAGTAAAAGAAGATGCAGTGACTAAGATTTAAAAAAGGGCATGCTTCGATGGTTCGGTCATTTGGAAAGGATGGATGGAAGAAGATCGACGGAAGAGATACAGAGCGAAAGAGAGTGGAAGAGTTGGAAAGGGACGCCCTAGGCGTACATTTTCGAATCAAATCGGAGAAATACTGGAAAAGGGCCGAATCTTAAGTACCCGAAACCGATGTGTATGCATGACTCGATGTATGAATTTGGAAAAAACGAAAGAGATCGTCAGGATCGGTGGAAAGAAGTGGTCTCCCCTTTGGGAAACAAGAGTGATTTAATGTATGTAATCGTATGTTAAAACTCAATATCACAAAACGATTTTTTGAATTTATACTGTGTTAAATATCATGAATACGTATATGGATACGTATATAATGAATACGTGAATACATTCCCGTGACTGTACCTACATTATGATGTTACGTTATGTTCACAAATATACAGCGTGTTCAGTAATAAGATTGTGTGTGTTAACAATGCTAATTCCGTTCCGATTGACTGTTGCCCAAACAAAGCAAATACGATGTATGGGTCGACAGAAATAGACGTAGTCATGTTACTTTTGTACTTAGTACAGTAAGTATTTAGTAGTCGAGAGAATGGAAGATGCATAGTTCCATGGATTGAGAAATCTAAATAGGTACTTGTACGGAAGACAAATCCGAGCGAAACTTCAGTGTGTGTGGTCACGAACGTCAGAAAAAATAGCTTGGAGACGTCAATGTCAAGAATAAGAGATGAGTCGTAAGAGATGCCAAGTCATTTGTACATTATAGGAAACTAAATCTTATTGCTGTAAAATGTAAAATTAATTTTGGACCTAAGATCGGTCACAATTTAAGTCTTACGAACCCATTCAAGCAATGCTCGTATTGTTGTGTTCCGGTATGCAACGCATTGACGGTCTTAGGATTGCAGTCTTGAGAATGCAAACGCCTATGAGTCTCAGATGTCACTTGCCATCAGGTGGCATGTGGGCCCAAAAAGGGTATACGGGTCAAACACAGAACGTCCCTTTTTTGAGGTCAGTTATAATAGAATTATATTAGAATTGCAGTCTTGAGAGTGGTAATATTTGTGCATTAGATATGCCACTTATAGTCCATTCGCTTAGATAGTGTCGCTACACTCGCACGTACTTGTGGTTATTGTAATAAAATACGAATATAATTCGGTTTAAATTGCCAAATGCACTTGCGCCGTAACACCCGCAAGTGAATTTGGCAGTTTACATCGAAATATATTGTATTTTAATAAAATAACCACAAGTAACGCGCGAGTGTAGCGACACTATCTAAGCGAATGAACTATACCATCAGGTGTCTTTTAAGGGGCTTCTAAACGGGCCATATTTTCACTGCAATATGTGGCCGGCAACTATTGGTGTCCCTCTCTTACATTAGAGAAAGACACCAATAGTTGCCGGCCACATATAGCAGTGAAAATATGGCCTGTTTAGAAGCCCCTTTACATGCCAAAAAAAATGTTATGCCGGCTGTACACACTCGTCGAGAGTTTCTCACCGAGAGTCTCGGGCCAAAACTGACCGCGACGGAGCCATGGCGAGACGAGACAAGACGAGAGCAGCATTAACACACTCGTTCTTGGCCTGTCTCGGGGTGTCTCGGCGAGTGCGTACAGCCGGCATTATAGGTAAGGTACTTTGTCAAAGTATGGCAATATGTATAAAAAAAACAAATGTGGGTAGTTCGAAAAACTCATAATACTCTTAAGAATACAATAGCCACCTCTTCATTCAATATTTTTGTGACTGGCTTAAGACCATTGCGCGAAGTGATACATGAAAAAAAAAATATGAATGAGTTCTGTTTATTTGTAAAAATGTGTGAATGTGACAAAAGTTTAAAACAATATATGAAAAGTGAAGTTACTATACTTGTGAGTTAAATTTTAAATTCATAGGGTTATTAGTTAGTGATATTTAGGGGGCGCATTTTTTCACATAACTTTTTAAGTCCTATTATCGGAAGTCCGAAATATACATCATAATGATCACTCTTAATTCTCTACATTTTTTTTTTATTACAAATTTCGGAACTCATAATCATCTGAATTCATAACGCCAATATTCATGGAAAAGTACAGTTTTCAAAATTTCTTAAATATCTTAAGTGTAGATAAGGTTAGGTAAGGTTAGGTTAGATTAATAAAAATCCTCAAAAAGTAACAGTTTCTTAAAAAAATGCATTATGATTTGCGATAATTATGACTTAAAAAGTATGAACAAAAAAGTATGAGGAAAAAAATTATGGAGAGTGATTATAATGAATACAAATCGGTAGGAAAACAAGAAATAGGAATAAGAATTTTATGTGAGTCAATCCATATTGACTCACATAAAATTCTTATTCCTATTTCTTGTTTTCCTACCGATTTGTATTTACTACCCGATATTTAGAGATCAATACTGAAATATCAATTATTGAATTATCGATATCAGGATACTGTTTTTTTCATACCGGTGTTGAATTCTATGGAGTTCATTGATCCTTTGGTACTTATTTCTAAATACGTAACACTTCATTATTTTTTTCATCAAATGTGTATTATTTTAAACTAATGATAACATTTAACCGTCTGAAAAACAGGACATTCAGATAAAGCGGTCGAAGACCTTACCTATATCCGATGGTGTTTGGATTTAAAAAAAAACTAAAATCATAATAATAAAATAATAAATATCAGGGGACAATTTCACACAATTCCATATATGGGTACCTAACTAGACACTGATAAACATAGGTACTTAAATAAAATAAAATAAACTTATCTACTAGAGGACTTAATTTTTATATTGTTTGCCTGTCTCTCTAAGCATATAATATTTAAAATGTACACAAAACTTTATCCTCGTAAGGCCCAGTGTGCAATAGGATGTACATTATCAAGGCAATTTAATTTGAACTGTAATGCAATGAGAATAAAGTTTATCTTCCTTTCTTCATAAATTGAAAATGGCATTTTCGAACAAACGTAATTGAACTTTATTGCCTTGAGAGTAGATTCAAAGTTCCATTTACAAAAAACTGGGTGTTTGTAGTACGATGGGCCTTACGAGGTTAAAATGATCCCTACAAAAAAAGGTGGTCAAAAATATCACAACACGCTGTAATTATCACCTTTAACAATCAAAAGAGTCCAGGGCCAATCATATTGCTTTCGACATGTTATCGTTGACAATACTTACATGTCAAGAGTAATATCAGAGACTCTTAGTACTAGAAAGCTGTAATTTGGCATGAATATACATATTAGTCACGCCAACAAAGTGGTAAAATAAAATCTAGAAAAAAAATTTTTTTTAGTGTACCTCCCTTACATGTAACTTGGGAATCTATTTTTCTTTTCTCGTCTACCCCATAGCGTGGGGTGTTGTTGGATAGGTCTTCCAAACATAAGCTTTAAAGCGCAAATTTTTGTTAGAGTCAATTGTCCCCGCCCCCCCTACAAGTAAAACTACAAATACAAAAAAAACTGAAAAATATCTTAAATGAAAGCACAAATTATAATGAATTTAAAAGGAAACTATTACGACTAAGTAGTCTTCATTGGTTCTTGAGTTACAAACGGTTTAAATGTTTATACCCAGGTACCGAAAACTTATTTGCGGTGTTGGTTGGTGACCGCGACCTATGTCGATGTATGGGGATAACAGTTTTTCAACGTCAAAGTTAAGTTTGTCTAATTTGTTTGTACCGTCAATTGCTGCAACTTTGCCAATTAGCTACAACATTACCCTTTTTGTAAAAATATGATTTTCTACCAAAGCGTTATATATTTTGACTACTATTAATGGGAGAAATACTATCATTTACCTGGCATCCCATTTCAAAAAATATATGGTTGTTTAGTGGTTTCCAATGACATCCCGGCACTGATATAACAGTAATTAATTTAAGAATTCGTCCCTTTTTTAGATACTGCATTTAATATCTCAGATAATCCACTAGGCAAAGTTGACGCTTTTGGCTACAACTTTACCTGCAACTTTGACAGTTTCTACAAGCCAATTTATAATGATTTGAAGCATTTTGTACTGAAACTCATATGTCTTATGATCTAAAATAGCTTAGAAATGCAAAAAAGAGCACGGATAACGTAAAATTTAAGAATTATTAAAAGAAACATGAATTTCCGTGCAACGTTGCAGCAGTTGACGTAACGGTCGACGTCAGTAACGGCTTCGGCACCCTACGCTGAGCATGGTCCAACATGACCTTGCCCGGTTTTTCCGAGTAAAATAGAGCCCCAGTTCTTTTAGTTTTGATCAACTTATAATATTCCGATAATTAAATTTGATGCCGACTTTAAGCATTGAAGTGCCCCAAATACACTAAATGTGGTTCTAAATTGTTATTTTTCTTTTTTTTCAGACAGAGGACAAGTATGCGGCTTACAAAGGAGTCCGCGACATTACCATCAAAAAGGTACAGTCAAAGTAAAACTACTATATAACACTAATGTCAGACATACGAGTAAGAATTAGGTACAATTGCATGCAAAAATGGATGGATACGATGACACTGACTCAGCATGAAGTCGAGTCTAATCACCAGTAATCGTAATAGGTAAAGTACATTTATCTATACTCGAAAATATAATTTAAGACCAAAAAAACTACGACAGATACGTCACTGTCATAAGTGTCAAAGCCACTTATGTCAGTGTCAATCGAACATTTCAGAGTTAGCCAACCTTTTTGCATTGATAATCAAATTGTTGTAAATATTTGTAGATAATTCTAACATTTTCAATATCAAAAGTTATATTTAATAATAGGGAATATGGATTCAATGTTTTTTCTACCCGATATTCAAAACCCAAGTCATTTTTTTTCTCATATAGTGTGTTAAGTCATTAAATGGCGGGTGTGTGTGTTCAATGGCGCTTTTTTATCAGCTACAACAAAATGACAAGCTAAATTCGGATGCCTTACACTTATGCTTGATTTAAACTTGACAGTTACCCATGGACCCCATGGTGTCATGGCTGGTAAAATGCCCGATGATTGTCATTATAAAGTGAGCTACACACTTTTGGCCTGTTATTTTGTCGAATAGCTAAACGTATGTAATATTTGAATTGCATCTAACGTTGTTTACATTGTTTATTTATCGGACCAAATGTTATTAATACCTGAAGTATTACAAGTGCAATAACAGTTTTGCTACCAAAAATCTTTTATGGTTAAATATTTAATAGGCCATGTTGTATTTGTGTAAGTAACTTGAATTAACTTGTTTATTTAAATCGAAGGTTAAAACTACCTACAAATAAATATTCTTAGTGCGGTCTTTTAAAAAGTGGAAATATACTAAGGTATTTATTTTTGTGGCAACCCACGTTGGTCTTTAATAACATTCGAGTATAAAGTTCGCAAATGGACTAGGTGGTTAGAACCGGGTGAAATATTAATTTATTATTATTGAATTCCGGACTTCCGGTATTTTTCTGGTACAAATCGTAATGCTGTATATACGTAATATTTACTCACGGTACTGGATATTTCATCACAAAAGACTGGTACCAGACACACAACAAGTAAATATACTATACCTATTCCGATGACTGCTAATCACTAGGTTAACTGGAAGAGATCCCATATGGATCAAAACAAGGTCTTTTGAAGAACCGTTCTGAAGAAAAGTTGTATGTTGTAACCTCGTTGCGTTGTTGTAAGTTGTATGTTGTAACCTCGTTGCGTTGTTGTAAGTTGTATGTTGTAACCTCGTTGCGTTGTTGTAAGTTGTATGTTGTAACCTCGTTGCGTTGTTGTAAGTTGTATGTTGTAACCTCGTTGCGTTGTTGTAAGTTGTATGTTGTAACCTCGTTGCGTTGTTGTAAGTTGTATGTTGTAACCTCGTTGCGTTGTTGTAAGTTGTATGTTGTAACCTCGTTGCGTTGTTGTAAGTTGTATGTTGTAACCTCGTTGCGTTGTTGTAAGTTGTATGTTGTAACCTCGTTGCGTTGTTGTAAGTTGTATGTTGTAACCTCGTTGCGTTGTTGTAAGTTGTATGTTGTAACCTCGTTGCGTTGTTGTAAGTTGTATGTTGTAACCTCGTTGCGTTGTTGTAAGTTGTATGTTGTAACCTCGTTGCGTTGTTGTAAGTTGTATGTTGTAACCTCGTTGCGTTGTTGTAAGTTGTATGTTGTAACCTCGTTGCGTTGTTGTAAGTTGTATGTTGTAACCTCACTGCGTTGTTGTAAGTTGTATGTTGTAACAACTAAAGATCTTGGCCCATAATCCTGCCCGGTCAAAAAATGTTTACGTACATAACCTCGTAACCCGGTGCTCGTGGCCCAGTGTGCATTAGGATGTACATAATCAAGGCAATTTAATTTGAACTGTGTTGCTATAAGAATAAGGTTAATTTTCCTATGTTCATAAACTGAAAATGGCATTATCGGTCAATCGTAATTGAACTTTATTGCCTTGGTGTTAGGTTCAAAGTCCCACTGACAAAATACTCCCTGTTTGCAGTATGGTGGGCCTTACAAGGATAAACAAAATTGGTGGTAAATTTTGCAGTTATGACTCACGTTTTATTTTAAGTAAATAGTTTTTAAAAAAAATATGGAGGTAACATGTAACAGTGCAAAGAAGATTGGCTATTAATATATCTTTGATTAGTTAGTTAGGTATATGAAATCCCTAATTAATGTGGGTAGTTCAGTCTTCGTAGTTCTTAATGCGACATATACCATTATAAAGTATATATATTTATCTTTAATTCCCGCCCAATTTCATTTCTGTACTCCCTGGGTATTATTTTCATACTAGGTGGGCCGTGACCTTTAATGCAAAGTTAAATAAATTATTTATTTATTAATAGTACATTGTTGCAGAGTATAGAAAGTACGCGATTTTTGGACGAGTCATATAAGAGGGCCGAAACGTAGTTGAGGCCCTCTAGTGCACGAGTCCATAAATTGCACTTTCTACCGAGGCAGGCATAGTGCTGCAAAATTAATATTCAAAACTCAAATTTTAATTCATGTTAATGTGAAATCACCGCCAATTTTACCATATATTTTACTTTTTTTTAATCTGGACCCCTATTCTCGTGGCACTCGAGATTAATAAACAAAAATGCGAGATGAAGATGTCAACTCCATATAAAATTGTATTTGTTTCGCCATATCTCCCATGTAATTTCATCTCTAGTGGTTCGAGATTAGGGGCCAGATTTAAAAAAAAGCAGTGACATAGTTTTTAGTCTGTGTATCTTTTAGCAAAAATACACCTAATATTTTACGACACAAAATGGTGTGTTCTGATTGGTCGATTTAAATTTTTCATTTTAAGGAGCTATGACACAAAAATTGATTGATTGATTTTCATTGGTTCTTAAAGTTGGACAACAATGTTCTCGACCAATCAGCAAACACGCCGACAAAAAAATTCTTGGTCTGTCCTTATAAGTGACGTTTTGTGACCCCAAACAAGACCATATATCGATACCTTAGTTCACAATTGTACTAATTACATTTGAAAAGTTATTGTAATTAGTATGTTTGTGCATAAATAACAGTGTTGTGAAAATTATTTTTAATAAAGAAAATAAAGGTTCGTATGAAAGTAATAATCAAGGAAATTTAATTTGAACTGTGTTACAATAAGAATAGGGTTTATTTTCCTATCTTCATAAACTGAAAATGGGTTTAAATCAAACAAACGTAATTGAACTTTATTGCCTTGATGGTAGATTCAAAGTCCAACTTCCTGTTTGTATTATCGTCGGCCTTACGAGGATAATGTTACGTTTCAGGGTCCATCGGGGTTGGGCATCATGATAATCGAAGGCCGGCACACAGAAGCAGGCCGCGGCATCTTCGTGTCGGACCTGCAGGAGGGCAGCGCTGCCGAACAGGTAAAACATGGTTTTTTTCTAGTATTTACTAGGGTTCCGTACCTGGAGGCAGGCCAACGGAACCCTATTCATATGCCTATGCTGTCCGTCCGTCTGCGGTTGGCTTTGTCACAAAATGACACGTTTATATGATTTATGATTTATACATACATACATAATCTCACGCCTTCGTTCCCAGAGTGGGGTAGGCAGAGCTACAGAATTACAAACATCTCTAAAAACTTCTGATTTATGATTTATATCGTTTTTATTACGAATTACTTGTAAATTAACTTATGCTCATTTTCTCTAGGACCCCAGTCAGTAAAGAATTGCGTTGACCACAGCGAAGCTTAACATGGTTAATGATTTATAATAAAAGTACAAGAAATAATTTGTATGTTTCGTGTTTTTCAGGGAGGCCTTCAAATAGGCGACATGATTCTGGCTGTGAACAGAGATTCCCTCCTAACATGTACTTACGATGCAGTAAGTATTTGAATCCGTTGTGTTTGTTACGTAGACAAAGATAAACCCTGCCTGTTGGATGGATGACATCTGTAAACCCTGGATAATGTCTAAGATTAGTACAAGATTGAGGAGAGTGCCCTATACCCAGTTGGTGGGAACTGTAGGCTTATTGCCGAATGCACTTGCAATCTGGTATCCCAGACCTTGACGTAAGCATTAACGGACTAGAATATGGCAGCACCGTTATCAATGATTTTTCACAAAAACCTCCAGTTCCTTAGTTTAGTCACCTTTTCTATGGTATGGAAAAAGCAAACAAGCACACAGGTCACAAAATGGTAATCTCAAAAAAAATACGATTGCAAATACGTTGCCAACCCTGAGGACTAAGATGGAATGCCTCTATGCTAGTAATTTCACCGGTTGTCTTATCCCCACACCGCACAACAATACGAATAATGCTGGATGGTGCCATCCCGAGACAAAAAACCCGGAGCCTGCTGTTTGGCAAAAATATGTTTGCCAAATGTATCGATTCCCAACTTTTTATTTGCCAACTCAATCTATCTATATATCTTCCATATATATAAAAAGCAAACCTGACTGACTTACGAGTATATATCAACGCACAGCCAAAACCGCTGGGCTTAGGGACTTGAAATTTGGAGGGAGTATTCCTTGGGTACCTACTCTAGGGGGGCACTAAGAAAGGATTTCCCGAAAATCGACCTCCATCGGGAAGAAATCGGCGGAGTAGCGGGAAACTAATTCTATGCGTACGAAGTCGCGGGCGTCCTCTAGTTTTATATAAATATTTCAGGATTTATTTCAGTACCATCGTGTAGAACCCTATAGGTTAGGTTAGTTTTCATGAAATCTTGAAATATTTACGGTTACAGAAAACAAAGCGGGTTAGCAAATGAAACGGTAGGGAAACAATACATTTGGCAGACATATTTCACCCAAACGAAGGTAACCCCAAAAAATCATCATCATCATCATCATCATGTCAGCCGAAAGACGTCCACTGCTGGACATAGGCCTCCCCCAAGGCTCTCCACTCAGACCGGTCTTGTGCTTTTCGCATCCACCGCGTAAAAAACTATACCACCATTTAAATAAAGGCTATGCCAAATAAAGCATCTTGAACAAAACTCTCGTAGCAATCACAACCTCATTACTTAGAGAAGAGGATTGAAATTACTTTGGCAATTGAATCTGAGATACCGTTAATCGGCTTATGAGAGCAGTCAAATGTGGATACTTATTTACGTGTCAGAAGGTGACAGATGCCTTATCCAAACTTTGTTACGCGATTAACGCAGCCATATTAGGGCCCCAGATTGGTTTACTTTACTCTCATAAACCAGTTTCTCACTTAACACCTGTATGTTCCAGGCAGCGGCCAAGCTGAAGCACACAGAAGGAATCGTGATCCTGACAGTGTGCAGTCCCAACCAGAAGGATGATAAGACTGAGGATGGAAGCAGTTCCGCTGCAAGTGAGTTTATTACCTTCTTCAGCAATCACGCTGTTATTGTAATACCTAACTTACATTTTATTTCATTCTCAACCAACCTTTAACTACTCTTCTTTCTTCCCCAGCTAACGCCACATCCCGGCCGACGAGTAGAAACCAAACCCCTGACCCTAGCAAAGGAGCTGGAGCGTCGCGTCCACAGACCCCTCGACCAGCGCCTTCTCCAGTTAAGGGTAAGGATTCAGGGGAAACCAAAATCCGGGGGTCATTATATGCCCTTCCTAGAAGTACAGACAATAAACCCTCAAGAAATCCTCAAGGATTTAAGCAGGGGTCGAGCTTTTGGTGCCGGTGACGTCAATTTACTTACAGGATGATTAAAATTAAACGACTAGTAATGAAAGGTTGAAATCCGGTCCGGAACCAGAACTGCATAAATCCTTATTAAGCTTTCTGAGTTCATGGATACTGACATTGAGATGGACAGTTGCAAAGATAATCGAGTAACATTATCATTATAAAAAACTGAGTTTATGTTGTAATAACGATCTGATACTATTCTCGCGCTAGTATTTTGAACAATAATCGCTAAATTAACATACGATGATAGAGCAAATAAAAAATGTCATTGCCAAATTTTAACCAGATCCGTTTACACGTTATGGCGTGATTGAGACATCCAAACTTTCGCATTTATAATATCAGTAAGACGGTTAGACTATAGGTTCTACCAGCGGCAACATCCGTGTAGAATTCGTAAATTTTTACAATGCACGGGAAACGTACATTTTTCGGGATAAAAAGTATATCTCTGTGCCAAATTTCATCCAGATCCGTTCAGCCGTTTGAGTAACAAAAATCCAAACCTTCGCATTTATAATATTAGGAAGATAAAAAGGAAGATAAGACAAGATATTTTTGAAATGGATATACCTTATAACCTGGATTAACAAATAGGCTATTTGTTAGGCCGGAAAATTTAAAAGTTACCGAGCGGATTCCTTACTATAATCGTAATATTTTAATGATTAAAATGTTTCTTTTTTTCTCCAGTGGAACCCCCTCCAGACCCTGCAATCTGTCCCGTCGTCAGCAATCATGACACGGTGATAGAAATCAACTCTAACAACGAGATCCTCGGCGTAGTGCTACTGGGCGGCAACGATACCTTAATTAATGTAAGTTGTAGTGGTCCGGATCGCTACCACCATCTTATCCTTTAACCTACCACCAAACAGCAGTTTTCACATTGTTGTATTCCGGTGTGGGGATAAGAAAATTACTAGCATAGAGGCATTCAATTACATCTTAGTCCTCATAGTTGGCAACTAAATTGCAGTCTTTGAATTGCACTTTGAGTATAGGTCTTGAGAATGCAAATGTCTGAGTATCAGATCTTACTTACTACTCGTATCAGCTGCTCGTTTGCCTTCTCTATGTCATAACATAAAAATGGAGGTCTATATATATATAACCGTCCACGGTCTCTAAACTATCCTTGTACTTTGACATAGATCGATTGAGGCGTGAAGGCGGTATAAACAAACCAATCCATTCTCATTTTTTGCGAATGAGGGACCTTCAAGAGATGAGCATCATAGGTTGGAGCCGCATCTGCGATTTCTCTCCTAAAGGCCTAACGTCTAACTCCTAAGCTAAAAAAACCCCAGGCAATCGCATTTCATTCCAGCAATCGTCGCCCATCTCCCATAAGTCCATTACTTACTTAGAAACTCCTCATTCCAGGGAGCTGCAGCTGTAATCCTGGACATCTACAAGAACGGTGCTATTTCAAAGGACGGGCGGCTGAAGGTCGGAGACCAGATCACGGAGTGCAACGGAGTTCCTATCACCAAGGATATGACCTATGAGAGGATCGCTATGACTATCAAGCAGAGAACGCCTAAGGTTTGTGTTTTGGAAAAGTTTTCTTCTGAATGTTACTTAAGTCTGTTCCTATTCAGACTGCCAATGACAATAACAACTATACCTGACTGTTATTGTCTTTAGATAGAGGATGAAATAGTAATGAGAATAATGTCACCTCTAATTAATTTATTAAAAAGGTTGAATATATATTCATCATCATCATCGTATTATTGTGCTGGGTGCGACAGAGACGAAAACCTCACTTATCAATTAAATCTATCAAACCTCACTACATTTTCAATGTCAGAAATAGTTCGAAATTTTTTTATTTATGACAAGATTCTGTCAGTGTAATGGGGTTTTCAGCGAATGTGCTTTTCATCAAAAAATACAATATTAAATAGAGATAACTACCTTAAAATGGACATGAAGACAATGATAAAGCGTATAAAGAAATAATATGACTAGGCTCAACCTTCAAAAATCGTAAATGTGACACATTTGGTTCAGATTTAATAATTGAACAAAATGGAATAGGAAACATTCTTCTCTTTTAGGAAGGTTTCTTCCAGCCCCTTATTTCATTACCATGATAATTCAAGGTGACAGGAGATTGCAGATTTAAGAAGTTTTCCCATCACATGTATTAATATAAGTTGCGCCATGTATACCGAAATGTCATGATACGTAAAAAAAACAATATTCGTTCATTTCACACATTAATTTTATTTGTAAAGTCCAATTTGTAAGGTAAGGTTATTTGTTCAATGAATGACATTTGTACGTTCATGGAACATGAATGAAATCATATAATTACACTATCAAGTAATTTATCAATTAATTAGCTCTAGGATTTGTTATCATTGTCTACGCTCAAGTTCATGCCCTCTTTGACATAGTTATATTATTAGATTAGATTGGATTGATAGAGAGTACGTTCGGCCTTATATAAGTAGCTGCACACTTTTGTACCTTGTCGCTTTAACGCTTTGACATATTAGTGCAGCAGTTCAAACATGGCGACGTATAAGGACAGTTTTGACAAAAGTTTCTGTGTGATCTAATAATTATCGCTAAGGTTCACACTTGTCATTTTCATAATATTATTGCAAAGGAAAATCGAACTTGTTGTATCATGTCGTGCAAATTAACTTCAACCGAAGGGTGGTAGTCCACATTTTTGGCCGACTGTACAAGTTGATATTCGATCGGATGGTTTGATCAATAATATATCCAGCGGTCTAACGGTTACCCTTTTTATCGACACTCATTTCATAGAACGTAGCACTTCTAATCACGGAATTTTCATTTCATTGCCGGGATTTTCTTGGCGCAGGAGTTTATATTTTGTGATAGTCACGAAACCCAACGTGACCTACTCATTAATGTTTAAGATGAGGGTTTTGGCACAAAATAGCTTTCGATGAAGTGAAATTCGGTGAAATGATACGTTCTATGAAACGAGTGTTGGTAAACAAGGGGACTCCCGGTCTAACTACCTTCCTTTGCATAATTATTTTTTGTCATCGCATAAAAAGTCATAATTATTGCAAGTCATAACACACTTTATCAAGAAACCGTTTTTATTGATCAAACCTAACCTAACCTAGCCTTATCTACAAGTTAAATATTTAAGAAATTCTAAATCTTTACAATTCCAGCGATATAAAAATGATGACTCTTAATTGAGTAATTTATTTAAAACAACGGGAAAATACAGGCTGGATTGCTTACTGACTGTAACCATTCTATTCCAGCTGAAGCTGACAGTATTCCGTCCCGACCCTATCCCCTACACGGAGGTAGAGGTGGAGTTTGCACGCAAGGCCGGCAAGACCCTCGGCCTGACTTGCATCGCGCCTGTCGAAGGCAGCGGAGTCTACCTTGGGGACCCGGTGAGTGAGGGGTCCTGGTTAGTTGGTAACATTAAGGATATAAGTCGTTTGTCATTTTTTCCACGCTATCAGCTTCTAAAAAAATACCACCGAATAGGCAAATTTTTGTAAGGCGATTAATTTTTGCCGTATAACGCAACTTTTTCGACCCCGTTCAATAGTTAATACAGCTTATTTGCTAATTACGAGTATGCCCACCTTTTTTAACTGCACCCAATATTTTTTTGTACATAAATTGACCTAGTCACGAACTTAGGTCTAGCCTTGTATTATGATGAGTACGAGGCAATGATAAACATATTTATATGTGTATTAAAAAAATATTTAAATAAGGATCAATTCTCGTGCTCACCACACGGTAATGCTAGCTTTACATTTTAACAAATTCATACAATTATTTCCAAGTACGATAGAGCGTAGAACTAAACGTCAAATCCGAGAGAAAGTAAGAGCTAGCTACTTTAGTGTTGTTTCCAGACTCTCGTTTTTGTTTCGTCCAAGTTTAGGATGGGTCCCGAGTTGTTATCTCGTCGTCTAGAAAGAGAATTAGTCTATATTAGTTTATGAACTCAAATCCAATGAGCCTCTAGTTATGACCATTCCTTTACAGCTACCAGGCTCCCCGGCAGAACAAGATGGCCGTCTCCAAAAAGGCGACTTCCTCCTTTCCGTTGACGGCAAAGACGTGTCAAAAGGTGACTACTTAGCAGCAGCGACAGCCCTGAAACTAGTCGGCACCAAAGCCAGCGTCAAAGTCAAAAGGTTCAAGATAGTTAGGTAATAAGTTAAAGGGTCTTTAGGGTTGCCAAAATTAAGGATACCAATTTCACCAAACGATGTTAAATTTAATCAATGTTAATCGACTGTTAGTTCATACATTTTGACAGCTGTTAACGCTCTAATTGTCTGTTAAGTGGTTAACATCGTTTGGTGAAATTGGTACTAAGACAACACTGAACATATTCTGCCCTCAAAAAAGGCGGGTATCTCAAATTGAATAGCCAATACAGATTCAATCTTTTTCCGTTAGTGATGAGGTTCCTTTTGCTACAGGAGTTTTGTCTGAGATACTGCCTTATGTCTCAGCAGGGCAGTATTTTATATTAAAAAACCCGTCAATGGATTGCTACAAGCATGCGAGCTATCGACCAAAGATACTGAGCCTTTATGCTTTGGATGCCCATCTATTATTGGCTTGGTCTATTTTTCATACATTTTGTGTTGCCATTATGACGACAACGTGGCGTCTGCAGTAAGTAAAATTGCAATCGACCCAGGCATTCAAAAGGTTAAAAAAGAGGGGGTTAAAAAGTCTAAAGTAATTTTATTTTTAGCAATGAAAATCATAGACCAGCAGGCCTATTGCCTAACGTACTCGCAATTGAAATCGTTTTCATTCTGACAGTCCGAAGGCGAGTCTGCATACAAAATGAAAACAATGGTTCCGCTTTGAAGTCGATTGCGATTGCGAGTGCGTTAGGTTAGTACCAGCTAGTAGACCAGCTGTTTCAGGTAAACTTTAAATTAAATATAAAGTATTTCATTTCAAAAACACACATGGTTTATAAGTCGGTTTAAAAAAAACCTATAGGTATTCCACGTTTAATTAAATTACTTAATATTTACCTAAAATAGCACTTTTTTAAACGATTCTATTAATTTTGAGACGTTTTAGCCCCCTTTTAAAACTTAAAGATCTTTAGTTTTAAAAATGGCAACCTTAATTAATAGATAGATTTTATTTTTAATAATAGTAAATGCAATTAGAATAAATTAAAATAAGTGACTGTTTCAAAAATTATGACATGTAACTTCATGAAGTGGGTTGACAATACAATTTTAACATTTTAAAATAATTTCATTCTCATTATGACATTTTGAAATAAATCCTTTATAACATTTTACATAGTTTAATTTTTATCAATTTTTTTTTAGTACAATGTTAATTATAATAATTTTAACTATGCCATTTCATGAAGAAAAATATTTTAACATATTTTTGTACCGTTGTAGAAGTCTTTAAAATCTGCCAAGTAACAATTCAAAAATGGACTTACGTATTTTAAATTTCGTCAATGATATCCATATCTACATCATGTAGTTACTATATTAATATTGTGTCCATACTAATATTATAAACGCAAAAGTAACTTGATTCGTTTTACAGTTAAGAGAATTGTCAACCGACACTAAAATCGCGTATCTGTATCTGTAAAAAAAAAACATACAAATTTAGCTTGGGCGATAACGTTTCATACCCCCTAAATCAAGTCCTACTTCCACGATTTCTGAATAATGTTGTAGTTGTTATGAAAAACTAGGTTTGTACGCTTCCTTTTTTTTATTCATTTCTTTCCAATTATTCCTTTTATTTTGTTTGCTTGGAAAGGAAATCGTACACCTAGTTTTTAATAATATCTACAACATATTGAAAAAGCGTAACAATCGGACTAGGACCTAAGAAGAGTACCTAATTATCGCTTCACAATCCTTATAAATCGCTGAATCGATTTTAATGATTTTTTTTATGGAAATCTCAGCAATCGCTTTAGCCTCGGAGAAGGACATACGAAGTAGTACGGTCACAGACTTTGATTGATGAACCACTATAGAACCTTCTTGCATAAAACTAACGATTAATTCCTATGTAATTTCTATTGAATCTGTCATTATGACAAGGTTCTATGGTGGATCAACATTTAAAGTCCGTGATGGTACATTGTAATTCGGAAAAATTTGGACAGTTCCCGAGGAAAGAGCGATAAATGACTTTGAGGTTATGGCGGGAACAATGTTATAAAAGAATAACTATAGCGACCCGCCCTCGCTTCGCTTCGGTTTATGAAAGTTTCCTGCAACACCCAGAGATACAGATACAGATAGACATAAAAACCTTTCTCTTGAATCGTTCTATCTATTGATGACAACCGCATTAAAATCCGTTGCGTAGTTGGAAAGATTTTAGCGTTACAGAGGGGACAGATGGCGGAAAGCGACTTGTTTCACTTAGGTATACTATGTAAAGATACTATAATTATGTAAAAAAGTGCCGATACGTTTCATTAATAATTTATTGCAAACCTCTGGCCTTTTAGCTCTTAGGGATACTTAATAAGTAGGTACACTAGGATATCAGTATTCTGAATACATTACTAAGATCTGAGTACTAATCTAGATTGTTGAGGCCGATGTGACCCTTTTTTGTAGCTGTACGTCATTTCAGTATTAAGATTAATTTAGCAAACTACTTTATAAAGGCAGAAAATATGGGCCAGTGTCAAATGGAAATTTTATGAAATGTGGGCCATATTTTTTGCCGTAAAGAACAAAAAAATATTATGTTATCGTAGAGTTATGATGGATAATTTAGGTGTCGATCCATTTTTTTTTTATTCGTATTAAATTATTTAGTTACAATAAAGCAGTAAAGAAATCTTTAAAAAAATTTGACATTGTTTTTTCTTTAAATTGTAGCTAATTCTAAGCATTTAAGATTTTTTTACGGAACCTCCAGTTCAAATCTAGAATAAATGCCTTTTGATACTTTATTAGAGCATAAATCCATTGCTAGAAAGCTAGAAAAAAAAAGGTAAATGGCAAGACCATTCCGTTACACGGTGGACATTTAAAGAAAGAACGTTACTTAGCGGACAAAATTTAATAAATTGTTAAATCCATTTGATGCTGTAATTTAAAAAAAACGCTTTTGAATTGTTCATGTTATTTTAGATTCATTTTGCAATGCTGTATTTATTAAAAGGTTATAATTTTTAGAGACGATACTCGTATACTTATTGCCATTTGTCTTTACAGTCGTTGTGTAGAAACTGTGCCAATGGTATGTAATGAACATGTATAACAGTTGCCGAAAAATAATAAATATTTGCGATTGTCTCCCTTTGTATATACGTATGCCTACAAAGTTGAACCAATGTAATTTTACTATTAGTCTTATTAGTTTCTGTGGCCTTAGTAAATAGGGTACAAATCCGCTGAGGTTCAAGTGAAAAAGGTGATAACTATTGGTATACTTTGTAATGAATTGAATTTTTTGATTTCGGGCAAGTCGATTTATATCCATTTTCACTAAAGCCATAGCGACTAAGGCGTCCAACTTTAAACTAGGCTTTATATATTTTAAATTCTGGCACATTAATTGGACAGCCGAATATGGTGCAAAGCAAGAACTGTAAAAATTGCGTAGCATTATTCTAAATCATTGTAAAGTGTAAAAAGTTCTCATCCTTAATAATTAGTTAGTGTTAAGTCAATATGTTCATGTTCATTCTAATAGGCATAGAGCAGGGACACAACATAACAATCAAGCGTTTAATACTGCAACGCACTTCGGATTATGTACAAAAATTAACAACTGCGGCATCGTTTTAAAAAACTTTTCTATAATTCTACTGCCTATAAATATTGTTAATTAAAATTGAAGAAAAGTTAGTTCAGTTACTAAAATATAAATTAATTAATCGCTTGCGTCACAAAAAGCTATCTTAGAAAGGAATAAAAAACAACCTTCTTTTCACTTTGTGTCAATTAGCTCATTTCAAGTGTCAAATGGAGTTCTTTTAGCGTCAAATGGTTTATTTATATTGTCCAATAAGTAACACTTTGAGTCCTGAATCACAAACATGAAACGTGATACAATCGTGATTAGAATGGACATGAACCTACTTAACATAGATTTACATTTTGTTAGAAATAATTGCCTTCAGTTTTTGTAAATAAAAAAACGGATACTGACGATCAGTGACGTACATTTACGGAACATCCTAAACAAATTATAATAAAATGTGAAACGAAATTGAACAGTTACATTATTACCCTTTAATTTCTTTAAATAATTACCACTTTTTAGTTTTGTATATCCAAAAGGGGGTTTTTTGAGTTTTTTTAGTTGGTACTGATTGTGTTGAGTGTACATATCGAACAGCCAAGACTATGTTATAAAGTACACCGTCGTTTCAATTTTCAAAAATAACAAACCACACTTGAAGTGCCATTGTAACAGAGGATTTCGTAAAAAATTGAAATAGTCACATTTAAGAATTGTGCAGTCAGTTCAACATATTTCTTTAATGATTCTAGATATTTCTTGATTGATTCTGACTAAGAATATTTCGAATATATTTTTGTTTTAAATTATGACGTTTGTTCTGTAATAATAATTAAGAAACTTTAATGATCTACAAAGATGTGTCCAAAATTGCTAATAGAATTTGCGAATACATAGAAAAAATATTGTAAATGTAATATTTAATTATTTTTTTTGTATAATAATGATAAATAACTCAAAATTGATGCGTAAAATTAGATGCATTGCATGTACAAAATTCAAAAACTTTTTTGACACTTTTAGTACACATACATAAAGTCGTAGAAACTTAAGTAAATTATGTAGGTGCTCGTGTTTATTTCAATCACGACTTTATTTATATGTAGTTCAAGTTGAAACTCCTATGGTTTAAGTGGTTATGTTTAGTACATATTTTACTATATTCGGAATTCATAAAAAAAATATTTTTATTCCCTTACAATTTATTAATATTTATTTTACATTATGTAATAATAGTTTTTTTCATAAGTAGCAAAAATAACAATATTAAGCATAGTAGACTTGCTAAAAGTTTTTTTATAGGCGTTATTAGCATTAAAAAGTTGTATAAAAATGCATTTTTAAATTTCCAAATATATAAAAACTGTGAATATATTTTAAATTAAGGTAGTTCGGCAATATTAGTTCAAGGCGATAATAATAAGTCCTTTGTGATATATAAACATTATTACACTTCTAGTAATTTATATCCTGGGAAATCCTAAGGAACAGAAATTCGTAAGTACCTAGGTTTAGGTAGGACATTTAGGATTTTATTCATAAGCTTATGTATGTAATATTTCATCGTAGTTGTTTCGTCTCTTGCAATTAAAATATAAAAAAGCCTTGTTCATACTAGTTAAGCATAATTAATAGTAAATTAGCAAAAAATATGAAGAACAATACATAATTATTAGAAAATTCACTTTTCAAAGGTCATTTTAGTGGCTGTTTTTAAAACTTTAAATATTTCTTACAATTTTACCGTTGGAGTTTTAAATATTATAGCTAAATAATGTACACAGAATTGTATGACATAGTGATTATGTATTAAAATTGTGCGCTTTTTTAATCTGTATTTTATTTTTTATTTATTTATTGAATTTACAAGACAAAAAATTACTAAGAACGAACTGAAATCACATTTTTTGCCCTATCATTTTCTCCCGTGACCCAAAATACAAAAATAATTTTAACCTTTATAGCCATAGCTATGGCAAAAATAATAGTCGTCACTCAGACAGCAAAACACCGGAGCTAATGTCAAACTTAACTCTATCAACCATGTTTTACGCTATAAACCATGACGGATATATCCTTCGTTAGCGTAGAACCAGTGGTGCGGATATATCCGTTGATGTGGAAAAGGTGAAACTGCAACCGTAGGGCGATTGTGCACTACAAGGAATTGTACTGTCCGGCGGTCCGATTTTTTACGGTTAAGCAATAAATACTAAGCCATAAGGACTAGTTTGTACAAAATCGGACTGCCGGACGGTAAAATTCCTTGTAGTGCACAATCGCCCGTATTCTTAGAATTTTACTGGTATTTTAGTGTATTGTACCTAAAGAAGAATATTTAAATTTGCTTACTTGGATTGAGTACAAATTGACATAATGGTAAAATGTAAGTTGTTGGAAAACATTATTATTCTGATCCAACATTATTTTTTGTCTCCTGAGTAACTGAAATAAAATTATAACATTTACCAAATTTCCCAAAAATAATCCATGCAAATAATCGTAAGACGTAATAACAATTCACTGATAATTACCTATTTTATTTTGCCCAGTTAAGAGGCCGTATACGAAATTTTGCCGATTTCGCTGATTTACGTGATTTTACAATTGAAATACTGTATTTCTACAAGTTTTAATGCACAACACGAAAGATAATTTCTAATTTTAACGAATGTATTAGCTACTTTTTTGTTTTTATTATTTTATTTTGATTAATCGACCTGACACCGGCGACTGTTATGTGAATTTTACTGGAAGAGGTTTAGAATGTCACATATTCATGAATCGTTTTGACGTCTTAACGTTATGAAAAATTTACAATGTATTGCTATGAAATTCATACATGAAAAAATGTATGAATTACTTTTTACCACTTTCATATAAATTTTTCGAGTAAAAAAAATAATAAACTTGGCAATTCTTTATAGAAAACGAGCAAAAATTATTTTTGATTTCGGCTACTCAGAACCCTCGTTCATAAAATTAAAACAACAGAAATAAACTTTAGTTCAAAATCAATCCATTATCTAAAAAAAATATCCAAAGAGTTCAAAAGAATTGGCTATAAATAATGTTTTAAAACAAACTAAATCTCGCATTATAATACTCGACAAAAATAGAAAAATGACATTTAATGATGAGCATTCAAACTTATAGAAAAGCAGTATTTTAACTGTAAAATCACAAAAATAAGCAAAACCGGCAAATTTTCCGTAAAAACTCACATTCTTTTTTGCCTACTTAATTAATAGTGTAAGTGGTAAGAAACTATTTGAACAAAATAGACCTGCGCCGCTATTCTAGGCAAAAATCCACATAGCATTTGACCAGCGGCTCTATTCAAGACGGTAAAAACAATATCGTATTTGATCTGTTATCGAATTGTCAACGTTTTGATAGCTCTTATTTTCTTGACAGTAATGGCGGCTGACGTCATAACAATACCATAACAGGAAAACTACGATATCGTTTTTACCGCCTAGAATAGAGGCGCTGTATGGCAGGTATTGTTTTTAACTCGGCCGTCATTACTGTCAAAAAAGTTGGCAATACGATAAGAGATCAAAAAACGATATGATTATAATCGTGTTGAATAAATGCCCAGATTCACATATCTATGTGTAACTTATAAAAAACACCTCTATTTTGGTCGGTGGTTACAAATATCAAATCACTGGCATTCGCGTTTTAAGCCTAAAACGGCGGTTTTGTTTAAATAAAACAAACGCTAATTTAAAATTATTTAATGTCGATTTAATTAAGTATTTTAAGTAAGTACACTTTATTAAGCAGATCTGTCAAACTACAAATTTGATCAGTTTCACGCAAGTTTTAATCCAAAATAATTCTAAGTGATGTAAGATGACTAGAAACAGCTAAATATTACAAATATTTTTTTTATACAAAATTGATCTGTCTTCTACATCTAATTGGTATAATTACGATTTAACTAAACATTAACCCCGGTATTAATAAACTCACTATAAACCTATTTTTGTTAAATTATACGTTGTCACTTTCTGTCCGATTGAAATGTGAGTGACAGTTAAGGGGACAAAGCATATTTTAAGCACTTTAAGAGGGTAAATCTCTTATAAATAAAAGCACAATAGGTAAAGTGTTTTAAAATATATTTTTTCCTTATCCGTCAATGTGACCAAACCTGAAAGCAAGAGTGACAAAGAATACTTCAACTAAAATAGGTATATTGTGCTTTTATTAATACGGGCGTACGAATTGGTACACATTTGATTTATTTAATTTGTTTAAATACATCATTATTTTTAAAGGTTTGAGCAATAAATACTGATATTTTTTAGTCTAATAATACTTCACATTTTTGGAATTACAATCATTGCAAATACACATACTATTAAAGAATAATTAGCATCAACAAATTGTCTCAATCGCGTAAACAAATATTTAAAAAAGCGACAGGTTCTTAATTCAACAGTATTTAAATAACCACCAAACAGAAAAGTTCTTAATGTAAAATTGAGTCGCTTAACTTCAAATTTGGGATAAGTCATTCAAAAGAACAACGGAATTTGCGTCTTTACTCAAACAAATTAAGTTTTAAATTCGTATACCAAATTTCAAGGACATATCCGAGTTTGAAGATAAGCGACTCTATTATAATGATGATTGATGTTGATTCATACCTACAATTAACATGATTGTGAGGCGACGCTCATACTGCGTAGCTGTAAATTTTTTTCCATACAAATTTAGCTCCGAGTGCTAACGTTTCTCACTCCCTAAATCAAGTTCAATTTCCACAATTTTAAATATGTCGTAGTTGTCATGAAAAAAACGTTATCGCATTTTGTATGGTTTTTTTAACTTCACAATCCTCTTAAAATTGGATGCCGGTACGCAATAAAAATTATTAATATTGATTGGTGGATATAGACAATTAAAGGCACGACAGACTAATAGTCCGTCGCGGCGTCGGCCGAAATAGGCTTGTCAGTTCTTTGTATTAGATAGACTTTTCTCTTAAAAACATTGTAAAGCCAAAAATTTCCATACAAGGTGCAATTACATTTCACTCCCTTTAATTTTTGAATATTGTGTAGATATTACAAAAAACTAGGTCTGTAGGTCCGTTTTCCTTTCGAAAAAAGTATTCCTTGAAAAGAAAAAAATGGATACATACCAACCTCGATTTTCATAAATCGGACTTGATGGGGTTGAGAAACATAATTGCCTGGAGCTAAATTTGTATAAAATACTTGACAGCTCAGCGATTTAAACGTCACCTCATAACCCTCTTAAGGTTGCTTACATTTATTCACAGATTTTGAAATTTAAGGCTTGACAGACTAGGGACTGCAGGTATACTATAACCGTCTTATTCATAAACGTACAATAGCTAAAGTATGCTTAAAGTGCACTTTGTCTTTTTCAATGTGACATTTGAATGTGAAAGAAAGTGACAAAGGATATTTTAACTAATAGGTTAATTGTGGTGGTTAATATCTGTTGGACCGTAAGGCCAGCCAGTTTGGAGCAGACCCTTACAGGTTCTGAGCTCCTGGTAATAGGATGACCCTCATCTGAATGATTGTCAAGTCAGAACAGCTTGACGAACTGGATTACTTCGAGGAGAGTTGACTCCAAAAAAATACGGTGGTTTGTCTGTGTTGCCTTTTATGAAGCAACAAAACACGATGAAGAAACCTAACATTGTAAGATGTGCAACATGATAAAATAAAGATTTTAAGTTATGTGTGAATGTACATTTTAAAATTATTTCTGTCATCATGACATAACTAAACGCTATTAATAATCTGATATTAATAGGACTGAACCTGCACTATTATTTTATTCTGTGACTGTACTTGTACCATTATTATATTTATTCTGTGACTATAGTTCTCGTGGCATTAAATTGTTCTCAGAACTCAGATTTTATAACATGTCATGTCTATAGTTATGATTAAAATAAATTATAATGTCCAGGGTAAGTTAATCTGTACTTCACATTCTTCTCTTAATTGCTTAACAATACTACTACCATTACTATCATTGTAGTATAGGAATCAAAACATGGCAAACGATGCAATAACTTAAATATTATGAAAGCTAAACTAATACATTTATCACAAAATCACAAACAAGTAAGTATAATTAAGATTAAGTAGGAAATTAAACACGTTTACGGTATTCTTTAAGATAGTTTACCCTTGTTTTGTCGATACTAATTTAATAGAACTTATCACTTCGTTGAATTTTCACTTCGCGGAATGTTCACTTCACCGACAGGCTTTCCTAGGCGCAGGAGTTTAGATTTGGTGGTAGTCACAAGTCTAACCCCACTTTTTTTTTCATTTTTATCAAAAGTGAAAGTTGTTCATTTTTCTATGGGCCATCTTCCCTCCCAGGAGGTTCCCGAGTCTTTTACCATTTTCTAATTAATATTTAAGGTAACGCGAAAACAGGGCTTCAGTAGAAAATAGCTTTCGATGAAGTGAAATTTTGTGAAATGATGCATTCGATGAACAAATACCGGTAAAACAAGAGGACACCGTTTAAGATATAAAGGATCCTATTCATAAGAGTGGATTTGTAAGGTACAGCTTAAACGACAGCTTTTATTTTCAATACAACGTATTTCTGTCCGCAATTCCAAAATAATTAAACTTCGTCAATTAACGGTTGATTACTTAACAGCTGAAGAAAATTACAGAAATCAATAAAGTAACCAATTAATTTAGCTACTAATTCATAAAAAAAATAAGCAAGTAAATACATAATACAGTGTGACAGCTATGAAAAAGGCCTTCGGGTTAGTATAGTACAGGCTACAAACAGGTGTATCCACTATTGAACCATTATCACAATGTAAAAGGTGAATAAGTAGATACATCTCCCTGTACTTGACTGTACCCCTGTCTTTATTTGCTGTCATTCTCTCTTATGCGAGTCTATTCGACTTTACCTTTACCCAAAATACTGTTACAAACTTATTGCACTGTACTTAATCATTAATCTACTTTCCAAATTCGATTTCTTCCAAAAAATATTTAATCCAAATTATTTTTTACTTTTTTTTTTACAACTTCTCATCCGAATTCTTCCTAATAACTAACGGTTTCAATTTGCTCCTCAATTTAACTAATCTCTTACTCACTTTGCCTGAAGAAGTAGGATTCCTCAAATCTGGCATAGATTTGCTTTCATGTACTGGAATTGGTAAAGATATCGGTGCACCGTAGTACCTTGGCATACTCAAATCTTCTTGTAACACCGCAGCGGACTGCTTTTGAAGATCCAGCAAACTAGTTTCTCGCTTATATTCAGGTATAGAAGGACTTTCAGCAAAGAATCTCGGCATATTATTATATTTAATTATAGGAGTATCAGGCATCCTTTCTGCTTTTAACTCGTTGTCTAAAGATATCACTCCTATTGTTGATTTAGATTTTGTTAGAGGAGGTTTTTCTGGAATCAAATGAGCTGGTATATTTAAGAAAGATGCGCTTCTATATGGAACTCTAGATAATACCTTATTAAGTTTAACAGGATCCATGTTTTTAACGCTTTCAACTCTGTTTAGAGTTGGTCTTACTAATTTGCTACCACTGTCTACCCTTTCTAAAGTTTTAGCACTAAAACTTCTCGGCATGTGATCTCCTTTTATCCTTAGAATACCTTTAACATTTTCCACTTTAGGCAGTGATAATGATGACGGCAGAGATACAACAGAAACAGGATCATATTTATAAATTGAATGTTGTATAGTTATTTTTTGTTCATCCTTAACTGTGACTGTGCTTGGTTTTACAACGTCCTGTTTTATAACATCAACATTCATAACTAAACCTTCTTCAGTGTCATGACTTTGTCTATCGCTTTCTTCTTCTTCCTCAATTTTGAACATGTCATGGCTAGCCAGCAGCTCATCTTTGAACATGATTTCAAAGTCAGTGACAGGAGAATCGACTTCGTCTTCGAAGTACACTTTGCTTCTGTTTGGCTTCTCTGATAGGTAGTCTGGTTCTGATTTGGTTTCAACTTCGTCTAGTGAATCGGTGCTGCCTTTCGATTTTAGCTCGTAATCGTCTCTGAATATCATAGACTTGGAGAAAACCTGAAATTAATAAAATAACAAGATTAAATAAAATGAGTTTGCGGACTTTAAAAGGAAACGAAATCTCAGATATAGAATAAGATAGAGAAAAAAAGACATACATAGGGGGATATTGCCGTGAAAGATGTTGATTGTATGAAATAAATGCTCTAATGTTATTATTTATTCAGATAGGAAAAATAATCCTCAAGATCAAAGCACAATGTGCTGTTTGCAGATTTTCAGAGGCGTCTCTAATCGGTCACTTGCTTATGTACATTTACATTGTAAGGACAATGTCAGTCATCTCTTGAAACAAATGTCGTCAGTGTTAAGTAAACAAGAAACAAGTGCTTTTAATTAATTTAAGAGCCAACGCAACTTAAACTGAAGTTTATTCTGCAACCACTTAGGGCCCGTTGTTTGATCAGTAGTTAATTAACTCAACTAATCGTAATCCTGTTTATTCCAACATTTTTAAATTTAATTTAAATACGTTTAGTTTTAATTTTTAATTGTATTCATGTAGAATTATGTATATGTTATCTCGATTAAAATTATCATATTAATCAACTAATTGTTAAAATTCGAAAAAGGAATCGAAAATTTGACACATTTGCTTGAGATTTAACCATTAGTTACGGTTTTGAACGATTAGTTAGTTTAACTACTGATCAAACAACATGCCTTTATTCAAAAGAAGTAGTTCGGCTATGGTATGTTGTTAAATCTTGTCTTTGTATTCTCAATTTCTTTCAGCGATATATCCTGTTGGTAATAACCAAATGATTATTAAACTGTCCTTAATACCGCTAGGTAAATAAGGAAACAAGTAAATAAGGTAAATAAGGTAATAAGAAAATATTTGTCTGATTAGCGCGAATATTTGTTCCCGAGTCTTAAATGTTTTTTATGTACATATATATTTCTCTACATAAGTTTCACCGTTGCTTAGCACCTACAGTGCAGGTCAAGAGCTTAGATTGGGACTAGCTTAGCTTGCAAAACTATTAGGTACATAGAATAGTTTAGTTTCGTTTAGTTTCTTCGTCTATTCAGCTCAATGGTACTCAATCTTACCTCATAAAGTTTGTCAGCGTGTATCGGCAGTTCGTTCATCTGTCGTCCCGCGACGTCTCTCGGTGGGAGATGGTTGTTGTTGAGCGGCTGATCGGTGACCACGCTGTCCAGGCTGGCTCCCATGTTCGCGTAGCCATTAGAGTATACGGTCGTACGGTCGTCATCTAATCTGGAAAGAAGATATTTTTTTACTATCTTGTTTGGGGCTCTATTGCACTGTTTTGCTTTAAAACTAGAAAGCCTTTGTCAGTGGCCTTGGACGGGTTGCAATCTGCCTGCAGAAATTAACAAATCCTTTTAATAGTGTTCGGCAATCTTCGTTTTTTATGAAGCAAGATTCAAATATAGGTTCTGTCTGTGGTGAGTGCAAGTGTGATAGCAATCAAGAAGCTGGGGCTCTATTACTCTACAAGGTAAAAGCTAATTGCTTTTGACTCGTCATATTATCAACAGTTAAAAACAATACGATCATATGAATCGTTGTGAATAATAATCGTCATCGTCGTCGTCGTCGTTGTCGTCATCATCATTTGATTGTAGCTCGGTGACATTTAAAGGAATGAAACTTACTTAAAAGCAGCTATTTTCTTATCAAAACAATATCTTTCTTCGCAGCATTTCCAATATAGTGTCTCCAGGCAGCTAGAACAACAGAGACAAGAATTAATGATTTGGTGTTTATTTGCGTTTTCGTAGGTTTCACAGACATCTGTGATCTCAATTGTTGTATTTTAGGCTGCAAAAGCCACAGTGCTCGAAAAAATTAAAACATAACTTTTCATTAGTAATAGTTTCACATGGTAAACCTTCTATAAGGTACGCACTCAATGACCATCGTGTGCTTATTGCCTAACGCACTCGCAATTGCAATCGTTGTCATTTAGACAGTCGAAGGCGAGTCTTCATACAAAATGAAAACAATTGTTTCAGTTTGAAGTCGATTGCGATTGCAATGCAAGTGCGTTAAGCCGGGTCCGCTGCGCCATGTTATTCGTGTTTTCCTAACATGTTTGCCTGCGGGTGGATCTAACATATTAGGTGTTAGAAAAACACGATAACATGGCGCAGCGGACCCGGCTTTAGGCAATATGCCAGCTGGTTACGACCAGTTTGTCTACAGTAAAACCATAATTGCTTTTTACAAGTTATCGTATTGTCAACGCTGTGATAGCTCTTATTTACTTGACAGTAATGCTGCCCTGCTAATCCAATACGCAGTATCTCAGATAAAACTCCTGTAGCAATATCAACCTCATTACTAACAGAAGAGAATTAAAACTGCTTTGGTTATTAAATTTGGGATATTGCTTAGCTTAGTAGGACATAATGGCGGCCGAGTTAAAAACAATACGATAACATCAAAAGCAATATGGTTTTACCGATTAGAATATATTTAATTAAATTATAAATCTAAATCTAAAACATCAAATAAAACAAGACGTGTACATGGTAATAAAATCACACACAAATAGCCAAACATCCTATTATGTAGTCATAGTAACCCGCCATTTGTTTTGCTTCGGTTTATGTGAGTTTTCTGTAACACCCGTACTTAATCCAGAAATTATTATACATAAAAACCTTCCTCTTGAATCACTCTATCTACTGCTGAAAACCGCATCAAAATCTGTTGAGAAGTTTTAAAGATCGAAGCGAACAGACAGCGGAAGCGACTTCATTTTTTACTATGTAAAGGTAAAGATAGTTTTGTGGTAATTTAATTTTAATTTTAATGTTTATTAAAAAAATTGTGCGATATGGAAATGTAATTTCTGAAATAAACATATTTAAAAAAAAATCTAATTGTGAAAACCGCATCGAAATCCTTTGCGTGATTTAGAAGATGTTAGTGAATATACAGACAGACGCGGAAAGCTTGTTATACACTATATAGTGAATGACGTTACATTTCTCCTTGCATATATATATATATATATATATATATATATATATATATATATTAATGATCAAAAACATGCCGGATTTCCTAGACCTTTAAAGGACATATAAACGTTTACATTTTGGATGACTCTGCAAAGGGCAATGACTGAATCATTCGAGAAGTCATGAGTCACGCGAAACAAGAACACGAGAAGATTCTTAAAGGTCACTGTAGAACTGCATTTAGACTGCAAGCAACAGTTTTGCAAAGTGCAGTTTGATTCTTTCAACCAACTTGCTTTACTTACACATCGACCGGTGAGTTTAAGTTGGCGAATTAGAGCGTACAGACAACATTTTAGACGTACATTCTCAATTACGTAGTTTAATACTCGAGTATGACTTCGCTCGCTCGATCAACCTTTCGACAAGAAGCGATTTTTATCAGAATAACCCCTCAGTTCGAAACGATGTGAGGTTTTATTGAAATCTCGATTGAAATCACACCTGAAGTTTGAGATATCGATGATGTTAGGTGATGATGATTAAACTCTTAAAACCATGGGTTCAATACTGCCCTACTAAGCATAATGGCGATATCTCAGACAAAACATCTGTAGGAATTGCAACCTAGTTACAATCATAAGAGAGTTGAATCTGCTTTGGCTATTTTATTTAGTTATTGCATTTTTGCTTAGGAGGGCAGAATACGAATTTACAGAATTACAGCTCAAACTATCGCAAGGTGTACACAAGTCATCAATATAGACGAACTTTTACACCTTCCTGTACAATATATAATATTTTAACTGCCAGATATTTACGAACGCAACGAGGATAAAAATATTATTGTTGGCGACTATACATAGATATCATTTATAATGGTGAATTATGGCGACTTTGGTAATGAATCACCAGATCTGGGCCGCCATTCAACACGATAAAAACCATATTGCTTTTGAATGTTATATATTGTCAACGTTTTGATAGCTCTTATTTACTTGACAGTAATGGCGGCCGAGTTAAAAACAATACCATGACAGGTCAAATGCCATTTGTATTTTACCGCCTAGAATAAAGCGCTGTTCACTTGCCTTATATACCCAAATATTATGGCGTTGGCTTTAGACAATCAATCACAATCAATCAATCAATCAATCAATCTTTTTAGTTTATTCATAGTGTATGACTTTCTCGCTCCCGCCGTCTGTCCCTCGGACGTTTAGATCTTTTAAACTCCGCAATGGAATTGAATTTTGTTTTCATCAATAGATAGAGTAATTCAAGAGGAAAGCTTGATGGAAAATAAATTCTGGGTTATGTACAGAAAACTCACATAAACCGAAGCGAAGAGAGGGCGGGTCGCTAGTTTTATATAAATAAAGCTTTTGATCAACTTACAGAACACCGAGAATAACAACAAACAGGATTATTAGGAACAGCATTAAAATGTTTTCAAATGTCCTTTTAAACACAAAACTTCTTCACTGAACTGTTTAGCAAAAACGCATCTATGCAACAATTTCACTCCAAACTTTTTTCTCGATCATCTAACACAATGGTAACATAAAATCTATGCTAAGTTAGCAAAATAGTACTTTAAATACCGAACTACAAATGCCTAATGCACAGACAACACCAATAATTACATATTAAATTAAATTCAAGTCAAAAACACCAGTTAAATGTTAAACATGTCTTTCTACCCACGTTTCCACTAAGCAACTGTATTTTCCACCACATGAATACAAACTTATCCGTGCCGTTGGACAAATCTTGCACTAATCGCATCTACAACTAAATAAGAATATTCTTTGCCTGTGGCGCCATTTTGAACTGCAAATGTAAGTTTGCTTGTCACCTGTCACTAATCTTGACAGCTGTCACTTGTGTTTTATCACGCCGTGACGAATTTCAGAAACGTGTAGATTAATTTGCCTCTTTGTTATTGTCTTGGGTGTGAACAGTTTGCAAATTGATAGTAATTAATAACAATTTACTGCGAGTTGTAATCTCGTTTACAAGGGTACGTTATATTAATAACGTTATTTGTAATGTCTTTGTCTACAATATTTAACATGACGTGGTTCACAAGTTTAAATACGAACAGATTTAAGATGCATTCAAAGTTAACGTCAACTATTTTCGAACTGACCACACGAATTCGTTGTAAACGTAATATGATTGACGTAATTCTCGTACAACAGAATAATGACGCGATTTTACAGGAAAACAACTAAGAGAATAGAATATATTTTTTACGTTATTTGATTTTTTAAGTATTTTTACTACAAAACTTTAGTTTAATAAAGCAACAAAATGCGTTGTACGTCTTTTAGGAGCCTGCCGTTTGGCCGAAATATGTTTGCCTAACTTTTCATTGGCCACCCAATTTTTTTCCTGTAACTGTAAATAGTTCAGGATTTATTTCAGTACGATCGAGTAGAGCCCTGTAGGTTAGGTAAGGCTAGTTTTTATAAAATCCTGAAATATTTACGGTTACAGAAAACAAAGCGATTTGGCAAATGAAACGGTTGGGAAACGATTAATTTGGCAAACATATTTCGCCGAAACAAAGGTAACCCACGTCTTGTTTACACTAGAGTCTCTCAAAATGCACCATTTTATGATAATTTATAGTAAAATAACTTGCATAAAATAAAGACGCAATTGTACAATGAGTCATTATTTCGCCAATAATATAAAAAGTATTTGTCATAACCAGAGATCGGAATAGGTAGAGCTAATTTGCCTAAACTTGACGCATATTCATTCATGCGTGAGAGAGATGGGAATACATTATTGAATGAACATGCATCAAGTTTAGGCAAATTAGCTCTACCTATTCCGATCTCTGGTCATAACTTTACCTATACGTCTGTGTTTCTTTGAAACACGCGGGACTCCCCTCACCCTTCTCGCGGCAAGTTTGCTCGAACGTCAAAGGAAATCAATTAAGACAATCATCTCCATCTACAGTACTAGGCAGATAAAGTCAATCCTTAGACATTGCGCAACCATGAAGTTTCTTACTCGTTGGTCAGAGCTTGCCAACATTAGAATCATTCTGTAGAACTATTACTGTGTCAATAACATTAGTGGCTCAACTTTTAAAGTTTTTGACCCTATATCAAACTATGGTTAGTCAAGAAATGGATTTTGTATATTACCAGCAATGATAATAATAACTTTTTTTTATGCAAATGAGATATTGATATGATTTATAAAACATATATACTTACTACTGACATGACTTGCAGAGTGTTAGCAGCATGATGACTTGTTTCTTCACATGTCGTGTCGGATTTTGTAATGAAGTCAGCTCAGCATCTCTGTAACAAAGAATAAATGAGTAAATTAAAAAATTATCCGGCCATTAAATATAGGTAACAACATACATACACTCACTCCTTCATTCCCAGAGTGGGATAGGGAGAGCTACAGAATTACTAACAACTCTAAAAACTTGTTGTTAATTTTGAACCACATTTTGAACAAACAGGCTAAGATGTTTACCAGTGTATTTTAGTGTCAGGTTGCAAGCCCATCGCCGAACAATACTACAAGACTTTATTCCCTTATTCGCTTCTTACGACTTACACGGAAAGACATGGATTGGCACTTTTCTAAGCCGGCAACCCACGGCTAAATAACAACAAAAACTATTAAAATAAAGCAAACATAGAACTTCACATACAAGGAACTATGACTAAACCAAAATGTACACAACTATGGTATTTGCTTTATTTGTGTGGGAGATATAGGTTTTTTTTCAAGATATTATTTTACAAGGGTGGTTGCCGGGTTAGAATAGTGCCACTCCATGTCTTCCCGTGAATGTCGTAAGAGGCGACTAAGGGAATCAAGGCTTGTAAGTAGTGTTAGGCGATGGGCTTGTAACCTGTCACTAATACGCTGGTAAACATCTTAGCCTAATTGTGCAAAATGTGGTTACAGAATTATCAACAAGCTTTTTAGAGTTGTTGGTAATTCTATAGCTCTGCCTATCCCACTCTGGGAATGACGGCGTGAGTTTATGTTTGTATGTATTTTACAACTTAATTAAAATGTATAAATATGCCAAATTACAGTTTTGTAGTATTATCTAGCCGAGATTAAAAAGGGATTAGAGTTGACAGGTTTACCATATACTTACGTCAAAGTTTATATGAATTGACAGCAATTCCAATCCCAAACTAATCGCGAATTCATAATACCAAGAGTTAACGGATAGACGGACAAACGGACAGACGGACATGGCGAAATTATTACGGGTTCCTTGTTGACTACGGAACCCTAAAAAATCTTCTTTACATAATTTCTTCAATATGTAACATGGCTATGTCCTCTTTTAAATATCCGCATTAAATCCGGGAAGTATGACATTAAAGGAGATATTGAAAGACATCAACCTTTTTTAAAGACTATACTTTCAGTGCCCATTATATTATACTGGCTACATTTTTGTATCGGAGTTGGAGTACATGGTATCCAATGTTAATACTAAATGTCGAGGATTAATTAATAATGACAGCTATAAGTGCTTAATGACTTTTAATAGCCCTTTATCATTGCCTTGCCCTTTGCAAAGTAGGTTGACTGTAAGGTCGATATTTGCATACAATGGGTTCATTGTGGCATATTGAGTGTTAGGAGAAGGATATTGGTATAGATCTTATTGTTGATATTTGACCTAGTTGAGTCCAAATGATTTAACACGACGGACGCACTCGTAGTATGAAATTGAAATAAAGATATATAAATATCAGGGGACAACGTCACACCAATTGACCTAGTCCCAAACTAAGATCTAGGCTTGTACTATGGGTACTACTCAGACAATGATATAGAGAAATATACCTATACTTAAATACATGGAAAACATCCATGACTCGGGAACAAATATTCGCGCTCATCACACAAATATCTGCCCTTACCGGGATTTGAACCCGGGACCGCCAGCTTCGTAGGCAGGGTCACTACCAACTAGGCCAGCGCGTCATCTCTTGAATTGAAGACTTATTACCACAGCTTATTACGGACTCTGAAACCGGTACTTTAAATTGTATAGTATAACTTCTAATTGACACTGACCATCCCACTTCTACACTAATATCATAAAGAGGAAAGATTTTTATTTTTTTATGTTTGTAACGAATAAACTCGATTTATAAAAAAAAAAACACTATTAGAATGCTACGTTATCCCTGAGTAACATAGGCTATGTTTTATTTTTTGCGCGGACGGAGTCGCGGGTAACAGCTAGTATATTATAAATGCGTCAGTTTGTGTGTGTGTTAGTTTGTTACTCTTTCACTCTGCAACAGCTTGACGGATTTCGATGAAATTTGAAATGGAGATAGCTTATACCCTAGATTAACACATAGGCTACTTTTCATCCCGGAAATTCAAAAGTTTCCGAGGGAATAACGATAATCGAAATCTACGCGGACGAAGTCGGGGGCAGAAGCTAGTACTTACATAAAACCATAAGCATATGACAGCAAAACTCAGCCAAAATGTATTCCAATCACAATATCTAACACTAGCTGTTCCCGGGCCCTCTTCGTTGGGCAATAAACATTTTTTTTGGGCTAATATACATTATAGCCTATGACACTCACAAATAACGTGGCTTTTTGGTAAAATATTTTTTTAAATCGGTTCAGTAGTTCCCGAGATTACCCCTTACAATGTCACAAACTTAACCTCTCTGTAATATTAGTATAGATATTATATAATTAGGTATTATATATTATATATCTAACATTATAAATTCGAATCTGTGTTTGTGAATGTGTTTACATCCTTGTTACTCCTTCACTTTAAAACGGGATCACAGATTTGGATGCATTTTTTAATAGAGATAGTAGCTTATACCTTGAACTGAAAACAATGTGGGCAGTCCTGAGTCCTGGATGTTATCCATGTATTTAAGTATGTTTTTATCTATACAAGTAAGTTTAACGTTGTGTAGTGCCCATAGTACAACAAGCCGTGTGACCGTCCCATGATATTAATTTATTTTTCTCAAAAATGCTATGTAATCTTGTCATAACATCATCAAATAGGAGCCAGTAGGTTATAGTTCCTGGAGCACTCTCAAAAGTGTCCAGTAAGTAGAGTGATTTTGAATTAGGAAACCAAAAAGTGTCCAGTAAGTAAGTATGGAAAATCCATAACATACCATATTATTTGAATTTGGAACTATCGGTAGGTACAGACCTTCAAAAAGACTACAGAGGTAAGCAAGAAAAAGTCACATGTCACATGGCACAAAAAATATAATATGATAGTGAAAACTATTTCGACTCCATTGGGATTTCTGCAAAGAGCACCATTATTTAAAAAAAAAAAACAATTTGAATTGCTTTTTATTTATAACTACATGAAAAGCTGAATAATCAGCAGTTTGATACTAGAAGATACAGATTAATAAATAAAAAAGTGCGCATAAAACAATTACCCCACAAAAGTACCAGGGCATCATAAACCCAAAGCGGTTCTCGTTCAGAGCAGACATCGCGCGATTTCTATTATTTACAAGAACGTCACACGCACCATGTCCGTTTTATGCGCGCCTAGTACATCGCGACCGGTCTAACATATAGTGAATCGTTTAAATTAATTAAAAAAACGGCTAAGCGCAAGTCGGACTAGCGCCCTGAGGGTTATGTAGGGTCATCAATATTTACAACTTTTTTTTTTAATCATTCTACTTGTTCTATTTTTGAGAAAAACACTATACATGCTTCGACCATTAAGAGCCATCCTGGAGTGGACTCGTATGTATAAAATTCTAACTCCTACACGTCCAGGATGGCTCACTTACTGGTCTTTGCAGTAATGTACTATATTTTAAAAAATCACTTTATACACAGAGAAATGCAATAATGTAAATATAAATAGTACACGTGCGATAAAGTAAGTACCCACTTGTCTTAAAGAACACGTGCATATATGTTATTACATAGCTTGTGCAATGGCAAATAAAATGTCACCTGCCACCTAACGACACACTCATATGCTGAACTTCTAAATAAAAAGGACGCATGCGCCATTTGATAGTCAAAGCTAATTTAGACCCCTACCTTAAGAAATAAGGTTCTTATACATAAGCGGTTCGATGAGACATACGCCCTTTTTTCTTAAGAGGGCAGTATGAAGGATGGTAACCCATAATTTTATCGAATTTCACTTCATCGATTTTAAATTCATCAAACGCTATTTTCTAGGTAATATTCTATCTACGATTTTCGGTTAATTTGAAACAATATTTTTTTGTCATTTTAGTTGGTCCCATTGTGAACACGTTAAGATCTGATGATGGGATCTTAGAGAAATCGAGGGAATTATTCAAATAATATAGGCACACCTATAGCGATTTGGGTATTTTTCATAGTAACTCGTGCATTTGCTCTTGGAAAGCACTATTTGGTGAAGTGGAACTGATGATGAAGACCAAAGATGGCCACTGGAAACTCAACGGTACCTGTTTCAAGGGTGGCGATAAGATATCTCGGTAACATAGTTGAGCGACTATGTCGAATGTGCACTATTACTTTCCCGCGGCGCTGCTTGCCGGCGAGTTTCATATTAATTGGGAAGTGGTACTACAAATTCCTACTAATATTATAAATGCGAAAGTTTGTGTGTGTGTGTTAGTTTGTTACTCCTTTATGCTGCAACGGCTGAACGGATTTGGATGAACTTTGAAATAGAGATAGCTTATACCCTAGATTAACACATAGGCTACTTTTTAACACGGAAAATTTAAAAGTTCCCGAGGGAATAACTATAATCGAAATCTACGCGGACCAAGTCGCGGGCAGAAGCTAGTATGTCGTAATGACAGCTAAGGACAGCGGATATTTGAAGCACGGTTTAACTATTGCGCTTTCATGAATAAGGGATAACAGTTTGCCTGCAAACCCAAGACTTCATCAGGCCTTTAAATCTGTAAAGAAATGTATGAAACCTTAATGGGCCCTCTACACTATCGGCGATGATCGGTGATGGTCTGATCGTCGCTCGATCGCCCGTAGTAGTTTTCGAACGGCAAGCGTACAAGATGGACGTGGACTTTGTTGCTGCTTTATTATTTAATAAATGGAGGAAAAGAAGATGGCGGTGCTTGAGCAATAATCATAATAAAACGAAGTATGTGGATACAATAACTTTATAATACAATTTAATTTTTAATTAATTGTCCACCGGGGAATCAAAAATCGGCGATAGTATGGGCAGCTTTAATTGCAGCTTTGATGCTGCGACAAATTACGGGTCGCAGTCGCGTTGGTCGAATACAGCCGAGTATGCCCTCCACACTAACGTGCTCGCCCGTAATCGTCTGTATTCGCCGATAGTGTAGAGGGCCCATAAGAGAAAACTTACAATCTGCGTAATAATGCTGTTTTGCCCTATAGGGCAATATAAGGCATATTTATTTTCATATCTTATCTGTTAATCGTCTATTATGATAATGATATCATTTTATCGGTACCGTACTTATGCAGAATGCATTCTCCCATTGTATAAGAAAGGTACATAAGATTGTACCGATCTATGTACATAAGCTCTTCTTTAAAATAAATTGGCATTGTTTTCTATCAAACTAAGGACGTCCCGGTATGTAACAATAGGCAGTTCTTATTCTATAACATTTTTTTTGTGTCATTTTAAAAGGACATACGAGTACCTAGTTCTTTTTTAAGTCGACATTATGAAGCCCATATTAATGTTAAGATATTTGTTTAACAAGCATTTATTTTCTAGTGGTGCAAGAAATTAATCCTTGATGGGTAAATATAACAATTTCAGCTGTTCTTACTTTTAATTATATCAAATTAAAATTGACGACACGTTAGCCTAGGTGGTGGCCCTGCCTACGAAGCTGTGGTCCTGAGTTCAAATTCCGATGAGGGCAGATGTTTGTGATGAGCGCGAGTATTTGTTCCTACGTCTTGGATGTTTTCTATGTATTTAAGTATGTATCTAATATATAAAATTCTCGTGTCACAGTTTTCGTTGCCATACTCCTCCGAAACGGCTTGACCGATTTTGATGAAATTTTTTGTGCTTATCCGGTATCTATGAGAATCGGCCAACATCTATTTTTCATCCCATTATTTATATGGCAAAACAACGTTTGCCGGGTTAGCTAGTTTCTCTATATAAGTATATTTATCGTTGTCTAGTTCCCATAGTATACGAGAAAATAAACCGAGAGTGTAGTTTGGGACTATGTCGACTTGTGTAAGATTGTCCTCTGATAATTTTTTTTTGTTATATAATTTACTTAGAAAGAAACAAATAGGTATAGGTGAAATACTTAAGCAAATGACTTTTTGCATGTAGTTGTGTACAAAAGTAATATGGAATTTACGTCAAATTTCAAATATAAAATGTCGAACGGTCTATACAGATGTGTTACAACTACATGCAAGAGGTCATTTACTTAAGTTTTTCACCTATATGTGCTTAAATAGTTTCTTTAAACACAAATCATGAATATAAGCCAAGTTGTCAATAAACAACTATAGAATCAAAAAGTCCTTGACTCCATCATGTCTGTTTACGCCATTTTAACATTAAAATGGTCTAAATAGTCAGAAACACCTGGAAATTACGCTAATTGAATAATTTCACGGGCTAACACACCACAAAGACTTAGGAAAAAACAGCACAAAAAAACTGAATAGTCATGAATACAAGAAACAAATGAGCGTTCTTGCTACTTCAATGTAATAAGTATAATGACTTAAAAGAGATACAAATGGGGAAAAAACCAATCAAGCGAATCGGATTCGTGCACCGTACCGTTCGACTGACACTTGGCTGTTGTTTTTTTAAGTTTGCACCATAATTACATGAGATACACGAACAACCTACACCTCCACCGCCCTATCTGACGACACGAGTAACAGGTGGCGTTTTAAGAAAAAAATATTCAAATCCCTAGACACAAGTTTAGTATCACTTTAGTCCTCCTATACGGATGGATTTTATGGGTCATTTTAGAGCAAGAGAAGTGAAAAATAGTTCGCTGTTGTTTCTGCCAGCTTTAAATAGGTTTACATCACTAACTCAACTTAGAGAAAATCTCTCTAAGAGCAGGTCCATGAGGCATTTACGCGCGAGCGGATTCGCGTATTGCGACTCGCGTGATGGTGAGATACTAGCCACCCATAGGGTCCGTCCACACGCACTGGCGCGTAAATCGCGAGCCGTACGTAGACTTTTAACTCGAGCGCAATACGTGTATGTACGCGAGAGTTGAAATCATAGGGCGGTCATGTTTGTGTCCAGTAAAGCGCGTCATTTGCCGCAATTTTTCAATTGAACTCCGAATCAGGCCTATTGCCAACCGCGCGTAAAACACACCATCTGGCCGGACGCGCGACTTCTCTCGTGCGTAAATGCCTATTTTGGACCTGCTCTTAGTTGGTTTTCCTTATCCGTATCATTTTCGGTCGTCACACTAGCAACAGGAAATAATTGGAATGTTATATGTAACAAATCTATTTATATACTAATATTATAAACATCAAACCCTCAAAACCGATTGTAATACAATTTGGTATGAAGACAGATTGAACCCCAAATAAGGACATAAATAGGATACTTTTTGATCCTGAATATTTTAATTTTTTCAAGGGAATTGCGATAAAGTACTTCTACGCGGACGAAATCGCGGGCAACATTACAGCTATATCCTAGCAAACATATTTTTTTTTACCATGATGCTAAATCAAACCAGTATCAACTCAAAATCCTTGCTAGTTTTGTTTCAAGTTCATAAAAGTTGCATTAAAGTTGTATTTTGAGTTACCTACTACTGTTTTGATGTAGCAGTGCGCTATGTTACACGTAAGTACCTAACTACTTTATACTTATTGTAACTTCATTGTCATAGAAAATAGGCAATTAGGGTAACAACGACCCATTGTCAACAAAGCTAATTAAAATCTTGATAGAAGCTTAGTTATAAATAAGTGCATATGATATTGCAAAATGAATGAGCTCTTGTCACTGATAAAACGTTTTACGATAAGATTACTCGACGCTTAATCTTAGTCAGTACCGTACACCATATTTTCCGTAATACATAGATAATGCAGAGATTTTAAACAACAGTTTTATCACTTAGAAATATTTCGGTGCACACCACAGAGATAACGTAAACACCTCTGTATACCAACCGTGTCACTTTTTGCTACCAACTGGGACACACCAAGAGAAGAGAATTTTCCGTTTTCCGCGCAAAGTCGATTCAAAGTCGTCGCTTGTTTTGGCTGTTGCAGTTTATTATCATGCAAGGAGGCATTTTCTTAATTTTCACGGCCGAGCGGCTGCAACAACAGGCGCGCGGAACGTCAGTAGCGACGGCCAACCCCGACGCTTGGTCGGGGTTTAAGTCCAGATTCGGGCACGCGAAGTAGATGCATTTGCGTTATCTATGAGTATTATATCCGTGGTGCACATTTTTTAATAATAACGACAATTATCAATAAAAAAAAAGTTGTCATAATAGCTTTCTTGACATAATTATTGATAGTCATAATTTCTATATCGCTGGACCCGTAAACTTTTTAAAATTTCTTACATATTTAACACATAAAAAGGGTACGTTTGATTTATGAAAATTCTGAATAGTAAGTTTTTTTATAATTAAAAATAATTATGGCACACAAATAGACCCAGAATTTTAATTTACTCGAACCAATTTGATAACTACTGATGCATATACATGTTTTTCCATAATATTGGGCAATGCCATTCGTGATGTTTTTATTTGTTATTTAGTTCCCAAAGCACAAGCCCCGGGCTTAGTTTGGGACTAGGTCAATTTGTACGACATTTACTAGCGGTAAAGAAGAACTGTTCGTAATCCAATGAACTGTCAACAACGTCACTTTAAAGCTGTTAGTGTAGGTACTCGGCAATGTATAACGCGCGTTCCGGTGCCACTGATGACGGAATTTCCTTATTGCAAATGTCAAAACCTGTCAGCAGGCACGTAAACCACGGCATAGTACCGTTGACCTCAGAAACCCGAGAGAGCATCTGTTACATAACATATATTCAGAGATCGGACAAATGGGCGGCATTACTCGCAATAATGTGGACATGACTCCAAATATTTAAATTAAACAAATTAAATTACATTAATTGATTTTTTACCTGAACTTTAATCTTGATCCTTCTCAGGACAGTAATAAACAGGTAAATAATACAAAGACGTGAGGAAAGGCCATTAATATTAATCTACCTAAGTTTGCTCCATTAACATCCGTGGATTGCGAAAGGAGCTATTCACCTCATAAGTTTATTTTAGCCGAGTAAAGGAATAAAATAACCACGGAAAAATTTGAAAAATTACTGTTTATTTGCATTAATAAATCTACACAGTAACAAGTATTTGTATTATTTATTTATTACTGCCTTGCAAAGAATCAAAATTATTTTTAGAGTAAGTAATCAATTAATGTAATACAATTTGTTTGATTAAAATCTTTGGAGTCATGTCCACGTTATTGCGAGTAATGACGCCCATTTGTCCGATCTCTGGTTATATTGCATTTCAATAAAGTAAAGGCTCAGTTGCATTAGCCAAATAGCCCGCATGCTCGTAGCAATCCAATGACGGGTTTGTTTTAACGTTATTGTGCCGGGAGCTATTGCAGCGATGGAATGTATCACGAAACGGCATGCCGCCCCTTCGAATGAAGTGTGTCGTGCTCTGTACGCCACAGAACAAATCGTGTAGTAGATAAATAGGAACTTTAACTCCATCGTAGAAGGTTTTATTTCGAGTTGAACATTGACGACGGACGACGTTTATGACGTTTTTTTTTTGTGGTAATCGCCTGAAGGGCCAAAGACAAAAGTCCTTGCTTTTTGCTTTAATTACTTTAAGAAAAAAGGGCAGAGGTGAAAATCCCTTCCGGAGACCTGGGAATGGAGGGCCCAGGTACTGCCGGGCTCGCACCGGCTAAAAACACCAATGCCCCTATTACCAACTAGAATTTAGACTCCCGCGGATACTACCCCAGCCAGTGCTGAAAGGCCGGAGGAGAAAGTCCGTCCTCCGTTTACATATCCGCGGGGTTTTTCCAAAAAGGGGGGATAGGAATGGGGGTGGGATGGAGGGGAGACTTATAGCTATGTGAGTCGCGGAGTGGGAATCCTGACGCATGCATGCTTACAGACTACGGGCTTCCATTCTTTTGCCCGACAATGGAAGGGTTGGGTCGGGGATCTTTTTGGACCACTTGTGTGGCTGTGGATACCATCTTTATGGGTGGGGCTACCTTTTTTGAGGCTTTCTCTTTTGCCTGGAGATACTATTTTTTGCGCGTGTCTCCTAGCGCTGCCCTCTTTTGTGACCTGTTCCATTGGAACTTAGCCTATACATCTGCTATAATTTAATGGGGGGGCAGGTGTCAATTTGACGAGGGACCAGAGTGAGTCGCGCGCGGAGCCTTACCCCAGCCTATGCTGAAGGGCCGGGAGAGAAAATCATTCCCCCGTTTAGGAGGCCGCAGGATTCCCCATCCCCCGTCCTACCGACACCCGTTAGGTAGTCGGGAGGTGCGTGCGTCAGGAGGTTGCTTATAATATAGCTAACTCTAACTTTAAGTGTATGTTAAACACTGAAGGTTAAAGCTAGCTCTGGGTTTAACAAAACGTCCGGGTTCGATTCCCGAGCTGAGTACAAGATTTTTTTAAATTTATGAATGACGTTGACGACGTTGGAGTGTGAGCCCTGTCATTGGCTGTCACGCCTAGATGACTGCGGCAGTCAAGAGTTTAAAGAAGGAAAGAGGGCCCCTGGTCCTAGTATTATTGACCGTTGCTGATCTATTGTGGTAGCCTTTTGCTTTAAGCTCACCACAAAGGCCTGTTGCGTCCAGGAATTTCGCGGGGTTGTGCTACCAAGGGTCTTACAGCAAGACATAATGAAGAATGTCAGTAGGTACGCCAAATCGCTTGAAACTTGTAGCAGTAAAGTTTATAAATAAACAAACATACTACTTTTTATTTTATTCAAAAAGACTCAGTAGTTTTGATTCTATGAACGTTTAAAATTTGGGTCAATAATATTAAAGCGCGCGGGGGCCATCTTGCTGGGGTGACGTCATCGCTTAACAGCGGTACGCGCCCTTATATGTAAAAGTAAGTTTACAGGGCTATAACTTTTTAACCGTTATAAGTAGCCAGTTGAATTTTTCACAGAATACGTGTTATTATAAAATCTATCGTTTTAAATTGTACAATGAACAATTAATCAAATCCCAAGAGGGGCCTCCATACAAGAAACATGAAAATAAATCAATTTTTTTAGCATTTTTATACGGGTTGTATTTTTATAATGCCTTCTTATTTAGATGCTATTTTGAGCTTAAATTGTAGTCTATTTTTTGTAGTTTACGACTAAATGCAATGTCAAGTAAAACTGCTACAAATATGTGACAAAACTGATTTTATCAACACGATATTTTAAGCGGTCACCCATACTGTTTTAGACTACGCGTGTAGTTGCTTAACTTTGGAAGGCGAAGTACGGGTTGTATTTGTATAATAGCTTTTTATTTCGGTGTCTCATTAAGTTTAGATAATAATCAAAAATCCATACAAACATATATAGTTTACGACCAAACAGTAAACTGTAGTAAAAGTCTTACAAATATGTTAAATAGTGCCTAGTTTAAATGAACACGATCGATGTTTAGGTAAGCGGTGGTTGCTTAACTTTGGTGGTAGGTGGTAGGCCTTTATTTACAAATTTCGTGTTAATTTAGAATTAATATCGATACTGTATAAAACAGTGAACTATAAAACATGAATTTTTGATTGACCTAGCAGTAGTTCTGATACTTCGTGTATTCATTTCATCTATTTCAAATTTCGCGCGCGGGCGCTACCAAGTCGATAGATAGGTACCTTTTTGCTAGGTCTAGGCATTATTGCCACTATCCCAAAATTTAAAGTGCTTGATTATTATTCTAATTTTATTTAACCAATTTATTCGACAAACATTACAAATAGAAAAGCCGGTCAGTGACAGACAGTTAGTTATGTAATACAAAATAATAGATAAACATAGCTGCCATAGTAACATCAAAACGAATTCGTAAAAATATTACGACTTACAAAGTTAAGCAAGTACAAGCGTAGTCTATAACAGGATGGGTGACCGCCTAAAACATCGTGTTGATAAAATCGGTTTTGTCACATATTTGTAGCAGTTTTACTTGACATTGCTATTTAGCCGTAAACTACAAAAAATTTACTACAATTTAAGCTCAAAATAGCATCAAAGTAAGAAGCCATTATAAAAATACAACCCGTATAAAAATTCTAAAAAAAATGATTAATTTTCATGTTTCTTGTATGGGGTCCCCTCTTGGGATTTCATTTATTGTTAATTTTACAATTTTAAACGATAGATTTTATAATAACACGTATTCTGTGAAAAATTCGACTGGATACTTATAACGGTTAAAAAGTTATAGCCCTGTAAACTTACTTTTTCATATAAGGGCGCGTACCGCTGCTAAGCGATGACGTCATCATCCGTGAGCACTAGCCGCCGGGTTTCGAGCGCCGCATGAAGCGCCGAAGTTTAAAATTTAATATCTCAAAAACTATTTGACGTATCGAAATGATTTTTTTACAGCCATTTTTAGTTTTTAATGAATAATACGGTAAGCTAAAAATCTAAACTGACTGACATTCTCTATTAAATTGGCGCTCGGATTAAGCAATAATAGACTCTTGGTCAACGGCGTAAGAGCTTTGACTTACGCCATATTAAATGTGTCGTGCTAAACCTAGGTTTGATGAAAATCGGTTAACTCATTATAGGCTAGCGGTGCCGTTTGGCACTTTATGTCTTGGTTGGAATTTGTGCTTTATTGTTGTTTACATTAAAATTCAAAATAAACTGAAATCATCAAATAGGTGATATGCCATTTAAGACTTATGATTTATGAATCAGCTCTAAAAGTAGTGCCGCAATTTATGTTGGGATTTTTAATCTATGTAATACTTATGACAAACTTGAAATAAAAAATAGGAATCCCTAATAGTCATTTGTCCTAATGTATCGTTAGTCCGAATTATCGTCTATCATAAAGCCATTACCGCCTGAATTAGAAAACTTTTTAGCTTTAGGCAGCAGGGTTTATGTCGATAACATCGAACGTATAAGGCTGCCTAATTGAGAATGAACGCGCTAAAATGTGTTTAGTACGCTCTGACGGGACTACGTAAACTCGCCGGTGTGGTGCGTTCACTCGCTCACTCGTTCGACCGACCGAACGCCGTTATTGAGAGAATAACACCCCTGGAATAACAATGTTATTCTTCGTATCAATTACGTAATCTGTGACGAATCGCGGACATATCGTACCTTCAGAACAATAGTGACCTAATTGAGAAATTTTAAATTTCGAGTTAAGTCTCTATAATAATAAATTTATGACTTGAAGTTTGAAAGCTGAAATTTTGAATTAGGTCCCTGTTGTTCTAAAGGTGCGATATTCACTTTCATTTACCAGTTTATACATAGCATAGCATTTAAATCGGTCAGTATGGGAAAGTCTGAAACTATAAGCCCTATGAAGATCTGTTCTGAGGAACCATGCCATCGATTTGAGCAACAAGGAAAACTGCATTCATACATAAAAAAAAACTTGTACTCAGCCCGGGAATCGAACCCGGATGTTTTGAAAATAAAACAACATAACACTATTTCAATTTAGATATTGATTTTGTAGGTCTTAAACAGTAAATGGTACTGTGAAACATGATGTCTCAAATTAATATAATGTATAGTTTACTACTTAAGACCTACACAATCGATATCTAAATAGAAATAGTGATAGTTTTATTTTTCAAAACGTCCGGGTTCGATTCTCGATCAGAGTACAGTCAACATTATAAATAAGTGATAATTTATGTACCTTGTCACTTTAACGTCGTGTTTGAAATGTTATAAAAAATTGTGAAACGATTGAAAGCGACAAGTTACATAAATGATCACTTATTCATGCTGTTGACTGTACAAATTTTACTTGTTAGTAAAAACGATGACATGGATCCTGTACACCCTGTATAGATAATAATGTATTCCACGTGTTTCCAATAAATTAACAGATGGATGAGCCTTGGATTATAGTAATATGACGCATGCACATTGGACAAATACGATACCCAGAACACATTAAAATCGCATTTTTACAATGTGTCACTAATTGTCGTGATTATTCGCAGCAGTGTTCGCATTGTTGTGATCCGGCGTGGAGATAAGACAACCGGTGAAATTACTAACAAGCGGCATTCCACCTTGGTTCAATTCCCGGTAAGGGCAAATATTTGTGTGATGAGCGCGAGTATTTGTTTCTGAGTCTTGGATGTTTTCTATGTCTTTAAGTATGTATTTCTCTATTTAAGTATTTATATCGTTGCCTAGTACCCATGGTACAGTCAGCAGCAAAAGTAGCCACGCAACCGAAGGGGTCAAAATTATCTACACTCGACTCTATTGTCAAGAGAATACGTCGTGTCTAGATCATTTTGAGCATGTTATTCTGCTTAGCTACTTTGATGCTGACTGTACAAGCCTTAGTTTGGGACTAGGTCAATTTGTGTGAGATTGTCCCCTTATATGATTCATTATTATGTGACATTCATACTTGTATAAAAAACCCAAATGTTATTTAAATCACTCTGCCCTTCTAAGCATAATGGCAATATCTCAGACAAAACATCTGTAGAAATTGCAACCTAGTTACAAACAGAAGAGAGTTGAATCTGCTTTGGCTATTGTATTTAGTTATTGCATTTTTGCTTAGGAGGGCAGCACTATTGAACATAAAACCCCATCGCAGAAAGCCGATGATTAAATGTGACGTAATTTCTGCCGCGTGATTTAATGCCGTCATTATGACAGGGTTCCAAAGTATCTAAATAAAACACAGGTGTGTTTTGTTTTTGCTAGTCACACGTGTTAACTTCGTAATTAACTGCCTTTTGCGGCTTGGTTAAAAATAACCGGTTCACGTATCGTTTTTTGTTAATTCCATTGTATCGTATCCGTGGCATACCAATATACATTATTAACCTTGACTTTGAGTGTTACAATATTAACGTTATGTAACGCAGTGTTTTCATATGCGTGACTAACAGTTTTATATTTTTTATAGGCTAATATTCAATGGTCTTATTTAAAAAAATACTTAAAAATACATATATTATTATACGCAGTTGTCAGTATTAGAATACACACGTCATTTAAAACGGTTTATGCGCTGGGTCCTAAAATACACTTATTTTGTTTATTAAGCTTACAATTAACTTCTTTATTTTTCAAAAATAAACGGAAAAATAGGAGCGTTCTTATATACTTATTGAAGTATTACTCATTATGTTATTCGTTTTTTTTTCGTGTAATTAATTACCAAAAACATTTTTTACAAAGTTTTTATATTGAGACAGGTAAATATTCATAATTCATTGCAGTTATGGCTTTTTACAATAATTAAGTTATCAACGTCAAAATCCCCGCACTTTTTGTAATAACATCGCACAAAAAACGGCGTACGTCACGACAGGTTTTTAAGCTGTTATTGAACCATTAAAATACACTACGTCATTTCATTAGATAATTGTTTTAAGTATTTCGGCCAAAATTTTCCTATTAATAATCACGTATTTTGCTAACGATTTTTTACGTGGGATTTTTTATAATAACTGATACTACTACTGAGTAACAGAGTTTTTTAATTAGCATAAAATACGTTATAAAAAATCTAATAAAATATAGAAATTGTCTAGTAAAGGCAACGAAATGTTATAGGTATGTATTATTATTGTTGTCGTCTAGTTATAAGCTATAGTTATAGCTACTCTTTAAGTTACCTACGATATAGGAAAGTATTTCTGTGAAAAGTTAGATTAGGTCAATATTAAAATTAGTACTAAACAGAAAAACAAACAAACAAAAAGACAGACCGTGAGACAATAAAGGGAGCTAGCTCAAAATGAATTAATTATCGTTACATTGTAGGTAGATATTAGTTTTTTTTATTTAGGTAATTATTTAATGACTTTTGAACCATTTCTTTGAGTTTAAAACAACAAGATTTAAAAAAATACTAGCGACCCGCCCTCGCTTCACTTCAGTTTATTTTCGGTAGCACCCGAACATAATCCAGAATTTATTACACAGAAAAAGAGTCAGAAAAATTCAGATTATTTCGTACATTCAGAGGGACAGACGACGGAAAGCGACTTTCTTTTATACTACACTCAAAAAAATGAGAGCCAACAAAGTGAGATTTTCACTTAGTTGACATAAAATGAATACAATAGTTAAGATATTAGTTATATCAAGCAAAGCTGATTGTAACAGCAGCAATTTCTTTAGTGTTTCAACTAACATCTTAGTTGATGTATCTACCGTCTTAGTTGGTGTACTCGTATCTATCGTCTTGTTAGGCTCGTATGGGATCAAGACGCTTATGCACAACAATCACAATCTTGTTACAAGCGACCAATTATTATTTTCAGTGTATGTAGAAAAAATTGCGCATTTTTATATTATTTTTTCATATTATTTTGTGGCTAAAAATTAACCACAAATATACGTTGAAAGAATTACCGCTTTAGCCTGATTAGCATTTAATCTCAATCTGATGGTAAAAATAATAAATAACAATAATAATATTAAAGTATAAAGCAGAGAAACTTAATTACTGAATGCATAATTCAATTTTACACTTTCCTTATTTTTCTCCTATAGATTTAAGGAAAACATTGTTTTTTACGTAATCCATGTCTTTCCTTAAATCTATAAGTGATTAATTAATTCATATTAATTAAATGTGATGCTGCACGTACTTTATACTTTTTTAAATTAATATGAATATTCCCTATTTCCCTATACTAAATGCTTTTACCTATTTAACTGTATTATATTGAAATAATAATATAACTTGTGATAGTAACAATGACAATTTATCAATTTATTATTTTCAACGCCAAAAAATATACTTTTACATTGTTAATTTCGTAAAACATGGCGTTACTCTAAAAAAAACCACCTACCTTATTAAATAATCAAATCCAAAAGCTCAACAAACACTTGCTTATTCTTTTAATTATATCACGAAAATCACTTAGTCTTATCACTTCACTATCAAGCGTAACTTTACACTAACTTGCTACTCGACTAAACACTCGCTGAGCCAGTTACTCGCTTGGTGTCCGGAACGCGACTGGAGTCATGTGGTGGAATGATTCACGCACAACAAGTGGAGGGCGCAAGGGAAGAGCGGGGAGCGGATTAATAATACCAGAAAGAGCCGAGACTAAGGCGAGGCACACCCTGCCGTAATTAACAAAGAAAGCGGCTAACTGCAATATAATAGACGAAGCATTCTATACTTTATTTGTAACCACATTAAATTTAAAATGATTCAACTGTTACTACGCACATAGTCGCGTTGAGTACCTATAAAGCCGTATCCATTCACATGCTTGGTGTTTTCCGCAAATACTGTAGGACGCAACTAAATGTTAGAGTGAGCACGATGTATTTCCATCTCACTCCAACTTATGGTTGCGTCCTGCAGTGTTTGTGGCGAACACCAAGCATGTGGAGCCGGCATTACGGCAGTACTGGTCTTTTCTAACTCATTAATCTGTTCGGAAGGATAGCAATCTGTCTCTCCTGACATTGACTAGATAGTAGAACTATTATTAGACATTTGGCGAAATTAGGGGGAGATTGGAGTCAGAACGGTTAGAACTATCATACGTACGATTTTTTTTTGGAATGCTTGTGGAATTCTAAAAGATAACTTATACCCTAAAAACACATAGGCTACCTTTTATCTTAAAAATAACACTGTTCCCATTGTATCGTCAACGTGGACACGAACTCGCGGGCAGAATCTAGTCTTCTATAATGACATCTGCTTAAATAAATATCACGGAATGTCACATCAATCGACCTAGTCCCAAACTAAGCTCTAGGCTTGTACTATGGGTACTAGACAACGATATAAATACTTATAAAGAGAAATATATACTTAAATACGTATAAAACATCCATGACTCAGAAAAAAATATTAGCGCTCAACACACAAATATCTGCCCTTACCGGGATTTGAACACAGGACCGCTAGCTTCGTAGGCAGGGTCACAAACTAGGCCAGCGAGTCGCTTAACCGGTTATCCGTACCGATTATTACCTATATTTTTCAAATATTTATTTCTCTAATTACAGTTGACATTAGTATTGCGTTAAAATACATGAGGTAACGTTTATAATTTATCCTGTTGGAAAACAGCTCTTGTTTTAACGACCTGATGTATTATTAGGTACCTTTAAATAGAAAATCTATTAGTTTACCGTTCTTCACAATTTGTTAATAATATTGATGCTTTTTCCTGCAACTATTTTCGTAGCTGATATTTATTTGTAACGATTGCCAATATTATCTTCAAAGCGCTCGGAATAATAAAGGGTTTTCTATGATAATACATAATAAAGGGAAGCATTTCAAGTAGTTAATTAATTTTTGTTATATGAATTGCGCACTTACCTTTGCTATGTAGAATGCTTAAATTTTTACCCGACTGCGGTTAAGCCAGCCCAACTGACCTGTAAGTAAGTATGTCCGTTCCTCAGTCCCCACGTAACTACACAAGAGGTCAACCGATTTTGATAAATGATACGTCATTAGATTCGCCTTGATGGCGCAAATCAATTCTTAAAAAAAACATTTTTCAATCGAATTTTGTGTTTTAATACACATACACATACATAATTTCACGCCTTCGTTCCCAGAGTGGGGTAGGCAGAGCTACAGAATCACAAACATCTCTAAAAACTTGTTGATAATTCTATAACCACAATTTGCACAATTAGGCTAAGATGTTTACCAGCGTATTAGTGACAGGTTGCAAGCCCATCGCCTAACAGTACTACAAGCCTTTATTCCCTTAGTCGCCTCCTACGACATCCACGGGAAGACATGGAGTGGCACTATTCTAACTCGGCAACCACACGAGCAATCGTGAGCGATTGTGTTTTAATGTTTTCAACAATTATATTGATGACACTGTCAAACAAAAAATGCAGTGGGGTTTTAAAGCATGCTTATTATTATTTGATTAATGTTCTATATTCTTAATGTTATTGAATATCAAATTAAAAACCTCACAAGGTTTTTTTATGAATTTGACTAGATTTTTTAATCACCCATACAATAATTTACGATAAATAAAATTAATCTATTGAACTCTCACTAAAACCATAATTTTTCGTAATTCCAAAATGAATGCAAAAAAGTTGAATAACTTTGTCATTAATTTCAACATTAGCATTATATCGCTTCCGCTTGTTCACTATGACCACACAACAAATAATTAAATTGATACGTTTCGTTGGTTTTTATCAGTAAGGGAAAACCCCTCAAGTAGGAGGCTCATTTATAAGTTATTACCTCCTTATTAATAAACGTACAACAAACATATTTTAGTAATAAGTATGCTTTGTTTATTTCTGTCGAATTCAAATATCATATGACAGAAAAGGACAAACCATATTTGAAGCAGACTATAGCTATTGGGCGTTTATGAATAAGAAAGTTGTGTATAGGAGAGAGAGCCCAGAGAGAAGCAATTAAAAAGTGAATAAAAGGAAAATAATTAAAAGCTTTGTCTACCGCCGCGGAACCTTGCAGGTTGTGTACATTCATAAATATAAACTATTGAAATATGTCACGAAGTACGGTCCTATAAGTACCTGCATACTTTAGTGCTTTGTCAATTTAACGTCATGTTTCACCTGCTGCACTTATTTGTCAAATGCGTTAAAGCGGCAAGGTATAAAATGTGCATCTACTTATAGCAGGTGTAATGTTCTTTGTTCATGCAGGGTGTAAAAAAACCATGACCAATGTCACGGTTTTAAAACTTGGTTTACTGAGCTCTGACGTTTAGTTTTATTCTATCCACAATTCGTTAGTAGTTTTATATTATCGAGTAGCAATAATAATAATAATAATCATTTATTTTCAGATAACAAAAGATCCATACCGGGATAAAAAAAACGTGTTGCAGTTAGCTCTGCTCACGTATATTGATGATACTGCTGGCATACAACTAACGTGTTTCTGTTAGCTATGCTCACGTTTTTATAAATTGTACACAACCTGCCAGGTTCCTGCAGACCAATGTATCCCACCTGCTTCATGATATCGTCTGACATTCATAACCTTAACCCCGGGCTCTTGGTTGAGCAGTGTTTCGAAGTACGTAGATGCAATGCAGTTTAAACCGGAATCCCATCATTTTATCGGATTTCACTTTATCGATTGTATCATTTTATCGAATTTCATTTTATCGAACGCTATTTTGTGCTGAAACCATAATATTTTCAGCATATCTTAAACATTAATTACGTTAGGTTAGGTAAGATATTTAACTACCAAAAAAAAATAGTCACGCGGCGAGAAATGTCTTTCGGTGATATGAAAATTCGGCGTAATGATACATTCGTTAAAAGGTGTTTCGATACATTGATAGTACCCGTTTAAAGTACTAACGGATAAGTTGCACTTGCCAGCGGGCCTAGTATGGTTACGTTTATCGCGTGACAAAATTTCGATAAATCATCTGTCGCTCTCGTACTTATATGTCGGAAAGTGACAGATGTTTTATCCACAGTTTGTCACGCGATAAACGCAGTCATGTTAGGCCCCCAGGGTCCATAATATTATGGTCACCTTTACCGCGGTGGATAAAGCATCCGTCATTCTTGCACTTAGTTACTGGTCAGAAAGTGACAAATGTTTAATTTACGTTTATCCACATCGATAAACACGGGCACAATAGGCCCAAGATAACGCCGCGATAATTTATTGAAGAAATCACGGGTGACAGGTACTTTTGGGGAAATCCTCTGCAAAATACCACGAAGACACGAAGAGGTACTTTAGTGTCTTTGTTTCGTGGTGTTTTTGGGGACGGGAAATTAGCACCTGGATTTTTATTGGACTTTATCTAAAGGTTTTTATACTTCTGTTTTGTTTTAATCTAACATTAACTAGAAAGGAAAGGGGAGAATGGGACAAAAAACCGACCGTTGATAAAATTCCGTGGATATTGAGGGTGTTTTTTTTTTTAGAGTCTCGTCTTGTGACAATGCAAACTGTTAAAGAATGGAAATCGTGGTAGTTTTTAAAGTAATACTTAATTTATTGTTATTTTTTGAAGTAGAAACCTAAAAAGTCCATTTAATATTCAAAACTTATTTAAAACACTTTGAAAATCAATAATCTTGTACTAATGAACTCTGTAATCATTATAAACAAAATGGTATCTACTTTGTACTTTTAAATTAAACGGAAATGAATAATTACATCAACTAACGCATAAAATATTAGTAAATCTATCAATATAGTTATTGGTTTCTTTTGAATTGAGATGATTTAACTTGATGATGTCACTTCTCTGTAAGTGTATTTTATTTGCCAATTCTCAAAATCATCGTGACTAACTACCTAAACCGTACTTTTTTACTTTGTATGACTAAAATGTATATGTATGCCTTAATCCGGACCGGAGATTACGTATCTTGATATCTTTATCAAGTTTTTATTATTCGCGTAAATCCGCTTTGTTTTTATGTGAACTATCTTTTTATTTACAAATACACTCGAGTTAAAATCAGTATTTGTTTTGTTTCCCTTAATAACCTAAAAACACTTTAATTTACATTAATCATTAATTTTTTTTTTTATAATTACTTAATAAACAGGACAGAGGGAAATGACGTGCTTTGATGGAGACCTTTACTAAGCAGCGGGTGGTTTTACTTTGATAAAAGAAGAGAAGAAGAAGATACACACATTCATACATTAAGTCACGCATGTTTCCCAGAGGGGTAGACAGAGACCACTTTTTAAGAAGAAGATTTAATAAACATAATAAACATGCCACGTACTAACCCACAACATTGACTATCTATCTACTAAATATAATCCAGACCGTTAAACCTTGCTAGATTGATTGTGTCCTACAACCTTCAAACTTTTATATGAAAACAAACTTAAGTGCCGTTGCTGCTGTGTGCTGTGTGGAGCTGTGTGGTTGCCGGCTTAGAATAGTGCCACTCCATGTCTTCCCGTGGATGTCGTAAGAGGCGACTAAGGGAATAAAGGCTTGTAGTACTGTTAGGCGATGGGCTTGCAACCTGTCACTAATACACTGGTAAAGATTAAGCTTTTAGAGTTGTTGGCAATTCTGTAGCTCTGCCTACCCCAAACTGGGAATAAAGGCGTGAGTTTATGTATGTATGTATGTAAACTTAAGTACACATTTTAAGACATTACACACAGTAAAAAGGTATAATTCTGGGGAGCTAGTGAAAAAGGGTGTAAGTCTCCTGAAGATCAAGTAAAAAGGATTTAACCTCAGGCCCACGTCATATTTCGTTAGTTCGAAAAAGAATCTTGTGTCGGTCAACTAAAGTGAAAAGTCACTTTGACAAATGTCCTAAATTTAGCACGTTGGGCCTTACGAGGTGTCTAGTACACTCCGTTTATGTTTGTTTTACAAAAGGGTATAGGTACCTTTTGTAAAACAAATTAAGACGACTTATACCCTTTTTCCCTAGCATCCCAGAATTTGTCTCTAATGCTTAAACCCCGACAAAAAGAGAGTCTTATAAGTTTGAAGAGTATTATATGTCTATTGAATCGTAGCTCAAGAACGGATGGAGTTTTATCAGGATGGTTCTTAGCTAGGTTTCATGAAAATTGGTTGAGCCGTTTAAAAGATATCAGCTGTCAAAGAAGAGGTCACCATCGTCTACTAATATTATAAAAGCGAAAGTTTGTTTGTTAGTTACTCCTTTACGCTGCAACGGCGGGACGGATTTAGATGAAATTTGAAATGAAGATAGCTTATAATCAGAGGTCTTATTGACCTAAACTTGATGCATCTTCATTCAATACAGTATTCCCATCTCACTCACGCATGAATGAACATGAGTCAAGTTTAGGTGAATAAGCAGTACCTATTCCGACCTCAGCTTATAATACAGGGTGGAAAAAACAAACACCACATGGACGGCAACTACCTTAAATATTGGAAATAGCAAATTCTACGCAAAGGAGACCTACTTTCATATTTAAAAAAAAAACTGCGGGAATCGAACTGGTCGAATATTATGACAAAATGAAAGAAGGGTTTTTTACGGTCTATATTTAATTTAAAGGCGTATATGTTATAGACATAAATGATCACTATCAATGACCCTTTCGATCTGTATCACAAAACACGACTTCATTGTTTTGTCATGTTCAACCAGTTCGCTTTCCGGTTAACGAAAAGGATTTTTTTCAAAAATCCAATAATGCATTATTTTTTGTTTTCAAGAATAAATGTAAGCCTTTTTTGCCAAGAAGTTGCTATTTCCAATATTTAAGGTAGTTGCCATCCATGTGGCGTCCTTTTTTTTCACTGGATTAACACATACTACTTGTGATCCCAGAAAATATTAAACTGTAGGGAATAACGGTAATCGATACTTACGCAAACGAAGTCGCGTTTATCTAACACTAAAACAAAATCGCTCGTCGCTTCTCCTTTAAATCTTAAAAATCGTATTTCTCACTCTTCAATCAGAAAGTCAATAAATTCATTTAAATTATCATCTCTGCACCGTTCCAAACAATAGACATCACAATCACCAGATCTGTACCTTAAAACAAAACAATAAGTTCTAAAATTGATCGTTTAAAATTCAACCCAGATCTGTGGTAAGTAACTGTCGATCACGCTGCGTGCGCGACGGTAGGTTAGGCAGCTCGCATACTAACGATTTGCAATTGAGTCATTGGTATGATAGTACTATAATGTTGAGTCACAAGATTCCTTTCGCTTGTAGATTGTATTTGGAATGAATGACTTATATTTATTACGCGGTATTTATGTAAAGTACGTTATTTATTTTGTTGACTAAACTTATAGATTTATGCATAATGCCTACATGACTACGTTTTACACACTTTTTAGTCATAAAAAAATATATATATGCGTTCCCAAGACGTTAGAAATATGTACCTACACGCTCTATGCCACTAACAATAAGGTCTATGTATACATATATTTGACGCTTTAGCTGTATAGATGCTTTCGACTGTACATCACAGTGATCCTTTTTTAGCAATTTTATAAGCCGTTTTAATATACAAAGAGGTTTGAATTCACGCGGCTTTCTCGTCTAAGTTCTTTGGAAGCGGTATACATGCACGGTATCAAAATCTAAGATACTATGAGACACTTAAGATTTTTTTCTTATCTAGGATGACTCTGATGATTATTTATGATCAGTCTTCAAATTCCAAGATAAAAAGTACCAAATATCATCGAAATCAGTTCAACAAACAGACAGAACTTTAGCCGTGAAAGCGTAACAAACAGATAGACAGTGTATTAATACTAGTATAGTATAGTAGGTATAGTAAATAGTACGAATTAACAAATAAGTAGCTAGTTTACTACACCAAGACAGCAAGGTAACCATTTTAGTCGTCCCTCTGCGCTTGGCCTAATGTCGATTGATCCATCGCAACATCGATGCAAGGGCGTCCGGAATCGAACCTCGTCCGATACGGTTCGACGGCCTTATATCCCCATGGACGTTACGACATTTAGTTCACGAACGAATTTCTTTTGTCGGTGTTGCAATTATAATAGTTTTTTTTTTTAATATATATAAATGCAATGATATTGTATTAAATTATTATTTTGATAAATTTTGTGTAAATATACGTTTTAAGATTTTTTATGGCAAGGCGACAAGAGTATACAGACCATCTGGTACCTAAATCTCAAAACTTGAATCCTAAAACACCAAATGTGTTGCCATCCCTGAGAACTAAGATAGATTACCTTTATCTACACTAATGGGTAAAAGAGGAAAGATGAGTGATACTTAATAAACTTTCGGAGTGGGTAAATAATTACTACTTTAATTTATTTTCACTTGTTTAAATACAGTGTGTTACGGTTTATTTTAAATATGAATGAGAACGAATGATACATAAATTAAACAATTTCCAGTACCCTTACCATGAGTTGAAGAATGCTCTGTCCCTCGCACTCTATAAGAATACTGCGAGGTCTGCGAGGGACAGAGCATTCGCCCGCTAGCGAGTACGTTAATAAAACTCATGGCAAGGTGAAAAAAAGTAACAAAATTGAAAAATAAACAGTATTTTTTATGGCGAGGAGAGGGCAAACGAGCACACAGGGCACCTGATGGTAAGTGAGATCTGAGACCTAGAATTCGCATTCTCAAGACTACAATCTCAAGACCGCAAATGCGTTGCCAACACAGAGCACTAAGATGGAATGCTTCTTTGCTAGTAAGATAGAAAGAATACTTCAATACTAGTATAGTGTTTACTAGCTGTCCGCGCCCGGCGCCGTCCGGGTGTGTTTTTTTTTCGTAAAAACCTTATGAAATATAGTTTACTTCCTATTCTCAGTACCCTTACCATGAGTTACAATTACCGTGCTCGCTAGCGAGTCGAATGCTCCGTCCATCGCACTCTATAAGAATACTGCGAGGTCTGCGAGGGACAGAGCATTCGACTCGCTAGCGCGTACTGTAATTGCAACTCGTGGTAAGGGTACAGATATACTGAATATACACACAAAATTTTATAAGAATCGGTCAAGCCGTTTCGGAGGAGTTTTGTTACAAAACGAGAATTGTATATATTAGAGATTAATAATGTACCTATAGTTTACGTTTGATGATGAATATTAGCTTTAATGCTTTCAAAAATAAAAGGAATGTGATTGATTCGGGTACCTATCATTTTATCGTAAGACCTTTCAACGAACGTATTTCGCAGAATTTTCATTTCATCGAAACGCATTTTTCGCCGCATGAGTTAATTTTTTTTGGTCACACGGCTAACATAACCTAACCTACTTAATTAACGTTTATGATATTCTGCAAACATCATGGTTTCAGCAGAAAATAGCGTTCGGTGTAATGAAATTCGATAAAATGGTACAATCGATGAAGTGAAATTCGATAAAACGGTATTTCTACGTCACAGCCTCACAGCAAGTAATAGACTTAAAAAAATATGCGGTTACAAACAAAATGACGCCATTCCGACCACTAGTCCCAAACGGGCGTAACAAACACAAATATTATTCAATATTTTTTTCTCAATATAGAATCAAAATTTTGAAAATAATTTATGTATGCTTTTGAAACAAACCTCTATTAAGCATGTTTTTTTAGAACACCTTTTAAAAACCTCATAAGGCCCACCATACCACAAACAGTGAGTGAGTTTTCGTGAGTGGGATTTTGAATCTACTAACTACGCAATAAAGTTCAATTATCTTTGGTCTATGATGCCTTGATTATGTACATCCTTTGGCACACTGGGTCTTGAGGTACAACTTTACGGAATAAAAATGTGGACCTAATAATAGGAGTTATTTTAATAGTGTCGAAGATATATTATTAAATTATTATAATAATAAAATCGGTTCCTTAATCTAGTTAACGACATAACACGCATTAAAGGCTTTAGTAATTACCAGCTGTAGCGACATTGATATTTATTGCGGCTTCGCCTTGACTTTGGATATTGTTTCCTACGGAAATGACTTAGCAATGTGATTATAATAAAAACTGTCTCAACGACCTTTCTTGAACGATTCACACTAAAAGATACAGTTAGTTATTATTATTTTGTTTCTTTTTCTGATTTATTCGCTTGACAATGCATTCAGATAGTAAGATTTGTATACAGGCAAAATTTTTTTTTAATTATTAGTACTATTTTTATCTAACTGTTTAGGAATGAGGGTAATGTTTTTCAGTTTTACATAATGTCTTTTATTATTTTCTCGTATATCATTTTATCGAGTTTCATTTCATCGAACGCTATTTTCTGCTAACGGTTTCGATAAAATTACGAATTGTTATCTTCGGGAAAATTAGTTTTCAACCCGAGTGACGCTCGGTCTTCCAGGTACTCAGTTATTAGGTTTTACTTAGACCTACGCTAAGCCGAAGTAAGATCAAGGTTTAGGCACTTGTCCCAATGAGAAAGCGATTAGTTATCGACTATTTTCTCGCTCAAGAAACGACCAAATAAAAAAGACACAATAAAGGAGACGGGAGCCCTTTGTTTCCCATAATTTTATTAGTCATAATGTAATTGTTGACATAATTTTTGATAGTCATAACTTTTTATATCGCTGAAACTGTAAACTTTTCAGAAGTTCTGAAATATCTAACGTGTAGATAAGGCTAGGTTAGGTTAGGTTTAATTTATAAAAATCCTGAAAAAGTAACAGTTTCTTTAAAAAACACGTTATGACTTGCGATGATTATGACCTAAGTTACATTATGACTAAAAATAATTATGTCAGTCAATATAGACCCAAAGGAGACACATATATTAATAGTTGATCGCTGACTGTTCACACTGCCGGCGAGAACTATCTCCACTAGTTTGGCGAAACAAAAAATGTACATCCCATGTTAATAAAAGAGACACAATATTAATTAATAGCTTATCGCTGGTTTTACTAACTGCACTCGTTGGCGGTGGAACAAGTGCCTAACGCGCAACATGGAATATAAATCTGCCCTTCTAAATAAAAAGGACGCATGTGCATTTTCATAGTCAAAGCAAATTTAACCTTCTGCCTTAGGAAATTAGGTCAATAATAATTATAGTTACGTGGTTCTATGAGACATGCGCCCTTTTTTCCAAGGAGGGCAGAAATGCACTACGCTTGTCGCCAAGCTATGAGAGTAACGCGACTAGTAACGATCAGGCAGATAACTCGTGATAATAAAATAATCATGCTGTATTTACACAACTATTTCTACACGGTCGTTGGTGTAAAATCTGTACATACATAGAATAAAAAAAATTATGGTTCATCTAATCCATCACTCACGTTCAGGTAATTCCTGAGTAAATGGTGTTCGTTCGCCTATCACCAGTGATCGTCTCGCGATGATTTCACCTCCGAAATTTGATGAATATTGTGCGTCACGTTTGATGACTTTTTAATTAATTTTTTTAAAATACTCGTCAAAATGGAGGTGACCCCGGCTACGAAAATAGGGGCCCGGATTCGCTCCACGAAAATTAGCTCTCTTCCTACTTTTATAATATTAGTATTATAATTACTAGCTGTCCGCGGCCGGCGCCGCCCGGGTGTATTTTTTTTTTCATAAAAACCTTATGAAATATACTTTACGTCCTATTCTCAGACCTGCTGAACATACTACACACAAAGTTTCATAAGAATCGGTCAAGCCATTTTGGAGAAGTTTTGTTACAAACACTGTGACACGAGAAATTTATATATTAGGTAAGATTAAATAACATATAGTACAGTTAGAGATAATAGAAAAGGTTAGACACTTCATTTAACCGCTTGCAAATGTTTAAACCAAAAGAATTAACTCACCCTGTATCTAATTTATAATCTTAACTACATCATGTCTTAAATTAAATACTATAAACGTTTAATCTAGTTATGTATTTAATATATTAACATACATGTCACTCCACGTTACAACTTTTACAAGTAGGCCGATTATCTAGTATTAAAGTAGTTTAAACTAGGCTATGTGTTTATTTAACTATAGATGACTTTAAACCATTGAGTTAAAGTATATAATTGTTTGATAGATTGATCTTATGAAGTGGTTGATTTTAATAAAGTTTGCTTCGTTCATACATAGAGGGTGCTACAAAACATTGTCAATCCTGAAGACACTGGTAAGCAAACTGCGGCGATTACTCATCTGATTATTTATTGTTTTTGAAAGGTTTTGTTTTTTTTGGCCAATTTTTTTATCTTTATATTTAAGATGGGATATATTATATCCGATATAAGTTGTTTTTTAACCAACACTGCTAAACAAATGAACACTAGGAAAAAAGCAAACTCACAAACAGTCACTGCCAATTAAGTATATATATGCCTTTTTAGTAGACTTCATAAAGGGGCTAAATTTACTTTCAAGGATATTATTTGGTGGTCGTTCATGCGATATTATTATCTTTTCTTTTTTTCGTATGGTTTATAATTGTTAAATCATTTATTTTATTACATTTCTAAATAATGTTATAAAAGTGTACTATACAGATTTGTTTATATGCATGTACTAATAAATTGCCTTTCAAAGTAAGAATGAATAATATTTAAGCGGCACCCTGTATAATCGAAGTTAATTGGTTCGTTTAAGGTTTTATAAGGAGTAGGTTAATGTCGTGTGATATTGATCGCGTGTCACAGTTTTCTTGTAAGTCGTTAAGTTTATCTTAATGTTATTCTAGATTTTAGTCTGTCAAAGTTGCACGGTAAATCAATTTTTCTCAAAAATGACACGAAAAGTCGCCATTAAAAAGTCACCAGAAAGTTAAGATATAAGATCAGACGATGATCAAAAGTCTCCGGTAAGTAGAGAGGTTTTGAATTCGGAATGAAAAAGTGTCCAGTAATTAAGTATGAAATTCCATAACATATCATGTTATTTGCCATATTATGTTATGTGCCAGCATTCAAAAAGACTACAGAGGTAAGCAAGAAAAGGTCACATGGCACAAAAAATATATGAAAGTGAAAACTATTTTGACTCCATTAGGATTTCTGCAAAGAACAACATTAATAAAAAAAAAAACGTGTGCGTCTCGGGACGCCGGACAGAAGAGATAACTTAAACTAATCTAAGTTGAACTATCTATACCCTCCCTTATAAGAAGTTATAACTTCAAAAAGTTCAAAATGGTGGCCATTTTTTTTTTATCTGATTACGGGTTTGCATTTGTAGTCCCAAGGGGCCCTCAGATATCGATTTTCAAGACAATCGAACCTGTAACAAAGAAGTTCAAAAGGGCGGCCACTGTTTTTAAATCTGAGTACGGGTTCGCATTTGTAGTCCCGACGGATCCTCAGATATCGATTTCCAAGACAATCGAAGCAGTAACAAAAAAGTTAAAAATGGCGCGCACTTTTTTTAAATCTGAGTACGGGTTCGCCTTTGTAGTCCCCACGGATCCTCAGATATCGATTTCCAAGACAATCGAAGCAGTAACAATAAATTTCAAAATGGTGGCCATTTATTTTAATCTGATTACGGGTTCGCCTTTGTAGTCCCCACGGATCCTCAGATATCGATTTTCAAGACAATCGAACCTGTAACAATAAATTTCAAAATGGTGGCCATTTATTTTAATCTGATTACGGGTTCGCCTTTGTAGTCCCCACGGATCCTCAGATATCGATTTTCAAGACAATCGAAGCAATAACAAATGTTAGATAGTTTTAGGTTACATGCTCACTGTCAACGTGCTGGCAACAGGTAAGATCAAATACCGTTTCCCATTTTCCATCCTGTAACTTACGAGTGCGGCTCCAGGTCGACGACGCCATGGCGCCGCGGTTCAAAAATTGTTTAAAAATTAGTACTACCGCTGCCGTATGCGGGAGAGAAAGGGAAGCCAGACAGGCTGTCTAGGAACGCGCGTTACGTAACGAATTTTTCGTACCGCAAGCAAAGAAGTTAGCACTTAAAAAAAACAATTACAATCGATGTTTATTTCAAAGACCCATATTTGTAACTACATGGAGCTCCTACTACTAAACATGGAGGTGGTGCTAGAACACAAAGTTAAGAAATAAGAAAGAAGTGCGCGTGAAACAATTTCCAAAAGCAGGGCCGGTATTGCAGGCGCCAAAAACTAAATATAATAACGCAGGTTCCGTGGTAGTCAAAATGTTCACAAGGCGATAACAGATCAAAACCGATATTGTTTTTACCGCCTGGAAGAGAGCCCCAGTTTTCAGTAGGCTGGTGACCTTTTTTTTACAGGCGTTTTTCAGTGCGCTTTCCCCGCCTTAATACAAGAGGAGGAGGAAGGAAGAACTTGAAAAACGCCTGTACAAAAAGGTCGTCGTGAATCAGTTCACGTTTTCCGAAACGCTGTGATGTCAGATTTCGAACTCACGATGGCGACCATGCTGTTTTTCGGAAAAGGCGTCATGGTGTTGTTCAAAAAAGACGTCATGCAGTTATCGTGTTTTATGTTTTCGGGGTTGGCAATTTCGAAAATAATATCAAAATCGGCGGCTAAGATGTTTTTCGAATAAGCCATCTTGGGTATCGTTTCTCATGTTTTCGCGGATAGCGAATTCGAAAATGATGTCATATTGGGAAATTCAAGATGGCGGCCACGATGGTTTTAGAAAAAGCCGACATGGGTATCGCGTTTCATGTTGGCCGGGGATGGCAATTTGAAAACGATATCAAATTTGGAATTCACCTCGCTAAGGTACGCTCACCAGTGTCTTGTTAGCCGGTGAATTATTTAAGAATATAACAACGCAGATGACTATACATTTACCTAATGGTTAATGCTTACCGTTACTGCTTATTGACATATGTATGCGCTAGAGGGTTTACTAAGTGTTTCACCAACTAACTAATTATCATTCATTTGGCAAAACGGTCTTATTACGACGTATTAACATCACTTATTTTTTTAAGGGAATACAGCGTTTAAAAACTACCTTTGCTCCCTTTTCAAGAAATTTAGGCGCATTAACTACAATAAAAGGGTGCAAAAAATGTTTTTAAAAATCAAATGACGCATTTACCTCAGTTGGCCCACATTCATTTCGCAAAGCCGTAGCATTTTATTATTTGCATGGATATAATTCTAACCTTACTTTTATTTTGCAAAATGAAATTGCATACTGCAATGGGTTCTTTTGTATTGTAACTGTGACTTTCTCTTTATACCCTGTATCTTGTTTATGATTGTTTCCCATTACTATTGCTTCCTTATTGTAAAAACAAAGTGGGAGTAACAAACAAGCAATAATGTCATAAGATATGAGGCCGACTTGTAAATGTCATTGTAAATAAAACACTTTAGGTTTGCAGCCTTTTTGTGTAGTGAAGCCATCAAAATGATTCAGAACATAAACATACGCCACGTGAGTTGGTATTTCCGGGACGCACGTCTTAGGGCGCGTAGTTTGATCAGTAGTTACCTCAACTAATTGTTAAAATTCGAAAAAGGAATCGAATATTTGACACATTTTCCTTGTGATTTAACCATTACTTACGGTTTTTGACCATTAGTTAGTTTAACTACCGATCAAACAACAGGCCCTTAGAGGCCACATAATAATATGCTAAAGTTGTTAGTGTTCAGCGGACGAAGTCGCGGGCAGAAGCTATAATTTATAAACTTGATAATTTTTCCTTCAATCCAAACCTCAAAAGGATTTGTTCCTGATTCGTCATATTCCTAATCGGTCATATTCCTAATTCGACACTTTCCTAACTGGTCATATTACTAACTCGTCACATTCCTGATTCGTCATATTCCTAAGTCGTCATGGTACAGTCAAATGAAATCCTAAACACGTGCTTACAGCATCAGGACAGATTGTACCAAGTAGTGTATGACACGATATCCTACTAACATTATAAATGCGAAAGTTTGTGTGTGTTAGATTGTTACTTCTTCACGCTGAACGGGTTAACTGATTTGGATGAAATTCGAAATCGAGACCGCTTATACCATAGAGTAACACATAGGTTACCTTTCATCCTGGAAACTTTAACTTTTCCGATGGAATAACTACAAAAGCTAGAAAATAATAAAATGACCATAATGTTAAATTGCTAAGTAATATGGTACCGAAACCTTAAAAATGCTAATGTGAGATTCAATATCAATAGCGAATGTCATCTATATACATGTTTACACACACATAGGCACACGCAAGGCTAGAGTAACTACTATACAATTTGGAGCACCCTGTCACAACACAATAGAGGCGCTATTCTATTGAAGGTCATTGCTAATACAATGAAAACTGGATCACAAAGGTCTTAACAAGATCAAGTAGGCAAGTAGCTGGAGAGCTAGTGACGGATTTGGAAGAGAGAATTTAGGCACTTTGAAATGACTGCAGTCTTCACACTGTAGTCTTTAGAATGCAAATGTCTGTGGGTCACAGATCCTTACCGCCAGCCTATTTCACCATTGACAATGACATGTGACAGGTGACAATTCGGTAAGTATACATTGCAAAATCAAGACGCTGATACATCACTGGATTTCATATAAGTTAAGTTGTGCCATTTACACTGAAATGTCACCAGTCACATATCATTATCGGGATTTTGAAATAGGGGGCAGGTGGCTTGTGTGCTCGTTTGCTTTATACATGCCATAAAAAAAGTATAAATCATAGAAAATGAATGATAAGATGTTGCAAAATTTTGACGCTTAAAATGTGTGGCTAGATTTTTCCAAAATGACTAACTAACGTATTTACGGAATCTTGGTAAAAAAACATATATTTCCTGCAAAGTAAGCTGTCCCTATGTTGACATATCGCTAAGGAAGATATTTTTTGTCAACTCGCGAACTTGTACATGTAGTACCCAGAAAACCGCAAATTATCTTAGGTTCACTAACATTTAAACAAAAAATGTATTTAAAATTTCGTAAATACCCTGTTTAAAATTGTCACCAGCTCTAGGCCTAGAAGCATTCGTCACTCCTCCTAATTCAGATGACAAACAATTTTGCATGCTACGTAGTGAGTGTTCATTTGTTTTTTATATTAAACTAGCGACCCGCCCTCACTTCGCTTTGGTTTATGTGGGGTTTCTGTCACACCCGTACGTAATCCAGAATTTATTATACACAAGCTTCTGCCCGCGACTTCGTCCGCGTAGATTTCGATTATCGTTATTCCCTCGGGAACTTTTACTTTTAATTTTTCCGGGCTAAAAAGTAGCCTATGTGTTAATCCAGTGTATAAGCTATCTCCATTCCAAATTTCATCCAAATCCGTTCTGCTGTTGCGGCGTGAAGGAGTTTCATAGTTTCATAGCATTTTATTCACAAACAATACAAATATTGTGTTTGAAATATGTAAGTACATTAAGGGCCTGTTTCACATTCGACAAATAAATTTATCTGTCATTTAAAGTTGGCTCTCTCCTTGTCTTTTTTAAATTGCAAGAAAGAGAAAGGGCTACATTTATATATCAAATATGCTCTTGTCGATTGTAAAACAGGCGGTAAATAATATTATTTTTCTCTTAAAACTAACTCTAGTCACACATGTCATAGGAAATAATAGAACGAAGGAGAGAAACACCGACATACATTTCTAAAGAACTCTCACTGTCCTTGACCAATGTGAATCGGGCTTACTGTCAAGTAAATGAGAGTTACCATTATCATTGACAATACGATACGAGTAATATGTCAAAAACGATATAGTTTTACCGCTTAGAATAGAACCCCAGCTGGCTTTAACTATATAATTTCATAAGATCGCATCCACCGTAATTTCACTAAGTTAACTTTCCGTGCAAAAAACAACACGTTCCTCATCTTATCTTAATTGCTTCAGGGAAACTGATGGATGAGGTAAACAATCAGTCAAACGACGGCCATCTTTGACGCAGTCACGATCTGCCGTCATGTCCGGTATGATTACTAGAATTACTGTCCTGATGGAAGCAGATAGTATGCAGTCACTCTTAGATATATCATAATGATTGTGGTAATCATTTAGATATATCATTTGATGTGGTAGGTAGTATAGACGAAACATTAGCGGCCTGCACACGTAAAGTTCGGACTGCGGGAAACGCCATTCCAATCTTCGCTCCCAACCGTATGTTTAAATGCAACTGTAATAGTAAAATAGGTAGTAAAAAACTTACGCTTCGGACTGGCGCGTGGAATGGCGCGTGGCGTTTCCCGCGGTCCGAACTGTGCCGTGTAAAGGCCGCTTACTATTCAAATACGACGAGACGCAAAGTTTCGACGAGCGTAGCGTTTAGGCCTAATTGATACATTTGCCTTCGTTTAAGATTCAAACTCTCATTCGCCGACACTCATTTCCTTAAAACGTATCAATTTGCAGAATTTTCGTTTCATAGAAAGCCATTTTCTGCTAGTTGTAAATTTTCGTAACGCAACTAGTAATTAGATCTATTTGAATTGCTTTGTTCGTTTGTATGTCTGATAGCCTAGTTGGTAGTGACCTTGCCTACGAAGCTAGTGGTCCCGGGTTCAAATTCCCGGTAAGGCAGATATTTGTGTGATGAGCACTACGTGTACGAACAGCGTGTTTGATTCTGAGCCTTTGATGTTTTCTATGTTTTTATTTATATAAGTAAGTTTATCGTTGCCTAGTCCCCACATTCCAAGACTTGAGATTAGTTTGGGGCTAAGTCAATTTGCGTGAGATTGTCCCTGATATTTATTAATTTATTAAATTTCAGTCCAGTCAGAGTCAGAGACAGTCCGCAACAATAGCTTGTCACAAGAATTAAATTTCATCTGCGGCATAGTCGACCAAGAAAGTCCTTTACCACTTTCGGAAAGTCGTTAAATGGTTTTTTGATCGACTATACCTTATCCTCCTACTGTCGTAAGGGTACGTTCCAACTTAAACGAAGCTGAGCTAAGAGAAGCCAAACTGACAAATCAGATTCGCGAACCACCTATATGTGTGTGTATTGTATGACCTGATTGGTCGGTTCGCTCCTCCCCGCTTAGCTCTTATTTAATGGAAACGTTCCCTAGAATCAATAGATCCCTTCCTCCCAAAGGCTGTTTCATTTTATGTGTCCCTGGTACAATGACTGATGAATCAAAGCGCCATCATGAGACTGTTCCTGAAGCTTTTGACGTAAATTTCATCCAAATATTTTAGAAACAAACTATTGCTCTATACTGAACTAATTCTGCAGTCACTATCTGCTCATCGAGACTAAACAAATGAATTCAATTTCGCTGGGTCTACGTTAGGTACAGTGGAGATCCCGGAGTCGCCAACTTCCGACTCCATTATCAGATCAGCTCCATGATACCACATTATTGTGTTACCCTGGAGTTTACTTGTGTAAGTATTTCAAAGTACAACCGTTATGATGACGGGAAGTGGCTTTATATGGACTTCGAAGATTTGAACTGAAACGACAGACATACTAACGAAGCAAATTAATTAAACTCTCGATATACTAAGTGCGTTACGAAAACGTCAGATATGCTACCAAATCCATTCGGCGACTGCATACTTGGATTATCAAGTGTTGCATCGTGAGCTTAGAGGAATATGACTCTTAGGCAAAATGTCGCTAAGTAGTATTTTCGAATCTACTAAAAGCGTTTTTTAAATCGGACGGGATCTGCTCTTTGCAGTAGGCCTTATATGAAGTAGCTTTACACTTTTACACCTTGTCGCTTTAACGCCTTTGACAGATTAGTGCAGCCGTTCAAACATGACATCAAAGTGACGAAGTACTAAAGAGCGCAGGTATTATAAGGCCGTCTGTACAAAAACTACCCATATCAAACCACCCAAATTAATCCATCGAACTGAAATCTGTTAATAATTATTTAGTTTGCGTTCTGTTACGAGTATTATAGAATTTAATTATGAGGCTTCTCGCACGATCAAAAATCAGCCACCATTTGCTTTAAATTTGTGCTAAGGGTGCATTTCTACAAACGAAGCTGAGCGGAGTTTAGCCCAACTGATCAATCAGATTCATCGTACGATCTATATGTGTGTGTAATGTACAACCTGATTGGTCGGCCCTGTTTTTCCTCATAAGCTCTGCTTGAATGAAGCGCACCCGTAATTTAATCAATACACCCCTGCCCTCCATAACCTGTTTAATTTTATGTGCTCCTGGTAAACGCGGAAGAATTTTGTCAATCACGCTGTTCTAGTGAATCAACTTAAAGGCGACATCTATGAGATATTCCCCGAACAAGCAGATGCATTACTTACACACACTCAAACAATAAAAACATTAAAGCATGCTATTTCTATTCGTTTAATTTCTGTTATTCAATATTTGTATCTACATCCATATCATAACTTCCCTACAATACGAGTATGTTCAGAAACGATAAGGAAATGGCCTATAATTATTAAGAAACCTGTACCAGTGGTTGTATTTTAACGTTAACATTAAAGTATCGGTTATCGATATGGTTGCATCTTAATGTTCACATTAAAGTATGAGTGACCGATAGTTTAATGTAAACATTAAGATACAGCTTGTCACATATTATAGAAAACTTATGATATGCATGTAGATTAAGCATTATACACCTGTCACATAAAGTACTTTTCTTATTTTATATATAAATGCAGCTGTTACCTGCGACTCTGTCCGTTTAAAAATAGTGTATCGCAATAGCGGAAAATTAGCCAGTTCAGGGAATATAATGAACTGTCCAAATAATCGGGGATAAAAATATATTTTGTCCTTTGCCTGGGTTGAAACTCTCTTGATATTTAATTTTATTAAAATGAAAAAACATACGCACATATATACACACGTTAAACCACACCCCTCTTTTTTTGTCGGGAGTCAAAAACTCGCAAGTCGCAGGGCGCGTTAGATTTCTCTTCCGTGTGTACTAGGGAGGCATAACCGAAAGGCAGTTCGATTCAGAGCCATTTCAGTAATATGCAAAACATGTCAAGTCGTTTCTATTTTTGAATTGGTTATAAAGGAATAGGTACTAGCAAAATGTGTTTGTTTCAATTTGATAATCATTTTCAGTAAAAAGTTGTTTTAATTTTTAGATACATACTACATAGAAACAAGATAATACTTAGTATGCAGAAGACTGCTTTAACTTTCCTTACAAGATTTACAAAAAGTTCATAGATGGCTCTGTTAAACCTAACCATGGGCACTAACGGAATTCTATAATCACTGCATCAATTTTCTAAACCCCGGCAAATAAATCTATAGGTTTAACATCTGTGTATATGCGTAATATTGTAACTTTAAAAAAAGTCCTTCTGATGGAGTTTCTTGCGGCGCTTCTCTACAAGGATGGTCTTACTGAAGCGCTGGTGCATTATTCTGTATATTAACTACCGTCGCTTAAAAGAGCCGTCATGTGGCCAATGGACTAAATAAATTATTTCATTTAATTTCACCTGCTAAAAATCACCTGAGTTATATAAACTATACATTTAAAAAAAACGTAGTAAAATCAGTTTTCGTTTGGAAGTTACGATAGAAACCACATTCGCTGCAACCAACAGGCATATTCATGTAACTTTGACACGCAATCGTGTCATCGGATTCGTATTTGGTAAATTCAAGTCATTCGTCATTAACCTAGACTCGTGATGGGAATGGATCATTAACTCGACAACCTTTTGCGGAAATGTCCATTTGCCCGATTTGTACGTGACAGATAATTATAGTAAATCGAGAGTAGGTAGAACTGTTACGAAAGGAATACTTTATTGTCCTGCAAACAACGAGACAGAAGGGAGTGTAGGTACGCTGAGAGGATGGCTAATATGGATGTGTGGAAAGGCTGCACCAACCCTAGATGATTGGGATAGATCGAGGAAATGATGATGACGAAACAGACTAAGATACAGAAAAGAGACAGAAATAGAGGCTATTTTCACTTTGGTAAGGATGTGTGCTTTTGTATCGAAATCATATTGTTTAGAGCTATAGAAACTATTATCTGTTCTGCGATCAATTGCCTCTTTTAGCAATTCTAAATTCTTAAAAAGGCTTCATAGAAAAGGTCAAGTATTCCAATAATTTTTAAATTATTTAATCTACCCACTGAGAAGCAATAAATTGCAAAATACAAAATTGCAAAATACAATATTATCCGTAAATATATTATATTTACGGATTTTTGATCCTTATAAGACATTTTTGGTGTATGTATTAATTAATTTTATTGCGATATAATTTCTATTTTATTACTTGACGCTGTCATTATAGGTTTTGACAGGGATCTAATGGATCAACAGTACCAGAATAGGAAATATGTATGGATTTTTTAAATCGGATTTCTCAACAAAATATGAGAATACCGTAAAACAGATCACCAACAGTGAAATTAAAATTAATATGGCTATGAAAAATGGATGATACAAGCATTTTAAACTGCCAATTAGACAGCGATTAGACAGAGAGATCCGATATGCACTGTGACGTCATGTATCACGTCGGCCATATAAACTCTATGTTAATGGTACATTACTTAACAAGGGCTGTAAAAGAAAGAAAGCCCGAAATCGCAGGTATTTGAGACCCGAGCCGTAGGCGAGGGTTGTAAATATGCGATAGAGGGCTTTCTTTTTTACTGCCCGTGATGAGTACACAATTTTACGTCTTCACCTGGCCACAATGCGAGTTTTACCGTGCGCGCAGCGTGCGATAAAACTCACATTATGGCCAGGTGTTACGTAAATTATGTTTTACTACTACTTTTTATAGCAATTCAAAAAATGATTTTTGTCAACTGTTTGTTACATGAATCAGCTTTTATTAATAAGTGAAAAAAGTCATGAATATTCACCATTAGAATGCCGTGAATATTACATTAAAGTCAAGGTTATAAATAGATATTCAATGGCGTTCAGGCATATTAGTGTATTCAATACGTGCTACAGATGGTTTATGTAAATATTACGTAAGTATTTGTTACTGATATGTTCAACCTTGCGAACATTTCTGCGAATAATATACTATTTTTGTTACTATTGTTTCAGTTGTTAGAATAGTTAGAGATTTATTTATTTAGGAGATAACACACAAACATATGTATGCTTCATATTCTAAGGGGACTAACATAATTTGTAAATTAGCACTATACGAGTATGTATGTCACTATGAACAATACTAAGGGCCGTATAATAAACTCATCATGGTGGAGATGCCAATCACAAGACACGTCAAAAATGACAGCTTTCTATGGGTTGACGTTTACTTTGACGTCTCTCGAGATGGGCATCTCAGTCAAGACGATTTTATTAATACGGCCATAAGATTCTTGAAATAGCGTGGCGATAACATTTATCATTTTTAATAAAATTGGCCCCCAATCTAATAATATTATGCAAAAGTATATTAAAAAAGAAAAAAAAAAAAAATTCAGTAAGTAGGCCATACGGGCACTTTACACGTCAAGAATCTACCAGCGCTTCCCAAGAGAAGACCACTGCTGAGAAGAAACGCCGCAAGAAACTCAGCAGTCAGTCATTTTTTAAACATATTCCTTATTACAATGGTACTACTTAGTCTAGCATTATATAAAGCTATAAATATTAAATTAAATATAGTATCAAATAACACACGTAGTTCAGCAGGAAAACATGCCAATTAAGAATCTTACGGGAGAGATAGAGAGAAAAAAAAAAACATACTTATGTGTATATAAGATGGTGCGAGACGACCACTTAAAAGTTTCGATATGTTTTCCTACATCAACGGTGTCCCCTAGACAAGATAAAGATTTTGCATTTGAATAAATTATTATTGACTAAGTTTCGGGTTTAGGCCATGCATTTTTGTCTCTTAGATAGTCCTCGATCCTATAATACGCTTTAGACATTAACGACCTTTTCAAGTAATTTTTAAGTGCTGGAAAAGGTAACTTTAAAACTTCGTCAGGTAATTTATTATAGAAATGAATGCATTGACCAACAAATGATTTATATACTTTACGGACGCGGAATTTTCGGATAGCGATTTTATTTTTATTTCTGGTATTTAAATTATGTATATCAGAATTTTTGGAGAAAGAATCTAAATTTCTAATAACGTAAATAATATTCTCATAAATAAATTGAGACGCTACCAGTCAAGATATTAATTTATTTAAAAAGTTCTCTTAATGAGTCACGGGAATTTAAATTGTAAATAGAACGAATGGCTCTTTTTTGTAACACAAATATAGTTTGTATGTCAGCTGCCTTACCCCAAACCAGAATTCCGTACGACATGGCACTATGGAAATAACTATAATAGACTAAGCGAGCTGTCTCAACATTGGTTAGTTGTCTAATTTTCCTAACGGCGTAAGCTGCCGAACTTAGTTTACCTGCCAGTACAGCTATATGGGGACTCCATTGCAAATATTTATCTAATGTTATGCCTAAGAAAATTGCCTTATCTACCATTTGCAAACACTCGTCATTTAGAAAAATACTAGAATGTACCGGTTTAACATTAGGCAAATTATGAAATATATTTAGTTTAAAATCGTTGAAATCCGTAAGTTACAATAGGTACCTCCCCCATGACCTAGTGGTCCAGGGTTCGTTTCCCGTTCTGGGCAAATATTGGTGTTAGTCCTAGTACACAAGCCTAGAGCATACAATTACTTAGGGATCTAGGTCAATCTGTGTGACATTGTCACTTGTTTTTTTTTTTTCAAGTATACAATTATGCTACTAGAAGATGCCCGAGACTTCCTCCTCGCCTCGTAGAATTATTTTTCCACTACTCCTCCTATTTCTTCCCACTAGGGGTCGATTTTCGAAAATCCCTTTGTTAATGAACTCCTGGGGTACCCAATAAAGTGCTACTATAGGATGCCCACGACCTCGTTTACGAAAAATTATTTTTTCGCTACTCCGCTCCTTCTTCTCAAAAATCCCTTTTTTAGTGAACCCCTCGGGTACCCAAAAAATGTCACCTTCAAATTTGAAGTCCCTAGATCCAGCTGTTTAGTAGCAATTTCAGTCAGTCAGTCGAGAAATTTTTAAATGTATACGCCAGGGAGCCGATTTTTAAAGACGAGTGGTCCACACCATTCGTTTTCGATTCTACCGCTCGTATTATAAAAAACGGTTTCACTGATTTTACTCACTTTCGAGTTAAACTTTCGAGCGCTCGAAAGTCAAAAATCGGCCCCCTGATCATGAAATTCCTAGGCATAAGGTTAGGTTAGGTAAGGTAAGGTTGGGTTAGGTAATGATATGCCTGGGAATATCACTATTTGGCGAATTATACGATCGTGCGACGACATAATATAGAAGATCATACTTTTTTATTATAACGCATGATTCCCCGTCATGTGACTAGACTGTCGTGATGCGATCGATCATGCGCGAACGACGTTTAACGGTTATTAACTGAGACGTTACGTCACAACATTAAATGGTTTTATTGAGGAACCTTCCATTCATAATATCAGGCCTCTAACGTATAAATAGAAAAATAGGTCGTGCGCGGCCCTTTAAGAGTTTCTGTTACTTATTACCTCTCGGTCGCTAGGGTTGTCAATATTGACATTCAAGTGACGTCCTTTGTATGAAAATAAAGTACTATGTTAATCGACAATTAACATGTTTTTAATTATTTGGTCGTTGCGTACCGTTTCAATATATGTATGGCTTTGTCTGCTGACGAACTTATAATCATAGATTAATAATGTCTATTGATTTATATTGTCTATCGATCTGTCATCGATCGATGTCTTGCTTCATGTCAAAGGGCCGCGTGCGGACGCATTATTGTATTCTCTCACTAGTATAGTTGTAATGATTAAATTGTCGTGATAATCTCAACTGGGTGTTCATATTGCATCTTACTTTAACAACCTTAAGAGCCTCTAAACGACGCTTTGAACCCGCCGCAGAACAAAAGGTCACATCATCATCCATCGATTGCAGCAGGTAATACAGCGCGCCAGGATCACGTTTAGCGATTATTACGTTCATACTGTTTATTGTGTCCCTCGTATTTATCTTATCTTTGGTAAAATTTATAATTTTGACCAATTCTAAAGGCGTCTCATCGCAGAAGTTAATAATACTGGTATATTTTATTAAACACAAACAACTTTCCTAAAAAAATGATAATATTTTACCATAAAAACTTTCAGTAGTGGTAGGACCTTGTGCAAGATAATTATGCCCGGATCGCCACCACCATCTTATTCTGCCGCCAAGCAGCAGAGTTCGCATTATTATGTATGTGTGGGGATAAGGCAACCAAAATTACTAGCAAAAAGGAATTCCATTTTAGTACCCAGTATTGGCAATGCATTTTCGGTCTTAGGATTGCAGTTGTAATATATTAGATTGTAGTCTTGAGAATGAAAATGTCTATGAGTCACATATCCCATTTACCATCAGGTGGTCTGTGTGCTCGTTCGCCTTCCCCATGCCTTAAACACTTTTAAATTAACAAAACCCAGTATCGTAGCTCCCAAACAGATGGATTTGTATGCGGTTTTGCTAGTAAAAAGCAACTTTATTTATAAACGAAAAGTATAAAACAAAATGAAAGAATCTAATGGTAGCTTAATAGTTGCAATATTTTAGCTACCAACCTACCACGATGATGATTAGGCGTCCGGGAAACATTCTACATTGTTGGCTAAAAGATAACGCGTACCTACAGCCGTACATCTAATTTAAAGTTGGTGCAATCGATTTCAACAGAGCCACGGAAGGAGCTGGTGAAAGGAAAACTTCCGCGAGTTTGAAATAAGTATGTTGTTGTTTAAACGGACAAACAGTTTTACTGCAGCTAAATATATTTGACGTAAATCACCGTGTGTCAGCTGACTGCCATTATTATTTTAAGCAACTCACTTGCTAACCCGACAGATGAATTATTTAACGGCGACTTTTGGTGTATAGCGCGTCAGCGGATCGACGTACGCGGCGCCGACGAGCGAGACCGACGCGCGCCATCAGCGGCTCGTAGCAATAAATCTGCCGCGAATGTTAGCGTCGCTGTGCGGTGTCTCATAGAACATGGTGTATATTCGTACGCTCGACCGACGTCAGCGACCGACATCAGCGTAGGAGGAAATCAAGCCTAAGTTGTCCCGTCAGAGCGTAACAAACAGTATACCGTGATCACGGGAGCTTTCTAAGGAATTATTTGAATTAATATCCATCGCTGGATTCCACAATCGTATAAATCTTACCAAACTATCATTTTATCCGCACCAAAAATTGCGAGTCTTGCCACGCACCTTATCTACATGTACAGTGCAACCATTTTCTTAATAGTGATCGGCAATCATCGTTTTTCTCTGACACACGAGTGACAAATATACCTGTCAGTTGCGAGTGCAAGCGTGATAGTAATAGCCAGCCGAAAGCTATTAAGATGTTGGGAATACTCTATATGGAATCAGCTCTCGGCTACTGTATTTCCAAACCAATACGATTTGGGGGCCTTCAAAAAACGAGCCTACCCTTTTCTCAAAGACCAGCACTTGCCATTCCTCTGGTGTTGCGGGTGTTTATGGGATGCGATGCTCGCTTACAAATTACAATCCGAAGACCTCGTTCAAGACGAGCTTATTATTACGGTTCTTAATAACCTCGTGGTGTGCAAAAGGATGTACATTATTAATGGAAATTAATTTGAACTTTATTGCAATGGTAATAAAATATATTTTCCTTTCTTCATAAATTGAAAATGGTATTTTCGGACAAACGAATTTGAATTTTATTGCTTTGATGGTAGATTTAAAGTCCCACTAACAAAAAACGGGGTATTTGTAGTACGGTGGGCCTTATAAGAATAAACTTATCTTGGCTGAAATACCCATCAAAAGATACGTCAAAATAAAGGTCAAGTTATAGAAAACTTGCTCTATTAACGTAACTTTAGACGGACGTTAAAGTCGAGATAAGTTAATTAATACGGCCCTAAGAGACAACCCACACTAGCGTTTTTTGAGCGTTGGCGTCCTGACGCAGCTTCGACGCAACGTCAATAACGTCTTTGGAACGTCGGCGTCATACCAGCGTCTCCGTAACTCCGTTGCTTCGACGCTATGTAGGCGCTGGAGAGACGCTGACGCTCGATAGACACCACAGGCGTCGCGTCGACGTTGTGTGAACGCTCAAGTGTGGTGTGTTTCCATTCCAAGAAATAGATGAGAGTTTAGAGGAATAATTAATAAGCAACTAAGCATTACAAAAAGAGAAAATTAAAATGGATTAAATACAAGGTGAGTACGTCTAGCTGTCACTATGTATTAATTAGCCGTGACTAAGTCATTCTTAGCCTCTATTGACTGATGGTCGTGAATGTCGTGATATTAATAAAAGAGGAAACAAGATCATTTTCATGAGAATGTCAACTGTTGAAATTGTATCGTACGTCACGCTTGATTCTTAAGATTGTGTAATAGGAATAATACAAAACAATGATCTATTCCCACTAATTCCATTTACAGTCTATTGATAGAACTAGTGGGAATTCTTATGCCCACTAGTCCCATTATTTAAACGACTTCAGATAATAGAACTAGTGGGAATTATTTTTTCCCAGAACTATTTTACTAACCGTCTTAAAGTTACATTATCAACAAGTGGGACTACATAACAGCTTATTATGATCACATAACCAAGATAACTTTAGCGCAATCTCTCCTTCTCCCACTCTTAGACTACGGTGACGTTGCTTACATGGACCTCTCAGATCAGCTGCTCGATAAACTTGAGAGACTCCAAAACGTGTGCTTTCGATACATTTTTGGTCTGCGCAAATACGATCATGTCTGCCACTTCCGTGCACAGCTAAACTGGTTACCCATTCGTTTTCGCGAAATGTTCACATCCTATCGTTGCTTTTTAACCGACTTCAAAAAAGGAGGAGGTTATACGTTCCACTGTATGTTTTTTTTTTATGTATGTTCACCGATTACTCCGTCAATTGTCGACTGATTTCAAATATTTTTTTTTGGTTTGATAGAGTTTACTTCCGAGGTGATCCCATTGTCACCAAATCTGTATCTGATGAGGGGATCAGTAAGGAATTGAGGGAACTCCTCAAATATTGTAGGCAAACATATAGCGATTTTAGTATTTTTAGTAACAAGTCTAGCATTTGCATTCAGAAAGTATCATTTGGTGTAGTGGAACTGATGATGAAGACCACAGATGGCCACCGGAACTCCTCAATGGTACCGATTTCAAGGGTGGCGATAAGATATCTCGATTAAGATAGTTGAGCGACTACCTACAACGAATAATTATTAACTTGTTGAAATATGACTATGACTTTCCCGCGGCGTTGCTTGCGGCGCGCTTGATATAAGTTAAAGTTTCATTTTAACTAAGAAGTGGGACTACGTAACAGCGTATTATTTTTTGAGTTTTTGAAGGCGGTTTTTTGTTTTTTAAAACATTTATTTTTAACACTCTTTTTAATCCTCGTTCTCCCTTCTTTCTTTCTGAGAGGTTTGGCTTTATGGCCGCCGGTGCCCAAAACCGGTTGCGCTCTAAGGCCAATCTCACACTCGCTTTCCCGGCTCACAAATCCAAGTCCTATTCTAAATCCTTTTCAGTGCGCTCTGTCAGGTTATGGAATCGACTGCCGGCCGGCATTAGACAATCACAATCAGCTGATTCCTTAAAAGACAATTGAAGAAGTTCTGGCTTGACACTAGCTCTTAAATATTGTATCAACTGTCCTCTACATAAGTGTAGTTTATATTTAGTTTATATAAGTTTAAGTATGTATATTGATGCATAAATGTAATATTATATTTCTATATCTATTTATGTAAATATTTGAATGTATTTATTTTTTATAGTTAGGTTTTATTGGTTAGTTTAATTTTTATGCTCTTTTCCTAAATTAAGTTGTACACTTGCCTACTTGATGCACAACCTTCACTTCTCTCAATCTCTCAAGGGTTAGCTGGAAGAGATCCCGTAAAGGGATAAGTTCGCCTTTGAACATTTTTTTTTAAATCTTCATTGTATTGTTTTTGTTTTGTACAATAGAGTGTTTACATACATACATACATACATACACATGTACATATAAAATAAAATATATGTTTTAAAAAACAAAAACCGCCTTCAAAAACGCAAAACAACCTTCTTTTAAATATAGTATTATTATTAAAAAATAACTTAGTCTCTCTAAAACCGTTAGCATACAAATTGCATTCAATAATAATATAATATAAAATATTCGTAATAATAAAAGAAATTAGACCCTTTATTTAATTTTTGAATAAAATAGAATTACTGGGGAAAAATAATTCCCACTTGTTCTATTATCTGAAGTCCTTTAAATATTGGATCTAGTGGGAATAAAATTTCCCACTAGTTCTATCAATAGAACTGTCAATGGGACTAGAGGGAATAACAATACGAGTACCATGTTTACTCTATTTTTTATGGCATTGTAAAGGCAAACAAGCTCATAGGCCACCTGATAGCAAGTGGTATCTATGAACCGTAGACATTTGCATTCTCAAGACTACAATCTAAACATTGCCATCCTAAGACCGCAAATGCGTTGCCAACCAACCCGTTCGGCGGTTAAGCTTTGATAATGGCAACCCTAACCACCGAAAGGGTTTTGCGTTATGGGTTGTGAATACGTTGACGTTTCCTACATTCTAACCCCTTACCTTTGGTTTAGGGTTAACCACTTTGCCCCTCCCCGTAATATGCTGTCCAAGACGCGCACGTGCCGGTCGTCATGCATTTAATAATTAGTCGAATGAATAGAGGACCAATTTAGTTGGAATTCAATAGGAACCGCTTAATTTTAAAACCCCTTCAATGGGTTGTGTATTTGGTTTGGGGTTAAGTCAGAATAATTCAAACGAGTGGGTTACCCGTTCAAGTGCTAAGTCGTTTCATGGCTTACCAAAGCGAGTGATATCTAAAAACCCGACTGAAAACCCTTTCGATGGTAGGGGGTTCCGGTCCCTGCTTCTTAGGTCTCCCCCTTCCACTTTAGCCCTCCACATTCATATTTAAAACTCTTCTCGTCACTTGACTTTAATTCCAATCAACATCAACAATCTATTTTTCATTTTTTTCTCTCACTGGCACTGCTTTTAAACGTCCTCTTACATACTCGTTCCTTTTCCTACCCATTCTTGTCAAACCACGCATCCATTTTAACATAACCATTTCGGCCACATGTATTCTTTTTTCATCCTTTTCCTTTGCAGCCCAGCAGATAGTTATATCATTTGGAATTTGGAAAGTTAGCAGCGCTTCGTTTATGTTTTATTTCAATTTAATTATTGCCATTAGTAAAGTAACTCATACTTTCTGTTTATAAAATACCAACGATAGTTTCTCCAGCATTCTAGATTTTATCAATAAAGTTGTTATGATTAAACTAATGACACTTAAGATTATGCGTAGGTATTTAATCACCATTAAATAACATAATTCACTTACCTTTTTCGGTCAAATCATTAAAACATCACTGACCATATTCCAACATTTCAAACATAGACAACTTTTTAACTAACTTTTAACAACACTGGCCACTAAATTTTGAAACCTCGAAACACGTTCAATGTTCCATATACGAATTTAAAATTTGAAAATAATGCCGGTTACACACGTGCCTTCGCCACGGACGCGGTATAAAACTGAACTGACAATTGACGACCGCTTTGTTTTTTTCAGAAGTATTGGCGCGTAAATTGCCCGCTTTCGATGATGGGAAGTCGTGATGCGTGTTATTAGAAACACCAATTGTTTTAACTGTTAAAAACAATCTGTGTTTCTTATTACACATTACAGAAATACGGATAAAATTCGTACATGGTTTCCTTGTATAACGAGGAAAATACGAATGTTACTTTGATGATTTCTATTTTCAATAAGAAATAATAAACATTTTCCCCTATTGGTACTGTTTTCCTTAAATGCGTAAGTATGAAACATGATGTCTCTTTACTTTCCTTACTTCCAATTATAATAATGAATCTAAATTCCAAATCTACCTGATTTTAAATATTATCATGCCTCTTTTTGCCTTTGCGCGATTTTGTTTTCTTTTTCTTTTTTTTTCGTGATTAGTTTGATTTTATACTGAAATCGGACCGGAGATGGTACTGTGTTTTTTTTATTTCTGTAGTTTCCAAGTTTTTAAACTACTTTTCTAGGATCTATTTTCTTTAGAAAATGTATTTGCTATCGAGCGCTGATTGTTTGAATACGGAAGTATAACATCTTTCAGTTCGTTCTTTTTTTACGTAACATTTAATAGATGCTAATTCATTTGCTGTATCCATTTAATTAGCAGTCTAAGCGTGACATTGTCAAGGAAGAACAGTTTTTGGACATTGTTTATGGATATTATTTTTAATGTGGCTTAAGCTTATAGGTATACGTTAGTTTCAAGTTTGTTGTCAAAATGTTTTACTATGTTTGACGTGTTGCAGTTTGTCTAATAAATGTTGTATTATTTTGGCCTCACCTCTACCAATTTTGTCAAAATTATCAGAAAAAAAAACTATTTAGCTAAGTAATTCACATTTTCGGTAAAGTTAGTGACAACCTAAGTGATGAGATAAGTTACAAAACTAAATGAATAGATAAATAAACGAGCAAATAATATGATTTTGATAGTTTATTAAGTAGAGGGACGATTTTAACGATTACTTTGCTGGATTTGGATAAAAATTGGTTAACAAATAAAACACATTATACGAATAGACGGACAGATGGACACGGCAAACCTACTCCTTATTTACTTGGAACCCTAAAAATTATCTATTAAAGTTATATTAAGCATACATTCTGGAACAAATCCCACTTATAATTTTATTCAAGCCTAAGACTTTTGTGATGTGCCAAAGGAAACTTTCCAAAATTGCGGAACATTTCATGTAGGAAAATTTCGGAAACTTCTCTCAATTTTGTATGGGGATTGCAACATTCCGTTTCTTAAATTTAAATTTCCTATTTTTCTAGCGAAAGTTTCCGGAAATTTCTTAGAACTTTTCCAACGTTTTTGAAACTTTCCGCAACTTGCACATCAGTAAGACGTTGACAGCGGTGCACTGCATCATAAATGTTGTAAAACAACTCAATCGGGTCCCAAGATACAGGCTCAGCCTAGTTCGGGGTCCACTGGATATTGCTAATTGTAATTTCTTCCGGCTTCTCAAATAAATATTTTCATTTTTCACTTGGGTCCATATTGGCTCACATAAAAAATTGTAGTCCGAATGTATTATTATTATTCATATCATAATCATCGCAAGTCATAAAGTGATTTTTTATTGAAACGATTTTTATTTCAGGGTTTTTATAAAAAACCTAACCTAACCTAATCTTATTTTCCGCCTAAATATTTCAAAAATCTTGAAATTGAAACCGTTTCAGTAAAAAACACTGTATGACTTGAGATGATTATGAATAACAATACATTCGCACTAAAAATAATTATGTGAAACAAAGCGCCTCCCGGTGCAATTACATTTACATATTTTTTAGCTAGTGACTTGGTATTTATTGTACTTTTATAACTAGTCTAGTTTTGCTGGATTAACCGTGTGGTCAATATAAACAGCCAACAGAGTTTATGGCCAAACTATAGATTCCTCTGTAGATAAAAAAAGATGGTGTTACAACAATATAGTTCTAAACACATCGCATAACCTTCACGCTATTTGAACCAGAGAGACGACGCGGAACGGTCGTGTGGTCGCTGCTTAATAACCGGCAATGAAGATTCATTCCGTTAACCTAATTCAAAAGGGTGCATGTACAATTTAACGACCAAACGAGATTCAACCTTCTTTGTTTAAGTGTAAGGTTGGTTGTTAAGCGACGTTTATTGTTAAGTTCGTATATGGAACGAATTGTTTTTTGTAATGTTGGTACTGGTTTTAAAATGGAGTAGTCGGAAATCTCGAAATGTACTAAACGAAATGGCGTGCGTGAAAATTGTCTGTACGTTTGTTTACGGTAATCTGAAGTGGTTAAAACAAAATGATTGATTAAAAAGTTTATTTGAATGAATGGCCTATCAATCACGCATTTATAAACGGATGAACATACATACATACATAATCTCACGCCTTCGTTCCCAGAGTGGGGTAGGCAGAGCTACAGAATTACAAACATCTCTAAAAACTTGTTGATAATTCTATAACCACAATTTGCACAATTAGGCTAAGATGTTTACCAGCGTATTAGTGACAGGTTGCAAGCCCATCGCCTAACAGTACTACAAGTCTTTATTCCCTTAGTCGTCTCTTACGACATCCACGGGAAGAAATGGAGTGGCACTATTCTAACTCGGCAACCACACGAGGCACGGATGAACATTATTTTACGAAATTATGTATTTAAGGTAGTACATATTTTGGATTATACAAGCAATTTTTTATCACGGATATTTTGCTATACTTATCCGATTGCACTATCACGAACCAGCTTTAGTTCTGGGGCTACCTGCATATATCTTCAATAGGTACCCAGAAAACTCTTTCGTGAATGGGTAACTGAGTAACAGACATCGCTCAGCATGAACAGCTGAACCTAGGCACCACGGACATAAAAAAAATACGGACGTAACGTTACACTCAAAAGGTGCGAAGCAAGCAAGGCCTGTTATTTCGTTCCGTTATACACAATCTACCGTCTCACAAATGCACTAGGTCTGTTAACCCGCCGCCATTACGCGTGCAGCCACAGCCCGAGTGACATATCACTTTACACCGAAGAAAATGCCGCATTGTGTAGTAAAAACGTGTAAAAACTACATTAGTAAATATAAAAAGCCACACGGAATCACTATCACCTGTAAGTTATGTTTATTCGTGTTATTTTTCATAAATATGTGTTTATTTACTTTGACGCAAATTACAAACAAAAATGACAATCAGTGTTGCCAGTTTTTTCACGGATCTTTGTGCCTAAAAGTGGGGAAATCTTTAACGCCGTTAGTAATGGTACGGAACCGTGCTTATGCGAGTCAGACTTGATTTTGATCGGTTTTTTTACATACTTTTAACTAATTCACAAACCATCTAAGAAACTTAGAATGTAATTAAGTCTTGGATCTCTGTTTTAACTTAGTTTGTCAGATTCTCTTGAAAATATGCATACTTATGTAATTGCGATGACAATATAATTATATTGTATTATCGAGCAATGATATTGAAACTTTCTTGCACATTCGATACAATTAAATTGAGGAAATAAAAAATTGCTCAGTCTAAACCTTACGTTTGGTACAATTCTTAAACGCTATTATTGCAACAAAATAATTGCATACAATTATGGCCGATTCTTGTACAAGAGACTTGCATAATCTAAATGAGCAAATTGACGATTTATATGGCAACCCTCAAAGCACGCACACTCGTAAACGGACGGCCATTTTGTCTGCTTCACTCATGATTAGACTAGGTTACGTCCGTATTTTTTTTAGGTCCGTTCTAGGCACTTGAAATTCGGAAGGAACTGGCTTACGCTAGTAACAATGCAACAGGAAACGGTGTTATTCTAGTGTTGCCACACAAAGAAACTTCGGTTGCAAGATAGCTGTCGTAATGATTGTGTGTAGGTTTGATTGTCACTGATGTTTGACTCGTTGCTCCTTTTTTTTAGGGTTCTGTACCCAAAGGGTAAAAGCGGGACCCTATTACTAAGACTCCGCTGTCTGTCTGTGTGTCACCAGGCTGTATCTCATGAACCGTGATAGCTAGACAGTTGAAATTTTCACAGATGATGTATTCCTGTTGCCGCTATAACAACAAACTAAATATAGAATAAAATAAATATTTAAGGGGGATTCCGATACAATAAACGTGATTTTTTTGCTGTTTTATGCTCGATAATAACGAATAACGGCCACTTTAAAAATAAATAATTAAATTAAAATTAATATTTAAAGGGGCTCCCATACAACCAACGTGATTTATTATAGGTAATGGTACGAAACCCTTCGTGCGAGAGTCCGACTCACACTTGGCCAGTTTTGTTTTATATATTTAAATTTTTATTAAGTCAGGGTCCCTCTGAAAACCAGCGCCGCGGCTTGCTGTGGCACATTGCTGAGTGGCGGCCCTTTTCATCCATGTTTGATTTGTGTTTTTGACTATCATTAAATGTTTTAAATGACTTCTATTCTATTCTTTCGTATCCTAAGTGAGTATCGAAGAAAGGATTTTTCGAAAATTTACCTCCAACGGTTAGAAATGAGCCCCGCCCACTGCCAGTTAAGGTTCACAATTCGCTGGGCTGATATTATGATGGTGTTACACCCACGGAACCCCGCCGAAGGTATATGAGACGTCAAGGCTACCCAAATATGGTCATTTATCTCCGGTAGTGTAAAAAGCTATTTTATGTAAATAAATGGGTAAGTATTGCAAATGTAAGCGTTAGAAAAGGCGCGAGTGACTTATTTATAAAGACTGCCAATTAAATTGAGACATAAGTCAGGTAGGTTATTTATAGGGTTGTCTTGGGAAATAGAACTAAAGCCAAGTTGGCGATAAATAAATCCTTTCAGGGCAGTGGTCCAACTGCTTCGTCCAGTCGACGTCAAAGATTATTTACAATTTAGTACCTTTTCACTTTATCCGCTATGACAATTTCATATGACAGTTTAAACATGACATTAAATAGATAAGGTACTAAAGTGTAAACATATTTATGACTTCGACTGTCCAACTGACCAATAACTTCCATTTTAATATCAAATTAACAGGCTCGACGGAGCTACGCTCTCGCGGAGCTCCTATTTCTGAGTGGTTTGGCCCTTCGGGCCAGCTGAAGAACTAACATAACCTAAACCTACCTCATTTTTATGATATTAATTTTGGTCAGTTGAACAGAGCAGTTGGACCACTAACCCGAAATTAAATAAATAAACATGAAAGCCCCGAATTTGGTGGTGGTAGGACCTTGTTCAGTGTCCATGCAGATAACTACCACTCAACTAATTGTTAAAATTCGAAAAAGGAATCGAACATTTGACACATTTCCTTGAGATTTAACCATTAGTTACGATTTTTAACGAAAAGTTACTTTAATCAATCAACAGCTCCTAAGCCTCATTGTTTATACGCAGTCGCAGTTACATTAAAAAACCAAACCCAAACATTTAACATTCACAAATACACAGCTAAGTTAAAATTAGGTACCTATGTTGGCATTTACCGGGAAAGGAACCCCGGAGCGCTAGCTTCACAGGCAGAGTCTCTAACAATTCAGCTGACAGCGTCGTCAGCGCGACAATGACACTAGTCAAGTGGTAAGCCAAATCCTTTCAGTACAACTTATACTAGACAATATCCATATGTTGCTAGCATCCAGCATATTTAGATCTCTATAGTCAAATATTTTCTACTAATCCTGGGGTCGATATAAGCTGGATTTTGTCAACAACCTTGGCTTATCCAACGGCTCAGAGCCGACTTAACCAGTTCTAGGATTAATATGTCACAGTTGTCTATATTGATTAACGGCAACGTGCGTACGGTCGGTATCATAAAATTCTATTACAACACAGCTTAGAAATATGAATAATAATACAGGGTGGAAAAAACAAACGCCACATGGACGGCAATATGGAATATTGAAAGAAAAAAGAAAGAAAGAAAGAAAATCATTTATTCGTGACAAAAATAATCAAGAACAGATACAAAAACGTAGGTACAAGATGAAAGTAGTCACGAAATGGTCCCAACTCAGCGTAACTGGCATTAAAGTCAGCGCTGGTCTTCCGTTGGAACCGTCAGGTGAAACCACGAAAGGTTACACACACATAATTAATTGTAGTACAACAAGAAAAAAAAAAACAAATAACAAAATGAGAAAAAAAAAAAACGTAAAATTCACAAATTGGAAATAGTAAATTCTACGCAAAGGCACACCCGCATTATGGATTTGGATGGATTATGACAGCGATTTGTAGGAAGCCTTCACCTGTGAAGACGGGGTTCTTGCATAATTTATTATAACATTTTTTTTATACATAAGGATAGATTACTAACATTGAATATAAGTAACTAAATAACAATTAAGTTCACACTAACTAAACTTTCATTGTAAACTGTGCAAGAAATAAAAGGCTTTTTTATTTTTATTTTTATTTTTTATTTTTTATTTTATTACAGCGATTAGATAGATAGATCTGATATGCACTGGGACGTCATGTAACAGTAGATAACAGGTCGGCCATATAAACTCCATTTTAAATTCTGTCCTGCTAGAAAGAGATAGGAACAGATCTTTGTTGGTTTATATAATGGTCATTTTTAAAGCTATTCAAAAAATGATATTTCTCAACCATACATGAATCAGCTTTTAACGAAGCCGTGAAAAAAAGTATTTACCTAATAACTCTTTATCTTTTTTTATCTTTCACACGCCTTCTACATCACTCGTCCATCTATTGCCTACTTTACAAACTTATAAACAAAGTACAAAGGCTCATCATGTTTACTGGCGGACTGTACGGTCAGCGTCATAAATATATATACGTTAACAAGGTTTCAGAAATATATATACACCCTTATTCCCTCGCAGCAGAGACGTGTAACATATTTTTGAAAGTTTTACTGTGTCTATATATTTGATACTGACTGTACAAGGTGTGTAGCTTATTTTCCAATTATATTATTAGGTCTCACAGTGTTTTAAATCAGATCCCAGCATAAGGCCCTGTTGTTTGATCAGTAATTAACTCAAAAAGAAATCGAAAATTTGACACATTTTCCTTGAGATTTAACCATTAGTTATGATTTTTAACAATTAGTTAGTTTAACTACTGATCAAAGAACAGGCCCTAATGCTGGGTTTTATAAAGATCCGTTAGATCAAACTTCGGTCAGGAATGTCAAAACTTGTATGAAGTTACTAAAAGGGGTGTTGTCATTTGTAAAATTCATACATTTTCACGGTGAGCGGCCATTCGTAAAAGTGGTAAATTATAATAGAATTATTAAAAAAGTATAAAATAAAATAAATGTTTAAAAAAACAAAAACCCGCCTTCAAAAATGCAAAAAATAACTTCTTTTAAAATGGTAGGTCAGTCCAACTGCATTCGGTTTTTGGTTTAAAATATTGTGGGACGCCGACTTCAGTTGGACTGACCTACCATTTTAAAAGAAGTTATTTTTTGCATTTTTGAAGGCGGGTTTTTGTTTTTTTAAACATTTATTTTATTTTATACTTTTTAGTGATCCTATTTATGCTGTTACCTAGCTCCACTTCTAAATATTAATGAGAAACTATAGAACATTTCAAGCTCGCCGCAGACAACGCCGCGGGAATGTCATAGTCATATTTAAACCTAAATGTGCTTCGTCATAGTCGCTCAACTACCTTTATCGAAATATCTTATCGCCACCCTTGAAATAGGTACCGTTAAGGAGTTCCGGTGGCCATCTGTGGTCTTCATCATCAGTTCCACTTCACCATATAGTACTTTTCAAAAGCAAATGCATGAGTTACAGTGAAAAATACCAATATCGCTATAGGTGTGCCTATAATATTTGAGGAGTTCTCTTGATTTCTCCATGATCCCATCATCAGATCCTGACGTGGTGACAATGGGACCAACTAGAAAGTATACCCATTCGAACAACGAAAAAATTTTTCAAATCGGTCCAGTGGTCTTCGAGTAATCGGGGAACATACATAAAAATAAAAAACCCGACGAATTGAGAACCTCCTCCTTTTTTTGAAGTCGGTTAAAAATAAACATATTTTGTTACGTAATGTAATACTCTTAAGTGCATCGGAGCCAAGATATTTAAATAATCATACTTGGGCGTACTTTTGTACTAAAAACTGAATATTTATATATTTAAAATTTCCGCTCCGATATTATTTAACACCATAAATTATTATATCCATATGTATTTAGAGGTCCTCTAAATAACTATGTAAAAATTATACGTGGCCGCTGAAAAAAAAAAGACAATATTCTTCAAACAAAGGGGTTTGGGTAAAAGTGTTGTCATTTGTAAAATTCATACATTTTCATTCGTAAAAGTGGTAAATTATGATAGAATTATTAAAAATTAACATATTTTGTTATGTAATGTAATACTCTTAAGTGCATCGGAGCCGAGATATTTAAATATTCATACTTGGGCGTACTTTTGTACTAAAAACTGAATACTTAAATCTGTAAAATCTCCGCTCCGATATTATTTAACGCCATAAATTATATATATCTATGTGTATTTAGAAGTCCTCTAAATAACTATGTAAAAATTATACGTGGCCGCTGAAAAAAAAATGACAATATTCTTCAAACAAAACCCAATGCCCTTTGATCTGACATATTTAATAACGGGCCTTTATAAAACCGGGCCTAAGAGGATTGTGAAGCGCCGCTAAAATGGCGTAGGTGTCAAAAAAATCCATATAAATTCAGCTCCGGGCGATAACGTTTCTCACCCCCGAAATCTAGTCCGATTTCCATCATTTTTTTGAGTTTGTTGTAGTTGTTATAAGTGTTATAACAACTAGGTTTGATGTTTCCGTTTTTTTTTATTTGTTTTAATCTTAGAAAGGAAACATACAAACCTAGTTTTTCATACTATCTGCAACATATTCAAAAATCGTTAAAATCGGATCGGTTTTAAGTTAAGATTAAGTTAAAGGGGGAGAGAAATGTTGTGTATGTTTTTTTTGTTTTAATACTTGCGAGCAAAAAATCTACTACCTACCCGATACATTTTAATTGGAAAAAATAGGTCAAGTGTGAGTCGGACTCGCGCACCGAGGGTTCCGAACCGCCGCACAGTAGGTAATTATTATACTTATTCCGATTTTGATTCTATTTCGTGTGTGTTTGTTCTAAATGGCAGAATACTCATATACCTACACCATTTATGTCAATGTCAAACAGACCCTGATCGCTCTTATTACCAACCTTGCGACTAAATTAGCAACGCCATGCGAATTCAATAAAATAACATTTGCTCTAAATACATAAACAACCAAACAATTTTCATTACTGTTATTAGAGATCAGGCGACTGAATACCGTGATAAGTTCTGGTGAACGATGTGTCGGACGTATAAGGCTGCCTAATTGAGAATACACGCGCTAAAACGTGTTTTGTTCGCTCTGTCGGGACTACTTAAACTCGCCGCTTGGACCTTCACTCGAGCGTTCGATCACCTCGGCTTGTTGAGAGAATCACACCCCAGAAAACCTTAATTTATATGGAATATACCGGGCACGAGTATGGCAGACCACGCTCAGTGTAGGGTTCGAAGACTTTACAACAAACACAAAAAAATATCTCAAAAAACAACAAATATGAACTAATTTTCTAAAGTTTATTTGGTGTTGTCTTAGATGATTTTTAGTAGGTATAAACACTTTACTCAACTGTATCTCAGGAACCAATAACTATTACAGAATCGTGATATTTTTCTTTTTAAATTCGTTATATGTGGTTTCATTAAAACGCAATCTACACTTTTCTGGTTAACATTATGTCATAAACAGCCCCCCAAATCTAAAAATTGATAAATACATGAACTACCAGCCCAATGGAGCTCTGACATAGAACGGTGTCACAGTGAGGTTATGATTCAAGTCGTAAGAAGTGTCAAGTAGTACTTTGTTGCTTAGGCCGCAACAATGTACGAAAGTAAGGGATTTCCTGAGGAGGTGGTTAGCAGACCGAGCAATAGCGAGGCCTGTTAAAATACGAGTCAGGAAATCCTCGTTTCCGCCGAGGCATACATAATGCTTTTCTCAAACAATGCGAGGAAATTATACAAATACATGTTTGTAAGTATTTTTTAAAACCTTTGACAAATTCGGAGAGAATGTTTGTTTGCAAAATACGAGTATTAGTTGCATTGCGCCGCCGCGCGCCGCTCCTCACTGCGCCCCCACAATAGGGTGTACGGGATTTTTTTCATGGTCCTTTCGATTTTATACGCAATAGAAAGCACTTTTAAAAAACAATATGGACATGGACGGAAAGTGTTTTCATGTTTTTTTTACTCCTAGGAGTATAAAGAGGCATTTTCCGTCCTTGTGTTTCAATCGGAAAACCGTTCTTTCCGAGCATGTTTGAGAAAAAAATGTTTTTATAATGTCACTGCGACACAGTTCTATGGTGGGTCAGGGTTCCATTGGACTGATAGCGATTATTAAGAGGTATCTGATCATGATACCTCACTTGATTTCCTAAACCAAAATGTTCTTTACATTACAACTTTATTTTACAACTTTATCGACCGTAATGCAAATGTATCACTTTGCCAAATTACAGCTTTGTAGTACTAAGTCTCTGAGCTAGACGACGGACAGATGGACAGACGGACATGACAAAACTATAAGGGTTCCTTGTTCGAGTTCGGAACCCTAAAAACCATTTTAAACGATCACGTTAAAATCTTAAAACTGTTCAACTTTGAACTTTATACATCGGTATTAAAATGTATACGCTTTTTTGAGCGGTGAAATATTAAGTTCGTAAAGGTATCATAACATATGATATGACTTAGCGGCGTATTAAAATAATTGCTAGGTGCGGTATATTAGCCATGCATTTCTTACGGCCTTACAAGTTAATGTATGAATATCAAGGATTCTTGTGTACTAGTGGATAATAAATACTGACGCAAATGTATGTATGTTACTCAATGATATTATATAGTATTATTATAGATAACTATTTACGATCGCTTAGAATTATCCTTTTAGGGATCTGTAGTTAACAAGGAAAAAGGTTTTATATCCGACTGCCAAAGAAGGAGAATAATTGTTTTCAAGTTTATTTATTTTGACGACGAGTTTAGATTTGTTAGTAGTAGGTATCCTTGCCTATTAAGCTGGCGGTCCCAGGTTCAAATCCGGGTAAGGGCAGATGTTTGTGTGATGAGGGCGAGTATTTGTTCCTATGTCTTGGATGTTTTCTATGTATTTCTTCTATCTAAGTATGTTTATGGCGGAGTATAGTTCATTTCAAATACCATGGCCCGATTCCACTTGACACTTAACAATGAGAGTCATAATGTTTAGCTTTTGTTGACTTCTAGCACTTCAACTTCTTTTGACAATATTTTGATATCATTCCTCGTGTGTATGGTACACACTATAATTTAATAAAATGTCACAATGGCGAACAACACATAGGATGGAAATCAGATTGGGAAAAATTGCTCATAGTAATATTTCCTAGTGATAATGTAAGCGAATGTGTAAATTACGCGACTAGGAATATTTGAGAATGGAAATATTACTTTTTGTAAAAAATAATTTTCAGAAATTTACCCTCCGGTAAAAAAACCGAACAGAAAATTAAGAATTGGGAAATTTTGCGAATGGAAAAATCGCTTGCAGTAAAATTCGATTTTCGGAAAGTCATCGCCACACTCTTGCCGAGTTAGAATAGTGCCACTCCATGTCTTCCCGTGGATGTCGTAAGAGACGACTAAGGGAATAAAGGCTTGTAGTACTGTTAGGCGATGGGCTTGCAACCTGTCACTAATACGCTGGTAAACATCTTAGCCTAATTGTGCAAATTGTGGTTATAGAATTATCAACAAGTTTTTAGAGATGTTTGTAATTCTGTAGCTCTGCCTACCCCTCTCTGGGAACGAAGGCGTGAGATTATGTATTATGTTGATATCACTAATCCTATTGTTCACGCTTAATGACCGTCTCAAGTGGAATCGGGCCTTGGTATATGAAATGAACTAATACCCATAGTAACAGCCTACAGTGTAGTGATTCTCTCAACAAGCAAAGGTGATCGTTCGCTCGAAGGTCCAAGCGGCGAGTTTAAGTAGTCCCGACAGAGCGAACAAAACACATTTTAGCGCGTGTATTCAATTTGGCAGCATGACTTCACCAACGTATAAGGCTCCCTAATTGACAATGCACGCCCTAAAATGTGTTTTGTTCGGGCTGACGGGACTACTTAAAGTCGCCGCTTTTATTCGCTCGTCCGTTCGACCGGCCGCCTTTTTTTGACGGAATAACACACCAGGCTTAGTTTGGTACAATGTTTATTTGTGTGAGATTATTCCTTAACATTTATTTATTTACTTGTATACTTATGTATATCTTTGTGACCTCTTGTAGGCTTTTAAAGTTCCTCCTACGGCCCAGCATACAACGAAATTTGTCAATGGAATATGAATATATTACGAATGACACAAAGTCAATTTTCCAATTTCATCTTATGTCATAAAAACAAAAGAAATTACACTTTACTTTCTTTGCACTAGATCTTTATTTGAATGGCCGTATTTTGTACTAGTTTTAGTACAAGGAACCTCAGGAGGTTAAAGAATTTTTAGATACAAGGTTATGTTAGATTGGTTCATATCCAAGAAGCGTCATACACTATTTATCATCAAATTCTGATGCCCACAACGGCAAAACGTTGGCTATCTAATAGGTTATTTTTAACCCCCGACGCAAAAAGAGGGGTGTTATAAGTTTAACCACTAAGTGTGAGTTATGTGTGTGTCTGTGTGTCTGTCTGTGGCCCCGTAGCTCTTAAACAAGTTAACCGATTTGGATGCGGTTTTTTGTATTTGGAAGCAGGTTTTTTTGCGATGAACTTTAGCTAAAATTCACGAAAATTGGTTAAGCGGTTTAAGAGATATCAGCTCTGAAAGAAGGGTCACCATTATATCGGGGTTTTTGTTTATCTAACAGTTATTTATTTCCTTATCCGTACAAAAATACTACAAAAGAATTTGTATTCTTGTTATGCCTTGTTTTTTTGTTACCTAAATGTAACAGATTTGTATGACCAGTTATATGAATAAAGAACAAAATTAACAAACGATATAGAAAATTATTCAAAAGTAGAAATAGTAAGAATATACTTGCTAAAGCAAAAATTTGCACATCATGTCAAGTAAGCAACGAGCAAAAACCAATAATTACACAAGTCTAGCAACAACATTAACGAGATTACCAAATACGGATAAACATCTGATCTATTTCTATCAATAAATCAGTACAAAATCGATAATAACTGTGCTCTTACCTTAAGCGGGCAAATCGATCATTAGGGTGCGCAAGAGACGCGCTTCAGATGCCTGCGTTTGCGCAAGTCATCTAGAATATGTCGGTATTAACGTTTGCCTGCGACTTTGTCTTTGTATCCATGAATTTTTAATGTGACCAACATTCACACATAAGCACACTAAAAACTTCGAAAAACTTTTGTCCGATGTTTCGTTTGTTCGTTTTTCATTTATCAGAAAAGTATTTTTCTCTGAACCCATTATTTTTTCAAAATGTTTAAAAAGATCTTTTTTTTATTTTTTTTTATTTATTTATTTATTAAAAATATGAAATTACAACATATATAGGAACATATGTCCCACAAAACCGTTTGCACAGTTTGACTGTAGGATCGATCAGTCTCTACTCTCTTATTAAATCTATTATGAATCTAAACTAAACACAATATAGGTAAAGTATCCTAAATTACCATTATGTTTTTAATAAGGTAACTATACAGCTTTCTACCAATCTTTGCTTTAATGGCTTCCTGCCTGATGTCAGAGGGCAGGCTGTTGAGTATATAGGGTAGGCGTTTCTGGAGACACCTATCGCCGTAGTAATTAAACACCCTCGGCACAACAAACTTGCCAGCCGACATCGACCTGGTATCACAAGCATCATTACGGTGTAATTGTAATTGGGTATGCTCTCGACAGCCGCGATTATTTAACACTAATAAATATTTATGCTTAAGGCTCACTGGTAAAATATTACAAATTTTGAACAAATTCCTATAATCCTTCTTATTCTTATCTTTAATTTTATTAGTAACTAACAGTTTTAGGAATCTTACTTGCATACATTCTAGCTTGTTTAAATTAGTTTTAGTCGTTAATCCATAGCAATCAAGAGCATAACCAATTATTGATTCCACTAGGGATACATATAAATACTTTAGTATATGCAAAGGCACTTTAAATCTTAAGTAATAAAATCTTCCCAAAAGAACTTTAAGTTTGCTATAAATAAAATCTACATGATGCGTCCTACAGTAGGTACGGAACCTAGGTTAAGTTAGGTTATTTCTCCAGGAAAGTTGAATAGGTTCAGAGAAAAAGGATTTTCGGATAAATGAAAATTCGGACAAACGAAACAGCGGACATAAGTTTATCGATTTTAAGATAGGTAACCTTAAACAAAGTTATTGCTGTATCTAATTATTAGGGTGTACTTCTTTTGTTACTATGTACAGTCGACCAATTTGATTTCTATGCACTTTGGACTTTATCAACGTGACGTTGTAAACCAAATCATACTCGTAGGAAGTCTCTTACGTTTTTTTTTATGGTATAGGAGGCAAACGGGCAGACGGATCGCCTGATGGTAAGCGATTACCGTCACCCATAGACACCTGCAGCACCAGAGGAGTAGCAGGTGCGTTGCCGGCCTTTCAAATGAGAGTAAGCTCTTCTTTTGAAGGTTTGAAGGTCGTAACGATCCGGAAATACCGCGTTGTGTGAGGCAGGAAATTTCGAGTGAAACGCACAGTTGTGGACTGCCAACCATCTAAATGATGGTGGTGGAAATTCTGTCGCGTAGGACGAAGGCGGAAGGATGCGGCAGGAATTAATCCGAACAGCTCCTCGGAGCACTCCCCGTTGAATAAGCGATAGAGAATGCAGAGTGAGGTTACATCTCTACGCAGCGCCAAGGAGTCAAGCCGATCAGAAGCACGCAGGCAGCCGACAATTCGAGTCGCTCTCCGCTGAATGCGGTCCAGAGGGAGAAGCTGGTACTGGGGGGCCCCAGCCCACAGATGAGAGCAGTATTCCATATGTGGCCGAACCTGCGCCTTGTACAGCTGCAGGCGGTGGGCCGGAGTGAAATACTGTCTCGATCTGTTGAGCACGTTTTGGTTGACATCGTCACTTTAACATAGACCAAAGTGGCCTAGAAATCAAATGCTGACTGTACACCACTCTCTCTGAGTGTTTTTTCAATTCACGGTTTGCCTTCAAAATTGACGCTGCATGGTCTCGTCAATGTTTGATATCTGAAACAGTAGGAAATCTTGTGGTGGGTTGAAAATACTATGTGTGTGATGTCGGTCCGGATCGCTATCTCATCCTTAACCTACCGCCAAGCAGCATTTGCTTGCTGTGTTCCGGTGTGGGGATAAGACAACCGGTGAAATTACTGGTAAGTACAGAGGCATTCCATCTTAGTCCTCAGGGCTTGCAACGCTTTTGCAGTCTTAGAATTGCATTCTTAAGATTGTAGACTTGAAAATTCAAATGGCGTTAGATCTCAGATACCACTTAATGAATTCTGAATGAAAATATTCAGTAGATACAGCACAAAACTGGAAATTGGTCGTTTAAAAATCTAAAGGTGTGTAAAAGTGTCATCTTCGTATAAGCCTGTATATAAATAGTCTTCCACTGCTGGACATAGGCCTTCCAAGGATCGCCTCTATGTTCGTTCCTGTGACGCATCACCTCCTGCAGCTTTCACCAGGTCATAAGGTCACCATTCTTGTCTAGATTGCGTTTTGCATATAAGGTTATAATTAGGTGACTTTTGGTGATATATCGTGATTCCACGACTTTGATTTTGACCTTCACTATTTTCATATTTCAAAATTAATTAATTCATATAACAGCTAAACTAATGTTAATGAATTTTGATATGGAGGATATCTTCGCTGTGAAAGCGCTACAAACTAAAAATATTAGTAGGTATGGATAAACCAAACTAAACTGTACTTAGTTCATTTTGAAATATGACAATACTAAAGGCCAAAATCAAAGTGGTATGTATTATAATAATTATGAAATAGCGACTCCATGGATTATAGAACCACGATATGCCACCGAAATTCCTAACACCAACGGATGCTTGCGTTTTTCCCATACAATTGCTTACAAATATGTGTTTTCAATTTGGACAACCAATCAAAACACTCATAAGCAATTTTATTTTTTTCGTTACACTTATCGTTAACTAATAAAGTAAGGTTTAAATGTATGTACAAATTTAACTTCGTTAAAAACGAATCTTTCCTTTTATAAGGATTTGAGAAAATAAATGTTTGGTGTTCATAGGTACAAGTTGCAAAACTTTGTATGCCACGTTTTTGGGCCACCATGGTAAGTGGGACCTGAGACCCATAGACATTTTTATAGTCTCATGACCACAATCAAAAGACTGTAATTCTAAAACAGCAATTGCGTTGCCAACCCTGAGGACTAAAGGTCTTTCTTTTCTTGCTATCATTTCAACATCGTTTGGCTCCGGTCGGAGACATTTACAGTCTCATGACCACAATAAAAACTGCAATCCTAAGACTTCTTGCCATCATTTTAACATCTTCGGCTCTGGTCCCGGTCAGTGAACTACAATTATTAATACTCATCGAGATTCATTTGTCCTTTTCTCTCGAAGATATTCTTGTAAGGATTACTTAGCGATGTGTTTGTATTTATAAACCCGAGGCCAAGCTTTAATGGCACCCGGCCAAGATCCTGTGACTCACGATTGAAAAATGCATTTTTTTATTGCAATATGTTACTATGGTTCCATATCTCAAAACGAAACGAACGAAAGAAGAAGGGAATAAATGATCAGGGGGGTTACCATGATAGCAGTTTAGTTTAGGTTGAGAGATTGGACAAAGCTGGTCTAAGGTCGGTAAAAAACCCAGCGTGTTCAAGTCAATGCAATAAAATAAAATCTCAGCATATTTTGACACTCGCAAATAAACCGAAATCTATAGGCAAACTTCCGTTGAGGAGAATCAAAATAAGAATAAATAACCCACAATGACAAGTCATATCCTTCAGGAATTACAGAAGAAGGAAGCAAATTCCACTATTTAGAAGTTCACAAAAAAAAGTAGCAGTGAAACGCACCGTTATAATAGAAAAAAAATGAAACGTGATATAATAACAACCTTTTATTATTTATTTATAAATAGGTTTTTTAAGCATTACCCACAGTCTAGGTATTGTACATAAAAACAATCTTAAACTAAACAATTATTTTACCTACTTAAAATAAATTGTACATCAGTACAAATATTTTTATATAAAAATATATTTACATCTTGTGTACTTTTCTGTACAAATTTATTTGGAAAGTAATTGTAAAAGTTACCGACAAAAATAAATATACTACCAGTAACGTTATTTTTTATGCACAGTGTTTAATTTATGCATGCTCGCTCGTGGATATAGATATGAAAGGAGTTTATTTTTTTAAACAGTAGTCAAATCCTACTTCACAATGGATTAGCACGATTGAATTTGACACCATTGGTAGTACTTATTTGTTGTTAATATTCTGTATAAGTGAAGTCTCTTGCAAAAATATTAAAGCTTGATTATTATCTATTGATGATCTATATTCTTTTCCCCAAATAATCGATTATGTACGTCCTCGTGTAAAAAAAGATTAATTAGGCAAAAGTGCGTTCGTTATACAATCTTTGGAATGGGTTTTGTACACGTTGTGTTAAGGGCGTCACAGACTAAGAATTTACTTGCAGTCCCAACTCTGTCAGTTCGTTTGTCAGGCTAAAAATATGTAAAGAAATATAAATATAACTGACAGACTAAATATCGGCCGACGGACTGTTGTTCTGTCTGTGGTACCGGTTAGGCAAAATTTAGTTATTTTTTGTACATAATATACTTTGGCACACTAGTGTATCACAAATTATTTATTACATACGTTATAAATAATAACGTAGGAAATAATGGTATGGTTAGGTGTTAAAGTTTTTTTACTGACCCGCAGTAACATAAATATTTAAGTTTAATACTGCAAACGAGGTATTTTTAAGGAATGTTTTAATGCATTCGTTTTTGATATTTATCATGTATTTTTATAAAGTTTACAAAATTATTTAGTTTTGAAATTTTGATAAAAATTGTGGTTTGGTCTCCATTTTAGCGTTATTATAGTATCAGTCATCAAAAATAACGTTCACAGGAAACGTTATTTTAATAACGTTATAAAACGTTGTTCTAACGTTTTTGAACGTTTAAAAACGTCCAGTATTGACGTCACAGTAGTTGAGTCATGATGACGCGACTTGCACCGACGTTCGTCGCTCGGATGTGACAGTGATGACGGTTGACGGGACGTTGGCGACGTCATTGGTGACGTTGACGTTGCTGGAACTCTGGGCCATTGCTGCAGTGATTGGTTGAGTGATCGGCTGGACTTGGTACTGGGGGTAGTGGATTCCCACCACCTCTTCGTAGCTCGGGGGTGCTAGGCATTCTGGAATTGAGAAAATGATGAGGTTATAAAGGAGTCTAAACAATTAAAAAAAACACGTGTAGTAGGTAAGTATTTTAGTGACAAAAAATATATCAATGTTACTGTCAAGTTCAAGATGTTATTCAACATAAATAAATATGATTGATTCTCTGTACATTTTAAACAAGAAATCAATGACTATTTTTTCATTTTAAAATAGTTTTCATAGTAAACAATCAATATTTTTTCCATGTTATTCGGTAAGAAAGATTGCTATACTGTAAAGATGAAAATATCCACTTTAAATTACTAAACGCATTTAGTCCAAACAACTTCTATTCACGCAGTTGCATATCAGGATATTCACTAATCCATGAGTTAATATAACATTCACTTGGTTTTTCCTGGGCTACATAATTATTGTGGACTCATAGCGGAATATTACCTCAAATATTATTGACTCTAGCATCATATTTTCCCTCTCTATATCTATGTCCCTATTGCCGTCAAAACTTTACTGACATACTTGGGGGTTGGAGGTGAATTGGCAGGGCTGACATAGATAGTGGGTTCTGCCTGGGACTTCAATAATTGCTGTCTAAACTTAGGGGCTAAATTACTAACCATATTTGGGGGGTGGGGGTAAATTGGCAGGGCTGACGTAGATAGTGGGTTCTGCTTGGGACAGGGACTGCCGGGCTCGGGAGGCGCCGTACATTCGCCTCTGCGCAGGCGTCCGTGTCTTCTGCCCTGGAAACAAAGAAAGAGTAAAATTAATAAACGTATAAACAGCAATACTACTCTGCTAAGTCAAACAGCAGTATCTTAAATAAAATTCCTGTTGCAATAACAATCTCATCACTAAGAGGAGAGAATTGAATTTACTTTGGCAATTAAATCTGAGCTATTGTTTAATGGCTAAGGAGGGCAGAATAGGTGGCGAGTCGATGGGTTTTTTGGTCACTAGCCTTTATATCATATTATAGGCTACATCATGTGAATTGTCATACTTTATGTCATTGTCTAGTTGATGACATAGAGGGCTGAAAATGACTTCAGAAGGAAAGGGTCAAGGGGGTTTGATTTTTCAGAAGTGATATTGAAACATAATGATTAATGTTTGAGAATTAGTTTCTCAGTTCATAAATAGTTCTGTACTCGTAATGCATAAAATATGATAGTGAATTAAAAAAAAACTCTTGCATACATATATTATAGTAGAAACCAGAGTTGGCATCCGATGAGATCCGTGAGAAATTTAGATTTTCGTATGACAATATCAAAGTAAGAGATAGGTGATTATGTTTGACAAGACACTATAAAAACAGGTTATATATCAAATCAATTTCATGTGACATGCTCACAAATTGACTTGTTTCAAACCAAGCCCTGGGTTTGCACAATATGAGTAAAATATTATGGGCACTAAAGAAATATATAATTATATCAATTTCAGAAATCATCTTGCTAAAGAAAATCTATATACACACATATCAAAAATATCTACGTATCAAAAACATCCCTACATTATATTGACATTTGCAATGTCACTAAATTGCGATACATTGTAAGACATCTTAATAATGTAAGGATATTATTTTTATCCCAAGACATTTTTATGTGTGCAGCTTTAGAAGGTTATCTTTGAAGTAAAAATATCATTTTCTAAAGACAAGTAAGCTTAAATGATTGTAATTTTCCTTAAGGCTTAATAATAATAAATAATAAATTACCTATTTGCGCAACCCGGACGATAATAGCAAGGAACACAATGACGATACTAGCCATCACCAACAGTATAAAATAACGAATAAACTCATTAAGAGGAATAGGAGCAATAGAGTCTTCGCCACTTTCATTGAAATTGCCTTCAACCACAACCGTTGGATCCATTGTTTTAATGTTTACGTTAAAAATGTCACTTCACGCTTAACTAAAAACTAATAACGTTATTTCCCGTTGCGTCCGCTACGTTTGTTCCCGCAAACATCTAGATTACCAATAACCAAATCATGAATTCACGCTTAGTGGGGTATTTATCTAAAGATTAACTTACTTAAAACTTATCTACTTCTATAAATACTAAACATCGATTAAGATTCTGTGACAAGTCAATCTCACCTGTCTTCGCAATCAATAAGACTGTTTTTATCTTTGTCAGGAAAAACAAGGGGGCAATAAATATTGTCAGCTCTTTATGATACTCATTTGCTTATCCGTTTATGTTTATTATCATTTTTATCTTCCGTGTTTTTGCTAGGACGTTCTAGTATTAATTTAGTTAATACAAAATACCATTAGGCTCTATTTGACATCGTCCTATTTTTCTAATGGCATCGAGGTGGAAAACCAACTAACATGCCACCAAATAGTTAGTGTATAGACTTGTGTATTCAATCTTTAGATTGTAAATGCGTTAGCAACCTTACGTACCTGAGTATAAAGCTTAAATTATAGTAACTTCACCGGTTTTCTTTAAGGTACCAAAATCAAAACATAAAGCTGCAGACTGATTGTTGCTTGTAAGTTTACACTTTTGTTGTTCAGCTTTCTACGTCTTTAATTTGTTAATGTACCTATTTCAATAAAAAAAAAATACATTGCTGATCGGAGTTAGCTGGTAAGATGGTGGTCTAGGTGATACAGAAGATTAAACTGCAGCATTACGTCACATCAATAATGTTTCTAGCGTCCTTTGGTTTCGTGCACTACTAGCAATAGCAAATGGAGTGAGACTCTTAAACGAAGAAATTTCACAATATGAGGAAGATAAGATAACTAGATATGATACAAGATAACTGAACTTTAATAACTCTGAAGATATATTGAATAGAAATATTATTATAGGTAATCAGGGATGCAATGATTTATCACAAGTTACTACTGGGTAGCCCTCATGCTGATAAGGTGCATCACTGCTAATAATTATCAAATGATTTAAAAAATAATTAGTCACCATTTTAAAAAAGGCACTGGTTATCGTTATCAATATTAAAAAACCCAAAACATTAATTTTTATTGATAATACACCACACAACTTAACTAAATTTAGTTTACCAAATAACATGTAGAAATAGAATTGAACATTTAGAAACACAAGACGCTCGATAGGACACAACAAGATAACGATACAGAGATCACTCATTGAGCGAGTCATATGAAAGAAACAAAATTTGAAAAAAAAAACCACGTGATTAGTTATATACTTAGAGCAATGATCCTTAGGCAGAAGTAGACGAGCAGCCAAATCAAGAAGATTAGCACCAGCATGAGCGTATACCAAAGAGCCATATCTCTTAGGCCGTCTCTCTCCGTACTATCAAAATTATCATCAATCCGATCATATTCTTCTGAAGATTTTTCAATAAAATCTTCATTGTTCCAAAAGTAGTTAGGTTGACCGTACATAGGAGCCATCTTGTCAATAGCTATATATCTATAACATCTCTTATAACCGTTTATTTAAAAACGGCTGAGTTGTCACCGTTAGTTCCCACTCACTGTAATTTGACTAAACAAATTAAAAGAGTGATACTGGTTTTTTTAAACACTTCTTGCACTGAACACTTGTTTTTACATTTTTGTTGTAACTCACTAAAACATGGCACCTTGTACACGGAACTATGAGATAATGTTTAAAAATGTACGAGTTTCGGGGATATCTATATCAGTTTGACAAGTTGACAAGATCTATCTAGAGATTAGTCCTCTCCAGTTTTATACAATCGATTTCGAAATTGAACACAGCCACTATTTCACTCGAGAAAACAATATTGCCTTTGACATGTTACCGTATTTTTTTAACTCGGTCGCCATTACTATTAATGAAGTAAATAAGACCTTTCCTATTTGGCAATACGATAACTTTTCAAAAGTAATATGGTTCTACCTAGTAGAATAAAGGCCCAGGTGATCTGGTGACATTTAATACGGTCGTAACGATCTAATAATTCAAGTTAAATAAGATAACACTGAAAACTTAAGTCAAAGTGATTAATATAATATTTTAGATTTCCCCATTGTTTTTTAAGTAATATCATTAATCATTAAAAACTAAAAAAATAGACACCGTCAATGTTTATGTCTCTTTCTTTGACCTACATTCACGTTAAACCAAAGCAACAAAAAATTATGTCAACAAATTCTTGGATAGATACAAAATTATGTAAGCAACTTAAAAGGTTAAAATAACCCCGGCATTTTAACGTAAGTTTCCAAGTTAAAGTCTCGGGAAAAACCTTAAATAAATGCGTGCGTACAGGACACAAGCACTTTCTTTGGTACTGATATCTGATTCGATGGAGTTATCTTAATCTCGAACGAATAATTCTAGTGATAGCAATTATTTCATGCATTCTTTTACCAATGAAAACAATATTTTTCAATTAATACTAGATGAAGAATGAGCAAGGGTAAAAATCAAAATAAATGTACATAAAGACGCTATTTAAATGTCACTTAAATGATGACTAACTTACAATTTCTTTACAAAAATGTATGTGTTTGACGTCAATCGACAGTTTCGTTACGGTAAAAAATGTCTCTTTAACTGGACATTTATTTTGGTTTATACCCGCAAGGAAAGTATATTAACATATTTTACCTAAATATGAAATCTTCAGGTACATAATCATGAAAGACATGACCAGTAATGTGAAGAAGATAGACAAGTAAATAGCAGTGCCCAGAGACATAGTTGATTCAGCTGCGATGCTATCTGGATTATTTGGTTGTTCAACAACGTTCACCAAATTGGTAAATTCTTCTTCAAATTCAAAACGAGGAACCATTTTGTATATTATATCACTGATCCAAGCACCCTTTGTTTTTTCTTTAATATGTTCAACTGCTTCAAATATTGAAGCACCGACAGAGTCGCTATTTTTATTGGAACTATTAGAAATGTTTTCTTTAAAAACAAATCAAAGTTCCTTTTCGTTTGTTAATTAAATGTTTTTAGCACTTGAACTTGATAGTTGAACTCCTTTTTACTGCACTTTGAATATTAGTTTTAATTGTCTATTTTTTCCTCTTCTAAATCGTATTTACATTATGAATCGTCAGGTTTCCAACCAATGATAGTTCATACTGCGAAATATTTAAAATCGCGACCTTTTCGTATTATTATAGATATTTAGAAAATGTGCAGAATTTTATTCTCTATCAGCAGATTTTTAGTAAAAATATCAACTGTTATTGCTTGCACAGTTTCATCTAAAGTTATCTTTGAGTTGATATCGTGACAGGACCGTATTGACACGTAGAGATTTATAAGAACGATCGTCTTTTGATACCTTTATTGAAAATGTTTGAATAGCCGATTTAAATGGTAAACACGCATGGGTAAAATATATTTCCTAGATAATCAGCATAACCACCTAGTACTGAAATAACCATACCCTCTAAGTAAATATTTACCCAGTATATAACGGATAAAACGGGTATGTATAATCGACAAACTGGAAACGTATCGAACCTAACCCACCATAGAACTGTGTCACAGTGACATTATAAAACAATATAATTTGACACTTCCTACCGTCCATTTATAACGTCACCGTGACACAGTTCTATGTATCTAGGATTCATTTCGCCAATTACGTACATTTAGGTACTTACCCAAATATTTGCCTATTATGTCTGTAATGGAATTCGATACCTAGTGAAAAATATAGCAAAAAGTCTGCATGTATGTTTTTGCAATTTCAGAATATTAGGCGCTAAAAGTCAAACCACAATCGGCCAAGAAAGCGGTCTACCAGTTTCTAATTATCGCTAAGGTTGACACTTGTCACTGTCATAATATTATTGCAAGGGAAAATCGAACTTGTTGTATCATGACGTGCAAATGAACTTCAACCGTAGGTGGTAGTCCATGTGTTTGGCCGACTATCCCATTATTGTTTGGGGTCGACTCTCCATAACATTCTTATGGCAAGCAGAAGGCAAACAAGCTCGCAGGGCACCTGATGGTATGTAGGGTATAAGAACCGAAGGCATTGCCAATCTTAAGACCGCAATGCTAAGACTGCCAATGCGTTGCCAACAACTAAGAACAACTATGGAATGCCTCTCATAGTCATTTTACACGTTTTTAGTGCTGGTCTTGCTTACGCGTCAGCGGGACCAGCATTACGCATTGTAGCACTATTTTTTTGATAACTACTAAGATTATTAAAAAATCTATGGGTAGAACAATCTAAATGCTCTCATTTGTTTCCAAAAAAATTCACAGTATATTTTGGGAAGATTTCTAAACCTCTGGGAATGTTCTGCAACATGCACATTCCCAATTTGCGTTTGTAGATATTCCCTTTATTAATTTCGATTTGAATTTGAACTCGCATTGGCATTTTTGGGTCGCATAGCACCGCCTACCATATTTGCTAGTCTGTTTTGATCATTCATTCAATCTCCATCAGGTACAATTATGACGATATTTATTAACTTTACCTAACTTAACGGTACGAACTTTAAACATATTGATGTTAGTTCTTGTATTTATTATGATTTGCCGATATTACTTGTCATACCTATATATATTTCCTTTTACGCGTATCCTTTATGTATTGGAATGTTATAGTTTCTACGTTGTTGGATCATTATCAGTTCTTAATTATTTCTTGTGATAGATTAAGTTATAAATAAATATAGTGAATTTCTTCATAATGAACATAATTATTGTTCATTATTATAATCATTGATTATTATCAATCGATCTTTTAAAACAGATTGCATTATTTAAATTTGTATTTTTGACGTTTGGAAGATGATACGATTCAGGAATTACTTTTAAAGCTGTTACTTATCAGTAAAAATATAAAATTCTAAGTAAAAGTTATATGGATTTTGTTTACTATGCTTTAAATCGAAGTAATGGTGTGACATGACTCAAGTCAGATGAAAATTACAAGATTACCAGACTGAATAAAACAAAGCAAGATGCAGAAATGTAAAACGTTATCGGTCAAAGGAGTTCAATGATATCCAATAGATTGCACCAACAATCCATGTAGACCACAGCCTATGGCTCCAAGAGAGACATAATTTGAAACAAATGGAAAACATCAGGATCGAGACAGATAATGACGAAAAACAAATGAAGGTATAGGAAAGAAAAAGATCAAGCCGCAGTAGCAACAGAGAGAGATTAAGAAGAGCATAAGATAGACCGCTGATCATGCTCAGTGGCATACCATAGGAAAGGCCTATGTCCAACTAAGCAGTGGACTAGTATAGACTGACGATGATGATAATGGCACTTTTTGCATGAGTTGCTGTCATGCAAAAAGTGCCAATCACGCAAAATTATTTTCAATTTTTCTTCATTGAATTAATTGCTAGGTGTAATTGTTAGTAGTTTAATAACTACTAGACGGTAACCTATTGCAAGGCCGAAATTTAGTTTTACGACTTATTCATTTGCCAATTTTTTTAAGTGTAGCCAAATTAGTTAGGAATGCATTTGTTCCTTAATCGTTAATTTTCAAGACTTTTCAAAAAATTACTTGCAAACCCTGCAAGGTCAGGTAAGGTTTGTTTAATAACAATCCTGAAAAATCAAACGATTTGAGACAAAAATGCAATTTTAACTTACGAAAATTTAGCTCTCTGAGTGTGGTGGTAAAACAAAGACAACATACAAACAATTAGAACATAACCTAAGTACACTTCAAGGTGCTTGGTACTGGTTGAACGTCCTTTGCGATTTTCTGGCATATCTTTATACATACTAAGAAACTTTCATACAAAGGCAAGAAATAATCAATATAATAAACTTTAGTAATCAGTAAACGCAGACATTAAAAATTTCAAAACAAATATCAATACAAAAGAACTTACAGGATCTAGCCACAGAGATCGCCATTAGGAGCAGCATGAAGAAAATTATCCAAAAGAAAAAACTCGAGGACGTATAATAACTCATTTCGATTCACACAATGTAACAGTTATAAGAGGTATTAAAAAATGATTCGCGACACAAAAAAATAGTATTATCTACTTTCGATTCGATTTTATCAGTTTGGTCGATAAATAGGTCATTATCTGATAATTTTGCTGGCATTTGCAGCAAATTGATTTCCTCAGTGTAATTAAGTACGATAAAAGTTCAACAAAACAAGTTTTTTTTAGTCCTTTTGTGAAATTTGCATTTTGTTAGTCTATTTGGTAGTGAACCTAGCTACGAAGCTAGCGGTCCCAGGTTCGATTCCCCTTATGAGCAAATAATGTGCCATAAGAGCAAAGATGTTTTCTGAGTCTTGCATGTTTTATTATTTATTATTACCTATTATATATTTAACCTTTATTGCACAAAAAAAAGGACAAATTACGGACTTAATGCCTAATGGCATTCTCAACCAGTCAACCAAATAATCATACAGAAACTAACAAAAGCGGTGCACAGAAAAAGAAAGACAGAAAACAACGCAAAGAATATATTTACAAAATAATAATATTTCACGCAAAAAGTACTCAAGTAGTCAATTTAAATTAATTAATTTGCGTATGTTAATTTTAATTTAAATACGTTTAGTTCTAATTTTTAATTATGTTAATGTTGAATTCTGTAAATATTATGTTTATTTTATGTTTGCAAACACGAAACTAGTAAGTAGTTTTTATTTTCTATGTATTTAAATATATATTTTTTTACTAGCTTCTGCCTGCAACTTCGTCTGCGTGGACTTCAGAATTTGATGAAGGATATATAAAGTGAGTTTGTCCTATCCGAACCGAAAACTAAATATAGCGCTGTATAGGGAGAATCGCTTAACCACCCAGTGATTTTGACCACACCAAGGCAACACTTCGATAAAGAGTTTTAAATCAGAGCTGGTACCATCATGGCCGCCATCTTGAATTCCGAATCTAACATCTTTTTCGAATTCGCTATCCGCGAAAACATGAGCAACGATACCCATGATCGCTTTTTCGAAGAACATCATGGCCGCCATCTTGAATCCGAATTTCACATCATTTTCGAAATTGCCATCCCCGAAAACATGAAACACGAAAATTATCCATGACGGCTTTTTCGATAAACATTATGGCCGCCATCTTGAATTCCGAATCTGACGTCATTTTCGAATTCGCTATCCGCGGAAAACATGAGAAACGATACCCATGACGGCTTATTCGAAAAAGCATCTTGGCCGCCATCTTGATTTCCGATTCTGACATCATTTTCAAAATTGCCATCCCCGAAAACATGAAACACGATACCCGCATGACATTTTTTTCGAACAACATCATGGCCGCCATCTTGAATTCCGAATCTGACATCATTTTCGTATTCGCCATCCCCGAAAACATGAAACACGATAATTACCCATGACACTTTTTTCGATAAACATCATGGCCACCATCTTCAAATCCGAATCTGACATCATTTTCGAAAACATGAGAAACGATACCCATGACGGCTTTTTCGAAAAACATCATCGCCGCCATCTTGAATTCCGAATCTGACATCGTTTTCGAAATCGCCATCCCAGAAACGATTTTTCCGAAAAACAGCATGGCCGCCATCTTTAATTCCGAATCAGACATCGTTTTCGAAATTCCCATCCCCGAAAACATGAGAAACGATGCCCTCACAGTGTTTCGGAAAACATCAAACTGATTCAGGACGACCTTTTTTTACAGGCGTTTTTCAAGCTCCTCCTCCTCTTGTCTTGGGGCTAAGTTTTTATGGTCTACTGTATTTTTGTATTTTTGTATTTACAAACAAAAAATATGGCTTTCGCCGATTTTGGAAGGGATTTTGGTCATTTTGATTTAGAAATATGGTTTTGGGCGATTTTGAAATAGCCACCCCTAAGGAGGTGAAATTTAGTTTGTAAGAGAGTTCGGTCATTTTCGAAATAAGAAACGGTGGGGGTTGCTTTTTTAGGCTAACTGGATTACCTATAAGTAAAAAATATAACTAGGAGATTTTCGGGGTGGATTTTAATTTCTTGAACTTGAAAAACTTGTTTTTTATTTTCAATGGAAATAAAAAACAAGTTTTTAAACGTTGCCGTAGCGTGAAAACCGGGGTGAAAGTTTAAATATGAGTTTGGTCTTTTTTGGGTCGGGTACAGTTAAAGTCATACGTTCCCTAGGCGTCAAAAAATATCTATACGACCCTACGCCACAGATAATAAGGCCTATGTATATACTATACTCACCGGCAAAAATATCCGCCCTCCCGTCTTTTGTCCGTACAATTGCTAACAAATATAACTTCTTAAATCAGAGAGTAACTTCAAAAATACTGAACCAATTTCGATGTATCGTTTAGTGTTTTGTTGCTAACTAACTTAGGTCCCAAATGGCCAACAAATATATTTTTTAAATTGTCGTGGTTCTTTTTATGGAACCCAAAAGATCCATGAATTTAAAAGTCGTACAAAACAATAATTTACTATGAACGGATAATTCATGGATCTTTTGGGCTCCTTAGGAAAGAACCACGACAATTTAATAAATATATTTGTTGGCCATTTGGGACCTAGGTTAATTAGCAACAAAACGCTAAAAGGTACATCGAATTTGGTTCAGTATTTTTAAAGTTACTCTCTGATTTAAGAAGTTATATTTGTTAGCAATTGTACGGGCTAAAGACGGGCGGGCGGATATTTTTGCCGGTGAGTGTATATTTGGCGCGAATGGCCGCATAGATATTAATGCCTTTGACTGTACATAAATGTTAACATATTGAGTCACGTAAACCTGAAAATATGCGTACACCTTCGTTTTATGTTCTATGTAATAATAGTGACTTTAATTTAAGTTCCAATAACTATTAAGTATTAAAATACAACATTTATGAATGTGGAAGAAGCGAAAGAGATTTGTCAGGATCGTAGCAGGTGGAAAGAAGTGGTCTCTACCTGCCTACCCCACTAAGAAGCAGGCGTGATTTAATGTATGTATGTACGTATTTATTAAGGTTTCACAGACCTTCAAGACATAAAATCACATGGCCGACCTAGATGCGTTAATAAGGAAAAGGAAGCCGATTTAATGATGAGGACGCTAAGTATGCCGACTAATAGACGTGCTTGTTACGACAGTCTAATTAAAAGTGAAGATTTTGTCGATCTTGGTGAACTCCAAGATTTATATAGATTTTAATATTTTTGAATGAACTTTTGTATGTCTTTTACAAAGTGTTTTTTTTTAAATAATTTTTAACCAAACACTAAAGTTGCACTATTGAGTTCGTGATTACTAAATGTTTGCTGTCAAGGTAAAGAGCAGTAATTTAAATTGTGACCTTTTGCCTCGATGATGTTGCGTGAAACTAGTGATTCTTATCACGGCAAAAGTCATTTTCATTTTTTTTTCATGATCATAGTTTTTTTTTTACTTTTTAAAGTAAGATCATATAATACATATAAAACAGTATCTTTTAAATGAGCCTAAATTGGTCCAAATATAACGTCAAAAAAAACCTTTAATCGTCATTTGCCAAAAATGACAATTCTCAAGTTGCGGCTGTTTGGTTTCACACATTTAGAATGTGTCTAGATTCAGAATTTACACAAACACAGGTTCCGAAGGGAAATTGATAAGTCGTTATAAAATATTGATAACAGTTGCTCGGTCGATAGACAACTGATAAATTAATAAAAATATAATTTCCAACTGCATCATAATCTGTTTTTAATGTGTAGTACATTCTTCACGCTTTTATTATCTTTGTGATAACACAGTTTAGGTACACATTAACTTATTGTGTTGTTATTTGGTTTCTCTTTCTAATTCTTTTGAAAGCTTAGATAACAGTAATTAAACTGTTAATTGAGATAATACATTGAAATGTCATTTAGAATATCTACATCGAGACAATATATGGATGCTCGTTTTAACCTTACTACAAACAGGGACTTTGAATCTACCGTCAAGGCAATAAAGTTCAATTACGTTTGTTCGATAATGCCATTTTCAGTTTATGAAGATAGGAAACTAAACCTTATTCCATTGCAACAGAGTTCAAATTAAATTGCCTTGATTATGTACATTCTATTCCACACTGTCTAGGCAAGATGGATAACACTAACGAAAGCGATTTAGCGAGCGCTGACGACCTATCGATCTATCGATCTACAAAAAACCGGATCGATGAAAGCCTTCAAAATGTAGTGCTGAAGACGGATGGAAAATATAGTTGGATTAAAAGGAATTCGAATGAGAAAGTACTTAGCATAGTAAAAGAAAATAAAAGTCTATTGCAGATAATGGACGAGGAAAAATGTTTGGTCACCTGTTGCGTCACGACGAGGAGATTAAGATGATAATTGGGGATAAGGGAAAAGAGATAACGCTGAGTAATGATACGTTGACAGGTGTTTTGACTAAATAAAAGGTACGCTAAACTATGACATTACAACTTCCTAAATACTGCACTAAATGTATGGTAAAACCAATTATTTGTAACGTAAAGAACTGCGTTTATTTTTATTAAACAGACAAGGTTTCTGATTACCATTTATTATACTGTTAGTTTAAAAAGAGCAGGTCCATTTTTTTTTTTTTCATTTTTGTTTACTTTGTTATGATAGTTTCCAGTTATTCAATCCATACTACTAGACTCTAGTATCGTATAGTACTCTAGATACTAGAGTATATAGTAAAGTACAAAATGATTCATTAACATCGAACGTCAGTTGCGACGGTCAACTGCTGCTTCCTTTACATACTTACAATTCTGCCGTCGTCCTACCACAGAAGGCGGTTATGCTTAACTATTACTATGCAGTTAGACGCCTTCTTTGGTAGGACACACACTAAAGACTAACGGCTGCACTCAGAGTTAGTTAATGACGATTAAAGTCGTTCCCTAGTGAAGATTTGTTTGTAAAAGGAAATTAGGGAATATGCATGTTTCTTTTTACAGCTTCAATAAAAGCTGATTCATGTAACAAACAGATGAGATATATTTTTTTTAAATACCTATAAAAATAACCAAGATATAAGATACGGCAAGATATGGCTTATAAGCCAACAAAGATTTATTCCTATCTCTTTCTAGCAAAACAGAATTTTACGTGGAGTTTATATGGCCGAACTGCACAATGACGTCAACGGTGCACATCGGATCTCTCTGTCTATATAATTAGCAGTTTAAAATGCTTGTATCATCCGTATTTCTTGACCGATTTTAATTTTAATTTCACTTTTGGTGATCTCTTTTACGGTATTTTTATATTTTGTTGAGAAATGGGATTTAAAAAATCCATGCATATTACCTATTGTCTCTCAAAAGTGTTACTGTAGAAAGTATGTATGTGTGTAAACTCTTTACTGCACCAGAACCAATTACAAGTAAGTTCGTAGTCTTCGTACATAAACTTAACATTAACAAGTACAATAGCAAACTCACTCACTTAATTCCGTTTAACCTGGTTTAGGAAATAGTACGAGGATAGGCAAGATTACAAAGATATAAATACAAAGTAAATAAACCAATATTTCAAGAGCTAAATATCCATAAACTACATAAACATCAAAAACACGACTATAATTTTATGCAATTGTGGATGCAAAGTTTGTACTTTGCATAAACAATGAGAATATCACCTGAAGTAGAACTGAATATTGTTGCAATTATTATAAAAACACTTTTCGAAGTTCGTTTGGTTTTTTAGAAATTTACTCGAAAAGACTTACCAAAATATCGCACCATCACAAAATAAATAACCCAGAATAACACAATATTTAGTACCATAAAAATTAAAATGCCTCTTAGTTCGCTCATTTTTTTAAATGGCCACTTTCTGGCCACAGACAAAGGAAAATTTGACTTGCGTATTATAGAACTAATATGAAACTGGTCGTGCGGAGCAAAATTATTGGCAACATTATAGATTAAAAGATTAGCTATCAGTGGGGAAGTTGCCGATTTTGAACCTTATAATCAGTATTATAAAGTAATTGGTTAGAGATTATTTTTATCGAAGATAATTATAAGTATTGATTAAAAGACTATTCCCTTTGTTTGAATAGATCCTATCCATAAAAATGTAAATGAGAAAGTACAGTCGCGAGATTAAATTTGGTACCCACCTTAGGTCCAAAGTCAATCTGACATTCTACAACAATAAGGTTGAGTTTCCTATAAGTTACAAATGACTTGACATCTCTAATGACATTGATTACAAGCATATTTTTCTTGAAATGTGTCCCAAATTAACGCTCGTGACCGTACATCTGTTTGTTTGTTACGCTTTCATAGCTGAACTGCTAAACCGATTCGAATGAAATTTTGTAAGGAAATAGCTTGAGCCCCGTGAAAAAACATAGAATACTTTTTACAACGGAAAATTGGACAGTTCTCGAGGGAATAGCGATGAGCGACTACGCGGATGGAGTCGTATTTAAATAAGTTTTGGCTGATGATAGGTGGTATAAATAAGTGGTGGCAAACACTTGGTATTTTTTAAGGATGGTACTTATCTACCATCTTAACCGCCAGCACAGAATATATACTTAATAGGGTGGTGTCCTAAAAAAATCCAATTAGTCTTGCGTGACGTCACGCCGTGGCACACTTTGTACCACGTTGTGACGTCACGAGCCTCACTCCCAAACTTTGATGCGCGTTATATTTGTCAATTTTAATTGATATGATAATGCAAAAAATACGTGTTCAATATTTTTAATAATCTTACTGACGGAATAGTTAGATTTTTTTTTTCCCCTAGGACACGCCCCTGTTCATAACCCAAATTCGTTTCGCAATCAACTTAAAAAAATGCCGTTTAGCCCAGGCGTTCCATGACATGAATGAATTTTACTGTTGTAATAATCCTACCCACTGAATTTTTTAATATTTTTGAATATTGTATTGCTTAGTGTAAGTACCACAGAAGTTGTAGATAATTATTATATTTTTTATGAGAAAGAGGAGGCAGACGGGCAAGCCGGTCACCTGGGGCATGTTTTATAAAGCTACAAGTAACAATTTTACAGGTCTAAACTGGCAACACTGCTCAAATGGCTGGCCGTCATTGGTCGAGGTTGTGTCAAATGGAAACTTGTAACCTGTAAATTGTAATTTGTAGCTTTATAAAACAGGCCCCTGATGGTAAGTGATTGTCATGACCGTGACCCATAAACACCCACAACACTAGAGGATTCTGTGTATGAGTATATTATTGAACTAGTCACCAAGCAGCAGATTTCGCGATTGTGTTTTTGCGCGGAGGTAAGACAAACGGCGGAATTAATAGAAAAGGCACACTTTTTAAAATGAGATGCACAGCCATTTCAGAAAAAAATCCTACAGGCAACCTAACATTGAAACAATAGTGCATATATGCAGTGCACTCAAAAAAATGTGAGCTAACCAAGAGAGCTGATTTTCTCTTAATTGACATAAAATGAATACAAAAGTAATGATATTAGTTATATCAACCAAAGCTTATGGTAAGTTTAGTAACATTAGCAAGTTCTTTAGTGATTCAATATATATCTTAGTTGATGTATCAAACGTCTTGATAGGCTCGTGTAGAATCAAGACTACTGATGTGCTAAAGGAAACTTTCCAAAATTGCGGAGCATTTCATGTAGGAAAATTTCGGAAACTTCTCTCAATCTTGTATGGGGATTGAAACATTCCGTTTCTTAAATTTAAATTTCCTATATTTCTAGGGAAAGTTTCCGGAAATTTCTTAGAACTTTTCCAACGTTTTGGACGAGACGCCTATACAATAATCACAATCTTGTTAGAAACGACCGATTATTTTTTCAATGTACCATATTAATATAGACTTTACGCTAACGAACATCAGCGTGCGTAATTCTCAAGAAGTTACGTCTATAAAATGAAACAAGTGTGGCTAAAATGATGCATCATCATAAAACATAAGCAAAAGAAAACTAACAATTAAACATTTCGGAAAGACCAATTCCAGGGGAAATACGGTGACTGTTTAAAGGTTACAAATAGGATCCTATGAGTGAAAACTTACGCTGTCCGGCTGTTCGTCTGTCCGTTTGTACTACTTTTTTAAAGGGCTCTATATCTTTACCAGTACCTATACACAAATATTTTTGTAGTTTTGTATTTGTTTGAGTCTTGGATGTTTTGTATAGTATTCTGTCTATAAGTACCTATGTATGTTTATCGTTGTCTAGTACCCATAGTAAAGCCTAGAGCTTAATTAAAGACTAGGTCAATTTATGTGTGTGTTGTCCCTTGATATTTATTTATTCGATTTACCCTTAATAGGTAAATGGTTATTTTTTTAAATTGTAATGGTTATAAAACGTAAATATGAAAGGGTTGTAACACCAGAACACTTTGTATATATGAGTAATTTTAACCCTCCATTTAGTTTTCGGTAAAAACTTAAATACGGTTAGCTTAGGTTCGTTAATCAACTTATAATGGCCGAAATTAAATTATAATTCTACTTGATCTATATCTAGGTATACTTCGTTATTTATATTTATAAATAAATTATTGTATTGATGACGGTCAAGTTCTACGCGGAAGTCGTGGGCAAACACATTAACAATCTATACATAATCTAGTTGTTATCTTTAGATAACACAATTAATGAAACTACCACAAAACAGCCGTCAAGTATCCTTACATGGCAAATTAAATATTGAATGTACGTTAGCACTCAAATCAATGTTATTAATTATAATATCTATTTAAAAATATAATGTCATCCAAGAATGTAACCTTAAAAAGTAGGTAAATTATTCAACCGTCTGATTTACAAAACTAATCAATACTTAAACTAGAGACCCGCCCTCGCTTCGTATCGGTTTTTGTGATTTTTCTGTAACACCCGTACATAAACTAGAATTCATTATACACAAAAACCTTCCGTGAAAAAATATCTAACTTATAGTGAAAACCGCATAAAATATTGTTAAAAAGTTTTTGATATAATCACGAACATACATACAGACAGACGCGGCAGATAATTATGTAATAAAAACAAGACAGAAGCGCGTGGAGCTAACCCCATGTGCTTCTGTTTAGTCCACAAGAGTAAATCTTTAACCGAACAATGTCTTCGCGTGCTTATTTCATAAGTCCATGGTTATTGTTTAAAACTCGACATTGGCAACATACACTTTGTTAAAACAAGGAGTAAAATCCATTAGGTAATTAAAAATAAAAAACAAAATAAACTTACGTCGCTTAACACAACTACCAAAACAAAACCAAAACCAGAATAGATACAAACACATAAACAAAAACACTCCGCTCAACAATTTCGACACTATGTCCATCTCGAATATAGTCCGCAGCACTAATAAATTGTATACACTAATAAGTCTAATAACTCGATATTCTTATCTTATCCCAATACTATCTTGAGTCACATTTTTAAAAGTGCACGGTAGAATGGAACGACTGAGCGAGCGAGAACGCGGTGAGTGAATGAATGTTTCGTTGTTCGCCACTGGGGAATTCTGTGTCGGAAAAATAGGTGTGTTAAAAAATAAAGGTATTTAGTGACTTTATTAAACGTAAGTTTTATTTTTGTCCTGGCCAAGGAGGGATAGAACAGAACAATTTGTATCTGTTAATATTTGACACCATATTGATATGCCTATACGCTGTCCGTCCGTCCCTCTGTCCGTTCTTACTTTAAAGAGCTGTCTGTATCTTTTAAACCGTAATAGATATAGAGGTCTGTTTTGTCAGTTTTTTTTTTAAGAAAGTGATATAAAGTTGGTATGGGGATACAAGAAACGTTTTTTTCAACTTATTTTTATTCTTGTTGTATCGTTAAAACGGTAAACTATACAAGCGTTCAATTTCGTATGATAATAGTACAAACCCTGAAGTGGACTGGAACTTGCCAATTTTTATTCATCTAGTTGTGTAACGATTTTGCCAATATCAAGGGATAGGTCAATATTTTTTATAATTTGAATGAATTGGTCGGTACTTACGTTTATGCTGTATTATGAAACCACACAGTAGACCTATAAATACCACAAAAATCACAACAAATGCTACCGCTACTGTCACTGAAGCCAAATATTGATGGAGACTCCACATTTTATTAAAAAAATATCGTTAAGATATGTATTTTATCTTCACTTGCGATATGTAAACAATAAATAAATTAATTGAAAAAACTATACAATTAATTATCAAACCAAATATAATGGTATAAAAACCACAATAAACAAAAAATAAAATTAGATTTTTTTATAAATGAATCAGACCAAAGTTTAAAAAGTCACATGCGAAAGTAAGTACATGAGTAACGTCAAATAAAATTGCGTACTTATTTTAAGCAATTAAATTTAATAATGGATTAGATAAACGAGGTAGCGCATCGAACGCTATTGCAGTACTCACAAATAATTAAGTACCTACGCAATTGACCAATAGCAGATTAAAAAAAGCATAAGGCAGCCAATCGCAGCTCAGCAAAATTGACACGTATTTTACGTACCAAAGGCACCCGATAAAATGTTTACTACATATAGCGGGTGATATCATAATTTATTATTGCTGCTTCCGATTGGTCGAGAGATTTATAGTAGCTTTTTTATCGCAAGCAAATCTTTGCATTTTCAGTGCACCAAAATACTCAATTACATTCGCGAGTTGAATAATAAACGTGACAGTGGCGCCACTATCTACGTAAAAGTGTCACACCTGGTATAATAACATATTTCCATGATGATTCACCCCTTGGTTTTTTTTTCACTTGAACTGTCATTATGACCTACTGAATTATAGGCGAACGCAATAGTCACCTGCGATAGTCCTTATTTTTCTTTTTGTGGTCACTAACGTTCACCGAATGCAATGTATCTAGGCCAAGTCATCCTAATAGAATGATGCAACGTCAATAACGACGTATTTCCGTATGTTTGACGAGATTTCTATTGAATAATTGCTTAAAAATATTAATTAGTACTTACCAGCAGCTGAACGAAAAATCGCAATTAATGTAACTAATAACAAAAATATACTGATAAGAATCACAGGGACTATAACTTCTCCTGTTTTATTCATTATTTTATGTCGCGCTTGTATCACCTAGAATTATCTTCACTTATGATAAACAGATAATAATTTAATTAAAGTTTATAGGCTTGCGTGAACTGTCCACTACTTAATAATTAAAATACTTTATTTGTTACTCATAAAATAGAAAAAAGAACGTGTAAAATGTATAATACATATAGAACAACTGAACCGCATTCTGTTGAATCAAATCTATTTTAATGTGTAGATTAAAAATCATATCTTTGATAAGAAATGCCGTGAATCATTTTCATTAAAATAAGTTGCTTGCGCAATAATTAATAAGTCCGGTTTAGGCTTTATTTTAAACAATATAGAATCTAAACCTCTAGATAAGATAAAGATAAAGCAAAAATACAAAACATATGACTTGAATGAAATTTATAGATTTCTGAGAGCACTGCCGGCATTTCAGAAAAGAGTAGGCTCGTTTTTTAAAGGCTCGTTTTTTGATTACGAAATACAGACGACGAGAGCTGATATAAATGAAAAATGGATTAAAGACATTTGACAAAAGTTATAAGGCTTTGAAAAAGTTGACCATATTGTTGACTTGTACACATGTAAAGTTTTGTGGGATAGGGGCCTGGTGAACACTCCAGGAATCATTGTGACGATCGTTGGTGACCGTATATCAGCTGATACTAGTATGATGATGAATATGAAGTACATGAAGCAGGTACTTACGTCTCCGATAAATCACACAGAAACAAAATATTGCCAACAAAACTATGAAACACACTGCAGGCGACAAAATCGCTATAGTCAAAGTCGTAGGTGTATGCCAAATCATTGCTAGCGTGACATCAATAACACTCAAAATTATTAACACTTAATCGAATGCAATCAATTGTAAATTGAAAATATTTGTGCAGCTTTAAAGCAAATAAAAATATCAGTTAGGGAAACGTCTTACAGACTTTATTGGTGATTGAAGCAACTTTATAAATCACTAGGGTGAATGTGTACTGGTACAAGATATCAACAATAACTGGATAAAATAGTGTTTACACGTAGTAGATAATTTATAATCACTATTATGCTTGTAATGCAGTACCATTTGAAATTCATTGCGGACTCGATTCTAAATCAACTCACTAGAAATAAAATTTCAGTAGGTAAATATTACATTGACCGAGAGAGGCTAGAAACATTGAAAATGTGGTTTTGAAAAACGAAGGGGTAAATTACTCGGACGGTAAATAAATAAATGAAGAAGTACTTAATACTGTAAAAGAATAGAGAACTCCGCTAGAGCCGGTAGAAAACAGAGGAAGGAACATTGTAGGGCACTTGATACAACACCATAATTGTATAAAAAACATCATAGAAGAGAAAAATTAAGGCAAAGGAGGCAGAAAGTGACCTAGACGAAGTAACCTTGAGCTAGTGAAAGAAAAAGTTAAGGTCATGATGTTATTATGTAGTATCAAGATGGCAAGAACTTAGCAAATAATAGAAAGGCTGGTACTCCACTGACAAGAGAGTAGCTCTTAAGTTATGATGAGGAAGATGATCAGAAAATGATGTAACTCGTGACATTAATGAAATAACAAAATATGGAATGAAAGCAGCAGGATAGGCATTAAATACCGGTATAAACAAAATCATTAAGTAGAATTTGTTAGTGTCATCAACATTATCAGCACGTCTTTTGATCCCTTTCAACCGCCATCTCAGTAATCACTCCGTAGAATAACAAAAAATAACATTTTCTTAATAAACATTGACATGGGTCTACATTGGGATCCCTATTCGTCATTTATTTTGTCCTTATGCACGTTTGTCCGATTTATTTTGAAGCCATTTTTGTGTGTTGTTATAATACAACACTAACTTTTTTTTCGTCGGGGTGGAAAATGCTTTATGCATTCCCATGGAAGTGGTGGGGGATATGTGGGACTCACCCCGTCACCCCCTCTCAATACAACACTGAAAACCAGCTTATGGCAAACAATAAGTAATTCGGGCAAACGGTGACACCCCATTAACTTGCTAGGAGCAAATAATGAGTTTGTAAAGAAATATTACGTTACTGCAGAGACCGGGAAAATGGCTGTTGCGGGACGAGTAGAGTTAGCGTGACCGAGACGCAGTCGAGGTCGCGCTATATAAGAGTCCAGCAACCGCCCTTCCCGGCTGAGGCTTGTATAGTGCTTTTCTCCAACGATGCGATAAAATATGACACAATTGATAATAATATTAAAAAAACTCCCAAAATTTCTTTGAAAAGAAAGAACAGAAACGGGTACGATTTAGTATGACACTGAAATAAAATCACACATTTAAACGTAATAAATTTAATTAAAAATAAAATATAGTTTAAATTATAAAATTTATTAGTTATTACGCGATTTTATGTTTTTTCGGAAATTTATTTTGTTTATGAACGCAATGTGTATCAAACTATTTGATACACTTTTAAATACGCTGTAAACGCTGTTTTAAAATGTTTAACTTTTTTATTCTATGACATTTAAAAAGTAAAATAAACAAGGAAGAATTTTGATTGCAGGAGTGTTTGACTGTTTGGAGTTAATTATCCTAGTCCAAACATGGTTTTAAAAAGTAAAACACTAGGTACATAATGAAATTTCATACATTTTCGCGGCCGCTGCCGTTGGTAAATAATAACTTTTTTATTTTTATTTTGCCTGAACCTGGAACTCGGAACTTTGAGGGCGGATTTTGCAACAGTAAGGTTAACATTTCCGAGCATGTGGGAAAAATAAACTAGCGAAGAAGAACTGATAGACTCTGGTTTCCAATTAGTGAGAAAGTGACGAGTAAAATAGCTATGGTAGTGGTAATCTTTCCACTTTAGATACGGACACAATAAAGTACTTCAAAGAATATCATTTGAAAAGTAAGTCACGCTATTTAGAATTAATAAGACATTTTACAATACTGGACTTCTCGCACTTGGTAAAAGAAAACAGTTTTTGAAAGAATAAAAAATAGAATAACATCTCTTTAAATAACAACGATGAATGAAGTCTCCTGGTATTTGATTTCCTTACACATTAAAACGGTTATTGAATTTAATGCCACCTTAAATTCCCTGCTGTCACGTCCTACCTTGGCTAAGTAGAAAGTGGCCAAAGTGTTTATGAGTTTGTTAAACTAGGTGTAAGTTGTCCCGCTTGATTATGAGCGTAAGACAAAGATCCGTGTACATTTTTGCCGTCGAAATAGCTCGCTTCACCAATAGAGAGCTCTTTGGACCCTTTGGCCATCTATTCTAAGAGCAAAGTGCTATCTTCATTTTCAATAAATGTAGCATCCTCGAACAACTTAGTGATAACTGTAAAGAAAATTGATAACACACTTACCAATAATATACGTATAGTAAACACTCACTATCACCATGATTAATAAAAACAGCAACAAAATCATTCCTGCAGGAACCGTTGTAATAAGAATTAACAAAACAGTCTCATTCATACCACTTTGAACCGCTTTACATTAATATTTTTGTATTACTTTAATAACAATATATTATTATTACACAATTTTTCAGTGTAGAAACAGCTATCCGTAATGAGAATCAGCAATAAAATAGGTATTATATGTTTATCTTGCGGAAACTCAAATTAGCTAGATAAGATTATGATAGTCCGCGTTTTCATGTCAAAAGGGCGCATATGCAATCAAATATTGAAAGGATTAGATTTTCTTACCTTAATAATAAAGTCGCAAATGTCATAGCAGTTCTATTTACAGTGTATATTTTTTTAGAAAGGAATTAACAATAATAAAACGTATAATTATTGAAACCTCTTTGTTTACTTCAATTTAGCATCATATAAAAATATATTTTTGTGAACTAGTTTTATATTATTTGTTTTTTTTTAAATACACGTCAACAAAGATCACACATTTTTCGACTTTTCGACACATTTTGAGGCAGTGGAAAACAGCTTAAATATCTACCCACTAAAGTGTTTCCGAAACAGGTTCCACACAAATGATCGCGTGCCGTTTTAATATTTCATACAACAGGTAGGTAGGTATGTAACGTAATTATCAAATTACTAATTACCTGATACCTAGTTGTTTATTTGAAATGGATAACAGCAGTTTTAATTTAAAAGGAAGATATAAAAATACAGCAATACAATAATATAGATTGTTAACAAATCACGAATATTACTGAATTTTCCCACATCCAGTCAACCCGTAATCGGGCTGGTGCACACAGCTGATCAGGCCCAAACCCTCAAGCGCCGCAAATATTCGACATTATTAAATAATTACGAATTTGTGGCGCTTGCAGTGGAGACCTTGGTCAGCTGATATGAAAAGCTTTATTAATGCCCTCTCATCCCGGCTCATAGACTCCTCCGGAGAGCCTAGAGCTGGTGCTTACCTATCCCAAAGTTTAGTTCTTTTAATTGTTTTAATGTTGAATTCTGTAAATATTATAGTTATTTAATGAATAAATATTGTATAACTGAAGTTTTCATAATAGCTATTTTATCATATCCAATTCTATAAACTTCGCTGTGCCCCGGCATTGCTGATGTTTATGGGCGACGGTGACTGCTTACCATCAGGTGGTCCGTCTGCTCGTTTGCCTTTTACGGCTATAAAAAAAGATATTATGAATCTACCTAAACAATACAAAGCAAAAATAAAAATCGAAAATAAAACGAAAATCTGAGCCAGTGATGTTTTTACACTGCAGAAAGTAGAAAAATAACCGGCGCTATTTGTTGTGACATTGCTACTATTTACTCAAGTGCGTGTGTGTACTTATTTTCGTAATTGAATAAATTACGTGTATTTATACAAGTGGGACCGCCGTGTCATACTTTTGAATAACTTGATTCTGCAGCTAGCATATTTGGCGCAATGTTATTTTATTTAATCATTGATTTACGTAAGACAGATGAGGTGGAGGAATTTCGTCCCTTTACTTTCTCAACCTCGTATCTGATCGAATAGTTAGATAGGAAAGTAGTCTTTATTCTTTAGGAAACATGAGTGCTTTTCCTATCTATTCGATCAGATACGAGGTTGAGAAAGTAAAGGGACGATTTGTTTGATTAATATGCAGTGGTAGAGTTATTAACGCTGTGAATGAATTTTTTGTAAAAAGATAATATTAACAAAAGATGATTTGGCCAATTTTTGCTGTTCGTGTCAAGACTGCGTTTGGAAAAAGTTTAAAGATCGGACATTGTGTACAATCACTTTGATTGTCGCTCTGCATGAAGTTTTGTATGTACCCCGTATGACAGTAGTCATTATCCAATTGACTTTTGACTGGAGTGGGCGCGTTACATCAGTGCTTCTTTATTAAGTTAATAATGTATAATGTTATAGACTTACCGTGTTACATTGGTTAGATATTTTTTTATGAAGATTACTTATTCAAATTAGTTAATCAACATGACGAAAATGAATCTTTATTCATTAGTAGTTTAATGGATGTATTAAGAAGTTCGTTAGGCTGAAAATTTCTATACAAAACGCGGTGACGTTTCTCTCCCCTCCTAGTCCGATTTTTACGAGTTTTGAATATTGTAGAGTTGTAGACATTATGAAAAACTAGGTCTATTTTCCTTTTCAATAAAAAAAAAAATTGATGGTAAAAAACAGAAACGTACAAGCCTAGATTTTGATTATAACTACCTACAACGGATGTGTAATGATTTGCACAAAAACTCATGTAGGTACTCATTTTTATTTTGCATAAGAAACACAAATTGCATAATTTCTTTATCATTAATAAATGAACGATATAAATAATTAGTATGCATAACAACGAAATGCATAATTTCTCAAATCATAATATTCATAGGTTAATGCAAAACATTTGTAACGTTTTTGATTACTACTAACGTGGTCGGAGTTCTAACCTAACCTAACCTAACCTAACCTAACCTAACCTAACCTAACCTAACCTAGTAAGAAAAAAATACTTAAAATGCTATATACCTAACAAGAAAATTATCGTTATGATAAATAAGTATTATGTTATTTGGTATATCCTGAAATATTTACTGTTTTGGAAAATAACCATCGGTAAACCATCAGTAAACCATCGGTAAACCATCGGTAAACAATCGGTAAACCATCGGGGCCTACTTGTATAAGACGAAATGTTTAACATGCCACATGTTAGTACAGTGCAACGTGTCAAATATACTGTCAGTTGCGAGTGCAAGCGTGATAGCGATAGCCAGCCGAAAGCTATTAAGAAGCTGGGAATACTGTATAATTCAGACATATCCAAAGACATAATATTTGTTTAATTAAAGGAATTTAACCTTAAAACATTATCCATCCCAGTTTTTTTTACCTTGTAACTAAATACTTAAACAAATATGTCTTATGTCAACGCAGAACAAAATATAACCTCAAACACATTATGGTTAAGGTTCTGTTTTGTACCCTGTCAAATTACGCCTTTTAGAACGTGACAACTATAAATAAGTTCATATCTAAAGGGCCGGTTAGACGAGCAACATTTTCACAGCAATTTGTGGCCGGTAACTATACGCACCTTGCTCTAACATACGAAATAAGAGTAAGACAGCAATAGTTGCCAGCCACACATTGCCGTAAAAAGTTGATCGTGTACCAGACCCTTTATATCTCTAGAAAACCGACGAGTTCTACGTCTCACTTGCTTTCTTATCTATCTGTTTCACTTAATTTGTAGTGTATACGGGAGTAAAAAGTGCAGCAACATTTTGTATTGCAACCTTGTTAATTGCGTCAAAAATACAAAATATTTTATTAAGCAAGTTGCTTCTACAATAATGAATGTTCCAGAAATTATGTTGCATTCCTCATTGACACTATAATAAAAAATGAAAGACTTACTCCCGCAAAGAAGGCAGCAACGAAGCACCACACAAATCAACATAATCACAGCAAATACTCCAGGAAAAACTAACAACAAACCTCGCTCCATTACTAATAAAAAATATTATTAAAACTATTCCAAACCACAACAAAACCGCCAAAAAAACAACACAAAACCGCGATAATTAAAATGTCAAAGCCAAACGCGCCCTGCTAATTCAAAATTCAAACGTCACATTCTAATTTTGAATTTCATTTGGACGCGTAGACAATCCGTTCCAAAACGTGGTAATATCAAAAAAGAATCACATTTCACTGGTCGATATTTTGTGATCCACTTTTTTAGATAAGTTTATCTAATCTGTTATCGGCAAAACTTATTATGTGAGCTTGAAAAGTGCTGTTTGACGTCATAGCGTAGGCTTGCCCTAAAAAGGTAAATATGCCACAGGATAAACAGATTAAATAGCAATAGGAAAGTCTGTAAAAAAAAACGTGTGCGTCTCGGGACACCCGACAGAAGTGATAACTTAAACTAATCTAAGTTCAACTATACCCGCTCATATAAGAAGATATCACTTCAAAAAGTTCAAAATGGCGGCCATTTTTTTAAAATCTGATTTCGGGTTCGCATTTGTAGTCCCAAGTGGCCCTCAGATATCGATTTTCAAGACAATCGAACCAGTAACAAAAAAGTTCAAAATGGCCTCCACTTTTTTTAAATCTGAGTACGAGTTCTTATTTGTAGTCCCCATGGATCCTCAGATATCGATTTTCAAGGCAATCGAAGCAGTAACAAAAAAGTTCAAAATGGCGGCCACTTTTTTTAAATCTGAGTAAGAGTTATCATTTGTAGTCCCCATGGATCCTCAGATATCGATTTTCAAGACAATCGAACCAGTAACAAAAAAGTTCAAAATGGCGTCCACTTTTTTAAAATCTGATTACAGGTTCGCATTTGTAGTCCTAAGGGGCCCTCGGATATCGATTTTCAAGACAATCGAACCAGTAACAAAAAAGTTCAAAATGGCGGACACTTTTTTTAAATCCGAGTACGAGTTCGCATGTTATCCCGCGAAAGAGCATGTTTTACCGAACTGCCGTGCCCAAGAAGAAACCCTGAATTAACGCAGGCTATTTTTCATCCCGAAAAATTTGAAAGTTCCCGAGGGATAATCAGGGACCCTGATATTTATCGAAAAAGCCGTAATGGGTATCGTGTTTCATGTTTTCAGGGATGGCGAATTCGAAAATGATGTCACATTCGGAATTCAAGATGGCGGCACGATGTTGTTCGAAAAAGACGTCATGCGGGTATCGCGAGTCATGTTTTCGGGGATGGCAATTTCGAAAATGATGTCAGAATCGGAATTCAAGATGGCGGCCAAGATATTTTTCGAATAAGCCGTCATGGGTATCGTTTCTCATGTTTTCGTGGATAGCGAATTCGAAAATGATGTCAGATTCGGAATTCAAGATGGCGGCCATGATTTTTATCGAAAAAGCCGTCATGGGTATCGTGTTTCAAATTTTCGAGGATGGCGAATTCGAAAATGATGTCACATTCGGAATTCAAGATGGCGGCACGATGTTGTTCGAAAAAGACGTCATGCGGGTATCGCGAGTCATGTTTTCGGGGATGGCAATTTCGAAAATGATGTCAGAATCGGAATTCAAGATGGCGGCCAAGATATTTTTCGAATAAGCCGTCATGGGTATCGTTTCTCATGTTTTCGTGGATAGCGAATTCGAAAATGATGTCAGATTCGGAATTCAAGATGGCGGCCATGATGTTCTTCGAAACAGCGGTCATGGGTATCGTTTGTCATGTTTTCGCGGATAGCGAACTCGAAAATGATGTCAGATTCGGAATTCACGATGGCAGACATGATGTTTATCGAAAAAGCCGTCATGGGGTATCGTGTTTCATGTTTTCGTGGATAGCGAATTCGAAAATGATGTCAAATTCAGAATTCAATATGGCGGCCATGATGTTCTTCGAAACAGCGGTCATGGGTATCGTTTGTCATGTTTTCGCGGATAGCGAACTCGAAAATGATGTCAGATTCGTAATTCACGATGGCGGCCATGAGGTTTATCGAAAAAGCCGTCATGGAGTATCGTGTTTCATGTTTTCGGGGATTGCAAATTCGAAAATGATGTCAGATAAGGAATTAAAGATGGTGGCCATGATGTTTTTAGAAAAAGCCGACATGGGTATCGTGTTTCATGTTTTCGGGGATGGTAATTTCGAAAATGATATCAAATTTGGAATTCAAGGTGGCGGCCATGATGGTTTTCGAAAAAGTCGTCATGTGTATTGTGTGTGCACAGACGGAAAAGAAAAGAAAATAAAAAATAGCTTAGCACGTATAATATAATAGCTTAGGTCTTGGAATAGAAGAAGGTAGTTTTTATTCCGAAAAAACATCTCATTCCTAATGGAAATCAATTAAAAGCTGTGAATTTGCTCAGAAGGCGACGCCAATTTGTATGGGCGAGTAACAAAATTAAAAAGGTGAAATCTCATCTACCCACGTGTGGTGTGTTTTTATTTTTGTTTACGTTTGTCATCTCGTAATCCTCTCAGTTTGTATTCATTGACGTGTGCGTACACAAAAGTGACTAAAGAAAGACACTTTTAGTTCTCCATATACGAACTAGATGGCGCTAGCTCTGATTTAAAACTCTGTATCGAACTGCTGCCTTGGTGTGGTCAAAATCACTGGGTAGTGAAGCGATTTTTCCTATACAACGCTATATTTCGTTTTCGGTTCGGATAGGACAAACTCATAATATTTATCCTTGTAAGATCAAATTCTGAAGTCCACGCAGATGAAGTCGCGGGCAGAAGCTAGTACATACATAAATGTGAACCTATGTATGTAGGTATATATATGGTTCTTGGTTTCCACAAATGAGGTTGTCTTTGTGAAATGATGCCATGGCGATGTATTTCCTCTCTTCTGTAATATGTACTTATTTAAGTATTTGTCAATTGTTTTTTCTCAAACATGCTCGGAAATAACGGTTTTCCAATTGAAACACATGGACGGAAAATGCCTCTTTTTACTCCTAGGAGTAAAAAAAACATATGAAAAGACTTTCCGTCCATGTCCATATTGTTTTTTAAAAGTGCTCTCTATTGCGTATAAAATAGAAGGGACCATTAAAAAATCCCGTACACCCAACTTGTGGGGGCGCAGTGAGGGGCGGCGGTGGCGGGCGGCTGCTCGATGTGCGTGAAACTATCTTAACTAATACTCGTATGACGCAAACAAACATGCTCTGCAAATTTGTCAAAGGCTTTTAAAAATACTTATTATCATGTATTTGTATAATTTCCTCGCATTGTTTGAGAAAAGAATTATGTATGCCTCGGCGGTAACTCCGAGGCCCCGCTGTTGCCCGGCCTGCTAACCTTCTCGTCAGGAAATCCCTTACTTTCCGCGCCTAGGCAACAATGTACTATTTCACGCTACTGGTCGGAAATGTGGCGAAAGAGGTTCACTAATGTTTGACCAAATCATCATTTGACAAACGTATCATTTTACAAACTTTCATTTCACAAAGAGATACTTCCCGCCGTATTATTTTCAAGTTTTTAGTGGTCGATATCCCCAACCTAACCTATTTAATAAGCTGATTTAATCTGTGCAATATGTAATGGTTTAAGCACAAACACGTTTTTGCGAAATGAAAGTTTGTAAAATGATACGTTTGTCAAACGTACTTTTGGTCAAATGAACGGACCCCGGCGAAAGATGGTCTGTTCTTGGTCCCCAAAACAATCAATAGTTGTACTTTGAATGATTAGGCCTTCTATGAATTGAAACTGGACAACTAAAACATAGTTGGTCCGTTCCATTGAGCAAGTCGACCAATCACATCGGTCCGCTGATCACTGATTCGACCAATCAGAACACGACTTGTGCTGCATATGAAATTAAATTGGCCAGTGAGAAGTCGTTTTATTTTTTAATAATATTCATCCTTTCACGGATAGGCAAAGGAATCAAATTCCAATACAGCCATATATATCCGTTTTTAGTTATCTGAAATATAGTTCTGGCACGGTCAGAGTCGTCAGTTTAAAAACGCCTTTGAATGACTGGCCAGTAAGAACGGTATCGTTAAAAAATAAAAGTAAAAATTGGCGGGACAGCGTAATTTTTTTAGTACGAGTAGTAATTTATTTTTATTTCCTCCCAGTAGTCATGAAAAGCACTAAATATGTTAAGCCTCGGCCGAAAGTGCAATAGATGGACTCGTACCAACTCGTCCATCTTTTGCTAACTTTCTAACCTCTACAACAATGTACTATTTGTCACTCGCCCAACGGTTAATTAGCAAACATCCTTTAATGGGATATGTTCGCATTTGTAATTGAAATAAAAGTTATTTCTGTAAATGTAATATTTCTTTAATGTATTTTTTTAAGTAGGTACCTACCTACAATAATGTGTTTAAATACATTGACACATCATTATGCACCTTTTGCTTTTTTAAACCAAGGAATTAAAATGTTAATAAAGTTATTTCTGTAAATGTAATATTTCTTTAATGTATTTTTTTAAGTAGGTACCTACCTACAATAATGTGTTTAAATACATTGACACATCATTATGCACCTTTTGCTTTTTTAAACCAAGGAATTAAAATGTGGAGTAGGTACAGTCACGAGCGTTAATTTGGGACCCATTTCAAGAAAAATATGCTTGAAGTCGTCAATGTCATTAGGGACGTCGAGTCGTTTGTAACTTTTAGAGTACTCAACCTTATTGTTGTAGAATGTCAGAGTCAGATTGACTTTGGACCTAAGGTGGGTACCAAATTTAATCTCGTGACTGAATTTTGAGAAGATCTGGTTGCACATGAGAAACGCATCTTATTATTACCTAGTGACAAATTATATGACGCATTTCGACGAAAAGTATATTATTGGACGACGCTTTTGTCGTACTTCTGTAGTCAGAATACGATGATAAAGCCTCCATTGACTCCTACTGCAACTAGTGTTTAAGGCCACTAATGTATGTATGGGCGACTGATCCTACATTAAGCTTTTCTAGACGTCCGAGTTTACAGCGCCATCTATATTAGTAATAAGGAACTAACGTATCTGACTCGATGCTCCGCGATACTTCGCTACGAACGCACAAGAAATAGTACGGCTATTCGCCGCTAGAGGGCGTTGATAGATACCTTTCCTTATTATTATTATTTATTTATTGTAATGGCGTCTACAAGTTATGTAATTTTGCCAATGTCAAGTATATATAAGCAATAATGTACGGTGAATCGTCGTTGTCGTCGGCGTCTTCCAGTCCCAGTCGGCGCACCATTGAAGATGGCGGGCATCCACTTCAATGGCTTATTGGCTTGGAGTGTTCTTGACCGCTTGCTCATTCAGAATCAACTTTTCACTGATATTTTATTTGATGCATATTCTTCGTCAGTGTTGGAGGTTACTTCACAAAGTTGCCCTGAATTCGCGAACCAAAATCAACGATAAAGTAATTTACAAAAAATGAAATAAATAGACATATGTTTTCAAAATGACAGCTAGACAAGAACTCCATACCTTTCCTTGTATGTCGGTTATGGGCAATTTCCCGTCAATCTTGCTGAAATGTGTCAATTTCATCTGACTATTTTTACATTTAATATCATTCCAATTTTTTACTGCTATAAAAACTGTTATTATATTGAAATTAAAAATAGGTTCAGACTTAGATATGTTCATCACCCAGAAAACCGTTTCCTTTTTTTACCCCCGACGCAAAAAGCGGGGTGTTAAAAGTTTTTTTCACTGTGTGTGTGTATGTGTGTGTTCAGAATTGCGTGAGCGACAATTTTTTACCGGCGACACAAAAGATATCTAGTAGGTATGTATGTCTGTGCTGCTATAGCTCTGTCCCTTTCTCTCAACTTAAACAGAGCTGCTAGTGGGGTTTTATCTTTTTTATTGTTGTTTTATGAACGATTATTGTGTTGGTTTTACTAGAGAAGTATGACATAATTAGTCTCATCATTTTACAATAATATATTTTATTTTTCGTTTTTCTTCAGAGTTTGCAATCACACCGAATGTGACGCATGTATGTTTTACCGTTTTTACGATACAAGAAAACAAAAACACGTTGAAAAATTATTTTCTTGTATGGACACCCCTTTATTAATTTCACTTTCTTTATTTTTTTTATTTGTAAGTAAATCCTCCGTATTGACATCCATGTTCTGAGAAAAAACTCCCTAGCTATTACGGTTCAAAATACACATCTCTGTAAAGTAATTAGGTACGTACGGACGGACGGACAACGTTGGCATAATGATTGGGCCCCTTGGGCTTCCTTCGGTTACGGCACCCAAAAAAGTGACTTCAAACCTAGTGGCATTCCCTACCCGGGAATCTCTGGGCAAAGCAGAAAAAATGTTGTCGTGTGACGTAGTGATAAAATCATAAAAACAAATACTTACTTATAAATATACATCTCGAAATATACATTATCCCAAACAGCGCCAAATACAACAAATACGTGAACACAGGAATAAGCACTAAACACATAATCTCAAAAAACTCCGACGCCATTTTAAAAACTCACGTTCCTATTTCAAATTTTACATTCAAATTCAAATAGAACACTGCCACAGAGTAAATAACAATACAGAATGTAATATTTAGCAAGAGCATAGGTGACTGCGGTATCTAGCAAAGTAAATTAGTGATGTAACGGTATAGATAGGTGTAATACTTATGTGTAATAGAATTACCGTGTCTTACGTTGTTGATCGTTTAAATAACTATATAGAAACTACTTGAAAAATGTATTTTGTCGCGGGTTTTTCCGAATTGGAAGTGATAACAGTAACTTTTTACACCTCTTTTCGTCTTCTTTAACTTTTTAACCGACTTCGAAAAAGGAGCAGATTCTATGTTACACTGTATGTTTTTTTTTTTTATGTATGTTCACCGAGTTCACCGTCAATTGTGGACCGATTTAAAAAAATATTTTTTGTTTGATAAGAGTATGCTTCCGAGATGGTCCAATTGTCACCAAATTTGAATCTGATGATGATCCTTGAGGAATTGAGGGAACTCCTCAAATATTATAGGCATAAATTTCAGATTTCAGTACTTTTAGTAACAAGTGCTAGACTTGTTACTAAAAGTATCATTTGGTGAAGTGGAATGGAACTGATGATGAAGATTACAGATGGCCAACGGAACTCCTCAATGGTACCTATCTCAAGGGTGGCGATAAGATATCTTGATTAAGATAGTTGAGCGACTATAAACGAAGAACATATAATTGTTTAAATATGACTATGACTTTCCCGCGGCGTTGCTTGCGGCGAGCTTGAAATGTCTTAATGTTTCATATCACCTAGGAAGTGGGACTACATCACAGTTTATTATGATCACTAAAAAGTGTAAAATAACATAAATGTTTAATTTATGGCAAAATTAAGTTCTGTGCAAAACCCTGGCAAAAGTAATAATAAAGTATAAAAAAATGAAAAAACCGCTTTCAAAAACGAAAAAAATTACTTCTGTTAAAATGGTAGGTATACATGTATAAGTCAGTCCAACTGAAATCGGCGACTCACAATATTTTTAACCAAAAGCCGACTTCAGTTGGACTCTCTTGGATCTTCAGTTGGATCTTGTGAACCGTAATAAACAGACGTTATTTTTTTGAATATTTTTTGTTGCTGCGGATTTGCTTACATATAAAAACCGCCTCTAATAAAAAGAAGATAAAGAACTTTCCAATGTGTAACGAATTGTCCTCTGTCACTTATCATTATTAGGGCGGAATAGGGCTGGCTTGTTTATAATGTAGCCGTAATCAAGTAATAAAAATGTTTTAGGAAACTTCCTTATTATAACAATTTGGGATTAGCAATTTTTTTCACAATCGGTGAATTGTAACTCAAGAAAAAGGCCTCCCGAATCACTTGTATAAGATGTTATAATTACGCTAAAAAACTAACTATTTTTTTTGTTATTTGACGACGCGCTGGCCTAGTTGGCACTGTTGGCAGTGACCATGCCTACGAAGCTAGCGGTCCTGGGTTCTAACCCCTTGTTACTGATTCATGGATGTTTTCTATGTACCTACGTATTTAAGTATATATTTCTCTATATACGTAATTATATGGTTGTCTATTGCCCATAGTGCAAGCCTAGAGCTTAGTTTGGGACTAGGTCAATAATTGACCACGATATGTTTTTTTTTTATCAAGGGTCAATGTCACACCAATTATTGATATTGGGTGTGACATTGTCCCTTGATAAAAAAAAACATCGGATAAGTGGCCATTTATTAGTTGTATTATAGGGTTGCTGTTATTTGTGATATTATTAGTATTTATGTTGACGATTTCTGTAATTTTTATTGACATTAAAAAAAAACTATTATAACTATAGTTACGTTATTTATTACTCTCTGGTACCTATTTTGTTAATTTGTTTATCCTCTTGCATTGTCCTTGTTTATTCTACTCTAACTCATATGGGATAAGTTCGCCTATGTAGATTGATGCAATCATGTCTTCTAATTGTTTATGTACTTATAAGAGTTTACATACATAAAAGTGCATATAGAGAACTTAAGGCGTTCTACCAGTCGACTAAATACTGCACTCCAAATACTAAATTCTAAAATTCAAAGGAAATTTTTGCGTAAAGTCGCGATGCGCAATTAGTTTATCAAATAATCACATTTTAGTGTAGCTAATAGTTTTATCTTTCATGCGAACACAGCGTATTACGACAGTCCATTTTGGCCTTTATTGTAATAGTGTTAAAGTTTACTGTACCGAATTGGGACTAATCTCTTTTATTAATCAGATTAGTTAAATACCTTGAGAGTTTCCTACTGGGTCACATAATACAGTCCTGCCTACCATGCCCATAACAGACGTTTTTGATGAAGTTTAAGTTCTTATAACTCAGTCAAAAGAGAATGTAAATTTATGAAAAAATATATTATAATTATACATATATTCATCTTTGATTCTGTCGAACAGAATTTCAAAAAACCCACGGATATTTTTTTTTTTTTTCAAACATGACTATAAAACACAATATTGGATATAACTTTTTCATCTTGGCATCAATTGATATGGAAACTACATATCTTAATATTCTTCATCAATATATCTAATAAATCATCGAAGGTTTTTTTCTGAAGTGAAAAATATGGAAATAAAGGCCAAAAAACTAGGTACTTTCTAGGAATAAAAATGTCAAACTTTGATAGCATAAATCTCGATGTTAGTGACATGTACCTAAAATAAAAATTGAGATGGCAGCTAGTTTAGAACAGCAGTGTTAATACAAATAGGTTTTAACGACAACTGAAAGTTTAGAGGTTCAGATCGAAGGTCATCTGCCCATGGTAGCCCCTTAAGCACTTTTGAGAACCTAGGTGTATGAGGTACCGTGGAAACTGATAGGTACAGTCAACAGCATAAATAAGTGATCATTTATGTACCTTGTCGCTTTCAATCGTTTCACAATTTTGTATGACATTTCAAACACGACGTCAATACACCAGCATATATATGATCCAACATTGCGCTCAAAAATATCTCACACGCTCTTTTGTCTCTTGTAATAAAGACGTGTCAGATATTTTTGAGCCCAAACTTGAATAACCATCTTGAGCCCAAAATTATTGACTTTAGAATCTCGTCGTATCCAATTTGATATTGTATTACTTTTTAAATTCATTCACAGTTATATCCACTCCCCCTCACTTCTTGGTAGGATCTCATTTAAAGTTCCACGATGCACTGCACGTCATACAAAAACTTTAGTCATTCCATTTTCTTCCACGAATTATTATTCAAACTTACATTTTAATCGCTGTCTCAACTATTATAATAAGAATTTGTCTCATATAGATATTTTTAGTTCCAATAACAGAATATCATTTAAAAAGCTTATTGTGACTCATTTCTCAAAGAAATGCTGTTTAGTTAGTATTTCGTATTATTTCTATAGGTTATAGTCATCTTTATTACCAAGACTTGCAAACTTCTAAATTTTTCAATTTACTTCTACCGTTCCTTTATTCCAAATTCAAAAATTGTTATCACTGAAATCAGCGGTGGGCAACAGGCGGCCCGCGGACCTTCCTGGCTATTTTCTATGTAATCGGAATCCTTATTGACTATCGACAATGTGGTACCTTTTGTCTGTAAAATCATAAATTATTAACACGTGCGGCCCGCGTCAATTTCGTTAGCTACTATGTGGCCCTTGGCTGCTAAAAGGTTGCCGACCCCTGATTTAAGTTATGGCACCCCAGGTCTTATCATTAATTAATATTTATTATTTTATTTTATTTTATTGAAACAATAAATCCACAGCACAAATTACAGAAAAGGCTTATTGCAGACATAATTACAAATCTTGGGCCAATTACGGATTTTCATTATTTTAAACAAAAGCTTTAAAAATACACCAAACATTACGGAAACCTTAAATATGATAACGTTAAGTATTACACACAGTTAAATGTGAAATTAAAAATTGGAAGAAACTAATGTATCGTAAAACAAAAGAATTTAAGGGTGTTTCAAATTATTATTTGGTATTTGGAATCTACCTGTGTGTGGGTGTGAGTGTGTGAGTGTGAATGTGCGTGTGTGTGTGCTTGTGTGTGTGTCCTGCTTGTGCTTATTGCTCAGACAGTGCGCTAATGATGCTTTTTCTAAAGGTTTTTTTGCCTAGATGAAATGGGTCACATGATTTGAATTTCGTATTATATACTCGCAGTAAACGGCTTGACAGACAGTTGAAGCCATATTTCGTAAACATCGTTTATGTGTAAACATCTAACACATTGTGACTGTTTGATGCCTATATAAATTAAAAAATAAAATAAAACATTATTGCTGGTGACTATACTTCTTTAATGATGTTTAAATGGTGCGAGGCCGACCTGCGGGGTATTGGAACTAATTCGAGTTGAGATTTTTTTAAGTAATCTCCATAATCTGTTACAAAGAGACTTAACGACGTAAACACTAGGCTTTACGAAAATCAATAAAGTGCAAGAGCCTGGATGGAGTCTGCGTACTAGGACGTCCTGCTGGTCTGGTCTGGTTCCCTCACAGCAAAGCTGGATTTCAGGCAGCGCGCACGTGCGTCATTCAGTTTTTTAGATCCTTTTTAATACAGATCTAATTTAGCATCTGTTTCACGTGTGTACAAACAAGTCATTCTATCGGCACGGTGGATGAAAAAAAAATATTTTTTAAATTAAAATCGGGTAAGTGTCTTTATGCTTATTATTATTGGGACTGATTAGTTTATTTTATTATTAATGAAATATTACAAAAAACACTAAATAAATATAGATAATTCTACTTTATCCACGCACTACGATATGTCCTGTTTTTAAATCGCTTATACGAACAAGCCAAAAAGTTTATTTTAGAGACTCGTTATAACAATGCACCTTATTCGTGTAAATACTTTTGTCTAAGTCGTTTAATACCTTTTAGTAAACAGTTGCTTTTGTATTGCTTTTTATACGGTTGTTAAGGATTTTTAATGCTAAATATTGAGTAGTTACTCGACGTCACTGGGTATCGAGTCCACAAAGGACTTAGTTACTTTGTTTTTATTTCGGTATTTGGCCGTTTATACGGATACCAGAAAACACATAAAGCGGGATTTTGATTGAAATAATTTTTTTGAACGAATAAATAAATACTAGTTGTGACATTGTCTTTGTTAGTTTTATTTAAGTAAGTGGGGGTAAGGTGGAAGGAGTTGAGCAGTGTTATTTATTTAGCGACGTCAGTCGAAAATCAACAAATACTGTAACATCATGCTTTGCTTACCTACTGACTTGCAACAAAATGGGCTAATGGAGGATGTTTTTAGGAATAATAAATATGTTGTTCATCTAACACTGTTTTTCATCTTGCCCCCACTTACCGTTATAATATTATAAGTTTATAACTAATGATCGGCGACCGGTAGCAATTTTTCGACAAAAGTATAACATAGATATGATTCTATTTAAATTTCGTGCACAATTTAGATATTTTTAATATAATGTATGCAGTTTTACTATTGAGGTTTTATCATGTCTTAAATGATGAAATATCGGTATACAACTACGCAGCTCTCACATCTGTTGATGTAGAAAGGTCATTCTCTTTATATAAAACGATCCTCAATGTTAAAAGAAATCCATTGACAATTGTCAAACACAGGAAAAAAATATGATAATTTACTTTAACAAATTAAATTCAGTGAGTTGTTAATGACATAATTATGGTTTTATTTTTAACAAAACAGACTTATCCATATTAGTCATTACGTTTGACGATAAAGTGACATAAAATGCTACCGGTCGCCGATCATTAATTATAACTAGCCATGCCCCGCGACATTGACTGCGTAGAATAAGTAATTTTGCCATCCCACAGGAATAGTGATTTATATTTAGATAAAAGGCAGCCCATGTCCAATATATTAAGCTACCACTTTCAAGTTTCATCCAAATGAGGTGAGCCATTTTAGAATGAAAAAAAAACAAAAGTGTAAGCTAACACAAAAAAAAAATTTCGCGTTTGTAATACTGTACTATTATTAGTAAGCAGAATTCTTATTGCGAAAAATTTAATGTTATAATATATGGGTATGACGTTGTATTTTATCGACTATAGACAATAATATATATGCTCATGTACCACGACATGTTTGAGTTAGAAGAATGCGGCGGTCTCCTGTCCACGTCCATATTACTAAAGCTGTAAGAATTCTGTGCCTAAGATATGATCTTTGAAATTAAAAATTATCTCTCAATAGTTTGATAATTCAAACTATATCAAAGCGAAAAAAATTCGTCGGTCTTAAATAGGTTTCGAACCTACATCTCCTCTGGCTCTCCGGGCCGATGCAGGCGCATTACCGCTTATGCCACCAAGACCCTACTTAAGATCCACGAAATAAGTGCTCGCTTGCTTTTTCATACTCGGAGTTAGATAATGTTTATAATTTGATAATGTTGGAACTAAATGGTTGTTAATCATTTTCAGGAAGTGAAAAAAACTTCGCAGCTAAGTTATCGTGAATGAGGGAGGAAAATTAATTAAAAAGCAAAGAAAACTTTTCAGTAGACGTGAGAAATAATAATAATACATTGATGTTTGTGATAGTAATAAATAATAATTATTAATTGATAATAGTGATGGCCCGGGGTTGCATAAGAACTAAGATGTTTTAAGAGCTAATGGCGTATTAAACAATATTTTAAAGATATGTCCAAATATCATGCCGAATTGCCAGAAAACAGTCGTGCGGAAAATAAACCGCAAAGTGCGAATCGAACCATTCTTGTATTGCGGCCTCCCTTCCTTTTTTTGTTATAGTGATAAAAGAAATATACAATCTGGAGACATTTCAACTGACTATCGATAATAATTCATGAGCCCGCCGACAGACAGACAGACGGACAGCGAAGGCTTGGTAATAGAAGGAGGCCAATAGAGTACCCTTGAGACCCTTTAAGTTCAGAACACTAACAAAGGGTGCATGTTTTAGCAAGAATGCTATCTACCTACTACCTATCATACTCGTACATGCCCAGAGCTTAGTTTGGGGCTTAGTTATTTATTTTATTTTATTTAACTACTTTTATGGTCAACTAGCAATAATGATACTCGTTAGTAATGTGGATATGATAAAAATAACCCTGTTGACCCTATAACCCCGGGTCACCTTTTCAATATAATTATGATTGTGCCTGTCTGTGCTGTATGTTATTTTGTTTATCATGTAAGCAGCTTCTAGACCTTTACCTCGTAAGGCCCACGTCAAATTTCGTTAGTTCGAAAAAGAATCTTATGTCAGTTAACTAAAGTCAAAAGTCACTTTGACAGATGTCCTAAACTTAGGACCATCTTCTCCTTGCCCTTTATCCCAATCATCTGGGGTCAAAGCAAGTCTTTTGCTTCCACACATCCCTATTATCCGTCATCTCTACGTATACTCCCTTCTTTCTCTTATATCATTCTGCACACAATCCATCCATCTCTATTTGGGCTTTCCTCTTGCGTTTCTGTTCCACAGTCATACTTCATGTTTGTTCGTAATTGTAAATAAATGTTTAAATTCAATGTTAGTCTAATAGGTAGCTAAACTTACTGTTACTTGGTGCAAACTAGGGCTTCCAATCCCGCAGCCTATCTTCAATCTCGGAATCTGCGGGACTGAATATTTTCAATCCCGCGGGATCCCGGTATTTGCGGGATCCCGCATAGAAATTGATACTATTGATATAAGGTGGATGAAACAAAAGAAATAAAGATCAAAAATAAACAAATCCAAGAAAATTTTCAACATGGTTGAAAAAACGAATTAAAATTTTTATTAGTTCTGTGAGCATTCAGTTGAAATTATTTGCAAAAAAAACATAACATATCTAATGTGTCGTCTGCCAAACTATTGCCTTCCGCAAATCCCGCGGATCCCGCGCTCGTAATCCCGCAACAAGGGGACTCGAAAATAGCGCGGGATCTCGGAATACCGGGATCCCGATGTACCGGGATTGGAAGCCCTAGTACAAACGCATGCTAAGTTGCCCTGTAATTAGTGGTACAATCTGTCTTATTATAATTATTTAACTAGCTGTAAGTTGTTTCTGCTGTTGGTGATTTTGATGAATTAAATAAATTAATAAATAAGCACACTCGGTCACCTTCCGAAGCAACAAGTGACAGCACGCGACTTTACTCGTAAGCGACACATAATTTAATTATCGTTTGTGTAACAGTTACGAGTATTTAAGAGTTTAAACCGACACGATGTTGCGGATGACATGAATTATTCTTCTTTATCTTTCTTTATTTATTTTACATAGTATAAAATGAAGTCGCTCCCGCTGTCTGTTCGCTTAGATCTTTTAAATGACTCAACGGATTTTAATGTAGTTTTCAGCAATACATAGAGTGATTCAAGAGGAAGGTTAATTATGTATAATAAGTTCTGGATTATTTACGGGTGTTACAGAAAACTCGCATAAACCGAAGCGAAGCGAGGGCGGGTAGCTAGTTTATAAATTTAAAAACCTGTAAGTATTATTAATATTTATTTCTATTTTCCAGGCCCCGGAAAGTTCCTGTAGCCGATAGAAAAACTAAAGTAGCTGAAAAAAATAATAGAATAAAAGTATACCTACGCTCATAATCAATGAAAATTAGAATAGTTTTAAATTAATAACATTTGAATATACTGTTTCTGCATATTTTTTAATTCAGGTATAATATAAGTATTTTGTACTATTGCTGCAAGTTTCATACTCTTAGATTGTCGTTTGCTGCGACCAAGTTACTTGAAAGTAAAATAAATAGGAAAATGTCTAAATTTATTAATCAAAGTATTTTGTATAATGTTTTAGTCGAAAACGTTACCAAATCCAGTTTGGAAACAAAAGACGACGACCGGACTTTGAATATTATTTGCGTTTGTTTTGTAATTTGTTATAAATTGATATTTATGTATTTTTTATTTACTTATGCGGGGAAAGAACAGACATGCACAAAACAAACACGATATAAAAAAAAGGACATACATATATACCGTCGGTTAAATTCGCAATCCCCGTAAGTACATTTGCCTCAAGTTTACAGGAGACACAAAAAACAAAATTACAGCATGCAGTAGCAGGGAAGATTATCAACTTAATTTATTCATACTGGTAAAAAATAGTGAAATTAATATTGTCAGCTCAAAATGCCTAAAATATTTCTGAAACTATGAAATAAGGGAGTTACGAGTATTGCTATAAGGGTGAATTCACGAGACAGATATACACGGTTTTCTCTAACAAAAATGCCTTGGTAGTATTATACAAAATATTATTTTAGGATGAAAGGTACTGAAATAAAATGCAATTCGAAATTATAAAGTCATGTTTAGGGTTCCGTACCTCAAAAGGAAAAAACGGAACCCTTATAGGATTACTTTGTTGTCCGTCTGTCTGTTCGTCTGTCTGTCTGTCTGTCAAGACCCTTTATCTCAGGAACGCGTGGAGGTATCGGGTTGAAATTTAAACCATATACCCAAATCTATAGTTTCTTGAAGCTGTGAAAAAATCAAACTTCTAAGTTAACGTAAAAAAAAGATAAGGCCGTTTATGCAACAAAAAAACGTACATTTCGACACTCTCAAAGGAATCAAAATTTATAGGGTATTTTCCGTTGACCTAAAACTATGAAATTTGGCAAGTAATACCGCCTTATACTACAAGTTTAGGAAAAAATGTGAAAATCCATTTTTTTTAATTAAATCACAAAAAAACAGGGTCTTTATGCAAGGAACGGCGGCGGTGCATATTTTCAAAAGTGTCATGTGCGGAACCCTCGGTGGGCGAGTCCGACTCGCACTTGTCCGGTTTTTTATTATTACACAACATAATAGTTATATTACTTGGTAACATTGTTACAACTTGATCTTCTGCTTTCTTTCCTGATCGCATTGTTTTATAAGTTTGCATTGATTCGCAGTTACCTATATATGAAAAATATATGATTCAGATATTACACATAATAGGGTTTTTTTAAAGCTGTTTTTACAATTTCGACATAATCAGCAGGAACATTGAATTTCTTTTTTTGAGATCTGTCTTTCAATGACTGAAAAAAAATCAGGTTCCGTCTGTGTGTGCCTCTTCATTTTGCAAAAAAAAAGCCGAATTCTTGCTTTACTACTTAAATTCATTTTTTAACCTGCAACTACATCAATGCAATAACTTTATAACAAAATACAATAATGCATTGAAGCAAACAATTTAACTAATCAAAGCTGCTACATCTTTAAATATTGGGTTACTTTAAAACAAGAAACCACCTAAATGCATCCAAAACATTATACTCAAAATAACAAAAAACAAGACGGTACACAGTAAGTGAGGATTCTGGAGCTTATAGTTATGGTCAGAATAATGATATTAAGGTATTATTAAAATAAATTTAAAACCCCGTATCTCCGTAATAGAATGTCAACCAAAGCTCGTATATCCCTGCTGCCAAATTACTTTAATACAGAAAACCACGTATCTCCGTAATTAAATGTGAAGCAAAACTCGTAAGTATAATGCTGTCACAACACATCAACACTACGTAAATTTATACCTAACTTTTAATAGACATTAAAAATAGGAAAATCATTCAAAGAAACAAGCTTAGTTACCGAATATATTTGTTACACTTTTGAAAGTAATTAACTATTTAAAAAATCTGGTCAAACTCGCCAGACCTTGTCTAATTTAGCATTATTTACATGCCTAGTTAAATTCGCACCAAGATAAAGCTAATAAAAGCGGGTTTAAAAAGGAGTCCGGAATAAGCAAACGACATAAATAAAGAACAAAAGTGAATAAATACTTACTTTATAAAAAAAACCAGCATTTCGAATAGGCCATACAAAAACCCGCGTGCACTCTTTTTTAAGACAACATCTCGCACAGTACTGAGGAAGGTTGGGTTGGGGAGGGGAGTTACGAGACGCTGCTTTAACAAAATAGCGATTTAAGGATACGAGGTTTTCTGTTTATAGATTTTTTAAATAACGGTTTTGTTTGACGTTTGAATGTAATATATAGATCGATGCGTTTGGTGATTGGCTACACGATGATTCAATAGAAAAACGATTTTTCGCAAAAAATGGACATACGAGGTTTGCGTATATCAACCAGTTGCGCACCACACATACTGCGCAAAGAACGCATTTCAATTTATACGACTTTTATGCTTGTCCTGCCACAGCCAACATTCACTAACATACATCACAGTGGGGGCCAACACTCCATTGTGAACAGCCAATCGGGCATTTTGTGAAACGCCCCTTCTGCTCACAAACGAGTACAGGGCTACATTAATTTGTTTTCCCCCATTCACCCTGCTCTCGACATCTTTCTCACACTTACCATCTCTTGTAAACATACTTCCCAAGTACACATATTCGCTTACTTGCTTTACTAATTCACCATTTATATTTATCACGCATTCAATCTTCTCCTTGTCCTTCTCTATCACCATGTCCTTGGTCTTGGCAACATTTACCATCTCCTGCAACTCAAGTACCGATGGAGCAAGTATAACTTGGTCATCGGCATTTGATTAGCAACTCTTGCATACACAAACCGTTATCATATTCTTTCAAATCTCTCAAACAATCCATCTCAAACAGTCCATGAATAAATTGAACAGCCATGGTGAGGCAACACAGCCCTGTCTAACAAAAAGAACATAAAATTAAATAAATGTAGCCTGGGGCAATTTATATTCAAATTTATCATTTATATTTTATAAGTAGTGGGAGTGTCGTACAACGTACAAACAAACCATACAACCGGGCAACAAACAGCATGCTTTAGCATAAAAAAGATTTAGACTGCGTAATAGGGGTTCCAAATTTCAGAAGCATATTCTAAATAAGGGCGGACTAGTGACTTATAGAGCAACAGGTACCAATCGCTTTTTTCAGCGGCTTAGCCGATCGAAGGATGAAGCCAAGCATTAGGTTCTTAATAAATAAGAGAAGCCTAGGGAAAACCCTATCGTCGTCCTAATTAGGTAATCGTGTTAAATAACTAACATAATTTAAAGATATTTTTTGTAAATCATGTATGAAATTTTAATAAAGTAAATATAAAAATAAAAATATATATTTACCGTAGTCTTGTCAAAAAGTTCTAGCCTACAACTTACTTAAGTATTTTTATAATTTATTTTACTGCCTTCTGCAGCGTTATTGCTGCGAATATTGCTTTCCGTATTTTTCTGTATTTCCAGTTTTTTTTTAAAGTCGCAAGCAAATGATATTTTCATCATTCTATTATGTAATTATTTTTTTTTATTAATAAATAATTGGTGAACAAAGTGTTATTTTCGTTATACGTTACTATTATTACATTTGTAATCATTTTGTACCAATATTAAAAAAACATTAGTCATCTATAAGTATTTATAATTAACTCTATACATAATAAGTATACTTCTCGCTGTATAAGTCTTAAGCTTTAAGCTTTTATCGGGCCTGAATCTATTTATGTGAGAATGTCTTTGTTTAATTGTTACAAAAATAATATATTTTCTGGATTATCATAAGAACATTCTTCAAAATTGTATAATATTCGTTATTAAACTTTAGAGAATGAAAGAAAATTATGTCAAAATGGGTACTTTGTGATTGATAAATAAGCTTTAAAATGTTGTCTGTGTCTAACTGTTAAAACAATTGTAGTTGGATGCATAGTTTTACATAGTATATTTCAATGTTTTATGAAATAAATTAGTATTCTACTATATTTAATTTTATTATAGGAACCCACCGTTACAATACGAATGTATGTACGACCCCTTCCCAAAATAATGGGTACTTTTAGTTCTATTCACAGTAATGATAAAAAATTATATGACACAAAGTAAGAACGATATTATTTATTAATAAGAATAATAATGATAATATTATAAATACTTTTAAATTATATTTGTTGCTTATGCTAATCTCGTTTCCTACACTATATTTAAAATAGGGTTTAGTACAGTTGAAGGCATTAATACCTGTACAGCAATTGTCTTTTGTAATTAGGACATCCTGTGTCACTTTATTATTTGCCAAAGTAGAAACTAGCTGAACGTTGAGCGTTGGCAAGTAGTCGAGCGACATCACTTGACATATCTGGCGACTTCGCGCGACAGGTGTCAGCTACGACGTCGGCCGAAGTCCAGCGACTTCCCGAAAGTTCACCTTACAGATCTGATGACGTCGCGTGACAGGTGTCGGGTGCGCCAAATTGCGGCAATGCGCGATGTTGCTACACATGTCGTGCGAAGTTGCTCGACGTTGCGAGGGCAGCTACTGATACGCTTGACCTTGAAAAATGCATCGTGTAGTAAAAAGCACGATTTTCTGCCGCGGGCGACAAAATGCTCATAGCGCGAGCACTTGCACTGCACTTGCGCGAGCACTTGCACACACACGGTTAAATAAGTGTCTGTGTTTTATACACATTTTGTCACGCGATAAACGCAGACATATTAGGCCTCCAGCACGGCTAGCACATGTTGTCCGCGACTTGTTTGTCGCTCGGATCTCTCTTTCTATCTATCCTGTAACTATAGAGACGCACTGAGCGACAAGCGAGAAAATACAACTTGTGCTACCCGTGCAGATCGCGTCCGGACCTAGAATGCCTATCTATCTAAGGTGTCTACAGACCGCCTTATGGAATTCAAGAGCTAAACTAAAATTGGTTTTATAATCAAAGTCCCTTAAAACTTTTGTAGAGAACACTATATTAAAAAAGAATAATTGACCTTTAAAAGCTTTAAAGACCTTCACCTAAAGTAACATTTAATGAGGCAAAAATGCCCCCTTCTGTTTTTGATATTTCTTAAATGATCCCTTTTTCAGAGCTAATAAGTATCTCTTAAACGGCCCAACCGATTTTCATAAAACTTAGCTAAAAATCACCGCTAGAAAACCTGCTTTCAAATAAAAAAACTGCATCCAAATCGGTTCATTCGTTTAGGAGCTACGATGCCACAGACACATACACAGATAGACTCGTCAAACTTATACCACCCCTCTTTTTGGGTCGGGGGTTGAAAAGAAAAATACAGTAAGCAAACAAAAGTGTTAAGTACAGTCACGAGATTAAATTTGGTACCCATACTTTCGATTAGTATGTATTAAATTGCTATTGCTTGTTTAATAGACCAATTGGTAAAAAAAAACTTCATTTTCAGTTTTTTTTTTAATCATTATTAGGACTGGACTGAAATTTTCCAGTCAACCTGTTAAATATATTACTTAGCATATTAAATTTGATATAAAATACTTTTTATCGAATAAACAGCTAGGTGAAGGTCGTCTCCTTTTCGGATCCTTATATGAAAAAAAAACAATTTAAGTTGGACATATTTTTAACAACTTACAGAACAAAGGAAGTTCAGTTTCAGGAGTAGAAACGACCCATGCATTTAAAGCTCCAAGGTCAGAGGCACCCTGTATATTGGGATCCATAATGTTTTTGTCCGATATTTAAATTCCCTAAAAATCGTTAGTCATAAATGTCATAATGATTGTTTTTCAACGCACGTCGCCTTAATGCGAGTACCCTAACATTGTTTGTTCGAATATTTTTGCCCTAACGCTGATATATACCTGTAATTTATGTACTAATATACGAAAAGCATATTTAATAACCCTAATAGAGTTTTTTATAATATCATTAGTCTAACCTAACCTGACCTACTAAGGCCGCATTTCACCAAACTGGAATAAGACTAAGATAAAAATAAGGGTTTGACGGGAGGGGGAGTTGTTGGTCGAATATTGAATACCTATTGTTTGTTTGTTTAAAGAAAACGATGATGAATGATGGTGGTTGAAATAATTAAGTCTGCGCCGGGCGTCCAGTGGCGCCCACTTTAATGAGATATTGTGTTTTCTAATAAACTAAATTATTATCTTGAAATCTATGGGTGTTTTTAATGCCTCTATTTTATAACGAAACTTGCCCGAAATCGAAACACTGCATTGCGAGAAAGTTCAATTTTGATTTAAGGTTACTGACAGTGTAAAACATGCGTTTTGATTTAATTTATCGGTTCCGGTAACTTTCGGTGAGGGAAGATGCTCGATTAGAAAATGTCGTACGAGTACTTAGGAACTTTTCATACAACATACCTTCCCGCAATGGGGTTGGCAGAGACTATGGAACACCAGGCGCACCGGTCTAAACATAGATCTTTTTCTTCCTTTACATTCATCAACCTCTTAATGCACGTACAGTCAGCGTCATATACATATAACGTAACATTCAAAGTAGTGAAATACGCCAACATTGCCACCTAGGGTATCATTGCCCATAATGCCATTTACAAACAAATTCGTTAATGTGGAAAAAAACTTCTTCTTTATGCTAACATTATTTACTATGGTAGAAAATAAACTATATTTATGACAAAACTGCGGTTGGCATTCGTCTCTAAGTTCACTCAGTAGCTTGTTGCGACTCGTTGAAGGTGATGTGTGTTTTTGCGGGCAAATTTTTTGTCAGAAGTGCATGTCTACTATTCATCATGGCGTGACGCAGGTGAGCGTATCCAATTATATTTAATAAAATACACCTTGCAGAGTATTTTAGCTTAGGATTTAACATTCCAGGTTTTATATAACTAAAGTTATGATCATGGATAATGTTATCCGTTAATTTTTGAATGTGTTGCCGACAACTTTGCCCGATGTCGAAAGAGCGTCAGGGTTGTCACATTTCATAATTATTTTAGTGAGTAGTTAATACCAAAATGTACAAGTGACCTATAAGAAGTTATTTGGAGTTTGTTAAGTCTTTTTTAAATTTTATTATTATAATAAAAGTTAAACTTTAAAATTGCAGTGTTTTATTTTGTTAATTTTAATCTTTTATGTCCTAAAACTCGAAAATGAAAAAGAAAATTAAGCCTAATGTGACAACCCTAACATTTTGAATTCGCTTTTGGTGACTTGTATGGAAATTATCAGAAATGCCTAGATAACATTGCCCACTCATTTTTAAGCGAAAGTTAGGGTGATATCTACTCAACGATTAAAATAAACGGTATTATTTCCCTAATTATTTACCTTTTGCTCATCTCAACTGCGTAGGGGCTATATTTGGGTCGAAAATCATCAAGGGCAATTTTGGCTAAAAGTCCAGATAACATTGCCCGCCATTAAAATCGATAAAATCAGGGTTTAAATTAAGTCTTAGGACTAATTTTTCAACATGAATGGAAGCCCATGACCATATAGCTTCAGCAAACATTACAAAAAACATAGCTCTTATAGAAAATAAACGAAAAAAATGATTTTTTTCATAAAATTCGGCCAATGTTGGCATATTTCACGGTACTCAAATAGTTCGGTACACCTCGAACACCATACAATTAATATGGTATACCGAACTATTTGAGTACTTTGAATATTAAACTTTTCTAGTTCAATATTTCCTAATCTAATAATTGAATATGACATGTACAATATTTTTTTAAGAGCTATCCAATGATACTTGGACCTCATTCGATGTTATAATGTACGAAAATATATTTTAACTTTGCTTTTCTTATTTAAACGTTTTTTTTAAAGATATTATTTTACATCTTTGTTGGCGTAGTTAAAATGTAAAATTATTCCAAATTACAGCTTTGTATGATAAGAAGTGTAAGATTGTGTAATATTTGGGGGACCCAAATCTAAAAGCCATAGAGAAAAACCTTTGCTTTACTTGTACCCAAAAAAAAATTCAAGATTTTATATTTAGTTTAATTGTATTTTGCTAAATTACAGCTTTGTAGTACCAAGAGTGTCTTAGCTAGATCTCGGGCAGACACGGACAGACGGGCAGACGGACTTGAGAAAATAAAAGGGCCCTCGTCTGACTTTAGAACCCTATAAAGATTTTATTGAACATGATTTATGGAAAATACGCGATTATACGAAAATTGCGGATATAATTATATTTATTATGTTCCTAACTCAACCCTAACTCAAAGCCTACTTATTCTTTATTTTTTAATCGAGTCCAAAGTAGCCCCTCACGTAATTATTAAGAACTAGTTTTTGCCCGCGACTCCCTCCTCGCAGAAAAATAAAACAAAGTCTATGTTACTAAGGAATAATGAAACTTTCTAATGGTGAAAGAATTTTTGAAATCGGTCCAGTAGTAGGGTATTTGCCTAATTTTTTATTAGTATTTAAATTGAAGCTTTTTTACCTTCCGAATAGCCTAGTATAAGTAGTTTTTTAATATCTTTAAAAATAAGAAAGATATAAATGTTTAGAACTTGCTTTTAGACAGAGAGGAAAATATAGTAATATGACGTCATATTACTCAACCGCTATTATGAATTACACGCAAAACATCGTTTCGTGAGAAAGACATAGACAAAAAACTTTAAAAGGCAACTTTAAACTTCAAACTTTTTTATTTTATTACCAATTTCAAATTTGATTTTGAATTATTTTATCATACCACGTATATTGATATATTATCCAAATTAATATATGAAATTTAATATCAGGCAAATACCCTATTCTAATATTTCCTCTTTTTAATATTATTGTAGAAAAATACTCATTAATAATCTTTCCCGCCCAATTACATTTTAGCTCTATGATGTTCTTAAAATCAATAAAATCTAGGGGACTGGACGGAGTCTGCGTACTAGGATCTAGGGCATGCTCTCGGCCTGGTCTTCCTTCAAAATAATCCTAGATACAGGATCGCTAACACGTGCGTTCATCAGATTAATTTGATTTTTTTTGAAGGACAAATTGTGTACGCCACTCGTTTTTGGGTAAGCTTTTTTTATTATAATTACAATTAGGACTTTAGCAATTAGACTTTATGACTGCAACAATAAAAAATAAATCCTTAACATTATATTAATGCTACATTTTTATCCGGTCCGGTCTGATTTTTTTAATTGCTTGAATACAACCCAGTTATTTAGACGCATTATACTAAAGGTAATTTTTTTAAGCTTACTCGTGCAGTTTCTTCTGAGTATATTATTAAAATACAGTTAAGTAAACAATTGCTAATATAATGCTGCTTTAAATCAAGTTTTAACCAGTTCCCGTTAAAAGAATGAGCTGAAATTTGGAATAAATCCCTTACCCCGAAGACAATGCAATATTGTGGTATCTAAGAGCTGATCTGATGTTGGAGTCGGAAGGTGACGACAGGATGTCCACTACACTGAACGTAGACCAACCGTGTTGGGACTGGTCAGTTTGGTAATGAGCTGATGATGACGACCTTATTGTCGGTAGCAAAAGCAAAAGCTTTATATACCTAAATAATTTCATGACAGAAACCTGTTTTTCACTTTTGACACTAATACAATGGCGATCTTAGCCTAATTGTGCAAAATGTGGTTACAAAATACAACAACTACACACAAAAACAAGTAACAAGTTTTTAGAGTTTTTGGTAATTCTGTAGTTCTGACTAGACCACTCTGGGAATGAAGGCGTGAGTTTATGTATGTATGTATGATACAACAATATTGAGCAGCTGCTGCTGTTTTTTTTATTTGAAATTCTAATTGTTATTTTTTTAATAATTATAATCCTTGAAATTAGAATCCTTAGCTCTAAATTATTGCTGATAATTTTATTCTGTTGGTACTAAATAGTTCATTATTTTTTAGGAAGTGAAGTCAAATATTACTGCGGAGCGATCGGAAGGACAGAAAATAAAAAAAATAAAAAAAACAATAAATAGACGTAAGAAAACATAATTATTGATGTTTGTGTAAATCGTAGCGTACTTTGTTTTTTTTAACTTTTTAAGTGAAATTTTAATATACCTACAATATTTTAAAATCCACCAAAAATATACACCGAACTCTGCCAAAAAAACATTTGTAGTCGAAAAAGACGTGCATTTATTACGCAAAAATGCTATTAGTATTGCTGGAAGAGATCCATTAAAGGGATGAGTTCGCCTTTGTACATACTTTCTTATCTTCATTGTGTATTATTTTTGTATTTTGTGTTTTCATACAAATACTCTTTGTATGGTAAACTAGCGAAGACATAAATATAATATATATTAAAAATATATACCTACACCTGGGGCACTTTTTAAACAAGATTTAGTACCGCTGACTATTCTACTATTTTCCTAATTTATACTATAATTAAAACGAAATTGATCTCCGCTAATATAAGCGGAAAGATAGGTTGCGAAACTACTGGACCGATTTAAAAAATTCTTCCACCGTTAGAATCCTACATTATCCCTGATGAACATAGGCTACGGTTTATTTTTCTACGCGAACAGAGTCGCGGGCAACAGCTAAAATATTTCTGTCTGAAGAAATTATTAATAGACAATTAGAGCAGCAGGCTCCAACGGGATGTTCGTTCGCAAAAATCGCAGACCGTGAAATTTTTGGTGATTTGTCTACCTGAGACCCTCGACTTTATAAAAAGCCATGTTGCCGCACGCGCACGGTCCTTGTCATTCAGTCCCCCCCTCCGCCCCTTTTCTTGTTCGTCCTTTGTTTTCTTGCTGTGGCGGTGAACAATTATTTCAAGACACGACTGGCGTGCCTGCGTGCAATTATTGTGCCATAAGCCATGTATATAAAAAGTATATTTTCTTTGGCTTTTTCCACGATTTAAACTTACGTTGTTTCAATCGGTTTAAGTTGTTTCAATCAAACCACAAAACTGGTTGGCAACATCTGCTGATTGAATGTTTGGGATCTATACAATATATATTTGCACGTTATTATGCATTTTTAGTCAATGTCTTTTAACTTGGTTAGGTTAGGTTAGAACTGTAACCACATTAATAGTAAAGAAAGCCGTTAGAAATATTTATTTTTTAATTTATGAACATTAGGTATAGTTTTTGAATATTATATCAGAAGTCAGAATGCGGTCCGCAATTTTTGCAAACGGAACTTCACTGAGAGCCCGCTCTAAATGGTATTAAAAGCGTAATAAAGCAACTAGGATAATTCCAGTTTCCACAACAATAAAAAAATGAAAAAAATGTATTTTTGTGCAATAAAGATTAAATAATAAATAAATGAATAATTTGCTTACATTTTTGTTTATTTTTAGGGTTCCGTACCCAAAGGGTACCAACAGTACCCTATTACTAAACCTCCGGTTGCATATGCGCGTCCGAAACAGTTTCTTTTGCCGCTATAATAAAAAATAAAAAAACATGGGAGGGTCCGACTCAGCGGCCAATTTTTTTATCAACGATTAAACCACAAAAAATCGAGTACACATTACTTATGTTTGTCTTTTTTTTACATTGTACCCTTAAATTAATTTGTTTTTTCCAGGCCCTGAAAAGCGATAAAAACTACAAGATGATAAAAAAGCAAAAGTAAAAAAAACAAGATTTTTTTAAAATTAGTTTGAAATAACACTATCCTAATAACACTAACCTTGTTGTAATATTAAACGTTTATTTAATTCTAGTATTTTAAAGATTAAAAAAATATTAGGTATTTGAATTTGAAAACTGTTTTATCTAGTCATGATATTAGTAAGAACATACTTATACTGTTGTTTGTTGGTATCTACATACAAATAATATAACTTTTTAATTGTCTCTGTCAATTAAGAAAAGTATAAATTATGTCAAATTATAGTTCAGCCGAAGCTTTTCTGGATGTTATTGCGAGAACTGATAACGTCACTGATAAACACTACACGTTTTCATTTGGAAATGTTCTATTACTACTTTCATGCTTGCTCGATGCGTGCTGTCTTAAGTTATTCATTTTTATTTTATGTGATGGTTCCCCTTCTACTCCCCTTGTGGTGATTTTAACGATTTGTGACTTCTATTTTTATTTAAGTTATATTTATAATGAGTTTTTTTGGAGGCCGCATTTTTTATTTTAATAAAAATAAGTAGTAGTATATAGAGAATAAGATTTTTTATTATATAATTTTAATGGAAGCTGTATAAATAACTAAAAACAGACTTCACTGTCATATTATAAAGGTAATAGTTATATGGCTTAGTCTACATTTATATATTTTCTCACAAGAAGGATTATATAAGTCACCCTGTATTTTAGACTTAAAGTAATAGTCGTAGTAGTTTTTAGTAGTATGAATTTGATAGTCAGCTGCTTAAGTTTATCCTCGTCAGGCCCCCATACTGCAAATAGGGAGTTTTTTGTGAGTGGGACTTTGAATCCACCATCAAGGCAATAAAGTTCAAATACGTATGATGCCATTTTCAGTTTATGAAGGCAGGAAAATAAATCTTATTCTATTGCAACACAGTTCAAAGTAAATTGCCTTGATTGTGTATATCCTATTACACACTGGGCCTTACGAGAATTACATGACGTATCAGATCTCTGTCTAGGTTCACTATTATGTTGCATAAAATTAATTATCATAATTTCGTTTCGCATAGCAACCCTTGGAAGAATCATTATTTCGCAGAATGACTTTTCGCATAAATTTTCTTTGGGAGAATAGTACAGTGGCATAATGTTGATTACAATAATAGTCCTATAATCGAATAATCGTTTCAGCGAAATTTGTATCGCATACTATTTAGTAAGCATAAAATAAATAAAACAATTCTATTGTTTTTGAGTTCTGTGTTTAATTTTTAATCTTATTTATCCTACTCCACCGATTGCAATTTGGTCGTGGCAATAAAAATACAAAAAATAGAGTTATCATTTTTGTCCACTTAGGTATCCTAATGTTTAAGTTCTAACCTAACCTTCTTTTCTGGCACAGTTTCGTTTTTGTTGGTGTTGAAATTCTAACCTAACCTAACCTACATTTGTGACATAGTTTCGTTTCTGTTAGGGTCGCAGTTCTTACCTAGCTTAACCTAACCAACTTTTCTGACACAGTTTTGTTTCTGTTACTGTAGCAGTTCTAACCAACGACCGTTAGGGTTACAAAGGGTTAAACCCTTTTGAAAACCCCTTGAAGGGGTTACCGGACCGGTCCCTGGTTCTACCCTAACCTAACCTACTTTACCAATAGCAGTTCGTTTTTTCCTATTACCTTTTAGTTTTGTCCTATTCAATTTATCAAAAATGACTTATGTGTACAATATAAGTATATGTATTGCCATATCCAAAAACATATTGTTTTGTCCATAATTTATTTTGCCTCGCGGGTTCTTTATATTGTTTCACGTTATCCATACGACTTCTGTATGTCCATCCAAATGTTCCAATCGTCAATACTTGAAGTCCAACTTATTTTGCTGGGTTCTGGCGTCGTTTGATAGCACGCTCTCTGCTTGCTTCGATGGATATTTTGTTACTTATACATTTTTTTTATTTCTTAACTTCTTCGCTATATGTGGCTACGACTTTTATATTTTAAATTTACTTAAAATTACTCAATTGCTTCTATTCGCGAAAAAAAGCGAGTCTATTTTATTATTCCAATTTATAACTACTGTAACATACACCACTTATGTTTTCGTGATTTTGTTCACTATCCACTGTAAAGAGTTAATCGATGTACTTTGCATCTATATGTCGATCGTACAACCACCATTTGTTGCCTTTTGCAGTCTTTACGCTTGGTTAGTTCACGATGGGATTACTGAAGTTCAAAGTCTAAGTCAAAGTCAAATTTCCTTATTCGTCAGTGTAGGCCTAATATAATTATATAAGCCTAAATTGAAGAATAAAGAAATTTGCACCTATGAATGTCAAAAAGCATTACCACTGGTTCGAAAAATAAAACCATTTTCCCGACAACATTCTTAATTCATCCGGTAAGTGATTAAAAACTACAATGCTCATATTAAATATATTTCTTTTGTACATATATTACTAACTCGGCAACCACACGAGGCTTAATAGTGCCACTCCATGTCTTCCCGTGGATGTCGTAAGAGACGACTAAGGGAATAAAGGCTTGTAGTACTGTTAGGCGATGGGCTTGCAACCTGTCACTAATACGCTGGTAAACATGTTAGCCTAATTGTGCAAATTGTGGTTATAGAATTATCAACAAGTTTTTAGAGATGTTTGTAATTCTGTAGCTCTGCCTACCCCACTCTGGGAACGAAGGCGTGAGATTATGTATGTATGTATGCATATATTACTATGTAGTTAACCGCCTTCTTTGGAGTTATCACGGCAGATAGCGGTAATTACTTCCCCCAGGTAACCACATGTGTTCAGAATAAAAAAGCTATAACACAGTCAATAGACTCCATTTTTCTCGAAACATTAAGAGGACTGTCAGGAGTAGTGATGTGCCGTGGGATTATTCCCGGGAATGGGAATTTTCCCATGGGGAATATTCCCGGGAATATCCCTTTATTCCCAGGAATATTCCCAAAACAGGGGAATATTGCAATACAGATTGGGCAATTTTTTATTTTATTTAACTTAGTTAATAATGAATACTCAGCAGAATTAAATGACTTTAGCTAAAAACCTCGTATTATACCTACTAGATACACGTAATTCATGTTTTATATCATAAAATTTAAGCTTTTGTTTCGATCACAAAATCTCGTATATCGTAATCTCGTTTTGGATATATTGTATGAAAAACTAGGTCTGTACGTTGCGTTTTCTCTGCAAGAAATACTTTTTTGAAAAGGATAACGTATAGACCTAATTCTTCATAATAATATCTATGAAATATTCAAAAATCGTAAAAATCGGACTAGGTTTAAGATTCACAATACTCAAAACTTCAACATCAACATCTCCTAGCCGTATTCGGGCACCATTAGTGGACTCAAAAAGGGGCTAACACCCGTATTCACAAACAATACTTAAGGGATCCTTCACTGAGTAAACGCACTGCGTTCAATACAGCTTTGTGATTGGTCCTTTTTGACCGACCTTTTGTAAATGAGACGATTTAAGCCACCCTGTGCGTTCGTGAGCACTGTGAGACCTCATAGTGACGTTTGTGAATACAGGTGTAAGTGTCTTAAATAGGTATTTATATTTATAATACTTACATTTTTTTATTACTTTTGTAGCATTTCCAAAGAACACACAACAACAATAAAAAGGCAATTATAGGCACAATTACCAGTTTTATCCAGAAATAGTCTACTACCCCATCTTTTACAGGTACACTATCGGAATTAGACTCGGAACCCATTTTAAAAACAACAAAATAGGATAAATCGTTGGGATCTATCTATTTTGTAACGGACGGATTATTATCTTTCGGTTATTAGAATAAGCTTTTAATGCGTGATAGGCGGATAGGATTTTATCTAGTTAGAGCGAGGGTTGGATTGTGTTTAGGGTTCAGTAAAGTAAAATATGATAAATTAAAATTTCGAAAGAATAATATTTTTAACTATTATTTTTTTAAATTTTGTATTTGAAAAGATGAAACCAAAATAATTTTCATTATTTTATTTAAATTTATTATCATACATGGTGACCTAGAACTCAGCATAAGTATCGCACCATAAGAAAAACACCCTTAACATTTTTTACGGAATCATATTTGACTCTTTGGCTGCATAGATTATTATAGATTACGTATATCCTAATATTATCTATGATAGATTAAGAATATTAGTGGGATAAGTTCGACTTTGTACTTGTTATGTTTGTTATAATTGCCTGTGTTTTGTATTCTTGTATAATAAAGAGTTTACATACATACTTCGAATGCTCACTTACCATAAATTTAAAATATGAATCTTTCTGAAAAGAATGCGATATTTTCTTTGGCACCGAAGCTTTAGATAACAAATTTTAAATTTTAATTATTTGGTAATTAAAGCGGTCTTCAAGGTAATCTATTTAAAGGATTAATTTAAAATAGGAATTACTTCTATATAACAACTGTTAGACATTAAAGGGGGCTTTCTTTTGCCGTTATATTTACGCTATAATATGGGACACTCTGTATTACGATCATATTAATTCAAAATCCATGTTATTTTTATCACTGATATACCTATTCATCGCGTTTATTTGAAAATATTACGTCATCCCACATGTTACATCTGTGATATACATAGTTAATATAAAAACTACCATTCAAAATTGGCGCGTTGGCCAAGTTGGTAGTGACCCTGCCTATGAAGCTAGCGGCCCTGGGTTCGAATCCCGGTAAGGGAAGATATTTGTGTGATGAGCGCGAATATTTATTCCCGAGTCCTGGATGTTTTCTATGTATTTAAGTATATATTTCTCTATATAAGTATTAATATCGTTGTCTGGTACCCATAGTACAAGCCTAGAGCTTAGTTTGGGACTAGGTCAATTGATGTGACATTGTCCCCTGATATTATTTATTTATTTATTTTTAAAGTACTGCCTATCCTAACAATAAAAAAGCATCCTAAGTTCCACTGCGGCACAATGCTGAGAGGGTTCCTAAATATTCAACGTAGTGTCTTCCTTTTACTTTATATTTTTTCTATGGTTTTTCTTCTGTGTGCCTTGAATAAATATTTTCTATTCTATGCTATTCTTTAAAACTTTACATTAAACCACAGACAGGAATATTTCTGTGATCCCAGTGAAAAAGGATACAAGTCGACTTAGCTTGTAATAAAAAAGGGTATAATTCATAAACAGAGTTTAATAGACTTATACCCTTTTTCACTTAAAGCTCAGAAGATTTAAATCCTTTTTCACTAAAAGCCACAGATTTTAGGTTACCTAGAACAAATGAAAGTATCGGGCCCATGTTGCCACAACATAGCCTAATTTTCGTGAATAAATTCACGTGTATTGCTAATAATACCCAAAATCCGACGTTAAAATAAATATCCATATTTTACCCAGCTGTAGTTACCTCCCTCCCTATCCTCTGGCCCTCTCACAATGTCAATACAAATATTTAAACTAACTAACCTACCCGATAATCAAAAACTAAACAAATGAAAGCCATTTTATTAATAAATTAAAACAATTAAGTACTGATTTCTAAAGCTACTTATTCTATAAACGAGTGTTCTATTGAAAAAATGTAAACGTAATAAACCAAAATAAAATAAATACCATACTTTAAAACCTTTAAAAAAAAACTGAAAAAAAATGCTTATAGACTGCATGTATTCTACATACATTATGAACAGCAATAAAATATTGAGTATCGAGTAACCAGTTAAAATTACACCCTGTAGCAAACTTTAGTTAAATTAGCACCCTTTTGGAGTCTCTGAATCCTTTCAATTTGCATGACGTATGCAGCTTTATAAACAGTGACAAATTATAATTGAGGACACTGAAGGGCTTAAAAGGGGGAGTAAATATAATTGAGAGACAGAGGGAGGGACAAGATCAAAGGACGCAGGGAGAGCGAGACATAATATACCTACTCTGGACCTAGATAATTAAATTGATTGACTTAGATACTGTATGATGTAATTGTGGACTGATTAATTATTTCAAATTACATTGTATTGTCCTGATCTTAGCACGTTCTTTCGTTTGCAGGATACTCTTTGACCAAGTCTCACATTAAGTGCAGATGTTTTTTCTTTATAATGTGTACATATTTATTTGTTTATACTAATAAATAAATATTAGGTTACCACAAGCAGCACTCAGGTATTTTATCTTAGTTAAAAAATCACATTGTAACACAGTGGTTAAAGATTTAACTATTACTTTTATTCGTAAATACACAATAGCTCAATTGTGCATAAAAATGCTTTGTCCTTATCTTTTACTGTGTCATTTGAATGTGATATAAAGAAACAAAGAAAACCTTTTACTAATAGGGTTATTGTTCGTTTATGATATTAGTTTTCAACGAAAGATGACAGAAACAACAGCAAGTTCATTAGTGATTTAAATTAAATCCTTTTGACGCCTCAGACTTACAATCCGACTGACAGGTGGAGAGAGATGCAACTATCTGTTAGAATGAGAAAGCTTTATAAGTCTTTGTTACAATACCATGAACTAACAGGGCAAAATCGGCGACTGTTGGTCAGTGTTGCCCATTAGTGGTTTTATTTTATTTTATTTAGGCTTGTTTGAAATTCAAGCGTTCACAACAATAACAATCACGTAAGAAAGAAGTATGTTTTTATGTTACCAAATGTCATATTTTTATGAATAATGTTACCAATATAAGTAGCGGTTTAATTTCTCTCAAGCTCTCTTTATACTTGAATACATTCAGTACATAGACAAAGTATCATGCCCTAGTTATGTAGGTTTCATAAATCAATACTCCCAGGCAACAAGATCCTGTCAGTTTCCAGGCACCGGTAGCCTATTAATAGCCGTTAGGACGCTATGCACTGAGTTGCGCATGACGAGACAGATGCTGTTTTATCTCGCTCTCACTCAATGCAGTTTGTAGAGATATCTCAACAAGGAAAATTTATGCACCGATGCTTGGTTCGTGAAAATTGGGGTGGTAAAGCGAGGGACGCGGACGCTACTAGCTTGTTTGACGAAAAAGTTAGCTTAGACTAAGGTTTAATATTTACTGTGAACACTAATGTATTTTGTTCCTTAGTTTTGGATGTTTTCTATGCAATTGAGATTTTATTTTCAAATTTGACAATAAATACTACGTAGTTAAAAGTTCAAAGGTATGCGTTAACGGATAAGACAAAAAAGAAAATATTTTCATAATTTTTTTAAACATTACCGAAAGCAAAGATGAACCACACCAAAGTGATATGTAGGTATCGCGGAAAAAATTACCTTTCAAAATATCTGACAATATTTTCAACACCCTGTACATACTCGTAGAGATGTATTTTTTAGTTAGTAGCTTCTTTTTTGACAAAACCCTTTTTTGTACCTACATGAAGAATTTTGCAACAAAAATATTTTGATTTTAAATTTTTAAACGAAATTCTCATCACGAGATGACCACCGCAGCAGAGACAAGCCGAAAAAAAGATCGCGGGATGACTTGGACGCACTTTGAAGCCATTGGCAGGAACTAGGAGTATGCCTAAAATAGGGGCGAAGGGCGACAAAGAGGGGATTCCTTTTGTCAGTAAAAATATGATGTGTGAATCTAATTGTTATTCAGAAAACTAGGTGCGGCTTGGTTCCAGGTCGTCTATTAATATCCAGCCTTTGAGGCGCCCTGTACTGAACTGCGCAGTTGACATTCGTTAACAAAGAACGTAACTTAGGTACTTTGTATCAAAAAATATCTATAACGATACCAAATCAGGTGAATGGGATGGCTAATTTTCTAAAGTGATGTTTTCATTTGATTTATATAAATCAAGATTTAAAATGAATACCTAGTTAATTAAAGGTATAATTATACAACTAGCTCCCAATTCTCGGTAAGGGCAAATATTTGTGTGATGAGCACGAGTATTTTGCTCTGACTCTTGGATGTTTTCTATGTATTTAAGTTTGTATTTCTCTATGTATGTATGTATGTTTGTCGTTGTCTATTACCGATAGTACAAGCATAGAGCTTAGTTGGGACTAGGTCAATTTGTGTGAGTTTGTCCTCGAATATTTATATATTTCGTTAACTTTCTTCGTTGTACCATAAGCTGAATTTGAAGATGTCATATAAACTGGCAACATGAGTCTTGTTCTCTGGAAATAGAGCCTTTGGTGTAGGTTTCTTAATAGTAATTCTAGAAAGATTCCTAGTGCAGGGGTGTTTTTGATTAGAATCTCCACCACAGCGTCGACACTTCCCAGAACTTAGAAATGGGGTTAATGCTAAATTAAATTAGCATTGTTTTTATTGACGAGTTGAGGAGTTGAGGAGTTGGAGAGAAACCTTTGCTCTATCAGAAAAAGTAATTGCTTCTTGGAGGATGCATTAGTGGTGATACATAGAAATTATAAATCAATAGCCTCCCTAGATAACAAAGCACTGCAGTCAGATCCTGGATATTCTATAAATATCTCGGCGTTGGAGGCAGCTCTACTGACTTGCGCAATAGATGCATGCCTGTCTATTAAATAACAGACTTTATTCTGCCTCTTCCCTTCTACCCTTTATAGACATTAATAAAACAAGGCTCTTTTCTTTGTTTTCCAATTTAGAAAAAAAATCAAGTATCAACTCTTACAAGAATTCTCTTTCTAGGGAAATCTTGGAAGGTCTTTTGAGATGCAAAATCGTCAAATTTAGTAGATAAGTAAACTTGATAGGAAAGAGCACATGTTTGTCCCTTTATAGTCGAAGTGGGAGCTTATCCATGGAATTAAAATAACCTATTGCTAAACATTGTCAGCAGCTGGAGAGATCTTTGCTCAACAATAAGGAAATATTCATAGCTTAAATTGAATGATGCAATAGTTTCATTACGTAGGAATAATAAATCAATAATCTCTAGTTTACAAAGCGCTTCAGTCATGTCCTGGATATTCTATAAATATCTGAGCGTTGGAGGTAACTCTATTGACTTGCGCGATTGATGCATGCTTGTTGATAAAAGCCCCCTTCCCTTAAAAGTTCCACTAAAATAGTAACACTATTAGTTAGGCATTAGTTGTATTTATTACTGTTTGAGTTTTGGTGTTTAGTTTTACAAAATGACTCTTGCGAAAGACCAGCTCTGGCCTAAAGCCAGTAACATGCTGAGAAGGAATCATTTTGCCCCTCCTGGCACTAGTTTAGTAATTTTTGTGTTTATTTTTGTTTGATAATTTGTTTTTCTGTAGGTACTTGCGTTAGACGTAAGCAAATAACTATTTTTTCTTTCTTTCTTTCTTTTTAACCAGGCTTTTTTAATTATTTGCTGATCTAGAAGATATTTCATGATGAAACTCTTGCGAAAATCCTTGAAGGTCTTCTGAGATGCAAAATCATGTCTAATTTAGTAACAAGGTTCACATTTGAACCCTTTTGGTCACCACAGACGCTTATCCATAGAATTAGATAACTTAATTCTAAACAGGAATTTAAAGAGGGGCCGTAGATATAACAACTTTGCTAAACAGTACCGAAAGAGTTGCTTAAATTGAATGATGCTAGAGTTTTACCTATGACGTAAAAGTAATAAATCAATACCCTAAATAAATATTTTAGATAGAAAGAGACGAAACTACGTCTGTTAGTTCATCATCAAACGTACGTCAATTGCGCAAACCAGTGCAGTGAGCTCCAATGCGCAACCGGAAAATTTAGAAAACGGCCGGGCGTTGTTACCTAAGGAAAATATTATTTTATCTGCTTTACGTTACAATCTAATTTCTGTACTCAATATAAACCATAAACTTTTCCCAAATTTCAATGTATCTTGGCCAACTCTGTCCCTACTGAGCAAAGACCTCCCTCAGCCTAAGAGATCCTATTATCCTATTAAGAAATTACTCATTTAAATCATCTGAACATCTGTTTATTCATTAAAGGATCCATATACTTATATCAAAGTTTGAATTTGTGATGCCGAACTCTACAAATCATTATTTCATTCTTTGTCTAGAAGATTGTATACCCAAGTAGTCTTTGTTTGGTAAGTTTTAGGAAATTTGCATCTCCAATGATGCTCATAGATTTATCTTCGAAAGACGATTCGAAAGAAAATTTTCTTCGACATCGGCAAACAAAGAAAACAGCCTGGTTTCGCTATCTTGTAGATGGGGAAAGACAACAAGTATGCATCTATTACGCAATCCTATCCCCAACCCCTAAATCCCAGGCCCAGATACGTATAGGATTTGCAATATCAGGGAGGGTATTGATTTATTACTTTTACGTCATAGGTAAAACTCTAGCATCATTCAATTTAAGCAACTCTTTCGGTACTGTTTAGCAAAGTTGTTATATCTACGGCCCCTCTTTAAATTCCTGTTTAGAATTAAGTTATCTAATTCTATGGATAAGCGTCTGTGGTGACCAAAAGGGTTCAAATGTGAACCTTGTTACTAAATTAGACATGATTTTGCATCTCAGAAGACCTTCAAGGATTTTCGCAAGAGTTTCATCATGAAATATCTTCTAGATCAGCAAATAATTAAAAAAGCCTGGTTAAAAAGAAAGAAAGAAAGAAAAAATAGTTATTTGCTTACGTCTAACGCAAGTACCTACAGAAAAACAAATTATCAAACAAAAATAAACACAAAAATTACTAAACTAGTGCCAGGAGGGGCAAAATGATTCCTTCTCAGCATGTTACTGGCTTTAGGCCAGAGCTGGTCTTTCGCAAGAGTCATTTTGTAAAACTAAACACCAAAACTCAAACAGTAATAAATACAACTAATGCCTAACTAATAGTGTTACTATTTTAGTGGAACTTTTAAGGGAAGGGGGCTTTTATCAACAAGCATGCATCAATCGCGCAAGTCAATAGAGTTACCTCCAACGCTCAGATATTTATAGAATATCCAGGACATGACTGAAGCGCTTTGTAAACTAGAGATTATTGATTTATTATTCCTACGTAATGAAACTATTGCATCATTCAATTTAAGCTATGAATATTTCCTTATTGTTGAGCAAAGATCTCTCCAGCTGCTGACAATGTTTAGCAATAGGTTATTTTAATTCCATGGATAAGCTCCCACTTCGACTATAAAGGGACAAACATGTGCTCTTTCCTATCAAGTTTACTTATCTACTAAATTTGACGATTTTGCATCTCAAAAGACCTTCCAAGATTTCCCTAGAAAGAGAATTCTTGTAAGAGTTGATACTTGATTTTTTTTCTAAATTGGAAAACAAAGAAAAGAGCCTTGTTTTATTAATGTCTATAAAGGGTAGAAGGGAAGAGGCAGAATAAAGTCTGTTATTTAATAGACAGGCATGCATCTATTGCGCAAGTCAGTAGAGCTGCCTCCAACGCCGAGATATTTATAGAATATCCAGGATCTGACTGCAGTGCTTTGTTATCTAGGGAGGCTATTGATTTATAATTTCTATGTATCACCACTAATGCATCCTCCAAGAAGCAATTACTTTTTCTGATAGAGCAAAGGTTTCTCTCCAACTCCTCAACTCCTCAACTCGTCAATAAAAACAATGCTAATTTAATTTAGCATTAACCCCATTTCTAAGTTCTGGGAAGTGTCGACGCTGTGGTGGAGATTCTAATCAAAAACACCCCTGCACTAGGAATCTTTCTAGAATTACTATTAAGAAACCTACACCAAAGGCTCTATTTCCAGAGAACAAGACTCATGTTGCCAGTTTATATGACATCTTCAAATTCAGCTTATGGTACAACGAAGAAAGTTAACGAAATATATAAATATTCGAGGACAAACTCACACAAATTGACCTAGTCCCAACTAAGCTCTATGCTTGTACTATCGGTAATAGACAACGACAAACATACATACATACATAGAGAAATACAAACTTAAATACATAGAAAACATCCAAGAGTCAGAGCAAAATACTCGTGCTCATCACACAAATATTTGCCCTTACCGAGAATTGGGAGCTAGTTGTATAATTATACCTTTAATTAACTAGGTATTCATTTTAAATCTTGATTTATATAAATCAAATGAAAACATCACTTTAGAAAATTAGCCATCCCATTCACCTGATTTGGTATCGTTATAGATATTTTTTGATACAAAGTACCTAAGTTACGTTCTTTGTTAACGAATGTCAACTGCGCAGTTCAGTACAGGGCGCCTCAAAGGCTGGATATTAATAGACGACCTGGAACCAAGCCGCACCTAGTTTTCTGAATAACAATTAGATTCACACATCATATTTTTACTGACAAAAGGAATCCCCTCTTTGTCGCCCTTCGCCCCTATTTTAGGCATACTCCTAGTTCCTGCTGCCTCCCTCTCAAGTCTGTCAGTTCGATTGTCAATAGTAACTGAATTACAGCAAAAAATATGCGCGTCTCGTAGAAAACACGGAGGTCATTAATCATAACCTGTAATAAATGATTTAATAGTCAATAAACTACTACATGTATTTTTTTATTTAACACTCCACTAGTCCACTGAAGGTAAGTGGGATCTGTGACACATAGGTATTTGCAATCTTAAAACTATAATCTTAAGACCGCAAATGCGTTGCCGACCCTGAGGACCAAGATGGAATGCCTCTATGTCTGTATTCAGTCGCCCAATAAGAAAACCATCACGTGCCTGTCGATAGACGTGTTTCACAATCCACCTTGACTTGTCTGCGGAACCTGCTTGACATTGGGCAGTCATCCATTAGTCAGTTTAACGTTCATCAAACAAGAGATATTATTCTCTTTTCAAACGCTAAAAAAAAGAGGGGGGGTCTCAATTCGACTATTTTTTATTAATGTTTGTTACCCGATTACTCCGTCAAATGGACACCGATTTTGAAAATTCTTTTTTTGTTTGATATAGTATAACTCAAAGTCAGTATCTGATGATCCGTGAGAAATTGAGGGAACTCCTCGAGCGATTTTGGTCAAAGTCAATAGTACATTGTTGCAGAGGATAGAAAGTACGCGATTTTTGGGCGAGTCATATAGAGGGCCGAAACGTAGTTGAGGCCCTCTAGTGTACGAGTTCATAAATTGCACTTTATACCGAGGCAGACATAGTGCTTTTCACAAATACTGAGAAGAAATAAAATAAAAAATCATATTGAAAACTCAAATTTTAATTCATTTTAATGTGACATCACCGCCCATTTTACCATAGATAACTTTTTTTTAATTTGGACTCCTATTTTCGTGTCACTCGAGATTAATAAACTAACATGCGAGATGAAGATGTCAACTCCATATAAAATTGTATTTGTTTCGCCATATCTCCCATGTAATTTCATCTCTAGTGGTTCGAGATTAGGGGCCAAGTTTGAATTACATTTAAAAAAAAGCAGTGACATAGTTTTACACGACTGCGCCAAAAGAGGAGTGTAATGTTTTTAGTCTGTGTATCTTTTAGCAAAAATACACCTAATATTTCACGACACAAAATGGTGTGTTCTGATTGGTCGATTTCAATTTTTAATTTTAAGGAGCTATGACACAAAAATGTATTGATTGATTTTCATTGGTTCTTAAAGTTGGACAACAATGTTCTCGACCAATTAGCAAACACGCCGACAAAAACATTCTTGGTCTGTCCTTATAAGTGACGTTTTGTGACCCCAAACAAGACCATCTATGGCCATATTTCCGAGCAGTGTTGTGAAAAGACATTTATTGTTAATTATAGGTATGTACAGTATTCCGACCTTCTTATTGCTTTCAGCTGGCTATCGCTATTACGCTTGCACTCGCAACTGACACTATATTTAGAAAATGGTTGCCCTGTACAAGGTTTTATTGGTTTTTTCTAGGAACAGCTATAATTTGCTATTTCGGCTTACGATATTTAATATCTTATGAACTAGAATTTAAACATAGTCTAATAATTAATGAATTGTGTATTCATTAATTTAATTTAAAAAATCTATTTCATAAAACATGTTGCACATTACTATGGTATTTGCAGCAACTCAAGCATTAAGAATAAGTGAAACTGAAGATGAAGACCACAGATGGCCACCGGAACTCCTTAACGGTACATGATTTTAGGGTGGCAATAAGATATCTCGATTAAGATAGTTGAGCGACTATGACGAAACACATTTAATTGGTTTAAATATAATTATGCAGAATGACTTTCCCGCGGCGCGCGACGTTGCGAGAACTTGAAATATCCTATAGTTTCTTGATAATTCAGAGGTCGGACTATATAACAGCAAATTAAGATCAATAAAAAGTGTAAAATACAAAATTAACTGCCTAAAAAAAAAACTGCGGCAAATTTTTAACGGCTCTATTTTAAAATACGCTTTTAACCGCCGACAGAAAAGGGTATCTGTGTATGTATGGGTTTGTCAGTATCATCGTAGCTCCTCGAATTTGCACACTTGCTTACTCGATGCACAACCTTTCATTTTTCTCAAGCTCTCAAGGGTAAACTAGAAGAGATCCCTTATAGGGACAAGTTCGCCTTTGTACCTACTTATACATTTTTTATATTAATTGTATTGTTTTGGCTTTTCTTTGGTGTAGATGATTACCGAGAGCGTGGGATTGCATATGTAGTGGTTGTACCGTTCGCATGAACAGGAAGACCATTTAGGTTTTTTCTTAATTTAATGAGATTACCCTAAACAACTGGAATAAGTAGGTATGTCCATTTTTTGCTTTTAGTCGCTATCATTTATTTTAATTTTCATCTTTAAGGTTGGATATTGCTTATGGAGCAGATGAAAATTATATATAGTTCTCCTGATGACTTCTTGATCAAAATCATCTACTTCCGACGGACAAGTAGGTACAGTACTCCCAGCTTCTTAATTAATAGAGTTCGGCTGGCCATCGCTATCACCCTTGCACTCGCAACTGCCAGTATATCTGTCACTTATGTTTCATACAAAAACGAAGATTGCCGATCTATATTAAGAAAATGGTTGCACTGTAGGTACGTAACTTTTTTTTACCCGGAGAGGGGAATTTTTTCGTTGCTTTGAATTTGTCACTCTTACTCTTAGTCATAATTTTATAAATAGTCGAGACAGAAACACCTGTAGCTTTTTCAACTAATTGGGCAGCGGAGTAAGGTGTTTTTTTTTTCGTTATTTCCAGTTCAAAATATTCGTGACATATTTGTTTGCTTTGACTCTCAATCGGACCAAAATTACTGCTACTAAAGTATTTAGAATTTGACACTGACATTATTTTGGTATTTACTTCTTTAATATATAACAAACCTCTTTTTATGCTGATGGTATGAGAAGTAGAGGAAATTTAAATATATAATGCCTGTAAACACATATTATCACTACATATGCAATTTCACGCTCTCGGTAATTCATCTATACAGTAGTTTTTACATACATACATGGTGTCCCAAAACTAAACGATAACCCGCCAAGGGCTGATAGAGCAGCTAAAAAGCTATCGATTGAATCCCTATGTATGTTCAGCGATTTTTACTAGTTTCGGAGATATTGATTATTTTAGTCTGAATTTTTGTAATTTTTCCTTATGGCCATGTCCCAAAAAATCCTTAATTAATTTCATGATTAATTTTAAAAGGTTTTCAGTGGTATCTTACATCATTAGAGTCAGCGAAGTTTTTAAACCTATTTTCCCGTTTTTTTTAACAACTGTCTTAGTAATCGCATAAAGTTGTTTGATCCATAAATAGTAAAAAAAGAAACACTGGGATACCTAGTATGGAGAAGTAAACTTTATGTTATTACTTAAAAAGTTGTTAAAAAAATACAAGCAAATATGTTTAAAAACTACGCTGATTCGTAATGATTCTAATAATTTTAGATACCACTGAAAAAGTTATGAAATAAAACATGAAATTAATGATTTTTCGTGATATAGACATAAGAGAAAATTACAAAAATTCAGAGTAAAATGATCAATATCTCCGAAACTAGTAAAAATCGCTGAACATACAAGCTAAATCAATAGCTTTTTAGCTGCTCTATCAGCCCTTGGCGGGTTATCTTTGAGTTTTGGGACACCCTGTAAATTATTTGTTTTTAAGCCTTGGATGATTTCTATGTTTATAGCGCTTCTGTATACAAATAAATAACTGCATGTTTATCGTCATCGAGTGCCCGCCCATAGTCAAGCCTAGACCTTAGTTTGAGATAGGTCGAAGTGTGTGAGATGGTCCTTTGATATTGTTTTCTATGTGTCAGCACATTTTTCTAAGACGGGTCTTAACAATTCGTTTGCGTTATTGTTATATATAATTATCTGCAACTCTTTATCGAACAACGTCCTGGATGTTCAACGGCTGATAATGCTATCTTTAAGGTAAACAAATATATTTTAATTACTTTGTTTGCTGGCCTAACATAAATTAAGCGTGTTTACTGCGTTCAACGTACATTTAAGTAAATATATTTGTGCGGATGCAGAAATTTAAATTATGTATATTTTTCCAACGATGCTATGATAAGGAACGTATTTTTAGGGTCCCGTACTTGTGTACACTTTGGCCCCTATTATTAGATGTTTGTTGTCCGTCCGTTTATCACAGGACTGTATCTTTCGAACCGTAATATACTCGTAGACACTTGAAATTTTCAGTATGTTTTACTATGACTCGCAAATTAAAAAAACGTTAGTATAACAAGCAATCCCTATAGCAAGAAGCTTTTTTTTTCGCCTTATTTTATAGTGATACATTTTCATAGGAAAGCTCAATATTTCCAAATATTGTAAAATGTAGGTAATATTGTGGTTGCATTTTAATGTTAACATAAAAGTATTGCATGTAGTTAAAGTATCGGTTATTGATGGGGTTGCATCTTAATGTTCACATTAAAGTATTGGTGACCGTACATTAAGATACAGGACAACCACAGCTACAGGTTTCTCATATATTGTAGAAAACTTGTGATATCTATGCATGTAGATAAAGTTATGTATGCGACTATATGTACACATAATAAGGCATTAAAACACTGGTGTGATCTTATTATGAAACACTCCTGTCGGCTCGTTTCATAAAACCACACTGGTGTATTAATGCCTCTCATCATGCACCACTCACATAAACTATCAGATAGAATTAAATGACATCTCACTTAGCTGTGGTGGTTATTTAGTGGTGGTATAACCTAGTTCACGGTCCGTGCGGATGGCTACCACCATCTTATCCTTTAACCTACCTCCAAGCAGCAGTGTTCGCATTGTTGTTCCGGTGTGGGGATAAGGCATTCCATCTTAGTTCTTAGTTGGCAACGCATTTGCGGTCTTAGGACTGCAGTCTTTGGATTATAGTCTTGAGAAAGCATATGTCTATGGGTCACAGATCCCGCTTACGATCAGGTGGCCTTACTAGTTAGCCTTCTCCATGTCAAAATAGAAGTATTTTACTAAGTATTTCTATGGACTCTTTTTAATGCAGTCTCTCCCCTCATGATCAAAGGTGTATAGAAATATATCTATTGATCATTATAATAGGGAAAGCTCTCAAATAAACTGATTTGATGAGGGGGATACCATGGTGATTCCACCCCAGTCTAGCCATAATACAACCTGTTTAGCTGTCTAAAGCATAGCTGATGTGGGGTTCGGTCTTTACACGTTAACAAGGACTTGATTTTCAATCAATGATTCTAGTGATGGCTTTTGGCGTAGCTAACTCGTCGTGCTGTTCTCCTAGTCATTATTTTTAAGTTAATAATATTATTAACCTTACATTTTTTATTATTTTATTTGAGTTTGATTTAATTATTATTATTTATAACTTACCTTTAAATGCATCAAACGTTTAAGTAGGTATTTATTATATTTAAAACTACGCAACGGATTTTCCTACGGTTTTCATCAGTAGGGAGAGTGATTAAAGAGGAGGGTTTTTCAATCTTGATTAATTAACGGGTGTTAAAAAAGGAAAGTAATTAAATGGTCAGCCGTTATTAAAATTGATTCGCAAAAAAAATAAGCAATTAACTCATTTGGGCAGCATACAAAGATTTGGCTGGCAATAAATAAAAATCGGGCTACAACTCTTGTTCAGCAAACAATTTACAAACGGTTAACATTTTAACCAATATCAATCTGCCTTTTTTATCATTGGTCTGCCTAATAAACAGTCGAGCTGCAAAATAATTATTTGGGCAGCAAGATTTTTTAATTGGTCAGCAGAGAAAACATGTCTGTAAGCAGTTTAATTGAGAGGTGTGCATATTAAAATAATGGTTATCTATATAAATAAGTGGATTGCGTTTAGTTTGAAAAATAAGCAGTGTTCATTATTGTGGGCGGAGCGAAATCAGACCACGTAACGCGAGCACCCAAGCCACAGTATATAAATAAAGCAGTATAGAAACTAGGCGTACTTTTCAAGATAAATACCTCCTCTCCAATTGAGCGTAAGGCTTGTCAACAAATATTTTGTAAAATTGAAAAAAGATTATTTTTTTGTATCTCAGCTAGTTAGTGCTTAGTCGATACGTGTGGTCTGCGTCAACGAATCCGTTGAAAGATTGAGAAAAAGTTGCCACCATCTTTAACTTTTTATTTATTCGACTGATTGCTTCCAAAATTGATATGTAGGGATCGGTGTGGTCTTCGACAAGGAATCCGTTGACAGCATGAGAAAAAGTAGCCGCCATGTTGAACTTTTTAGTTATTCGACTGATTGCTTTCTAAATCGATATATAGGGATCTGCGTGGATTTCAACAACGAATCGGTTGACAGAATGAGAAAAAGTAGCCGCCATCTTGAACCTTTTAGTTATTCAACTGATTGCTTCCAAAATCGATATCTGGAGATCGGTGTGGTCTCCGATAACGAATCCATTGACAGAATGGAAAAAGGAGCCGCCATCTTTAACTTTTCAGTTTTTGGACCGAATTCTTTGAAAGTCGATATTTGGGGATCTGTATGGTATCCTATAGCTCTTGAAATTGAGTCATCTGTCAACGGATTTGCTGTCGGAGACCACATAGATCCCCAGATATCGATTTTGAAAGCAATCAGTCGAGTAACTAAAAAGTTCAAGATGGCGGGTACTTTTTCTCAATCTGTCAACGGATTAGTTGTCGCGAGATCACATAGATCCCCAGATATCGATTTTGGAAGCAATCAGTCAAATAACTAAAACGTTCAAGATGGCGGCTACTTTTTCTTAATCTGTCAACGGATTCGTTGTCGGAGATCACATAGATCCCCAGATATCGATTTTGGAGACAATCAGTCTAATTACTAAAGAAAAAAGAAAGAATATAAAATGCAAAGGAAACCGTTCCTCTCGAAGCGACACTCGCGCCTAACACGCCATGCACGCCATGTCCGCTTAGCGGTCTCGTAGAGGCGTGCGTCTGTGTGAGTGCATCGTTTCGAACGTTTGTTTGTAGCTTCTTTACTGCTTTATATCTATACTGTGCCCAAGCGTTGGTATTTTTGAGGCTAGTAGTAATTACAAGTTAAGTTTTGTCACACAAATTTAAAAATAACAATCAAAATTTGTATCATAAATATGAAGTAGGTTAGGTTAGGTTCGTTTTTATATCAGGCCCGGAGGGCCAGAGCAACCCAGAAATAGGAGCTCCGCGTTAGCGGAGCTCCGTCGACTCTGTTAAATTTGTAAATTTGATGGTGAATCTGGCATATGTGCGTTACCGGCACGGCAGTAAATTTGCCCCCTTTTTTTTGATGCAGACAATGAAATATTTTGCTTACCTACTGATTGCTTACCAAAATTGGATTAACTGTGGGTCGCTCAATGCAGCTCAAATATTTAATTTGCTGACCAAAATAATTTAGAGCAGTTCAGTATATCATTAATTGCAGACAGATTTATAAATGTTTGCTAACCATAAGTTGCTTACCAACTAACTATTTTGGCTGACCAAATACATATTTCTGTTCACCAAAATTGGAATATTTTGCTGATCGATTAAATCCGTTAAAAAATACTCACATAAACTGAAGCGAAGCGAGGGCAGATCGCTGTATTTAAATAAAAGAACATCCAGGACTCGAACAAATTCGCTCATCAGACAAATATTTACCGAAAACCGAACCTGGGACCGCTAACGTCGTAGGCAGGGTCACTACACTCGTCGTCAACGTCTTGATGTCAGGAATGATATAAAACAGTCATAAAAATACTGTGGCAATTTAAAAAACCTTATTTCAAAGAAAACCGAGTCTATTAATCTTATAGGGAAATCCCATATCTAGGAAATAAAGTACTACTTTACAAAAGCAAATAACTTGAAGTGTTTGTCTGCGATTAGAACGTATAAGTACCTTTTAACGTAAGGACTAACACACTTTTGCTTATCTATATATAAAGAGGCTTAGCCATATAATTTTAACCTATTAATCTGTGTCTATTCAAACCGATAGCTTAGTTTGAAGTAAAGAAAGAAAGAAAAGAAAAAACGTCTATTTCCTTACGTCTAACACAAGTACAGAAGAACGAAACTGCACAAATTAAAACATTAAAATCATAAGATATACCTGAAAAATATTACCCTCCCTAATAGTCAGTAGAATTACTATTACGTCACTTATTTCAATTTAATAATGTAATATTATATATCATCTTCTGTGTTGCGATAAAAAAAAAAATGTTTTATTATTACATGTTGTTTTGTTTATCTATTATAAAATCCCATTGTTTTATATTTGAGCCGTGCTGGAACCAAGGTTACATAAATTTAACGCCCAAGGCGAAAAAATGATATTGTATACTCGTAATATGGCTAATTAGACATGAGTATGAGGTAACAGATAACTAACTAAGAACAAAACAAACTGCTTGCTGTTCGAAAGAATAACCTAACTCAAAATGCCCCGCCACACCATTTAAAACTAGAAAGTTATAAACTTAAGATTGAATTTCCATCATAACATTTCGAGATACGTTCTTTTTGCAAATGAACGGACGTAAAGTGACATCTTTAGTTCCTCAAACATTACACAACATAGCTAAACAGGGCCAATCTAAATTGAGCCTTGATAAGATGAGTCAAAATTTGAAATTGTTTGACGGAGTGTGTTCTAAAGATTTGAAAGGTAAACAATTCATTTTCCGTATTCGTTTTTGCGAGAGGCGTCTTTTCAAAGATAATGATAAAAAAGTAAATGGCTTTGTTGACGCAAAAAGTGGGTGGGTCCGGTAGGTTTAGCGTGTATATCTGTGTGATTGTGTATCTGTAAGTTGCACCGTAGCTCCCAAACGGATGAACCAATACAACGTAACTAACAAATTAAATACGGTGCAAAATACACCTTAGCACGGAAGTCAATAAGGTACATTATGCAACTTAGGTATTGAATTTGTAGTAGGTAAAGCGGTATTGCAGTATCCTGACAAATTAGGACGCGTTGGTTAATAGAAAGCTAGTTTAATCGGAACGGTTCCAGGTTATGTTTTATACAGGGTGTCCCATAAACCGACGTCAACCCGCCTAGGGCTGATAGAGCAGCTAAAAAGCTATCGATTTAACCCCTATGTATGTTTACCGATTTTGACTAGTTTCTGTCTATCGGATATCCTGTATAAAATCAGACAACATACTTACAAACGTTTTTGTTTTCTAACGACTCGAAATGTATGGAGTTTTATGTACCTATGTATGTATGTATGTAAACACTTTATTGTACAAAAGAAAAACTAAAACAATGCAATTAATATAAAAATATATACAAAGGCGAACTTATCCCTTTAAAGGATCTCTTCCAGCTAACCCTTGAGAGATTGAGAAAAGTGATAGGTTGTGCAAAGGTTTTTGACGCCATCTGTCATGAAATTACTCAAGTCAATCCTATACATTTAGTACCCATCTCACCAAACGATGTTAAATTTAATCAATGTTAATCGACTGTCAGTTCATACATTTTGACAGCTGTTAACGCCGTAATCGTCTGTTAAGTGGTTAACATCGTATGGTGAAACTGGTACTTAGTCGATTTTCGAACATTGCTAACTTAGCATTACACATTTCGACTAGGCCCCCTGAAAATAAGGGTCGTTATTATATCTGACGGTCCCCTAGCCAAGATGGAAACGCACCTAACGTTTTTCTATTCTATCGCACGAAATGTATGGGATGACAGTTGACCACGTGGTTTATCGAAACGCACGGGAACGTCATCCCATACATTTTGAGCGATAGAAAAGAAAAATGTTAGTAGCGTTTGATCTTGGCTAGACCCCTAGCACGTTTTAATGCTTTGTCATTTTAACGTTACGTTTAAACTGTTGCACTAAACTGTCAAACAGAGAATTGACAGAAGCGCGTGGAGCTAACCCCATGTTCTTTAGTCCACCAGAATAAATACTCTTTAACTGAACTATTGTCCTCGCGTGTGTTCCATGGACTTGTTTCTCTAATAAGTCCACGGTGATTGTCTAAAACTCGAAATTAGCGAAATACAACAAGGAGTGAAAGCTATTAATTAAGAAAAAAAACTGTCAAATGCGTTAAAGCGACATGGTACAAAAGTGTACAGCTACATAAGGCTCATTGTAGAAGCCTAGAGTTTATTGTAGACACGTAGTTCTTTGGCACTTAGGTACAATGTCTAAATCACAGCTAGTTTTCATTGTGTTTTAAACTCGTTTTAGATTATTGCGTTTTCAAATTGTTGCATGTTTTGGTACCGTGGCAAAAAAATAATCTTTCTTTAAATTAATGCAGCCAACTGACGCCATTTTGTTTTTACCAAAGACAAATAACGGCAGGCCAAGGACTTCGCAAGCGCAAGAGTGAGTAATGTAACAAAGCAAATGAAATTGTATGCGGTTCAATTTTAATGCTCGTGAGGTGCGTGTTAGCAGTTATTTTACATAAAATCGTAATGAAAACAACTGGCCAAGAGCGAGTCGGAGTTGGAAACGAATATTTTTTTTGTGGTTGCATTATAATTTTACTATATTGCATAAAAAGTGTGACTTAATGCTACAAGCATTTTCTACCACTCCACCTTAAGGTGAAACAGAAATCAAAAAGTAAGGTGCAATAAAATGACAATTTAAGTAGGTAGGTATTGTGTTTGATTTTATTACCTACAATAAAGTATAATTATACATACTAACAATATTATTATTTAAATATATAGGCATATTAAATCTAAGGTTCTACAAAAAAAACTAAAGAGAGAGGCGCGAAAGGATAAACTCGAGAAGCTGTTCTTAAAACTATATTTATTAAAGCTTGTTGTTGGAAATTACTCATTAATCAAAAGTAAAATTCAAATAAGTTTCTGTAAAAAATATTTTAAGGGTCTACGTTAAATATAGCGGAGATCCTGTCGTCACGTTCCAACTGCATCATCAGACCACTTCTTAGATACCACAATATTGCATTGTCATCGGGTTTACAGACGTGGTCCAATTCAGCCCGTTCCATGTTTTTATGAACATTTTGATGTTTTGAAAAATGTCAAGGTACTAAATATTGTTGAAAATAACTATTCCAATCGTTATGACTATTATATCTTAAGCATGTCTCGTGTGGTTGCCGGGATCCCGTGGAAGTCGTAAGAGGCGACTAAGGGAATAAAGGCTTGTAGTACTGTTAGGCGATGGGCTTGCAACCTGTCACTAATACGCTGGTAAACATTTTAGCCTAATAAAATTGTGCAAAATGTGGTTACAGAATTATTAAAAAAAAAATAGGGTTGTTCGTAATTCTGTAGCTCTGCCTACTCCGCTCTGGGAATGAAGGCGTGAGTTTATGTCTCATAACTAGGTATAAATATGAACCTAATTAAGGAGACATATTGGAATCATCAATATTAAAAATATGGCAGGTGGTATAAACTACTCGCGATTCCTTTAGAACTCAAACTAAAGAAACTAAACTACAAGAACTATAACATACTACTACTGATTTGATTCTGAAATTTATTTTATAACATACAAACCTACTTTTTTTTAATCGGTAGGCTATATTAAATAGTAAAATAAACACGGGCAAAGGCGTTAAAACTATAGCTATTTCAATTAAAGTTAACTCAAATCCATCTTAAAGTTTCTAAACACTAAATCTAACGATGATGATGTTGTTGAATCTAAAAAAAAAAACCTTAATCTAGGCTCACTGTTATTTGTTATCAGTCCATCACAGGTAAATAATGATGCGTAACTTAAAAGAAACACTTACCATAACTTTTGCATAAAACAAATGTCACTCGTGCAAAAACTATAACAACTAAAACACCAACTGGAATAAGTCCATAATACTCAGTTCTGTAATCCACTTTCGAATCTTCCTCAGTTTTAATATCAATCGAATCATTACAGTCCACCATTTTTTAAAACAATCACAAAACACTGGCAACTTTAAAACTTTATTTAGAAGTGCCGACATACACTCGCACCAGTTCTTTTCGCAAATTTAAAATTTAAAAATCACTTCACTTTTTAAAACGTGCAGACGCGTTCGAGGAGCCGGTGTTTTTAAGCGTTATTTATCAGCAAATTTATCGCGGATTGTGTTTTCAACGTATTAGCGGCTAGAATGGAGAGCATTTGAGTATCGAATAGACGGCGACTCCTAGTAGAGTGACGTGATTATTTCATTGATAAAAAAACCTTCACCGAGCGTTCTTGGGGCTAAGGTCAAGCGTGATCGGATTCTGTGAACGTCTTTTTTTCTAATGGCGCTTGTTTCGAGTGCCGGTATTTGGTGTGGCGTTAAGAAGGGTATCGGTAATGAATAAATTTGCATATTTTTATGATTTAAACTGAAGCTAATATATGTTTCCTGTTACTCTTAATAAGGTTTAGTTTTAATTTAAAAAAATATGCCAATAATTAATAACGCCTGTATGCACAACACGCACAGCATCCACGCTGCCCCCGACCGGTGTGGCCGCATCGAGTTTTGCGTCGTACAGATACTCGGGGGTCCAGGGCTAATTGTAGACTCCAAGTATGGGGGAAAATATTGTAAGGGCTTTTTTGGGTAACCTGCGAGGAGTAGAAAATAAAATCCCTTCCGTTGACTGTTATTTTACAATGCAATTGCGGATGCAGCGATATGTTAAGGTTTGTCCAACTACAGGAGCACCTTTAATGTCAGCTACTAGAGTTGATCATAATGGTTTAGCTGACGGGTATGCTGTTATTTTCGTGAGGTAAGTACAGAGGGCTCAGACAAGATGCACAACGCTAACTAACGTTTCTATTCGACTCGTTTTTAAACCAATCGCGTCACTGGTAGACCACGTGACTTTTCGTATCACGTCATCTTCCAGTGACGCGATTGGTTTAAAAACGAATCGAATAGAAACGTTAGTTAGCGTAGTGCATCTTGTCTGAGCCCTCAGGCACCCTTATAGCAAAAAATAATAGTGAAAAGCGGTCTGTGATAAGAGAATAAAAGAATTAAAACGATAAGACAAGCCTTAGATTGTTTAGATCTACATTAAATGCCATAAATTGGCATAGGTTAAGTATCAATGGTTTTCTAAAAGGGATTGTAGATGTTTTTCACCATATCTTTAAAAAAAACCGTTAAAACTATTAAATTAGTAAACAAAAGTGGAATTAAACGGGTTACTAGGAGCATTAAAGTAGCGAGTAAAATGAAACGCTTTTTGTCGAATTTAAATAAGCAAATTTGTTTTAAATCTTTTCTAGTCTATCGTGTTAAATACATGAAGGCTCTTAGGAGAGCGATCATAAATGTTATAAAAAAGGACAGCAGAGCGGTTAGACATAAACAATACAAAGAGTTTGTCGAAAAACATTTGGAATATTGTAAACGAATATCGTAATAAATCTTGTAACCGTAATCATAACAAACTGGTATTGAAAATAAATAACAATATCGTAGATAATTCTTTAATTTATTCCCAGCATGTTTCAATCATGATAATGCTCCAAAAACAGGTGATTTGCACTCTGCTTTTCCTTGAGCAATCCACTGAAAAAAAGTTCGCCGACATAGCATGGAATTTTTTTACTTCGTCAGAAGTAATTGAAATTGTCCAAAGCATGGAAAATACAACATCGTGCGGTTTTGATTACGGTGATTAAATATTGTATTGATATAATAATTTTCTCACGTAGGGAAGTGCCATAGCTACTAACAGTCGGTATGAGTTATTGTGTAGGTACACTAACATCTAAAGACCATAAATAGGTAGTTGTCTGCTAAATATATGTTATTTTATTTTATTTTTATTTTTATGTCGGGGCCATTGGCATGATTCTTTAATAGTGTTTATAATCTTGCAGTATTCCCTGGTCAGCTTAAGGTGACTAGGGTCCTACCTATTTATAAAAAACCGGCCAAGTGCGAGTTGAACTCGCGTGGAGAGGGTGCCGTACATACGTATTATTTTTTTGGATACAATTCTTACAGGTTTTCCTGTACTCCACAAGCAATGAACTATATTTCGTATTTTTTTCAAAATTTTAGGCTCAGTAGTTTCGGAGACCAGGGGGGAATGGTTAATTTTTGTCTTCTTTCATGAATAAAATCAAAACTATTTATTTTACAATAATAACAAACATATATTTGAGATTGCCTCGTGTGGTTGCCGAGTTAGAATAGTGCCACTCCATGTCTTCCCGTGGATGTCGTAAGAGACGACTAAGGGAATAAAGGCTTGTAGTACTGTTAGGCGATGGGCTTGCAACCTGTCACTAATACACTGGTAAACATCTTAGCCTAATTGTGCAAATTGTGGTTATAGAATTATCAACAAGTTTTTAGAGATGTTTGTAATTCTGTTGCTCTGCCTACCCCACTCTGGGAACGAAGGCGTGAGATTATGTATGTATGTATTTGAGATTGTCATAACGAGCCCTTTCATTTGATATATGACCCGGAAAGCATAGCAAATCTTTTTATTTTTTTTCTTATTTATGATCCTTATTTAAAAAAACCCAACCTACTGCGAGTTGAACTCTCGTGGAGAGGGTTCCGTACATACGTTTTTTTTTCTTGATAGAATTCTTATAGGTTTTCCTGTAATCTATAATCAATGAACTATATGTTGTATTTTTTATTTTATTTTAGGCTCAGTAGTTTCGGGGATCAGGGGGAGGGGAATGGTCAATTTTCCTCTTCTTTCTTGAATAAAAACAAAACTATTTATTTTACAATAATAACAAAAATATATTTCAGATCCTCATAACGAGTCCTTTCATTTGATATATGACACAGTAAGGCTTGCAATTTTTTATTTTATTTCCTAATTTGTCCCCCAAAAACGACCCTTATTAAAAAAAAAATATTTACATTGCACATCTGTGTTTGGGTCATCAATTTACATATTTGTATCAATTTCAACTCAATCGGTCCAGTAGTTTCGGAGCAAATTGGCGGTGACAGACGGACCGACAGACGAGTGATCCTATAAGGGTTCCGTTTTTTCATTATTTTTTTTGGAACTCTAAAAATATTTACTTGCACATCTGTGTTTGGGTCATAGGATTACACCATCCTACCAAATTTCACCTGATTTGATCCAGTAGATTCGGAGCAAATTGGCTGTGACAGACGGACGGACACACAGATAGCCACACGAGTGATCCTGTAAGGGTTCCGTTTTTTTTGTACGGAACCCTAAAAAAGAACTACAGGCCGATATACTTAGCCCAGTCTATAACGACATCATAGATCGCAAACGCGCATATAACTACGATTTTTTTATATGTTGTTAGGTCCCTTGAGAGTAGTTAATACCCAAGTTTGCAACTTTGAAAACCCTGTGCTACCCCCATGGTGCTCGAAAAGCTGCGAAATTTTGGCACTTGTTTCAGTTATTTCGAAAAAAATACCCTAAGGAAGCGTTTTCCAAGAATCTTTAGTTCTATTTAATAAAGATAACTAAATTTGCTAACATTTGAGCGTAACCTGAGCTAACTATGTCCATTGGTTGCGGAGATACAGCAAGTCGAAGATGGGCGATGTGCGCAGACCCCGCTCCTCAGACCCTGCTTTAAATGGTGACTTGCAAATGCAAAAAGAGGTTGCTTAGGGTCGTGCACTTGCAGACAGGCTGGGCTCAGATGCTCTATCCTATGTTCCTTTTGCCACGGGTGAAATTGCAACAACGCCATCCCTATCGTCCTGGACGAGGAGGACGAGGATGTGGACGACCCAACACCATGAGCCGGCCCGCCTACACTCCAGAAAACATTATCCCTCTTCCCCCACTCCTGCCCACTGATCTAGACTGGATGAGACCCGGTCCTTCCAAAAGGACGAAATATAATATTATTTTATAGTTTAAATATATGTTGGCTGTGTTTTTTTATGTTTACGTTTATTTGTTTTGAAACCATATATTAAATCTAAAATGTCAAATTTACACTTTTTGATTTTCTTTAAGAAATACATTATTCAGAACAATGTTTTTATCACTTAACCAAAATCAGATATTTTAATAGTTTTATATTTTTGAGAAAACTATGAAAGCTAGAGGCACTACTTTATTTGGTACGAGTACTAAATTGAAGCTAGTCAAATTGTACACTAATTCTTATCTCAACTTTTATTCTAGGACCATTAGTTTAGCCAGTACGTAACTTGGAAAATGACCATAACACGATATTTTCATTTGTATATTCATGCCAAATTACAGCTTTCTACTAAGAGTCTCTGAGCTAGGCTGCGGACGGCCGGACGGATGGACATGGCGAAACTATAAGGGTTCCTAGTTTGACTACGGACCCCTAAAAAGGAAAAAGGGTGGCCGGCCTATTTATTGACTTAAGCTCCGCTTTCGATACAATCGACCACGCGATTTTTATGATTAAACTCGAATTCTACGGAATCAGAGGAAATGTATATCGATCAGTTTCTGCTAAACTATCTTAAGAATAGAAAACAATCGGTAGAAATAAAAAACGTTGAACATGGCTGTGACCTATGTGTTAGGTCTAGGGTTGTTGTCAATTTAGAAAGAGGTTTTCCGCAGGGATCTATTTTGGGATCTATAATCTTTATTATTTTTACTAACGACCTCACAGACTTTTTTGTATTACCTTTTCTCGTAGTGTCTCTATTATTACTGCCACCAGAGCCATTACATTGGTTGCTGAAGGTCATCCACAGCGGTCTGTAGCTGCTTCTTTGGGACTCCTCGTTTCATTTTGGGAAAAAAACCGCGTGTCAGTTTTTGTTTTTTTTTTAAGGAGAGTTTCTGTTAAGTTTTTATGTTGACGATGGACTAATTTCATAATTAATTGAAATAAGTGATACAATTAACTACATAATTAAAATAATTATTAGCCTAAATAAAAAAAACCTTTTTCAACTGTTATTTTAATAAATATATTACCTACTGTTTACGTAACGATCAAAATACTTAATGGCCCCTATTTTGTTTTGAGTAGTATAGGAAAGAAAAACGGTTTCAGGAAAAAAAACGAATGAAAATTAGAAGAAACGCAACAGTCGGTTACTGAAAATCAACCTTATGATAGGTAAACTAAAAGAAAAGCAGTTGCCTTGGTTGTAAAGGATTTTGACATAATTCGCACCTTTAGAACAATAATGACCTAATTCAAAATTTGTGCTTTCAAACTTCGAGTCATAAATTTATTATCATAGAGACCTAACTCGAAATTTAAAATTTCTCAATTAGGTCACTATTGTTCTGAAGGTGCGATATTTTTTCGTTTTGGTATGTCATTGGGAAAAAATTAATATCGAGAGGATGAAATTGGGGTTTCATAGAATAGGTTATATAGAAATGTCATCAATTCCGAGTATGATTAGGAAACAATAAATTATTGCTTATATTGTTTAGTGCGCCACCTATGATATAACTTAGAAACTAAATATCGAGAGAAGTAACCCAATGCGTACTTGCAAACTTGTTGTGAGAGCTTTGCTACTCGCCTCTAGAGGGCGCTGTAACATATAAACAAAAACCACAGGCAAAAGACTAAAACTTACTTTTCACAAAAATGATAATAAAGTGTAATTAGTGACTTTATCTACACTCATATCATAAACCCTCTATAATGCGTTAAGAAACCGCAAATTATGACCAGCATAATAATCAACTCTGTTGTTAGAGCAAATTTTTTATCTGCGGCAGTAATCTTATGGATTCATAAGAACATTAATTTGGATGATCTTATGACATTCAAATTTCGAACCTCTCTGAAAAACAAAGCAATTTTATTTGACCTCAATTCTAATATCATTCGAGATGAAATTTTATTCGAAATGAAATGTCAATTGCATGCAATTTTGACAAATCTCGCATGTTACTTGATATCGAACGATATGATAGTAGAGGCCGACACTAGTTTGTCTCTGAATTAAAAAAAAAACTGCGGTTGCATGCCATCATGATACTTATACGTGAGAAAAAAGTTTTCATTTACCGCCATTTTTGAGGTTCTGTTTGTCTTGTCGCAAAAATTAGTTTGTTTTGTTGTTTACAAATTAACTATTGCATCATTTTCGTGAAAAATTAGCGATCAAGATAGTGATCGAGATATTTCGGAGACGCTACCTGATATTCGCGACGAGCAACGAATGTGCTATAAATGACTTGTTACCAGCAAAGTCACGGAAGCTCTAGCAGTACGAAAAGGAAGTTAATGTATGTGTAGATAAAGCAGTGTATGTAACTGTACATAATTAGGCATTATTATGTAACAGTCACATAAACTACTATTTCGTATTCATAAAAGTATCTTTTATAAGCGCAGGAATGCACATTCCTTAATATGACGGTTCAAGCTAGGGAATGATAATAACCGGTTTTAACCGATTTTAACCGGTTATTTTCATACAAAAACGGTTAATAACCGGTTAATTTGCATTCCCTAGTTCAAGCCCATATTTAAAAAAAAAACGGTTTGCTAACGAACATTTGATGAAACTAAAATATTCATTGAAATATAGTAATCATTGTGCAATGCTGAAATCAAATATAGATTAGGGGCTGCAGTCAATTTGTACCCTTATAGCTTCTTATTGTTGGCTTTATTTGGTTGTAGCTCTTGTTAATTGAATTAGAGCTGTCGTAACTTTAGCAATATTATCACGATATAGAAGCTACAGTCAAAACCAAAAAGAACCCAGGCAAAGTAGATGTCAATTTTACTATATATTAAGTATAATAAATACTGTATCGTCGAGGTAATTGTTTATTTATTAAGCGATTAACTATCGATTTATAGTTTTAGTATTTATCGCCAAGGTTGATATACCTGTTTATATACTGGTAATGTTAGGTACCCATAGCTATGTAGTTTGCCTACAAATAAAACAAAAACCTAGCATTGTAAAAACGAACAAAATAGTGTTGCTTAGGCAACGCCAAACGCAGGCTTAACAATCTCTTCCAGAAAATATAATAATTATTTCACTTACCAAACAGTTGAAAGCACTTAAAACACACACACGTCACAGAATATAACACAACGATCATGAAAAATGGCATAAACAATATAATCGACTCCATTGTAATTATTGTTCTGTGTTAACCCGCCAAGAGCTCTTGCCATCAACTACCAAAAATTATCGAAACACCGAATTGATAGGACTATCTTCGATAGGATTTAATTACTGGAGATAAAGAGACGTGTTATGATATGGTATTAACGACGAAGTGTAAAAAATATTATTTATAACAGATTTTTAGCCGTTTTACCAAATGTGTATTCATGTATTGTACTATGGGTACTAGCCAACGATATACTTACGTTAGCCTTGCCGCCCCATAAAGTGACAATACTTAAAGTACTATACAATACATCATTCTCGGGTAATATCTTTCTATTTATGTATCCAAAATCGAATGAATACGGTCTACCAGAATTAAATTAAATAAACACCTACCTAATTCAATTACTTAGGTAGGATCATTCCGCCGGTTTTCGTCTAGTTAGCTGAGTTGAATTGCTAAAAATGTAGGTACAAAAAAATCAACTTTAGTGCTATTATGCTTTATTTTAAGTTAAGATTAGGCATTTAGTATATTTAATTGTCACAGTTTTTTTATAGAACGTATTTCATAATTTGGTTTTCGACCTCTTAAGAGCAAATGGACGATAAGTAATCCAATATTTAGGCTGCTTTTAGTTTTCCTCGATATATTTAAATTGATTATACTCGTGCAGCAATGACATTTGGGTGAAAGAAAATTAAATGTCTAATCGAGTAAACTCTAAAGAATTTTACATCAAACATACAAACATTTTGGACAACAACGACGATGACGTTGGTGATGATATAGCAAAAGTAGCTTTCGTACCATCATCTGATCACGATTCGACAGATGAGAAAGAACAAGAGGCAAACGCTGGCGAAGAACAACCAATAATTTAGTTAAGTCAGTACACAAATTAAGAGTTGTTATGTATTTTTAATTAATAAAAGTGTCTTTTAGCTCTATATCGTGCGGAAAGTTGGATTTTTCGCACTGGTGTTACTTTTCCATATTTTTTTTTACTACGAGTGACTATGAATTAAGTATTTATCTCTTTTACTTACTCTTTTATTTTTGTTTCATTGTATATATTTATGTATATTGTATGTACGTATATGATGTATATGTGTATATTTATGTAAGTTTGTGTATTTAATTATTTTGATATTTATTTTTATTACTCTTATATGTCTCTGTTAGTATTTATTCATGAGATCTAAATTTTAGTTCACGCAGTTTCTGTAAACTTTGTTTTGTACTAATGTCTACCACATTCTACTTTTCTTATTTTCCTCAATCACCCACAGGTTAGCTGGAAGAGATCCCTTAAAGGGATAAGTTCGCCTTTGTACATTCCAATTCTGTAAATATTGTATTTGATTTGCTGTTTTTTGTACAATAAAGAGTTTACATACATACATACATACATTTTTTCATAAGTGTATTAAAAAACGTCATTTGATACACGTGCGGAACTGTCATTTTCACTCATCCCGATAGGAACCTCGGGACTCGTGTAAAATGACGTACTTTCCGCACTTGCATAAAAATGAACTATATCATAGGTACATGATTCAGGATGTGCTAAATATTGCTGAATCAAATTCTTACAAAAAACTTAAAGATAAGCGGACACCACGAATGTCGCAAATTAATATAAGATTACACCGATAAAATGCGCACACACACACACACACACACACACACACACACACACACACACCACACACACACACACAGTGTGTGTACACATGAAATTTAATAATTTAATAATAACAATAAGATACTCACTGAATATTTGAAAGATCAGCCTGCCGATAACTAAATCACATATTTGTAAATAAGAGTACACTAAAAACAATATTAACACAAGAAATAAAATTAAAATGATTTGCCTCTCGTCAAGAAACATTTTTACAAAACAAGAGAGCGATCGAAAATGACAAGATGATATGACAACAACTTGGGTAGTTGCAAAATGTGCTATATGTGGTAAAATGTTCGAGATTTTTAAGTTAGTCGGATTTTAGTATTCAATATGGTGGATTATCAGAGATTGTGTGATTCATATCATAGAGCATGCTGCGGTACAGCTGCAAGAGGTGTTAGGTTTTGTTAAGATATTTAAATAAAAAATAAATAATTATCAGGGGACAATTTCATACAAATCTATCTAGTCCGTAACTAAGATCTAGGCTTATGGGCGGATTCAAAAAAAGTGTACATAGTTAAGGGCTAAAATTAAGGGACCGTTAACTTTGGTAAGGTGAGTCACGAAAATGAAGTATACCGTTATAAAACAAATGGCGGTATCTCAGGCGAAACTCCTGTAGCAAGTGCGACCATATTACTACAGGGTGAAGCTTGAATCTGCTTCGTTTATTGAATTTGAGATACCTCCAATTGGCTTATGATGAGGGCAGCAGTAATAAATAATTAAATTTCGTTAAAATTAGAGTTTCTTAATTTTAGTCCTTAACTATATACACTTTTTTTGAAAATCGCCTTTATACTGGAAAACGATAAATTTAGTTATGCAAAGAAATACATCTTAAGTACTTAAATAACTACATAGAAAACATCCAAGCAAGAATCAAGAACAAATAGACGCGCTCATTACACAAATATCTGCCCATACCGGGATTTGAACCTGAGACCGCTAGCTTCGAAGGCAGGGTCACTACCAACTAGGCTATTCCATAAAAAAGTAAGAAAAATCGTCGTGCCTTATCCCCACAAAGGAACCTAACAATGCGAACATTCGACTTTGTAGTGTTAAAAAATGGTAGTTGCTCATTACCGCCTTAAGATAAGGAGATTTTTTAAATTAACAAGTCACGGTTTTAGAATTCATCTTTTATGTTATTACTTAAGTATTTCAGGTGAGCGGTTCTTGCAATAGGTAATTAGGTATAATTAATTGGTTAAGTTTTTGACAAAACAATATAAAGTTTTATTTTTATTGTAATGCAAATATCGGAAAAATTGTTTTAAGGTTACAACAATCGATTCGTAATAGTTGTCTCGGTCTGTCGTCAGGTTTTTTTTTATCAGTTTTAGATTTTGGGGCCACTGGGCCACTTTGAAACTAGGTCAAAGTGATGAAATCAAATTAATTCTAAGAAAAACACAATTATTTATTGCGTTTCTAACATAGTTCTTTAATGATATTGGCCCAGACATCCTCTTGCTTGACTGTATGGTTACTAATCACCTTTATCACAGTTGATGAATGTTGATAAAACACCCGTCACTTTCTCACTTACATACATTATGATCAAAAAGTGACTGATGTTTTATCTACGTTTATCCACATCTATAAAAACGACTTTAAAAGGCCTTCTTTTAAAGGAATTAACGCGGGCATTCTGTTAACTTTTGACCACTACATCATTAGTCTGTGCAGTGTCAACACAGAGTCACGTCAGCTAAAAAACATCAGAATCTGTTTACTTTGATACTGAAAACTCTCCTCTCATTGCTTAAAACCAATTTAAACTTTAAAACCATAAGATTAAATTCACATTCACTTAACATGATTTTTTATACGTTGGCGATCTTTGATAAGCCGATAAGATTAAAATAATGTTTGTGATAATACAATCCAGATCCAGAGTGAATTGAACTATCGGTTTTAATAGTAATGGTGAATTATGTATTAATTTTGTTAGGTGCTAGAGGTCTTCGTGTTACTGTCGCTTGGTATTGTTCATTGTTCGCTTTATGTGGGCTGTACGGTCGTGATTGGGAAGAAGGAAAACTCAGTGCGAACGATGCTGCTTGTGAGCAGGGTCAGGCGAGTGATCATGAATAATTGTCTTAAACACTTACTTTTTAATTGGCATAGGCCTAGAAGAAATACCTTCTGTTTCTTTTAAAATATATTTAAAAATAGACCATTTTAAGAAATTAATTTCATTTACATTGCAATGACTTCGACTTCATAGTTAGTATTTTACCACGTTGTGCTCGTTAATGTTTTGAATCCAAACCCGTAGAGGTCAAATAAATGTCTCCTCTGTCTTTCCACTATCTTTTTTTAATATATATTGTTTGGTTTACAAATATACATGTAATTTGTTTGTTACCATGTCGTATTTTTTTCCTTTAGGTAATGTTCTCGCTGCTGCTGAGGTGAAAAGTTGTATGTTTCACACGGGGCCAAATTATAATTTGCATCCCGTGTCTTTGAATCTCCGCTGCGTTCAGATGTCTAATCTTAAATCACTCCGAACACTCGTAATTCGATTATATACTTAATCCTTCGATTACGAGGGATTCAAAATCAACACTCGCAGCAATAACCAACTTTGCTCTCTTGTTGCACAAATAACTATTTCATGAGCTGTCGGGTAAAATGCTATATCTTCTCCACATAACTCGAGTAGTGTACCAGTGAGTCAAATGAATAATGTTTACAATATCTCAACTGAGATATTTTAAACTCCAAGATTTTGTTGTTGATCTCCGTTATGATGTTTTCATAGTGTTATTTAAATACTAACAAGTAACTTGAATAAAGAGAATTTAATGACCAACTCAATCAGTCGATCTTGTTTCTCCAACCGAACAAGATCCTTGGATGTTTAAAAAGAAATAAAAATGTGGTGTCCGGTTTTAGGAGGACTCGTGGTAATAGTTATTTTCCCAGGTAAGTCTTTTATTATCATTTCACGTTAACAATATTGTTTTTAGGGTTAAATATTCGCCATGTCCGTCTGTCCGTCTGTCCGTGATCTAGCTCAGAGACTCTTGGTTCTACAAAGCTGTAATTTGGCATAATTATACATTTAAATTTCGCTGATAAAGTTCTAAAGTGCAATATTGATTTATTTTGTCAGATACCTACCTCCCTTTCGGATTCAAGTAAAGCAAAGCCAATTTTTTTTTCATTACGACATTGAATGAGGTGTGATTGGATAGCTCTTAAACATCATTATGTACATGTTAAAATCATTTTTTAGATTTTAGACCATTTCCTGTGTGGTTGCCGAGTTAGAATAGTGCCACTCCATGTCTTCCCGTGGATGTCGTAAGAGACGACTAAGGGAATAAAGGCTTGTAGTACTCTTAGGCGATGGGCTTGCAACCTGTCACTAATACGCTGGTAAACATCTTAGCCTAATTGTGCAAATTGTGGTTATAGAATTACCAACAAGTTTTTAGAGATGTTTGTAATTCTGTAGCTCTGCCTACCCCACTCTGGGAACGAAGGCGTGAGATTATGTATGTATGTATGTAGGAAATATTTAACTACAAGTGTTATTTTCGCTAGTGTCTTTAAAAAAAACTGAACGGCATCCTAAATGAAAACACATATAACGAACTTAAAAGTAAAACTATCCCGACCAAGTAGACTCGATCGGTTCCTGAGATACAGGCGGCTGAACCTAGGTACTAAAAATCACCTAAGGCCGCATTTCACCAAACTCGGAATAAGACTTACTCCGAGATTTAGTCTATACAAATTTGGCGTTTAATCTATGTATAATGGTCTAAGATCGGAATAGGAGACGACCTTCACCTAGCTGTATATTCGATAGAAAGTATTTTATATCAAATTTAATATGCTAAGTAATATATTTATAAAAGGTTGACTGGAAAATTTCAGTCCAGTCCTTATATTATTTAAAAAAAAAACTGAAAATTAACTTTAATAATATATGCTATTGCTTGTTTAATAGACCAAAAACATACTAATCGAAAGCATGAAGCCTATAGAATATGCAAACGTTAGGTTTAGTGCAAATTATTAGTACCGACTTAGCTATCTACCCAATAGTTAAGATGGGAAAAAATAGTCAAACTAACGTTTGCATATCCTAAAGGCATAAGAATAAACAATAACAACACGTAGAAGCGAAACTCCCGGCTCCGGACGCGCGCTCGGCGCGTTAGATACCTACCGCCTGGCGACACCTGAGGTGTCTAGTCAGTCAGGGGTGTCACAGACGGAATATATATATGTATTAACCAAGATATTGTTAATGTGTCTTGAATTGGTTTTCGTATTTGTGTTGATTTTAGTGTCTATGGTTGAACTAAGATAGTGTTTTAAAAAGTGGACAACTATTTACAGCAAAATAATTGATTGATTGAAGGAGTTTTATTTGTTAAATAGTACATCCCCTAGATGTTGAAGATATAAAAACGGAAACATTAAAAACGAATTAATAGATAAGAATAGTATTTTGTAATAAAGATTTTTCAACTTAATAAAAATTGACATTAATGGTCCGGAAAGGAACGTAAAAAGGTAACTCCGGATCCCAGACTATACTTAAAACTTATTGAGCTTAAAAGGTTGTTTATTTATAGACTCGCGTCTGTTTTTTAAAGATGAATAATAGCCACATAAGCCATTAATTTAACGTAAATGTAAAAAACTCATTTTGCAACAATGTTTCCACGTTGAAGGAAAACATAAATAACATTTCGTGACTAAACTTGTATGACACATCCATAAACCGATTAAAATATTTCATTTATTTCATGACAGCCCTGACAGCGGAAGACACGTAGGAGCGTAGCGGGGTGAAGGGGGAAGTAGGTATTAAAAGCGCGGCATTTGGGGCCTGGGTAAAGGAGATTCGCTTCTATGTGTAGTTATTCTTTATTCTTATGCTAAAGGCCTCATACTTTCGATTAGTATGTAATTGGTCTATTAAAAAAGCAATAGCAATTTAAAAAAAAAAATCTTCAGCTTTTTTTTTTAATCATTAAGGACTGGACTGAAATTTTCCAGTCAACCTATTATAAATATATTACTTTGCATATTAAATTTGATATAAAATACTTTTTCTCGAATATAAACAGCTAGGTGACGGTCGTCTCCTATTCGGATCCCCTATAAGACCTTATTTAAGTTTGGTCGAACGCAACCTTAGACAGCACCAAATAACTTTGAATAGAAAATTAGCACTTTTTTGAGATAGTTTTTGGTGTTTGTATAGGTAGTAAAGGCTTCGGAACCACATACTGAGCATAGTCCGACATGCTCTTGCCCGGTTTTTTGAGTTAGTTTTTGGTATTTGTAGATATTCTGTTTTGTTACGTGTTATTATTGTTATATCCGGACAGGGCATGCCCGTAAAACCGTCGTCACTCCCCGTTATAATTGCGACCACAATCATGATACGTTCATGAGAGAGGGCAACCAAGGACCTGTGGGAATGTTTCCATGGCTTGGCGTAATACGAGTTACCTTAAGTAAGTTTGGTTAACGATTATTTTCTTAAGGGGACAATCTCACTCAAATTGACCCAGCCCCAATTATTATTATTGTGAGTAATAAACTATGTGACGATGAGGACACGGTAGTGCCTCTGCCTACGAGGCTAGCGGCCGGGGTTCAATTCCCGGTATGGATAAATATTTGTGTGATGAGCGCGAGTATTTGTTCCTGAGACTTTGATGTTTTCTTTGTATTTAAATATATTTCTCTATATAAGTATGTTTATCTTTGCCTTGCACCCATAATACAAGCCTAGAGCTTAGTTTGGAGCTAGATTCATCCGTGTGCGGTTGACCCCTAATATTTCGTCCGCTTAGTGCAAGAAGTCACTAACGGCATAAAGTCACTACCTCCAAGTACAGGTACAAACACAGGCGGATTCGCCACGACTTACTCTTTCTAACACACGGACCCATTTTTTTTAAAATTTAGTATCTTCGATGTTACAGCCATGGCATTAAGTCATTAACTTAACTTTTTGCCTTATTGATTTGATGTAATTAGTTTTTGACCATTAGTAACTTTAAACAAAATAAATTTATTATTTTTACTCTTTGTTGAATAGTCACTTATGTTACTTATTAACTTTAAAAAATAAAACAATATGAATATTGCTTTTAAAGTAAGTACCTATTTGAGCTAGAATTAATTATATGCATAAAGCATATAGTTACTTTTAGCAAACCGTAAAATGAAAAAAAATGATATTATCATGCTTTAATGTTTTTAACGGTAACCTATCGATGTTTCGAAATATTGTTTCCCGATTATTATTTATCCGAAAACGGTTTCTCAAATTTTTAAAATCCAGATATTTTGTTTTACATAAACTTGTAATACCGCCGATTCATTTTACCACTGTATTATTTGCCCGCAATTCTATAACCAGTGTTACAATTCCCAATTTTTACGTTTGACAACCATTTACCTGATATTTTGTTTTACATAAACTTGTAATACCGCCGATTTATTTTACCACTGTATTATTTGCCCGAAATTCTATACAACTTCTCTCTGTAAAACAACGAACAACTCACAGAACCGAATCTGTCAACCCGGACTCCACGTGTTCTTGTCTGCCCTACCCCTAGAGTGTATATAAAAGACCGGAGGCGCGAAGGCAGGGCAACGCTCGCCCGCTCTAAGGAAGTGCAGGCAACAAAGGAGCCGTAGTCACGCGTAGGAGACACGCGCAAAAAATAGTATCTCCAGGCAAAAGAGAAAGCCTCAAAAAGGGTAGCACCACCCATAAAGATGGTATCCACAGCCACACAAGTGGTCCAAAAAGATCTCCGACCCAACCCTTCCATCGTCGCGCAAAAGAAAGGAAGCCCGTAGTCTGTAAGCATGCATGCGTCAGGATTCCCACTCCGCGACTCACATAGCTATAAGTCTCCCCCCCATCCCAACCCTCATTCCTATCCCCCCTTTTTGGAAAAACCCCGCGGATAAGTAAATGGAGGAAAGACTTACTCCTCCGGCCTTTCAGCACTGGCTGGGGTTGTATCCGCGGGAGTCTAAATTCTAGTTGATAATAGGGGCATTGGTGTTTTTAGCCGGTGCGAGCCCGGCAGTACCTGGGCCCTCCATTCCCAGGTCTCCGGAAGGGATTTCCACCTCTGCCCCTTTTTCTTAAAGTAATTAAAGCAAAAAGCAAACAAAAGCAAGGACTTTTGTCTTTGGCCCTTCAGGCGATTACCAAAAAAAAAAGGAGCCGTAGCGGCTGAAGCGAGCGCAGGCGCCGTGCGTTCATGCGCAAGGGCGGATGGGTTGCACTTCCGCAGCGCCGGAGCAGAACGGTTCCACGGTAGTTAGGAAATAAAACAAAAAATAAGGTTATCCAATTTTATTTATGTCTTTTTTAGTACAGTAATAGTAATTCAGGCGTCAGATTTTGCATGTATTTTGCAAGTACATGGAAAATCTGACGCTTGTATTCCCAGTTGGTATTTTCACGATACCTGCTAATAGGTAATAGGTACCGTCGTAATACGGTATTACGACACTTTACAGCTTTATGCAAGATATGCAACAAACATATTTATGTTTATGTGCCATTTTATTATACAAACACGATAATCTTCTTCTTCTTCTTCTCTTTAATGGCAGCCACAGGGCTTGTGCCAATGTCAGTTGCGTCAGTGATGGTCGGTTGTCAAAGATTCTGCATAAAGTCTGTGATATTTCGGGATATTGAATTACGGAATTTCGATTCTACAGTCATACAAATTATTTGGCTAACGTTTTTTCGGAATTTTAATAAGTTGGATTAGAAATCAAGTCCGAAATAAAACTGTAACCATTTAAAATTCGGGCTACTGAAAATATGGAAAATGTAACTTCGGATAAACAATAACAAGGCCAACAAAAAAAAAGGTTTCGTTTTCGGAATTTTAATATTCGGAACAATATTTGTCGAAGTTGAGATAGGTAACCGTTTTTAACATAATGAGCATTGGATGCACATTACCACTTTTACTTTAGTATAAAATAACTAAAGTACTTTATAAAGTTTAAATAAACTAGGAGACAGCATTTTTGGCAATCAGAATGTTTTTTTTAAGTAATCAATGATAATTATCGATATTTGTTTTGTCCAAAGACAAGTAATTCACGTGATTTAATGATGTTTAGTGACTTTTGACAAAATTAAGTTGTACGTTTTTGAACACTTTTAGTGAAATATTCTTGCACAACAGTTCATATTGCAACTCATTTATACCTACGAGTACGTCTTGCTCCGCGGTAACGGAAGGGGGGGGGGGGAAGGTCCGCCACTTGTTCGGCCACCGCGGTCGAAGTCATACCGTTGCGGCTGCGACCAGGGGTGATGGACGTTATGCGAGAAGTTAGTGACTTCTTACAAAATGGAGCAAAATAATATTAATTTTAAGGCAGGACGAGGATCTTAGATGATAGAAAAGATTCTAAATAAAGAGAATGAAGATCACAGCGTTGTACCTATTGTTATTTGTTTATAATAAGTAAATAACGTGCAAATTGTTTATGCTGTTAAGTTGTAGGTAGGTACTTAGTTAAGTATTTCATTTGCGAAAGACCGACATTACACATTTCACTAAAAGAATGAAGTCGAGAAACCAAAGAATTGGACAAAATTCGTGCTAATGAAGATGAAAGCTTTAATTCAATAACAATAACAGTAGATTTAAAAAAGGTACTTCATATCCTAAATGGAACTATTTGTATTCTTTATTACCTACGCGAATTTAATGAGTACAATGTTACCATTTATGAAGCTCGCACTCCCAATGACGCCTTTTGTTACCTCTGGTCTGAGCTGGATGGCAAAAAGGAAGCGATGAGGTGGGTACGGCTTTGTATCTATGGATAAAACGTCTCCCATCTACTGTAAAATAAATTTCTATATTCACTGACACCTGTGGAGGCCAAAATCGTAATCGATTCCTTTTAAGCATGCAGTTATATTTAGTCCAGACAACTCATCTCGAGGTTATTGAACATATCGCACTGCTAGATCAAAACAGTAATAACTAAATATACAACTGTATTTTAAAATCAACTTTAGGTAATATTACTTCTTTGAACTTGAAACAAAACTAACAAAGATTTTGAGTTGATACTGTTTTGACCTAGCAGTGCGTATATTTATTTAGAGTCTGGTCATACATATATCGAAGTAGATAGCATGCACAGTGCGATTGAGAACCAATTGCGTTTAATGCCAGTGTAGGTACTCAATGATAGACTTCTGACTTCTGTAATGTTATTTGATTAGCAAGATCAACCAGAAAAAAAAGAAAAAAATACCCTGAAAAAAACCGTACGAACCGATAGTTATGAATCACACATATATTTTGAACCTAAAAGATTTGTGAGGTAACTTGATGCTGAATCGATCGATTGACGTCAATGGAGAAAAACTGCTTTGGCTTAAAGTAAAATATTTTCGACTCCGTTTCGTTCCGTTCTAAAAAAAAAAAATCTGCAATGAAAAAATAATACCCGCGGAACTTAACCACTCTGGTACCAGAACTTGCCAGCCAAAGAAAGTTGTGATTATATTACGTGAAGATTGTCTTTAAACTCAGAATTCGAAGACTAAAAAAGATCTAGGTTTTTTTGCTCTTTTTCGTACCTACTGTATTAGTTCGATCAAATTCTGATATTTTTATTTAAACACTCTTACAAGTTCTTCATGTTTTATACCTACTAGTAGTGCTTACTGTAGGGTCTTTAAATATATAATATTAAGTTCGTCTATCGATAATGAATACTTTTTAGTTATTATAGTCTGAAGTTAAAAAAATTGTGCTATTTTTATAATTTTTCAGACTTTATATCTGTGAAGTTGAATTTATAAACTGTTTATTCGTTGTGAATTAATAAATAATGTTAATAAAGTTTCCAAGGTAATAATTAAGACTGATGAAACCAAATTTTTCGTTTAAAACTATGTTTCCCGAGTTAATTGTGATTAAAATAAAAAAATAACTAATTGTAACTTCCCTTAAAACGAGAAAGACAAAAAGTACTACAAAGTACACGTATACGGGACGGATTTAGAAGCGCCTTAGGCCGTCACATATTGAAAAAGAAATATACTTACCATCAAAAACAAATAGGTACAAGCATTTTGGCGCAGTTCATCCATACTAAATGTTGTTTGGTCATCATAATTACAAATAGGTTAAGAAGACGCCGGCCGTTTAGTGGGACCCTCAATACTATTAGATTGCTTCCTTTTTCATTATGATTCATTCTTGTTTCGTCGTATTCTTGTTTTGACACATTCTTGTTTCGTCGTATTCTTGTTTTGACATATTATTGTTTCGTCGCTTTCCGTTTTCGACATAAATGAATACATACGTATTGTAAAATCAGTCTGTGACTATTATGGATTAACTAATAGGCTGTTTCAATTTAGGTAACATTTTTTTGTTAGAAATAAGTTTCATGTTTATTTTTTCTGTTTTTAGTTCATTTCATCGAAATACTTAATACTTTTCTTTTACTAATAACTCTTATATTTTTAGTATGCAAGCAAAGTCATAGGCATTGTTTATTATAACTTGCTAGTTCCACTGTGTCCAAACAAGAATATGTCGAAAATGGAAAGCGACGAAACAAGAATAGTACGACGAATCAGGAATACGATGAAAAAGGAAGCAATTAAAAAAAAAAGTATTGTCTTGAAATCGAAGGACGGTTTTTTGTTGTACGATTGGCCTAATAAGTAGCAGCATATATTAGTGATTTGTCATATTAACGTCATGTTAAAACTGCTACACTAATCTGTCAAAGACGTTAAAGCGACAAGGTATAAAAGTGTCCAGCGGGGCTAGTATATTATGGCTGCGTCTATATCGCGTGTCAAATGTGGATAAAGCATCCGTCACTCTCGTACTTATTTACGTGTCAGAAAGTGACGGGATGCCTTATCCAAACTTTGTCACGCGATAAACGCAGCCGGCCCCAGCAACTTATGAGGCCGACTCTACTGGAAATCACTAATAATAAATAAACTAAGTATTAAGGTAAGGCGGGGCAAGTGCGTCTACGGGGTAAGTGCAACAAACCATATTTTTAGGAGATATTGTTGGTTAGACGTACTCACCCCGTAGACGCACTTGCCCCGACAGGCGGGGTAAGAGCGTCAAAGAGGCAAGTCCGTCCAACCAACAATATCTCCTAAAAAACATATGGTTTGTCGCACTTACCCCGTTGACGTGGGGTAAGAACCCCACCTGACTTATACTACTACTGTTTTTTTGACAGATGAAGGATCAAAGCTAAGAATAGCCGTAACAGGTACTGTTTTAATCAGAATTACTCACGCCATAGCAGACGCAGACGACATCGCTAAAATACCAAATAAGATATTAAGGTAGGTGAAAACCCCTGATAACATAGTGAGTTCTTTCAGAGCTGATAAGTATCTCTTAACGGCCCGGCCGATTTTCATGAAACCGAGCTAAAAACAACCGCTAGAAAACTTCCTTTTTAATAAAAAACACCGTATTCAAATCGATTCACCCGTTTAAGAGCTATAGTGCCATACATACAGATGGACAGGAATGGTGGGTCGGTTTCAGTGGTGGAAAACCACTCACCCGGCGTTAACCTCTGCTACTGTTTTCGCGGGCGCCATGGGCTTAGGATGCACCCATTGAAAGTTGGAAGTGACCCTGCCTATGAAGCTATCTAGCTTCGATTCCCGGTATGGCCAAATATTTTTTCTGATGAGCGCGAGTATATGCTCCGGAGTCTTGGATGTTTTCTATGTTTTTAAGTATTTATTCATTTATAGGTAATATACAAGTTTGTTTATCGTTGCCTAGTATCCATAGTACCGGCCTTGAGCTAAGTTTGGGACTAGGTGAATGTGTGTTAGGTCCTCTGTACTTTTTTCAACCGACTGCAGAAGGAGGAGGGTAATGTGTTTATCAGCCTATATAATGTTTGTATTGTTCCTTTATGACGCTCTAGAAACTAAACGCGTGGACCGATTTTGATGATTCTTATGTCAATCGATTTGTCCTAATCTTATGAGTTTAAAGATATGATGACGGTAATCAATCAAAATTCAATATGGCGGCAACCAGACGCCATATTGAATGTTTAAGCCGATGTACAATGACAAGTGAGGTATCATTAAATAGGTATTTAAAAATAATCTTTGGGTTTGAATGATCATTTAGGATTTATAACGATTTAAAATTTGATAGCAACAGCCGGGCTTTTTATAGCTTGCTTTATGTTTAAATATTTATCTGTTTCAGAGAGCGTACTAAAGCGATGTTTATATCGAGTGACGACTCGCCTTGGCTGTACGCGATCAAGCGCTACGACGCAGCTCCTGATTTCAAAGTGAAAACCATGAGCTCCATTGCCCTCGTCGAGTTGGAGCTTAAAGACTTCCCAAGTACGTATCATTTTATTAAATTTTGAAATACTAACTGCTGCACTCAGAGATTTCAATTAAATTAATGCTTGTTTATTGACGTGTTGTCTTATTCTATTGCTATAAGCAAAGAATGGGACAGTAGCAACTTTAATCAAGCATTAAATTTAATTGACGTCTCTGAGTGCGGCAGTGACACTAATAACCTATTAGTGACAGATAAGAATCTTAGATATAATGGTGACCCCTTCTTTCAAAGCTGATATCCAGCGCTGTAAAACCTGCTCTCAAATAAAACCACATCAAATCGATTCACCCGTTTAAGAACTACACAGACACTGTAGCACACGCTACTGTTTTTCTATGTAAAAACATAACCTTTCATATGTCACATTTTACGATGCTTATATTTTCAAAACTAACGTGTTTTGCTAGGAACTACCTATATAGGGAGCTTGCTTACCTCTTGAACTTTAGAATTAAAGGCATTCCTGAAGCTTTTGGAGCACTGGAAGTAGATTTTTTCAGCGAAAGTAAACACGTGATAAACACAAACTTTCGAGGCACTTTGTAACTTATCTACAAGTCCGAAACATACGTTATGTATGTCAAATTGATCGTCACGATGTGTACTATCTTTCTATTACACTTCTGACACTCATACGTAGGTATTTTCGATAATTTACATCGCGTTATTTACAAATATTGAAAATACTTTACGCGGGGTACGTTTCTGTTTTAAAACGATATGACAACTGAATGTCAAAGGGGTGTGTTCTGAATAGCCGATTTATTTGAGATATGTCATGAGTTTATAATCGAGATATTATTAGCCATGAAATAGCCTGTGAGCTAGTTTTCAGTAATAGTTGTTAGAAACGTAATTAGCTATGACGTAGGTATACATTCGGTAAAATATTAATTAAATCCTAGGAACGTTTATAACATTTCGGGACGGAAAGTTACGATACCTAACTCTTGAGGAGCATTTGAGTTGACAAGACAGTTGTCACCGAGCCCTTGACCGATAAGGACGTATCGCGCATTGGCGCAGGCATTTTGACAACTGACGATTTCGCGGGGTCGGCGTCCGCGCCGTTCCCTCAGGGGTCCTGAGTGATGTCGGCCCAGCCTCCATGTTAACTCGGACGAACAAACGCCCGATGTAATTTAACGTGAAACCGTATTGGTGAAGTTCTAACTGTAAGTGCTGTGTTCGCGGTTCTTTGCGTTGCGCCCGCGGCGTTTATGCGCTCATGGCGCTACCGAACGATCTCTCCGTAGGCGTAGGGTGTCGAGAAGCGCGGCCCTACTGCCGAAGTCTCCGGCGTCTGCAGGTGTTGCGTGACGCCAAGCTGGGGCGACGTTCGCCCCTCGCGTAGGACGGAACTCCGTGCCAGGCCCCTGCGGGCCCGGCGCCTTTCGTGATGCCAAGGGGCTTCACGCTTCTCCCATAGAGGAGTCCACGCTGTCCACGAGTTCCTTCGGTTTGCCTCGCCCTGGTAGCCTTACCAGGGTTGATGGCCTGAAGGCTTTCGTCACTGCTGTTCGAGCCAGGCCCATGGCCCGGCCGCGTCATCAGCTTACCATCTCCGTGTCTCCTGGTAATCCGGTCTGAAGATCTACCGTAAGTGCACAGACTTTTCTAATATGTTGGCCATCATTTTTTAGAGACAGTGCGCGTCCCGCGATTCCTAACGTAGCGAGACAACCGCGTCTCCTCGCGATACAGCACCGCCGCTGGTGCTTGTTTAATGTAAATTGTCCTACGAATTTTGCATGTTCATATTATATATGAAGTTTATGTAACATTTGGCCTTTTCATTCACTCTCCCTTAGTTACACCAGTATAGGATTCCACAACAAGAGGACTCTTGACAACAAAGGTTCGTTGCGATACCACTGAATCCTGTCCGTGCATTCATCAAAATACTCTGTCATTTAACAACTACACTTGTTATTCACGACGGAATTGTGGGTGTGGTTGTTCTATTCACGATAACACACACACGCACGCACGCACGCACGCAGTTGTGCAAGAACTATTACCGTGCATAATATATGTATAATTTAAGCGCAAGTACTTGAGCAAACTACTGCGCCTCGTCTGTAATGGGCTTAAGACTACGCCGAGCGTCTTTTGGAGCTTTAGGCCGGAGCCCCACTGCTGCGCACGGTCAAGCTACACACGTGGGTACAAAAACGCTTCCACGTCCACGAGCACGCTGCGCACGAAATGATGTCACTGATACACGCGTGGTCTGTTCCGAAGTGCCCGCCACGCACACGCTAGCGCGCGTGGCAGGCAAAGCCCCACCGCGACCCACGCTGCCCGTGTGTTGCAGTGGAAAGGTGGCTTCAAGGGCGTCGCACCCCCCGCGCGCGCCTGGATGTGCGTGGCCGCAGTGGGGAATGTAGACACGCAGCTGACCAACGTAGCCGTTTTCCGTGTACGTGCATTGGTTGCTGTGAAAATGCTGACACACGTATCCAGACCAATGGACCCACGTGGGCGACATGTATAGCGTGTCCGTGCGTAGCGTGCGCAGCAGTGGGGCTCCGGCTTTATTATAACGCTCGGCGTAGTAAGTCGTTTCTTATTGCCGATTTTTCATACAAAGAAACAATTATCAACCCTATCTTTTTAGTCAGTGGGTTTAAAATGTACCAAGAGAATAATGGCGTATTGAACAAAAACTTCATAACCGTCATGGACATAACTACGACCTGCGTAGAAAAAGGTCTATGAGATACCTTGAAATTTCAATGGATTATCGACTCTATGATCTTTTCGTAAGTTTATTAAAAAAAAAAAGAGACATAAAACACTTCACGCTTTTTACGCCAGGTATGTCGTATGTCGCCAGGGTCGTACTCGCGTTGTTTAAATGTTATTTATATTTGCGGTAGGTACTACTGTAATTTGACTCTAAAACTATCTGAGTACGGCGGCGGTCAATCATTCAATCGATTTTTTTCAGCTCCTTTGATGCCGATTTGTTGGCAAGACAGAAATCACCATTTGTCCCGCAAACACTTTGCGGTGGGATTTACTGATGGTAAGATGATTAATTTAAGTCCGTTACGCTCTGTTTACACTTCGTTAAGTGCAAGTGTGAAGTTCATACATTTGCTACTTGTCACTTGACAGCCAATGTATGAACTTCACACATGCACTTGACAAAGAGTAAACAGGGCCTTAACTATACTTACAATTATAACTACTTGGCTTACGAAGCTAGTGGTCCTAGGTTCGATTCGTATTTGTTGTCTTGGGTGCTTTTTTACAGTTTTCGATATATTCGGAGATTAAATAAATCCATTTTTTTTACATCTTGTTTTAGATTTTTTTGCCTTATCTATATGTTACAGATTTCACATATCTTATTTATGAATTACAATAACTGATTAGTTGCGCTATGTAATAATAATAATATATAAATAGCTAATACGCTGGTAAACATCTTAGCCTGATTGTGCAAAATGTGGTAACAGAATTATCAACAAGTTTTTAGAGCTGTTGGTAATTCTGCAGCTCTGCCTAACCCACTCTGGGAACGAAGGCGTGAGTTTATGTATGTATGTATAAATAGCTTTTGGGTCGTTCTCAAAAAATTTGCACCGCCACCTGCCAATAGGTCTCTCTTAGAACTTTTTATTTACAAAGCGTCATCCAATTATAATAATTAAGTTATCAATTCATACTAAAAGTAACTTTTTGAATAGAAGCCAAATGCATTGATATATATTTAAATTATATTAATTACCAAAATATCAATTTGTAACTACGTTTCATCACTCACCTGCAGTGTCTCAACGCGAGGAACTCATGTTTCGAGTTAATTGAAGCGTAAAAATCACCAACGTAACTTAGTTCGAATAGTATCGATCGATTTACTTACACATATATACCCAATATTCAAAACTGTAGTGTCGAATAAGAATGCTATACTTATTTTTAGAATAATTTGAAATTTATTTAGTCCACGACAGTTTTTATCGCTCACCTGTCATGATATAAACGCTACCTCTGTGGTTATACTATCTCGTCTACCCTGTCTTACCCCGCATAATTCGAGACCTACAGTCCCCAGCTAACGCTGTTAGAAGTAACACGTTGTCAGTGTGCCGTTCTCAAAAATTATAAACGAAAAACTTACGCGAGCGGGAGTTTGTAATGGGTACGTAGTCGCTATTCTGTCTTCCATATTCAGATGACTCTGTGATTTATTGTATTGATATTCATTTACAGTACGTAAAACATGGTTTATTTTTATGTGAATAAATATGCAGTTCATTAACCAAGTACTTAACTTGTACTGATGATATAACTGTCATTTTGTCCATCACCTGTAAGTCGTTCACCTGTCTAAAAAAAACAGTTGAATGACGTTTACGGCACGCGAACGACAATTATTTAAAAACTTAAACTGTAAACCAAAGATGTCTGTGGCATTAATGTTATTTTACCCAACTGCACGAAGCAGGGTTGTTTTCTGAGCGTATGTTTGTAGGTATATATGTATGTAACACCCTGTAGCCTAAATGGTTCACCGGATTTCATCATATGAGATGCCGTTATGCTCGAAAGGTAAATAAGGTGTGTTATTTTATATAAATAATTTAGATAAGGAAAAAACTACTCAAAAATATTCAAATAAAGCACTTGTTGTCAGTTAAATGTAGTTTTTATATAACAATTTACTTAACTGTACCCGTTGTCGTTAACCTGCTAACAATTTCACTTTATTTGTACGTATTTGTCGCCAACCTGCCCCTAATGTCGATAACCTGGTTAAAAAAAGTCATTCACCTGTCTACCGCATAATTCAAATACATATATCTTCTAAAACAATGAAATAAATCACTTCCCTCCACGTGATATCGATTACTCGATTTTATTTCTAGCGATCTTACTTTAAAAAAAAAAGCAAAATCGTTTTTTTTAGAAAAATGCAAAATTAATTCATCGCTGCAAATTTTTTGAGAACGACCCTTTTCTAGTTTTTCCATGATTCAACTTTGAACTTTATAAGAAAAACTTTATCAATGTTAAACCACTGGATTAAAAAATGCCTCGTGGTCAAGGCTTAACAACTTTTTCATATAATGCAAAATTAATTTTACCGAATTAGTTTATATAAGTTTTATGAGAAATCCTCTAAAGCAAGGGTAGGTTAGTTTATCAGAGGATAATTTACTATGTGGATATAAATGTTCCCTTTACACCCGAGCTGATTCTGTTGTGAGGGTTTTTTCTGATTGTAAATAACCTTGTAAGCAAAAATATAAAAGGGCTCTTAGCGTTGGTTATTTAACTCTTTGGGTAACGAAATAAAAATTTCCTATTTTTCAGTCTCTTTGTTTTTGCGTTTTATGCCCCCAAAATTAAATAGAAAAATCATTGATGTCATTTTTTAAAAAAAAATACAGAATCTTTCCATAGAAATACGAAGTACTAATATGGTTTCATTTTGATCTCCACTTCAAAATACAAAAATATTAAAACATGTATTATTCATTTACAGAACGTTATATACTTGAAAAAATAGCATATAATGTGCAGTTCATCCACAAGACACCATGCGAGATGTACTACGAAAACTTAGACGTACGTATAAGGCGGGCCAATAAAGGACAATGGGCATTTTGGTACCCGCTCCAATAGCTATAATGGTAGTGTCATTGAATAGGTCATACCAATAGGAACAACGTTTACTATGGCGGTTTGTCTCAAATCCCTGTCCATTCGGAGATATTCATATACGAAAATGACACCTTATGCGAAATAAAATCTGCTCCCTGCATCTTTATTTCCTTAAAAATACAACTTAAGCAAAAGTGAATAGGCTGCTACTGCACCAGAGAGCTCCAACTTCAGCCTCATGGACAGTTAGGTATTTGTAAAAAAACGAATGTAACAAAAATCACCTCATGTTGTCACTTTTCAAATGAGAAAATAAACCATTTTATTTATGAAGCGGAAACACTGAAGTGTACCCTTGACTAGTAGGTAATGTAGGCACCTTATAGTAAGTAGTATAAATATAGTGCCGGGCCGACAAGAAGTTAGATATTTCTCGTTATGTAGTACAGTTTTCTTTTCTTTCATAATGGTATCCCTAAAGGAAATTGATTGATAATAACGTATAATCAAAATAAATTAACTCAGTTCCGACAGGAAATAGAGATAAGCGATATGGTTATCTTTGCCCAATATAAAAATACCTTTCCAATGATATATACATTATGTCCATTGGCGCGGGTACCACGTTCCAAACATTTTTGCCCATTGTCCTTTCAAAACCTATTTCTTGAAAAAAAAAAACATTTGGACTATCTTGTCCCCGCCTGGAACACCTTTTCCAATATTCAAGTTAAATTTAAATTGTTATAAATATGAATAAGTACATGCTCTTACAATTTTCTATAGATTATATAGCTTGTTTTTCGCTTTTCAGTTGTTTTTTTTATTGCAGTCGGGTTTTTGTTTTTTTTACCGTTTTGTTTGACTAATTTTCCGGCATCATTTAAATGTATAGCTATGCCAAATTACAGCTTTCGTACTAACCAAGAGTCTCTAAGTTAAAGCAGGTTCTCTAGGTTCCTAGTTTGACTTCGGAATCTACAGTAGGTGTCTTGCCGTATCAGTGTGTTAAAGAAAAGGCTCGGAAAAGACGAAGAATGGAATTTCCTCCACCTCCACCAATAAGAACACATAGCTCTTAGATGTATTAAAAGATAAATATTTTTAAAATACACGGTGACTAAATATATTTACTATAGTCTACTTAATTTTGTGCCGTGTCGTTGCGGGGTAGATATAGAATAGTGCCAGTCCGGTAACCTATCGCAACCTCGATTTTTTTTGACCGAATTTCATTTGACCGAAAACGTTTAGTTTTTTAACGTTTCTCCGATGGCACGATTCGTATTTTTTTCATTTCACCACTTGACATTAAGGAAACATATCTTTAGTCCGAGCAACTTTTCTCCTTGTAGTCACTTGCCCTATGTATTGTTACGTATTTTATTATAAAGCTTATTTTTCATTACACCAGTGCTACAATTAGCCTAGGGATCGTTTCGTATTTTGTTTCTTAACCCATTTTTCACTTCATCAATGCTACATATAGTTTTTGCTACGTTACGTCAAATATTCATTTCAGGTAAAAAAATATTGCTTGTATTTTGTTACTATACAGAAAATGCACCGAGCAAGACGAATTAGGGCAGAACCGATACGGACAGGTTAGCGTAGTCGATTTAAAAATAGGTAATCTATTAATAAACCGAGCCGTTATATTGGGCAAATGATACTAAGGTAAAATCAGAAATGGGAAATAGATAAATTGACAAACCATTACATTGGACAACTGTTTGTGCGCCGCAACCAGTATTACGGAATAGATAATTTGTCAAATCCGTAAAAAACCTAAACTATTAATGACTAAATGAAAATATTCGAAGTGATCTTTCGGGCAAACGTAAAAAAACCCAAACCATAGTTGTCGAATAATATTTATTGAACCAAAATTCGGCCAAACATTTTTCGGAGTTCAGATAGGTAACCTGCCAGTCCATGTCTTCCCGTGGATGTCGTAAGAGGCGACTAAGGGAATAAAGGCTTGTATTACCTACTGTTAGGCGATGGGCTTGCAACCTGTCACTGATACGCCGGTAAACATCTTAGCCTAGTGCCTACCCCACCCTGGGAATGAAGGCATGAAGGTACGTATGTATGTAAGGGTAGGTATGTATAATTTAGTATCGATCTTGTTTTCGCAGCGTGTGCGTGCGAGTTGTAATATAGGCTTTAAGTGGCATGTGTATTTGGAGTATTTGCTTTGAGCATGTTCTATCAAGTGCATGCTTTAAACAAGTAGGTATGCCTCAGGCAAATGTATACAGCTTAAAAGCATGCTCATCTTAAGCATACTTATAAGCATAATATTTATTATGCTAATATTGAGCAGTAACAGTACCTTTTTATAATTTCTTGCTAGATGCACGCCAAAAAGTACGTGCCTGTCAACTACCAATGCTGGGCTTCGATGAAGAACACTCGGAACTGCATGTGGGAAAACGGCATGATCCTCGTCTCCAACTACACGGGCACCTGGTTCTTGGTAATCGTTCCCATCGTCATCATCTCAAGCATCTCCATTTTATTTGATACTATCTGTTGCCCGCGACTCCGATCGCGCTGAAAAATAAAACATAGCCTATGTTACTCGGGGATAATGTAGCATTCTAATGGTGAAAGAATTTTCGAAATTGGTCCAGTTGTTATTGAGATTATACGTTATTAACATACAAAAATACAAATTGTTACTACTTTGGAAAAAACTCGTATATGATATTTCGAGATGTATGAGTTTGAACTTAATTCTCTTCACGTTTAAGTTTAAAATCGTACGTTACAAAATATCAGATACGAGTTTTTTCCAAAGTAGGCTAAACCATATAGCTATTGCCCACGTAAGGATTTCAAACACAAAATCAAAAAGAAAATATGATAGTTACCAACTTTCTATTACTATTTTCTTATGACTTAATAAACTCTCCTTTAAAGTATCAACAGTTTTTAAATTAAAACGTACATAACATAGGAAATAATGCAACGAAATTAAAGTCATCTAAAAAGTACAGTGATTGCCCAACATCACAGCACAGGAATTGCCCAATACCTTAAAATCATAAATCAAAGTCTTTGTCTGACGTCAGTGGTCTGAATTGACTTTAAACATAAATACGGCGTCCCTTTGTTTTACAGACAGAAAAATTACAGAATTTTGTTTCACAGAAAATGTTTCATATACTATTTGGTCCTTGTATTTTTGCTTCGAATATATATTTTTTAAAACTATTTACTTGAAAGAAACAAATTCCACAGAAAATCAATTCAATGAATTTTGTAATTTTATTTTTTCATTACACAAACTTATCAAACAATATAATTATTTTTTAACCGACTTCAACAAAGGAGGAGGTTATACGTTCCACTGTATGTATTTTTTTTTAATGTATGTTCACCGATTACTCCGTCAATTGTCGACCGATTTCAAATATTTTTTTTGGTTTGATAGAATAATTACTTTCGAGGTGGTCCCATTATCACCAAATCTGAATCTGATGAGAGGATCCGTGAGGAATGGAGGGAACTCCTCAAATATTGTAGGCAAACATATAGCGATTTTAGTATTTTTAGTAACAAGTCTAGCATTTGCATTCAGAAAGTATCATTTGGTGAAGTGGAACTGATGATGAAGACCACAGATGGCCACCGGAACTCCTTAACGGTACCGATTTCAATGGTGGCGATAAGATATCTCGATTAAGATAGTTGAGCGACTACAACGAAGAATATTTACTTGTTAACCGACTTCAAAAAAGGAGGTTATTGAAATATTATGACTATTACTTTCCCGCGGCGTTGCTTGCGGCGCGCTTGAAATAACTTAAAGTTTCATATCAACTAAGAAGTGGGACTATGTAACAGCGTATTGTGATCACTGAAAAGTATAAAATAAAATAAATGTTTTAAAAAACAAAAAACCGCCTTCAAAAACGCAAAAAATTAGGTGCCCACAATTTTAAAGAAGTTATTTTTTTGCGTTTTTGAAGGCGGTTTTTTGTTTTTTAAAACATTTTTAACGAATATTGTTTGGTCAGTGTATTTTTTCATAGCATTTCATTTTAACGACAACAGTATTCAAAGTCGTGGTAAACTCTATATTCTGTGAATAATTTTTGTGATATAAATATGAGTGAGCGAGCGAGCGAAGCGAGCTACCAAGACCTCTCTGGGCAGAACCGACTTGAATAGGTTAGGTTAGAAGGCTATGGCGGGAGCGAAGCGAAGCAAGCTCCCGCCTTAGCCTTCGAGGTTATTTTTTTATATCCCTTGAATAAGCTATGCGATACAATGTGATTGTAAATTAAAATCGTTGTATGCGTTTATATTATACGTAAGATGAACTTGCTGTCTGCAAAGTAAGGGTATGCTTTTTTTCAAACGTTTCATTTCACACACCTTCACAAACTGCACCCAATTCTATAAGTTGATTTTATTGTTATTAAGTTATATTTTAAATAAATAATATGAGAACAAAGAATATTTAACTTGCTATTCTATGATATGAAAAAAGAAACATTGAGTTTTATTTGAAATAAAAAACGATGATTTAAATGTCTTCAAAGTAATTATTCTACATATTGATTATTCTATGAAATGATAATACGAGAAAAAAATTATATGAAATGAAATTCTAAACAACTTCTGTCTGTAAAATAACGTACAACCCATAAATACAAATTAAAAAGAAAACAATAAACTCAAACCAAACAGGATAGTCACTACATAATTTATAAAACAAAGTCGCTTCCCGCTGTCTGTCTGTACTTAGGTATGCTTAGATCTTTAAAACTACGCAACGGATTTTGATGAGGTTTTTTTAATAGATAGAATGATTCAAGACAAAGGTTTATATGTATAATACATGCATAATATAGTAGAGAAACACTGATAATTTTAGAGGTTTCTAATGTGATGTCGTAAATAAACACATTTTTTTGCGCTTACATTGCAAACGCTGGCTAAACCTTAAGAGATATATCAAAATAATGTACTGAAGTATTGTAATTCCTCAGAAAAATTAAAGAAAAGTCTATCTCCTGAGGTTGACGCACAGTACCCATTTTTATCTTTAACATTTTATTAAAAAATAATAGGTTATTTGCGAAGCTATTTTCTCCAATTCAGTATTTATTCTTATCCAGATAAATACGTTAGTTACCTTGGGCATTTACTGTAGATTAAAACTGACCTTTACACTATATTATTTAATTAAATAATTTAGAAAATATGGCAGATTCAAAATGACCCCCAATAGATACCGCTTACAAAACAGCCGATGTTCACCACTCATATGCGAAATTTAGTATATGCACGGTATGTCGTTGTATGGATTTGACAGCAAAGCCGTCAAACAATTACCTAAAGCTCCCCACGCCCCGCCTTACCCCTCTCTCGCCTTTCGCAAAATTAGGGTTGTCACAGGTATATAATACAGGGTGGCCAAATAACAGGTATACACTTTAGTTTTGTAATTTTATTCTATGAAATATAAAAAATATTAACTATTCCTTGTTAAGTATAGTATTTAGAGCCGGCAGTTAAACATGGAAAATAATGTCAGACAAATGTCCACCTCTAGCAGCATGGCAGATGTGAACCCTTTTCATTGCGTTTTTCATCACATTTTCACACATTTCCTGCGTTATCTCAGTGACTGTGTCTCGAATATTTTGTTTTAATTGCTGAAGGTTCATTGGCCTGTTAGCATAGACACGTCCCTTTAGATAGCCCCACAGAAAAAAGTCAGGAGCTGTTAAATCAGGCGATCTTGGGGGCCAATCAATGTCACCGTTTCTCGAAATTAATCGACCGGGAAACCTTCTTTTTAATGTTTCTATTGTGGCTCGTGCCGTGTGACACGTGGCCCCGTCTTGTTGAAACCACATGTTTCCCAAGCCCAATTGACTCACTTGATTCGAGAAAAAATGGATTATCATCTCACGGTACCGATCTCCATTCACTGTAACAGCATCACCCATAGCATCTTCAAAGAAATAAGGCCCAACTACCCCTCCTGACCAAATTCCACACCAAACTGTTACTCGACGAGGATGCAGAGGTCGTTCGTGGATCAAAGAAGGTTGTTCTTCTCCCCAATAGCGAGAATTTTGTTTATTAACAAATCCGCTGAGGTCGAAATGAGCTTCGTCAGTCATAATTATTTTTTTATGAAAATCTGGGTCTCTTTCCAGCTTGGTTAGCATAACACTACAGTAATCACGACGGCGTTCATGGTCTCGAGGCTGAAGTTCTTGAGTTATCTGTACCTTATACGGAAACAAACTAAGGTCTTTCTTCAAAATTGTCTGTAGAGAAGTCCTCTTAAGTCCGAGTTGTTGAGAACGTCGCCTGGTAGACAATGTGGGTTCTTCGGCTACACTTTGACGAACAATTTGGATATTCTGCTCAGTACGAGCCCTTCTGACACGATGAGGAACTGCTTTATCTGTTACGATGCCATACTGCTCAAATTTATTCACTAAACGAGCTATTGTTAGCCGCGAAGGTAAGTGATTTCTACCAAAAATTGGCCGCAATTTTCTTAGAGTTTCCGCAATACATGATTGGGTTGAGTAAAACGTTTTAATAATTAAAACACGTTGTTCCGTCGTAAAACGATCCATAACAAATTTGCCGTATCTACACAAAGTAATTTTCATGCAACAACTGTCATATTTACCGCCAAAACAAAATGGCGGCAAAAAAAAGTTGTATACCTCCAAGTTGGCCACCCTGTACTAACTGGGCCCGCAACCTCGTTCGCGTAGAATTAGTTTATTTACGTTTAAAACTATACGATAAAATAAAATATACTTAATAAAACTAAAATATCCGTAAAATTTCAAATCCGTAAGACTTTCCAATAGTTCCACTGACGTATGAGTGTGACAGCGAATGACAGCGGCACAAGTTTGCGCTAACTAGTCTATGTTAAAATTAAAGTACTTTTATTACAATTGAATCAGGGTATACCTTTACTTCCCAGAATTTCATATGCCCGAATTTCACCTGCCATAATTTACAAATGGCATAATGTTACATCTTATAATTTCATATGATATACTGATTGTTTATCATAGTAGTCAAATAACAGAATCTTTGTTTCCCATAATATTCATTTCAATAATTTCATTTTTCATAATCATTTTAATCCATATTTGTCACATGCCATAATGTCATTTGCCTTCCGTGTAAATGGTGAATGGTGATGTTTGAATTAGGCAAAATTTACCTACATAGGTTAGGTTAGGTTAGAGTTGCAACAAGGCGCGAAGCGCCTCAACTACGCGGAATAGGAGCTCCGCGCGGCGGAGCTCCGTCGACATTAGTTTCGATCATTTATGTCCATATCAGTCGTGAATGAACACAAATATGTTAGGTTTAATTACATTAGTAATATAATAATAATAAAAATTCAAGCGCTATTCTATTAAATAAAATTATTGCACTTAATAATATGGAAAATATTACGTATGGCATCAGTATCATTATGGTATCTAACTTTCGGGAAAACAAGAGTATGTTAGATAACTTTTCTGGGAAATGTAACATTCGGGCATATAAAATTCGGGCAAGTGAAAATTATACCAAATGAATTTCGGGCAAACAATATATAATCTTAAATCAGATATAAAGTTGTAAGAACAAACGCAAAGCCAATAAAACTAATTTATATGTATATGTACGACTTATTTGTCCATTTTATTAATTAATTTAGCATCTCCTTCTTTTATACCACTGCAATACTATCTTAGACTAACTTAATTACGATTAATATTGGATAAAACATAAAGTACATAGGTAAATAATATATTTATTTAATTATTTCATTTTAACGCTCTTTACTTAATGTGTTTATGTTACAAATAATAAATAAAGATTCAAACTTCGTTGATATCGTCCTACAATTATTATCGTAAAGCACGTGGTCAAATACGGAACTAACAATTTCGTTTGGTAAAACCACAGTTTGCGTAGACAGTGGCGCCTTTGAGAGCTTAATTTGAAATATTGTTGCACGTTTACTCCAAGCGCCGATTCGGTGGCAACCCGCTAGTGTTTGCTGCGATAAGTAGTCTATTCAAGACGGTAAAAACAATATCGTATTTGATCTGTTATCGAATTGTCAACGTTTTGATAGCTCTTATTTTCTTGACAGTAATGGCGGCTGACGTCATAACAATACCATAACAGGAAAACTACGATATCGTTTATACCGCCTAGAATAGAGGGGCAGGACTGTTGACAGGCCAGGCGAGAGCGCGCGTGGTGGGGATGAAGTTACCCTTCTAATAGTATTTATTCTTATGGTATAGCGCCGATGACCGCTGTCAATGTCAACCATGTTTGAGACCTATGCGTACGCCTCCCGTTTGAGTTAGCAACATGTCATAAAAAATATACAGAATTCGAGAAATTACTCAAAATGCCTTCATGTTCCGTGAAATGGTGTGGAAAGTCATCAAGAATATAAAACTTTAAAAAATATGGTATTACATTCACCGATAAGCACATTTTATGTTTGACCGACAATGGTCAAGTTATAATGGCCTTTTTCGTAACGTCTGTTGTACTCATTAGTGCAATCCCAATATATTATCCTTTTCTGATTTCGTGTTGATGTCCGGCGTTGTTTCTAAATACAATATTTGGTCGATAATTTTTCCGATTTCGAAGAATTATATTATTGATAGTACTTAACGTTTAAACAACAGTCGCTATGGTGATATTTATTTTACGTAGTAGTTTCACTGTTTTGTCGTGATCGAACTTTTTAGTTCAGTGCGCGATTTCTGAATGAGGAAAAATTGCCGCCACCACTGGGCTGAATTCTTTCAACATAGACTGGTTGTGTTTAGTGGTTTCCGACAGCGAATACAGAAACAGAAACTGGAAATCACACATATCTCCAGATATCGATATTTAAAGCAATAATGCGAAGTAAAGAAAACCAGGCTAGGCTTAGGGTATGCAAAGCTCTTCATAGAAAGAGTTGACAGGAGCTGGACCAAAAAACTTTGGAAACTCAGCAGAAGCCAACTCCGATACATTATCGGAGTTGTTACTGGGCACTTTTTTCCACGCCTTACCGCGCCTGCGCCGCGCCGCTTCTGTGTATTTCACGCCTTAGCTACGTTTCATTAAGGCTGGGTTTTATAAAGATAAAGATAAAGATAAAGATAAAGATATATTTATTGTCAAAACTGTGTAGGTACAATCGGTGTTATACATATATAATACATCAGACTCAACAGTTTGCCCATTTCGGACATACAATAGTTTATAAGGTAACTTAAATTTAAGAACTAAAAAAGTAATGTAACTAAGTAGAACTTCGTGTTAATCAATTTATTCACAAAAATATTCATTTAGGTTGTAGAAACATTTCGATGATAACCAATTTTTGAGAGTCATTTTAAAAGCTCTACCATCTAATGACTTAATGCTATCTGGTAAATAATTATAAATATTAATTCCAGTGACAAGGGTGCTTTTTTTTACTATGTTGCTAGAAGACCTGACTGTACAAAGATCATGTTTATATTATGAACGCAGATTTTTCTTACAATTACTTTTTTACTAAAATGGTCATTACATTCTTTTACAAATACACAAATTTCTAGTATGTAAATACACGTCAAAGTTAAAATTTTATTAGTTTTAAATACATTTCTCAGGGATTCTATAGATTTAAGATTATAAATAATTCGTAAACATTTCTTTTGGAGAATAAACGTGGATTGAACATTGGTTGAGTTGCCCCAAAATATTACACCATATGTCAATAGTGGATAAACTTTTCCATAATATGCCTTTATAGCAACATCAACTGAGGTTATATTAGCCAACATTGATAGCGCATATGCGCTCTTTGACATTTTTTTATTTATTTTCTCAATGTGCAATTTCCAGTTTAAGTGGCCATCTATCGTGACACCTAAAAAGTTTGTGTCATTTACTTGTTCAATTTTCTCTTTATTAATAATTAAATTTATACATTGTTTTTGCTGCCTGTAATTTGTAAATTGAATAATTTTTGTCTTATCTAAATTAACTCTTAAATTTAAAGATGACAACCAGCTCATTACTATTCTCAATGTTTTATATAATTCAGTAGTGATATCAGAACCGCTTAGTTTGTCTTCAGTTATGAATATAGTTGCGTCATCGGCAAACATGACACACAAGTGGTCAGTTATTAGGGGAAACTCATTGACATACACCAGGAACAAGAGAGGTCCGAGAATACTGCCTTGAGGTACCCCCTGTAAGTTTACTTTGTAGTTTGACTGTTCACATTTTATGGTCTTCGTGGTTTTGTCATATTTATCTAAAATTGTAGCTTGAACTCTATTTGTAAGATAGGTTTGAATTAATTTTAAGGCAATACCCCGAATCCCGATGTGTTCAAGCTGACTTAATAGCGTTTTATGTGAGACACAGTCAAACGCCTTAGATAAGTCTATAAATAACCCAATTGAAGTTTTTTTCTTATGTACATCCATCCATATTTGTTTTAATATTTTGAAAATAGCTAAAGTAGTATTTTTACCTTTTTGAAATCCAAATTGAGATGAGTTTAATATGTTGAATTTTTTAAAGAATGAATTTATATTTATTTATAAAGATCCGTTAGATCAAATTTCGGTCAGGAATGTCAAAACTTGTATGAAGTTACTAAAATTTGACCTGAGATTTTTACTTACGGGCCTTTATAAAACCGGCCCTAAGAGTTTTTAATGATTCCGGGTTAGTTACATAAGACTTATTACTAAGGATATCGGTCGTGATTATCTTTTTTTACATTCCGATCCCGATTTTTCACAATGCCAAAATATACCATGACTGATATATAGGTACTTAATAATAATTTATTTATTTATAATCAAGTATAATCTACATAGCATTACAGTTAACACTAATGCGCTCAGAGATAAAATTAACCACACAGATAATTTGCAACCAGAGATTCACACACAAATAAAACAACAAGATAATAAAAACAATAATGGTGCACATAAATAATCTATCCCTTCATGACTTATCTATTTCCTCACAGAATCCGAGACATTCACGAGATATAACCACCCACCGACTGTCAAACACATCACACTCCGGTGCTTATAGCAAAAGTGCATTAAGCATTCGCAGTGCCCGAACATTTGGAGAATTCCTATGTGACACTGTTCTTGCTTTTGGGACTGCAAGAAGATTAGGGATGCGTGGTCTTAGAAGATTTTTAGGGACAAACGGGATCGACAGCCTTACAAATTGCGTCACAAGGTCGGGTAAGTCCGCGTTTCCCCGGAGTATATTACAAGCTGTCGTCAGAAGAGCATAATTACGCATTACTTCCAGATAGTTGAAACCAAGCGAACCCAGCAAGAACTTAGTAGGATATAGAAACGGGTAATAACCATAAAACTTGCTATATATAAATCGCAGCATGGCTTTTTGTACTTTTTCTAGAAGTAAAGGGTAAGTAGACTCGTACGGGTGCCAGACGATCACAGCCACCTCGAGTTTGGTTCTGACCAAGATCGTGTACAGTAACTTAATGGCAGTTGGGTCTTCAAAATCTCGTGCATTCCGGATTACAAAGCCCTATCTTTTGTAACATTCTACGGCAAGCGCCTTAATATGGTCATGAAATGTAAGACGTGTATCAAAAATAATGCCAAGGTCCTTGACAGTAAAAACGCGGGGAATAATTTCGGTACCTAACCTATATAGTCAGTATGTATCGGCGTCTAAGCACGACTAAAAGTCATGACGGAACACTTAGCGACATTAAAATGGAGTTTATTCTTAATGCTCCACTCAAATACAGAGTTAATGTCTTCCTGTAATTTCCCACACTCTGTCAGTCGTCCAATGCCCAGTACAAGTTTCAGGTCGTCCGCATACAGCATAAACCAAACAAAAGTTGTCCTAATATTGAGCCCTGACTTACACCAGATCGAGTGTGGTAGGGTTCCGAGACAAAACAACCATGCCTCACAAATTGCACTCTATCACGCAGTAGCTGGAACACAACTTAAGAAGCTTTGGTGAAAAGCCAATATTACATAATTTGCCAAGTAGCACGTCGTTATCGACTCGATCGAAAGCTTTTTGGAAGTCGAAATACAAGACATCCACTTGTGTACCCTTATCAAGCTGAGTTGAAATTATGTCAACTACTGTAAGGAGGTTGGAATTGACTGATCGTTTCGACCTAAAGCCATACTGGGAATCACACAGGAAAGGTGTGAGCTGCGCAACAATTAACTTATTCAAAACCGATTGAAAGAGCTTCGCAAGTGAAGAGAGTATAGCTATGGGGCGATAGTTCTCAATGCAAGACGTATCACTAGTCTTCGGAATAGGACTTACTCTAGTAACTTTCTATCGATCAGGATACGTTCCAGTGGAAAGGGCCAGATTAAATATATGGCAGATAGGAAAGATAAAATATTCTTTACAAGCTTTTAAAATGTACGCAGGTACGTTACCCGGTCCCACGGAACTTCTAGGCTTTAGCCGTCTTATGGCAGCATCTATGTCATGAGGACTAACGGTATCTAAATGTACATAATTAGCTGAACAGACTGTATCTTGACTAATAGCGGCCCGGTCAAGGCGCGGAGAATGAGGAAGAAAAACATCCGAGAAGAATTTTGCAAACGCATCAGCAGTTCCGCTGCCCTCCTGCTCCTTACCGTCATAGAGAAGACAGGACTCAAAACCACCTTTTGCCTTCAGAGAATTTATATGCTTCCAAAAAACGCGCGAGTTACTATGAATCCCCGACTGTAATTGTTTTATGTAGTTATCATAGGCAATCTCTATACGTAGCTTTATATTCGAACGTAACTTTGAAAAGGCAACATATTTGGTAGGATCGTTACTAGATTTCCATTCCTTATGTAGCTTAGCCTTACGGGTTAAATCCCTGATTAACTTTGCATTAAACCAAACTGGATAGCGCCTAGACATTCTTTTGGAGCGGATCTTTTTAGGCACCGAGCTTTCAAAGATATTGTAAACAATGTCATATAAAGCTTTGACGACTACATTTACGTCTTTAGCACACAACACATCATACCATGATGACTCAGATAAGAGTTTATTATAGTAGTTCATAGTTCCCGTTAGCAAAATTCCAGTCAAAGTCAAGGGTCGAGAAACCTAGGGGGACCGTTGCAAGTGGGGTCAAGGGAGAACACTATATCTAGAGGAGGATGATAGGCATCGCGCCTAGGAACCAAACAACCTCCCGCAATCTCAGAGACTGCGGAGACCCTGACACGCTCTGCTGCCAGCACCACGTCTAATTTTCCACTATACGCATTTTCCACTCCATTCATCTCTATCATACCACAGACTGAAAGAAAATAACCATAATAACTAAGGATACTTTGACTAGTGTAAATAGGGTTCAGATTCAGGTCACCCACCACAATGACAGCCGACTTTAGTGTATCAATGATCGATTCAACTTTATGAAACCACCGTGGCTCTAGGGTGTATATAAACAACACAAACGTTTATTGACGAATATTCTACTGCCACTGTAGCCCATAAGTCCTCACCATCAGAAGTCTCCAGATCCTTTCGCCTCGTCAATATGACTCCCGGGCGGCAGGCAAGTAACCTCCCCCGCCACATGTTCCATTAGCGCGGTCACGACGCAAAAGTTTCCAATCGCCGGAGAGAATTTCAGAGTCTTCAACAGAGTCGGTTAGAAATGACTCGGTAACTGCAATTATATCACTGTTTGACATAAGGAGAGTTTGCCTAATTTTTTTTAATTTGGTGTTGAGGCCTCTAATATTTTGGTATATTACATGCAGGGCCCGTTTAGGATTGCGTTTCTCAAAATTACCGCTTATATGTTGACTGCCCACGGGTTGGAGCGAACCGTCGAAAAAACCACTCCTTAACCCTAGCATTATCTGGCCAAACGTCAGCTGACAAACATTTGTCATAGTAAGCCACCGGGACTCCAATTTTAAAGGATTTATATTCGCCTTCCGGGCATAAACTTTGCAGGTAGGTTCGAATATCGTCCGCTCCAGACAGCATATTCCACAGGTGCAAATGCTTACGCTATTTTACAGCCTTCAGTGCTGTTATATCAGGCCCAGCAGTACAGCGCACCGAGGTATGGCGTCGCAATTTTTTACTTTGTGCCTTCTGCCAGTCATCATGCTCCGGTGTTCAATCCTGACATATTCACTATGTGACTTTTAACCTCCTGCATATCCTGCTTTATGGACGTGAGCTCGCGCTCCTCTTTCCGTAGTTCTTGGATTTCAAATAGCAGCGCGTGCATGCTAACATAGTAGTTAGTCTTGGCTGAAGGTAGACGGGATCCTCGATATAACGTAACGTGCTCGGATGTCGCGTAACTATTATCAAGAAAACTTATAGAACCGTGCACTGACGTGTCATTGTCATCTGCTTTAGGAAGGGAACTCTTACAGCTTGGGAAAACCCACCCGCTCTTGTCTTCTTCCGTAAGTTGGTTAAAGGTCTCATTGGAAATTTGGAGACATAGTAGGTCGTATGATGAATAACATTTGGAACACGTCATAAAAATATGCGTGCATATATTTTCACCACATCCATTGCAAATTGAAGACATTGCAGTTTCGCAGCTTACAAGTTCACAACGCCTGATAAAAACCAGCATGCACAGCAGCGCGGGCAAAGGGCGGGACCGGGGGTACACCGCGCGAGCGCTAGCAGGCAGCCGCTATGACTCACCGACGCAGGCGGTTGCGGGTCAGGAACGACTTAGACGGTGGCATATTTTAAAATTGTTTTTTGTTCGCCTACTTCAGCCTTTTGGTAAATCCGAATTTCGTTTTCACCACACTGTAGACAAGATTTTTCCGAAAAACACGATACTAAACTCAACACTCAACAAAGGATTTTGGATTTATAAACCAAAAGATAATGAACAGAGAATTTAAAAAGCTCCGCACGGTAGTTACTCGCACGGTCAACGTAATAAGCGGGTGAATCATTATCGATAAGAAATATCATCACAATAAGTATGTCCCATCCCTACTCGGTTCGTGAAAGATCGGACGATCTTTAAATAACCAATCACGTCATCGCTTCCTCTTTCCCCGCATCCCGTGCCTACCTCCATGTTTGATGATTTAGACGTTTAACAAACTACTTTTGTTAAACGTCTAAATCATCAAACATGGAGGTAGGTACCTATTGGGGTTGATCTGTGGCCTATAGCCACGCTCCGCCCTTTATTAGGTACCTACAGCCGACAGTCTACCAACAGCATACAATAGTAACAAAAAAAAAAATTATCAGACGTGCACCGGAGTTCTCCTGTTACTTACTTATATTTATACTAATAAAGAAATACAAGCTTTTAAAATTATTAAATTAGGGAATTTGGTAGGTCCTGTAGTTAGATTGAGTTTTATTTTTATGTTGTTTTTCATATTTTTGAATACAAAGTATATGTAGGTAAATAAATTAATAATGGTAATAGGTAAATAAATTAATATTGGTAAATAAAATGAGTTTTTTTCCCTAAGTGTTTTTTTATATTTGGTTATCAACGAGGGGTAGTGTTAATTATTTAATTTTGTGGATTTAAGGGATAAAACTCCATTTTTATTATTTTAAGATTGTGTTGTAAATATTCAGAATATGTAAGCAGGTACCTACATATTTCCTTTCTATTTGGTTATCTATTAAAAAAAATCTTATTTTAACCTTTTCAACGCCATGTCAAATACAAAAGTCGTCACTCACACGCCGAGCCCGGTAGTAGCAATAAAACAAATAACAGGCTGGGGATGGGATCGTGTTTATCGATATTTTTATTATTTAGAAGCAGGACAAGTTGCAATCGGTTTGGTTTCCGTTTTATAAATAATTATTTAAATAAAATACAATAAACAATGTTGTTCGTACCGATTTAATGACTTTAAAAGAAACGGAACCTATTTTCTTTTAACTTGACCTGCTTCGTGTTTGGCAATTGCCATTGGGCACAGAGGAAGTAAAGATTTTTCGAGAAATGGGCTAGATGACAGACAGCTGTCAGACGTCTAGAATTTTACCCAGCTAAAATGTGAAGAAGTGTCAACAAGATAGCCTTATATATATGGAGTTGTATGAAATAATTAACCTACTTATGACTTCACACGTTCCTTACTGTTCATTTAAGAAGTCTCCAAGATTTTCTTTCTATGTCAAATAACTTTTTATTGGTCATTGTGAAATGATTTGTCTTTCGTTTAGAAAATTGTAAAATATTGCAACGAAAGTACCTATGAATTTACGGTCTTACCACAAAAAACTTAAACACTTCTTAGACACGCCTTAGACATGTCTAAATGACAGTTTTCTATAAATTGACTTACGTCCGAACCCTAAAGTCAAACCGCGGATAGATAAGGCTTACTTCGGGTTGAAATTTGACATTTGCCCATACAAAATGTGTCAAATTTTAATCCGAAGGCTACCTGTCCGCGGTTTGACTGTAGGGTTCGGCCGTTCTTTATTATTATTAATATGCAATGGCCCCCCTGGAATTTCCCGAGGAAAGTTAATTATTTATAATGAAATAAACAGGCAAATTAATTGTTTTTATTGATAAAATTAACAAAATAAACTTGACATTTGAATCAATTTAACAAAAACGAGTCTTTTACATACCTACGTATAGTTAACGACAAAAAATATTAAAGAACATCATTTACAGAACTTTTTACATAGATAAGTACTCATAAAATAATAACCGTTTATAATGACCCATATAATACATATCACCCGCACACGCTCTGCAATATAGGTCTTCCAAAGATACATTGCCTGAACTACAGTAGGCCGTACTTACTAAGCCACAATCTTGACATGTATCTGTCGAAATAAATCCCTCTTCAAATAAATTGACTTCCGTTCCAGGAAGGATTGCGAAGAACAGCTCGACACATATAACCTGCGGCAGATGCAATCTATAAAGAGCCAATTTGAAGACATCGACATTTTCTAATACGCTGTTGCCGTCATGTTCATTGCAATAATCTTCAAAATTTAACTTCATTTGGGTAGTCACTCTCATTAAAACTATATTGTACAACGATTTTGGCTTTTTCATGAATACTTTCCTAATATTTTCCACTCTATCCATGTTTTAAAGTTAAAATAATGATTTTCACGTGTTTAAGTTTTGGCGGCTATCTTTTTCTTGCTGCCGGATGCATTGGAACGACGTTGGTAGGGCTGTTTTTTTTTTAATGTGCATGGCCTGGATGCTCATTCCTTTAAGCCATAAAAAGCAGTTTGTTGCCAAAGACACAGATAAAATAATAAATCTGAATAATATCTTCATGTATGATCTATAGTTATTTGTTATACAAGAGGGGAAAGTTGTATTTTACCTGCGAGTGTTCAACACACGAGACGTGAAATAACTTTCCACCCGTGTATAACACAAAACTTTTCGGTTTCGTCCACTTTCACAACTAAGATTTCGTAACTGGTTATGAATAAGGATTTTTTTTCACTGCTTCTTAACCAGTTATTCAACAAGACTTTTTTTCCATTTTCATAACCAGAAACTAGGTAGGTTTAGGTTATGTTAGTTTTGCAGCAGGCCCGGAGGGCCAAACGACCCATAAATAGGAGCTCCGTGTGAGCGGAGCTCCGTCGACACTGTCGAATTGATTTGAAATAAGAGTGGTGTATAGTGGTACCTAGGTTCTGGTTATGAAAATGTTTAATAACTGGTTATGAAACAGTGAAAAAAAATCCTTATTCATAACCAGTTATGAAACCTTGGTTATGAAAGTGGACGAAAGGAACTTTTCATCTCACTACAGCGAGGAAAATTTGAATTTTTGAGAGGTGAGGTGATTTGTGAGGTGAAAAATAACGAAACATACAAGTAATTTAAATAAAGAACAACTGGTTTTCAGCTGAGTCAGACAACTTTTTATGTTTTCTATAAATATCAGGGGCCCGTTTCACAAAAAGTATTAGTCTAATAATATTAGTGTTTTGTCTCATTTTTTAGTTGTATTTATGAGATAAAACACTAATATTATTAGACTAATACTTTTTGTGAAACGGGCCCCAGCCGTTAGGTTAGGGTTAGGGTATAGGTAATGGCTTACTAAAAAAAAAAAAAATATATCCGTCTATAATAAAAACCAGTTAAGGACAAACTATAAATTGGACAAACGATAATTTGGACAATCGATGCGTTAGGGCAAACGTTATTAGGTATTCCACTATAAATCCATTACAGTTCTTGCTTTTGATGATAGACCTGAAAACATGGAACAACACATAACGACACTTTGCACACGTTGCACATGTATCGTGTATCTTTTCGTTGTTTTCTCATTATACAAAGTTTGCATCTCAAAGATTTATTATTCGGTATATATTGCGGCATATGTTCGGCTGCATTCCCAGACAAAATTCTTAAAGGATTTCCCGTGACATTGCGATGTGTAGTTAATTTGTTATTCACCAACGGTTTGTATTTACTAATTATTTGTCTAATAACTTCCAATTGAAATTTGGCAAGTGGGTACTTTACTTTTTTTGTAACCATTTTGTATGCGTTAAATGCATTTAACAAGTGCATGTCAAATATGTGCAAAGCGAGTTTTTTATACCACTTTATGGTTTTTCTAATACATTGTACAGAGCTAAGCATCATATCTGCATTATCTACCGAACCCATATTACGACTATAATTAATGACGCATTCGGGTTTCATTATTGGTAATTCTGTTTCCCTGTCCAATTTCATTGATGGTCCCATTGACGAATCATGCCAAGACGACAACATGTGAATGTCATTTTTATCCTTCCATTTTAGAGCTAGTAACCCTTCAGAATATTTAGCCTGTACTTCCCCAGTTCGTAAAACACTAAAAGTGGGCATACCCAACCTTCTTATATTTACTGTGCCACAGGCATATATACAATTGTCGAGTAAAGTTTTGTACAAATTAGGACTAGTGTACCAATTGTCAGTGTATAGTTTTCTATAAGATCCTAAATAGTCTTTCATTAACGTCATAACAACTGATCCACTGACTCCTAAATTTGTAGCGTCTATTTCTGTAGATGAACCACAGTAAACTATAAAATCTAAAATATAGTTTGTTTTGACGTCACACATGACAAATAATTTAATTCCAAATCGGTTCCGCTTTTTTGGTAGATATTGTTTAAATATTAAACGTCCTTTGAAAGGTACTACGCTTTCATCAATGCATAAATCGGAATAGGGTATTAATGATTTTTTAAATTTGTTTCGCGTGTGATCTATAAGTAATCGCAGTTTATGCAGTCTCGGGTCGTTCGGATTACATGAGCCTGGTTCACTAAAACTTAGCATTCCCAAAATCATACAATAACGGTTACGTGACATTATATTAGAAAAAATTGGACAAGAAAGCAAGGCGTCTGTGCTCCAATGTTCTTCAATAGTTAAATGTTTGTTGCGTGTCATTAGCATGGTAACAGCAATGAACAAGTACATCTCAGAGATTGTAAGTTCTTCCCAATGCGTAATTCTTGCATGATTGGAAAGCGGAGTTCTTAAAATAAAGAAACAGTGATATCTATTCGTAAAGTAAACGATTTGTCTTACTAAATGATCATCCAGAAAATGTTCATAAAATGCAAGTTCCGTAGAATTAACATCAAAATTACATTGTTGCGTTAGTCCGGACATAGAGTCATCAAAACGTGTGATTGTTTTATTTTGTGGAGGGTCAGACGTCCAATCAAATTCGGTATCTACAACGGAACCAGAATTTCGTGAACGACGTCGTGATGGAGCAGATGATCTTCGCCGCCGAATAGCTTGTGACGTAGAAGCTACGGGGAACTGTGTATCTTCATGCTCACCAGTGATTCGTAGTCTACTTCGACTGCGATAAGTTTCGCGTCGTGAAAAACTTCTCGTCGGTTCCATTGATCGAGATCGTCGCAGTGATGGTCTATTAAGAGATTGCCGACTACAACTCTTAGTTGTATGCATTTCGGTCCGTGACTCATTTTCGGAGTCACTGCTAGTTTCCTAAAAAATTAAACATTCCTTATATAGTTATACGTTACAACATTTTTAACTTTTATAAACATGTAACACAAAAGTTCATAAAAAAACCGGACAAGTGCGAGTTAAACTCGCGTGGAGAGGGATTTTGAAGTTTTTAAGAAGATAGGCGAAATTTACTTCGAAACTACCGAACCAATATGCGACGCGTATGAACAAACGCACAAAAATTTTGACATTTCCTATGTTACTTTAAATACCATAGACTTTGTATAGCTTTTCCTGTAATCTATAGGTAAAGAACTATTTTCTGTAGGTATGTTTTTCAAAATTTTAGGCCCAACATTTTCGCCTATTATTCTATAAAATAACTTCAAACCTTTAAATTAAATGATAAAAAAAAAACATTTGAGATTCTCACAACGTGCCCTTTCATTTGATATGTCACGCGATATAGTTTGCAAAACTTTTTTTTATATTTTCTAATTTACCCATTAATTAATTAATTAATTGGCCTCATGTTTAAAATTCATTTATTTACGTTACACTTCCGTGTTTGGTTCACCGACTTACATAATATGTGTAGGTACCAAATTTTAACTCAATCTGTCCAGTAGTTTCGGAGCAAATTGGCTGTGACAGACGTACAGACAGACACCGGAGTGATCCTATAAGGTTCCTTTTTTCCTTTTGAGATACGGAACCCTAAATATGATCTACGTTATATGTGGCTGGAATCATCGACAAAGGCTGAAATTTAACACGCATCACAAATCCTCAAGAATCATGCAAATTTAACATGTACCTACTCGTAAGTACGTGTGTTTCGTGAACCGCTACAAGAAGTTTTGGCCACAAAGTTGCGGGAATAGGTAGGTACTTATGCAAGTATTCTTAAAATGGCAATACAACCGCGATGACATTTTTTTTTCAACATAGAGAAATAAAAACCAACTTACTTACTATGAAAATAAGTTCGTTTATAAGTACAGTCAAGGGCAATAATATCTATACAGCCATCGCGTAAAATATATGTATAAATGGACCTTATTGCCAGTTGCATAAAGGTGTATAGATAATTTTGACCTCTTGGGAAAGTATATATATTTATGCCCTTGACTGTACCTATCGTGAAAGCAGTAACCTACCTATGTAGTTAAGTACGTATAATAATATACTTAGGTCGTAGGCAGGATTACTTCACTACCAACTAGGCTAAAGGCGTCGTCAAATTTATTCACATATACAATAATTAATACTACTTAAATTAAGAACGTATAAAAACTCTAAATAGATAATTATAAACACGCAACTTATAATTATTGTAACAATATCGCTAGCTTTAATACAAACAGAATGGAAGTAACACTTACATTTTCTATGTTTATGTCAGGATCTTCTTCGAGTTCAAAATCATCAGGAACAGGACTTTCTAAAATTCGTATTAACTCTTCACAATTCATGTTGTATCTACGTTAAACACTAAACATTGCTATTACGTCATAAGCGGACGTATTTATCAGTCAATGGCGTAGGAATCTTGCGTTTTCCTTATTTAACGTCAGAAGATAGGGACGCGTCTTGTTACTAAAATCAATATTTTATATATCGAGAGTTCCATTTTCAAATTATGTTTTTAAATGAATGTCTTGAAAATGGCGGCTGTATTATGGTGTCGTTTGAATGCATTTGAGTATTAATTATTAAAAAGTTTACAAATTCTGTAAAATGACGTGTATTATTTTAGTTTTTAATATAAATATAAATGTTATATCATACCTAGAATAAATGACGAATTCGATTCACCACCTCACTATCGACGGAATAAAGCGTCAATGGCGTAGGAAATCGACCTGAATTATACTGAATTAATGCTTTTTTGTAATACATATATTTTTTAATAAAAATGCATTGATATAATAATTATTTATTATAAGCAGGAAGTCTATTTCTCTGAGTATAGTTTACGAAAAGAAACACCTTTAAACACTCGTTGAATTATCCAAAATTCGTTATTTTTCTCACACGACCTATATGACGGATATATACGTCGATGGCGTTGAACCAGTGGTGCGGATATATCCGTCAATGGCGTTGAAAAGGTTAAGGTTGTTTGTGTTGTAAATATTTCGAATATAGATACTTACGTATTTCCTGTTGTAAGTTTAAAAATAAATGTTAACTTTTATGCTTTTAGCATATTACCTTAGCCTGGCTGGTGTTAGTTTAGTATTTGTCCCATCAATGAAGCAGGTAGTTAATTTTGTGGATTTGGGTTAATAGGTATTGGTTTTTTTTTAAGCAGAAAACTCAAAATATGACGCGAAGAAGTCCTGCTAATATAGATCGTAGAATTAGGGATAATAGTTAATAGAAACAATTTACGTCTTAATGATGAAATCAAAGAAGAAAGGGAAATCAGGCTGTGTAATAGAAGAGAAAGTAGGTAATTCTTTGCGAAGAAATAGGGAATCGTCTATTGAACGTGACGTTCGTCTTATAGTTGATAGGGATAGACATAGATCTTAGCGAGCCAGGTAATCTTCTACTGAACGTGATGTTCGGCTTATAGGCGACAGGGATAGATATAGATCTCAAAGAGCCAGTGAATCGTCTACTGAACATGAACGTAAGTCCACAAGTACTTCTAATTTATGGCCAAACAAAGTGAATTCTGCATTCCTCTGCAAACCTCTTCTGCAAACCTCTAAGTAAATGCACCTATCTAAAAATTATTTCACCATTTGAAAAGTATATTATTCCAGATGAACTTGGGTTATTTCTTTACTTATATTAACCGGAGCGAAGCTAGGCTTTAGCTAGCTAGCTAAAATTAAAAGTATTTACATTAAAAACAATGTAAATACTTTTAATTTTATCACATTCATGCAATAGAATGCTGAATATCAAATAACCAACACAAAACGTTTCACGTTTAATTAGGAAAGTAAGTTCTTAAGAAAACTGTTAATATGTTTACCTGTTTGAGTAACACTTTCACCCATCTGGACAAAATCCGCCTTTACTTTTTTTTTTTGAGTGTTCCTAGTGGTCAATTTTAAATCTATTAAACATCAAATTACAGCACCATCTCAAGAATTCTAATCAAACTAGAACGATCCAAAGCTAACATCCGACAATGTTTTTTTAAAGCGGGCAATCACTATCGGTGGGCAATCACACCCTGGTTTACCCTAGTAACGAAATCTTTTCTCTTTATTATTATTATTACTAGCTGTTGCCTGCGAAATAATCATTCGTATTGCAACGATCGTGTTCTCGAGAAGACTGAAGAGGCAGGCGAATTGTCTGAGGGTGGGTTTACTCAAGAATAGGGGTGTGTCCTGGGTAAAAAAATATATTTAATTAGTTTGTCATTAAGATTTTCAAAAAATATTGTACACGTATTTTTTGCTTTTTCAAATCAATCAAAATTGACAAATATAACGCACATCAAAGTTCGGGAGTAGGGGCTCGTGACGTCACAACGTGGTATAAAGTATGCCACGGAGTGACGTCACGCGAAGCTTCAACGCACTTTAACTTCGTAATTTTTTGTTCAATTGACAAAAGAAAAAATACGTGTTCGTTCTTTTTTGATACCTAATGTACAGATGACATAAGTAATTAGATTTTTTTTGTGCGTGATTTTGTGAATTGAACAGTCAGTGAAAATGTATAAAAATTTCAACCGTGAAGATGGATTTAAAACTACACAGAGCGTCCAGTAGCATTATTGTGTTTTCTAACAATCTAAAGTATTCTTCAAATCAAAGGATGTTTTTTTTTGTTGCACAAATTATTATACAATGTATAACATATATCACAAAATTTAACCTTTAGAATTCGTGTAGTCAACTTTTAGTAGTAAGAAGAGTGCGGGAATTGCCTTATCCTCGTAAGGCCCACCATACTGCAAACAGGGAGTTTTTTGTAAGTGGGACTTTGAATCTACCATCAAGGCAATAAAGTTCAATTACGTTTGTTCGATAAAGCCATTTTCAGTTTATGAACATAGGAAAATGAACCTTATTCTAATTGCAACACAGTTCAAATTAAATGGCCTTGAGTATGTACATCCTATTGCCCACTGGGCCTTACGAGGTTATAGCAGCGGCTCAGTGTGCGGGGTAGCGAGGCGAAGATAAACAAGCGCTTCAAGTACTTAATACACACTAAGTTTTATTGTTCTATGCAGTTCACAAAAGGCACCAATACACACAACACCATTTGTTATTTGAAATATTATTTAAACATTACATTGAATTATTTGTCAATTATTATGAATATCCAATTCCTACGCCACAAACTTAACGGAAAATGGAGTCCACCTTTTCCGTTAAGTTACTCACTCATATTTCAATTGACATTAAAGTTTTTCATATATGCTATACATTGTGTATTCATTTGTACAACAAAAAACCATCCTTCGATTTGAAGAACATACTTCAATTTATTAGAAAACACAATAATAGTAATGAGGGCGCCACTGGATACTCGGCGTAGTCTGATGCCCTTACTTATAAACTTGGAGTAGCTAAACCATGCTTTGTCCCTATCTGTCATTGGAACATTAGAATTTGAGAGATAAGGACGAAGCAAACGAAATTAGAAAGCAGTTTTTTTTTTTAGATTGGCATTGGCATTCGTGGTCCAGGCTGTAGCCTCCCGGTTCGCTTCATCTCAGTGTTAAATTACGTTGAATGGATCGAATCTGTGATAAATGAGGCATTTATACGAATTAAATCCGAAAACCTATTACCAAGAGTCAAAGAACTACCCGCCCATACCTTGTATGCAAGCGGGCATCAGCCGTTAGATAATGATGAGATCCAGGAATTTGACGGCATTCCATTCAAAAGGGCGTTCAACCCACAACAAAACGAAGGTAATTCCAAATTGTGTTTCATGTCCTTTTGTAAAGCAGAAAAAAATATTAAAAGTAATAAAAAAGATAAAGACATTTATTCAGTAAGTAGGCCGCACGGGCACTTTTACACGTCAAAAATCTACGAGCGCTTCCCAAGACGAGACCACTGCTGAGACGAAACGCCGCAATAAACTCAGCAGTCAGTCATTTTTTAAACATTTCATATTAAAACGATACTACTTAGTCTAGTATTATATAATCAGGCGTAGTTCAGCAGGAGAACATGCCACAAATATTACGAGAGAGAGAGGGAGAAAAAAAAAGAACACCTACTTATGCGTATATATCCTACTTAAGGTACTTGTACAATAAAAAAACATGTTTAGATTTCGTTATAATATTTAAGTTTATTAAAACACACACACGGGCGCCTCTGGAGTCTGGATGCTCGGCGTAGTCTTAAGAGGCCTCATAACAATTATTTTTTTCTAACAATGGCTTTGGTCTCATTTGATTCAGCGCTAAAAAATAGTTACATGGAAAATGACACTTCACTCGCCTAGTACAACCCCAAATAGGGGAGGGCCCCTAAGTTTTGGTATAGATAAATGAGGGCGGAGTTGCATTTGTAATGGTTGTACCGTTCGCATTAAAAGGAAAATAATTTAAGTTTTTTTACACGACTGCCCAAAAAAAGGAGTGTAATGTTTTCATTTTTAATTTAATAAGATTACATACCCTAAACAAGTGGAATAAGTATGTCCTGTTTTTGCTTTTAGTCGTAGAAATTGCATAAGGGACAGATGAAAACTATGGGTCTATATCGGTTGACCTAGAAATGTTTTGGGCTATTTTTGTTTCGCATCATATTTTTTTGCATACTAACGTTTCGTCTAATGATTTAAATGTCGAAAATTGTTTGATCGAAATTGTTTTGCATAATATTATTGTCTGGTCGAAAAATTGTTTAGTATAACTTTTGTTTGGAATAACTTTTATTTGTCGAATGATTTTTTGGTATAACGTTGATCGAGAGGCGAAGTCGACGGAGCTCCGCTTGGCGGAGCTCCTGTTCCGCGTAGGTGTGGAGCTTCGCGCCTTGACACAATTCTAACTTAACCTAACCTATAGATTAGTTGAGACCTAGGTGTTTTATACTGGGAGGGGCTTCGACCAATCAATATTATGGATTAAGCCTTTTAGTAATTAAAATTGTAGACAAAACAATTTTAGACCAAAAGTGCTTTAGAACAAAAAATATGTATGCAAAAAAATCTTTATGCTAAAAAAGAAGTATGCCAATCAATATTATAGGAAACATTTTCCACCAAAAAATTTTAGTACATAAAATTTTAGGACAGTCAAAGGGCACCCGAAAATTATATGTATATACAGGTAGTTCTCCTGATGACTTCTTGATCAAAATAATCTACTGCCGACGGACCAGTAAGTACATAACTTTTTCTTACTCGGAGAGGGGAATTTTTTCGTTGTTTTTAATTTGTCACTCTTACTTTCAGACATAATTTTATAAATAGTCGAGAGAGAAACACCTGTAGCTTTTTCAACTAATTGAGCAGCGGTGTAAGGAGAATTTAAATTTTTCATTAGTACGAGTTCAAAATATTTATGACAGTTAATAATTATTTGTTTACTTTGACTCTCAATCGGACCAAAATTACTGCTACTTTCTGCCATAAATTTTGCAAACTGTGTAACTTACAGTCGTACGGGCACAGTCAATTATAATTCTGAAAATTGCAGGAAAATATACGTCTTATTTTATTATAAGACGTATATTTTAGTGTAACGTAAAAAGTATTTAGAATTTGACACTGATATTATTTTGGTATTTACTTCTTTAATATATAACAAACCTCTTTTTATGCTGATGGTATGAGAAATAGAGGAAATTTAAATATATAATGCCTGTAAACACATATCACCACTACATATGCAATTCCACGCTCTCGGTAATTCATCTAAGGGACTCGGCAGTTCCTCATTTCTAGTACCAAGATAAAGTTATAAACAAAGTTTCATTGATTTAATAGTAGAGGCTCCGAATAGGACGCGACCTTCACCGGGCTGTTTATTCGATAAAAAGTATTTTATATCAAATTTAATATGTTAAGTAATATATGGCGAATAGGTAGTACGACAAATTTCAGTCCAGTATATTAATTACTTAATTAAAAATTAAAAAATTAACTTTATCAAACAGGCAACTGCTTGTTTAATAGACAATTTACATACCTACTAATCGAAAGTATTAAGCCTATAATAGAATATGCAAACGTTAGGTTAATTAGTTTGTTCCCGTCATATAACTATTGGGTATGTAGGCAGGTATAAAGAAGCTAAGTCGGTACTAATAATTTGCGCCGAACTTAGGCTTCAATAACAATTTTAAAAAATGCTTTTTTAACTTTTTAATTAAGTAATTATATACTGGACTGAATTTTTTCGTACTACCTATTCGCCATATAATATTTAACATATTAAATTTGATATAAAATACTTTTTATCTAATAAACAGCTGGGTGAAGGTCGTCTCCTATTCGGACCATAAGGTCAGGTGGGGTAAGAGCGTCAACGGAGTAAGTGCGACAAACCATATTTTTTTTAGTAGATATTGTTGGTTAGACGGACTTGCCCCGTAGACGCACTTGCCCCACCTTACCTTAGATATTTTGCATATTTTTCCTGTATTAAATACATATTTTCGATTTCATTTTAAAAAGGAGCTGCACACAGAAAGCTTTACCAGCCTTATGTACCTACCTCAACTGATTCACAAGTCAGTACGCCTCGCGACCAACAATTTAATCCGTACTTAGAGGAGCATTGGAAACGGGACGATATACGCCATATGGATCCAAATGTTCTTCAATTTAAAAAATGTAAGTCTTTCTTTATGTATTTACAGTGTTGACCAATGTCAACCCCGGGAATACTGTCGACGCACCGCAGCGGGCCCAGGATGGCTGCGTCTATATCGCGCGTCAAATGTGGATAGAGCATCCGTCACTCTCGTACTTATTTACGTGTCAGAAGGTGACGGATGCCTTATCCACACTTTGTCAAGCGATAAACGCAGCCATGTTAGGGCCCCTAGTCCGAGGTTTTGTCTTCCAACTGTTTTTGTCAAATTATTTGTTTTACGTGCATTTTTTCTGAATCTATTTACGTCGAGAGACGTAAACTGAGACCCTCGTGATATGGCACTGCGGCTGTGGCCGGTGTTTTTAATTACACCATAAACGGAACTCCGTCCACGGCCGGCTATTTCCTATAGCATTTATAGGAAGCGCGGACTCTGTGCCGTTTCTGGTTTTAACACAAGCCGCCAGTGTCACAACAAAATAGCTTTAGGGCAACCTCATCCTCGTGCACTACTCTAAAAGGGGAACGACGCGTGTTGTGGCACATCACGGCTGGGGACGTAACGGCTGTGGACGAGCTGCCACATTAGGTTAGATTTAAATTACTTATTTGAAATTACATACCTACATTTATGTTAAATGTGGCAGTTTGTCCATGGCCGTAGAAAATGTTGTATGAGTTTTATTTGTGCCATATCACGCAATTTCGAGGATGGTGCTGTGTCCGTGAACGTGTTAAGATTCCGTACATGAAATAAAATAAATGTTTAAAAAAACAAAAAAACCGCCTTCAAAAAGCAAAAAATAACTTCTTTAAAATGGTAGGTAAATAGGTCAGTCCAACTGAAGTCTGCTTTTGGTTAAAATATTGTTGGACGCCGACTTCAGTTGGACTGACCTATTTACCTACCATTTTAAAGAAGTTATTTTTTGCTTTTTGAAGGCGGTTTTTTTGTTTTTTTAAACATTTATTTTATTTTATACTTTTGAGTGATCCTATTTATGCTGTTACGTAGCTCCACTTCTAAATATTAATAAGAAACTATAGAACATTTCAAGCTCGCCGCACACAACGTCGCGGGAATGTCATAGTCATATTTAAACCTAAATGTGCTTCGTCATAGTCACTCAACTTCCTTTATCGAAATATCTTATCGCCACCCTTGAAATAGGTACCGTTAAGGAGTTCCGGTGGCCATCTGTGGTCTTCATCATCAGTTCCACTTCACCATATAGTACTTTTCAAAAGCAAATGCATGAGTTACAGTGAAAAATACCAAAATCGCTATAGGTGTGCCTATAATATTTGAGGAGTTCTCTTGATTTCTCCATGATCCCATCATCAGATCCTGACGTGGTGACAATGGGACCAACTAGAAAGTATACCCATTCGAACAACGAAAAAATTTTTCAAATCGGTCCAGTGGTCTTCGAGTAATCGGGGAACATACATAAAAAAAAAAAAAAAAAAAAAACAAAAAAAAATATCCCGACGAATTGAGAACCTCCTCCTTTTTTTGAAGTCGGTTAAAGAGAAAAACTGATCAAGTGCCGGCACAGTAATTCCGATTGGAATTCGATTTCGTATCGAATCAACGCGAGCCCAACTTACACTTGACCATTTTTCGGTATGTTTGTTTTTCTTCAGGGTGTGTATGTATGTTTTACCGTTTTTACGAGACAACGAAAATAAAAATACGTTGATAAAAACTATTTCACTTTCTTTAAAAAAATGTTAGTAAATTCGTCGTAATAAAACATATAATTTTATGAAAATACGACCAGGTGTGTTATTCTCTCAAAAAACGGCGGCCGGTCGAACGGACGAGCGAATAAAAGCGGCGAGTTTAAGTAGTCCAGTCCGACCGAACAAAACACATTTTAGCGCGTGCATTGTCAAGCCTTATACGTTGGTGAAGTCATGCTGCCAAATTGAATACACGCGCTAAAATGTGTTTTGTTCGCTCTGTCGGGACTACTTAAACTCGCCGCTTGGACCTTCACTCGAGCGAACGATCACCTTTGCTTGTTGAGAGAATCACAACCCTGTATCTATTACAGTTCAAACGATACAGCTCTTTTAAGTTAGGACGGACGGACGGACAGCGTGGGGATGCTAACAGGATGCCGTCGGGTTACCCTTCCGGTACGGAACCCTAGAGAGGAATCACTTGGCTGTGCGTCTGTCTGTTTGTCTGTCAAGATCCTTTTTCTCGGGACCGCGTGAAGGCATCAAATTGAAAGTAACATCAAATACTAAACAAATACAGTTGGTAATCCCTCGGAGCTGTGAAACCTTACTTCTACAACGCAATCAAAAGGTACGGCCGTTTGTGCCGGATATTGTGATACTCGCCAGGAATTCGAACCCTATGAGGACTTCCAGGAGAGCTATACCCGAAAATCTAATTAAAGACCAAAATCCTAAACTTAACGGGCGCACGTCCGCTGTGATTATTGCATTTCGGTTTAAGTGTAGGTATCTTTATCAATAAAACTTACCCTAATATTACTGGTTACGCGAGTTCTCCTTCGTGTTATTTTGAAATAGTGTTAAAATAACTAAATAATCAAGATGGGACTGTCAGATTTTGGTCTTAAATTAGATTTCCGAGTATAGAATCATGAGATTTGCCAAGAAGCAATGTGTTATACTTGTGAGGTCCAGTGTGCAGTAGGATGTACCTAGATAATCAAGGCAATTTAATTTGAACTGTGTTGCAATTAGAATAAGGTTAATTTTCCTATCTTCATAAACTGAAAATGGCTTTATCGAACAAACGTAATTGAACTTTATTGCGTTGACGGTAGATTCAAAGTCCCACTCACTAAAAACTCCGTTTGTAGTATGGTGGGCATGACGAGGTTAAAGCACAAGTCTTAGGGAAAATTACGAAAACTGGTTTACAGTTATCTAAAAAAAAAACCTACAAGTTTCAACGGGTTACTATCGAATTGTCTTTATCGCCAAACGACCATTTCAGCTAGATGCCATAAAAGTAAAATACACAGTCAGCAAAGAGTCAATTCAGCTGGACGACATGAAAGTAGAATACTCAGTCAGCAAAGTGTCAATTAAGCATTACGGCTCAGAATTAAAATGAGCAAGTAGCCAAACGTTTGGAAATATAAATAGTAGTATAATTAGAATACCAAAGTAGCCGAAAGTAAAATTAGTTCATTGACATGAACACAGAACGACGTTCATAGCAAAACGTCTGGAAATTAAAATAGTCCGTATAATTACAATAGGTACCTAATTAGTCGAAAGTAAAATTAGTTGATTGTCATGACCACAGAATGAGTTAGTAGCAATACCTAATTCGTCGAAAGTAAAATTTGTTGATTTTAATTATCAAGTGTCTTATCAATGCGCAATTTTAAGATCCAGACGTTTTGCTAACCGGCCATTTGGCGTTCATGTCTATTTAGTAATTAAGACATTTTGAGATACAAAAGTTTCGCTACCGGGCCATTTAGCTTTTATGTCTATTAAGTAATAAAAACATTCTAAGATAAAGACGTTTTGCTAAAGATACATTTAGCGTTCATGTCTATATAGCAACAAAGACATTACACAATGCAGTCGTTTGAGCTATATTGTCATTTGGCGAAAAGGGAATTTTGATAGTAACCCGTTTCAACGGAACCCTCGACCAGGTCTTCTAACAACATGATTTTCTCAAAACACCTTTTTGGAAAATTCCTGTAGTCAAGAATTTTTACTCATAATGTGTTTAGGGCTGTAATGACATTAATAACGGTCAAATGACGACGCGCTGGCCTAGCTGTTAGTGTCCCTGCCTACGAAGCTAGCGGTCCTGGGTTCAAATCCCGGTAAGGCAGATATTTGTCTGATGAGCGCGAATATTTGTTCCTGAGTTATGGATGTTTTCTATGTATTTAAGTATATATTTCTCCGTATAGGTATTTAGATCGTTGTCTAGTAGGTACCCATAGCACAAGCCTAGACCTTAGTTAGGGACTAGGTCGATTGGTGTGACATTGTTCCCTGTTTATAAAAAACGGTATCGAAAGTCGTAACGCTTTTTTTCAGAAACTTACTTTTTCAGGAATTTTATAAGTTAAACCTAACCTAGCCTTTCCACACGTTACATATTCAAAAAAATCGGGTAAGCTCACTGTTCCAGGGATATAACAATTGTGAGTGGTGGTTAGAACTTGTGCAAGATCCGTCTGGATACTATACTATCCTTTAAATGCTTAAACCTACCGCCAAGCATTAGTTTCGCATTTTTGTGTTTCTGTGTGGGAATAAGACAACGGGACACAATAATTTATTAGCATAGAGGCATTCCATCTTAGTCCTTTAGGTTAGGTTGTATTTTAGAAAGCAAATGTGTATGGCTCTCAGATCCCATTCACCATGAGGTGGCCTGCATGCTCGCTTGTCTTCTCTAGTCATACAAAAAACCGGCCAAGTGCGAGTTGAACTCGCGTGGAGAGGGTTCCATAATAATTTTTTTTTGATAGAATTCTTATAGGTTTTCCTGTAATCTACAAGCAATGAACTATATTTCGTATTTTTTTTCAAAATTGTTGGCTGGCTCAGTCAGGAGATAAGGGGGGGGGGTGGTTAATTTCCGTCTTCTTTCATGAATAAAATTAAAAGTATTTATTATAAAATAATAACAAAAATCTATTTGAGATGCTCATAACGAGCCCTTTGATTTGATATATGATACAGTAAGGTTTGCAAAACTTTTTTTTTAATTTCCTAAATTGTCCCCCGATAAATGACCCTTTATTTAAAAAAATATTTCTTTACTTTGCGCATCGGTGACTGGGTCATAGGATCACACCATCCTAGGGTGATGGAACCAGTAATGGACAAGGCACCAATAATGAACACTTGATTCTTATTTTACAGAAGATAAGGGTTATTCATTTGTTTTGCAACAAATGAATAACGATCAATTTTGGTCCGTATACAATTTGAATTAAGAGTGAAGTGTCCATTACTGGTGCCTGTCAGCTAAAACTGTCCATCATTGGTGCCGTCACCCTAACAAATTTCACCTGATCTGGTCCAGTAGATTCGGAGCAAATGGACTGTGACAGACGGACAGACAGACAGACAGACGCACGAGTGATCCTATAAGGGTTCTGTTTATTTCATTTTTTGCACGGAATCCTAACAAAAAACTTTTTTTTTTCAGTTGGTAACAAGTACGAGAGAGTGGAGGGGGATTGTACTGTAGCCAGGCATCTTGTTTACAAAGAAGTCACTGATATATCCAAAACGCCTAACGTTATAGGCTACGGGTATTATAAGGTAAGAACGAAAAATACGCCAGCATGAAATTATAAGGAATCTATTCTCATACTAATATACTTTTCACTTCTCATGCTCTGAAAATGTCACTTTAGTCTCTGCACATCGGGACTAACGCTCCTTATTAATCTCTAGGGATTAAAGTATATTCTTTTTAATTTACTTTGGAAACCCCTAAACAATCAATCACAGTGTTTGTGAATGGAGCATTAAATATTAGGGCGTGGAAATAACCTCAACATGACAACTAGGCAAAAATATAAAAAAACGATTTAATTTCGTGAAACACTGTAATTAATAAATTTAAGTATAATAAGGATAATTTTATTTTATTATTTTCAAGTTTGTATCTTTTGGCTGAATTTGCAAGAATTTAAAGTGTCATGTTACAAAACAAAACAACAGCGAAACAAATTTTTCAGAAACTCTGTTACATATTTTTTAATATTGTAATTTTGGGTGCGCCAAAGTTCATATAAAATTGCTACTCCGATTATTGGAACTCCGAATTTTTTTCTCATACCATTTTACATCATAATGATCACTCTTCACACTCTTCATAATATTTTTTAATACTAATGATCTGAACTCATACTCAACTGAATTCATAACGCCAATATTCATGGAACCGTACACTTTTCAGAATTTCTTTAATATCTTACGTGTAGTTAGATAAAATTAGGTTAGGTTAGGTTAGATTTATAACAATCTTCAAAAGTAACAGTTTCTTGAAAAAATGCATTATGAATTGCGATAATTATGACTTAAAAAGTATGAACAAAAAAGTATGAGCAAAATTATTCCGAGAAATGATGAGTATAGACACAAATCGTTATTTGTATAAAAAATCTAAAGACCAATTTTATATGAGCCAATATGGACCCTGTAATTTTTTATATAGAACGTTGTTTTTTCCTCGCATTCAAAGTGAAAAGTAGAGTGTTTAACGCGACACTAAACAACCATAATGACACTCTAACTATAGCCGCTCTCGCTCGCTCGCTCGCTAGTGTCATTATGGCTTGTTTTAGTCCCTTGTTGAACAATCTACTATTGTATTCCCTCGGTTGCTAACATGGTATTTTTCTCTGTTACAGCTGTCACTTGTTGACTTGCAGATATATCGATATACTTGTATTGTAATAAGAGTAAGTAAGACCGATCCCTATGACATCCTACTAATAATACAAATGCGCAAGTTTCTGTGTTAGTCTTTTACTCCTTGACGCAGCAACGCTTGAACGGATTTGGATGAAATTCGAAAAATAGTTAGCTCATTCCCTGATTAACACATAGGATACTTTTAGTCCAGGAAAATTAAAAATACCTAAGGGTATGACGATAATCGAAATCTACGCGGACGAAGTCGCGGGCAGAAGCTAGTAACTAATAAATAGATAAAAACCCTTATTTCAGAGCTGGGGGGTTATTATGAGATAGCTATGCAGTCAAGTAAGTAAGTTCAATTTACGCTGAGAGAAAAGGACAGAGCTATATAACTGCTATAACTCGTCCTTTACACTCACCGTACAATGAACTGCATAGCTACGTCATAATAACCCCCCGATATAACTTAAACGGCCGAACCGATTTACTTACAACTTTATTTTTTATATTTTATTTATTTATTTTGGAACAAACAGTCATACAAATATATTGAATTACAAATAGATTTACCTAATATCCATCCCAATAAACTAGCTTTCTTTAAAAAAACTTTTCCGAATCGGTCCATCCGTTTTGGGGATAAGCTGCCACGGCAAATAGTTAGATCGGCTCCCCAAAATGAAATTTTTGTCCAATCGCATTTTTCCATGTATTTTTTATCTATTTTGTATTTTCCATTTCGGATTTTCCCCACTCGTAAAATTTTCCATTGTAATTAAATCGAAAAAGGTTGAAACACGTAAAAAGGTTAAGATTATGTTAGTTTTCGAAAAGGCCCGAAGGGCCATTGCGCCTAGTAATGGACTCAGTGAAATTGATTTTGAATTAGGAAAACATGCAAGCGGGGAAATTCCAAAATGGAAAATATGCAATTGGAAAAAAAATGAAATGGGGAAAAAGCAATTGGAGAAAAAGTTAAACGGGGAACAATGCTAATGGAATTAATCAGTTTGGGGAACCGATCTATGTTCTCGCCACGGGCAGACACACGAGTACACAAACAAACAAACAAAAATATACACGTTCAACTTATAATCTCTCCTTTTCGACGACGTGCTTGCCTAGTTGGTAGTGACCCTGCCTACGAAGCTAGCGGTCCTGGGTTCAAATCCCGGTAAGGGCAGATATTTGTGTGATGAGCGCGAGTATTTGTTCCCGAGTCGTGGATGTTTTCTATGTATTTAAGTATATATTTCTCTATATAAGTATTTATATCGTTGTCTAGTACCCATAGTACAAGCCTAGAGCTTAGTTTGGGACTAGGTCAATTTGTGTGAGATCGTACCGTGATATTTTTGTCGGGCGTTAAAAACTTCATTATATTTATGTCAAACACTTGATAATGGCAAACAACTGTAATAAAAGTAATTCCTCTTATTCATAATCGCACAGTGGCCATAGTGTGCTTCAAATATGTTGGTCCCCTTATCTTTTATTGTAAAATTTCCATTGGTCTGAGAGCTATCAGATAGTTACAAACCCTCGATATAATAGTGACCCCTTCTTTTAGAGCTGATCTCTCTTGGACGGCAAACCAAGTTCCATTAAACCTAGCTAGGAACCAACGCTAGAAAACCTGCTTTTCTACATCTACACTATATCTAAACTAATATTATAAAGAGGAAAGATTTGATTATTTGTTTGTTTGTTTGTTTGTTTCAATTGAAACTACTGGACCGATTTGGAAAATTCTTTCACCATTAGAATCCTACATTATCCCTGATGAACATAGGCTATAGAATATTTTCAAAAAAGTTAGGGGTCCGTATGATAATATTATAAAGAGGAAAGATTTGATTTTTTGTTTGTTTGTTTGAATTGAATAGGCTCCGAAACTACTGGACCAATTTGGAAAATTCTTTCACCATTAGAATTCTACATTATCCCTGATGAACATAGGCTATAGAATATTTTCAAAAAGTTAGGGATCCCTATGAAAAATTCGATAGTGTAACCCAAGGTGTGAAAAAAATGGGTCTATATTGACTCCCATAACATTAATCTTTCGATTTGTTTTATCCATACCGTTGTTTTTCATAATCGTTGCTCGTCATTTTGTCTTTGGTCATAATTTCAATAGTCATAATTTCCTTAACCCCTTTTTCATTAGTCATAACTATCGAATGCCATACCGTTATTGGTCATATCATACAATGTGCTCCTTTTTCTGGGTGGTTTGGCCCTTCGGGCCTGCTGAATAACTAACATAACCTAAACCTACCTCATATTTATGGTACTAGTTTTGGTCAGTAGTGCGGTTTAGTAGTGCCGTGGGGCAGTCGTCTTTCCACCGATAAGATAAGCTATATTCCCCTCCTTCCCCACGGTACTACTAAGCAGGGGTCACAGTTCTAACCTAACCTAACACTACTTTTCTGACAGCCGGGGGTTTTTTGTAAGCCGGTGTTTATGTACGACATGTATTCTTTCTGAACTTTAAAATTAGTCCTTTAAAACAGTAGAGAATAAAATGATATGAATAAAAATAATAAATAGTAAATATAAAAATATGACCGACGATATTTATGAAAAATAAACGGTATGCCTTTTGATAGTATGTTGATCAATTTTATGACTTTTGTCTTGTATGATATTATGTAACATTATAGTACTTTATCATTATATCTATTTCGCGTTATACCTAACAATGATTATGACTATTGATTATTATGACTAAAAATAATATGGATACCAATTTCTGACTTTCGAAAAAAATACCAAAAAAAATCTTCAATCGCGTACGCTGCGGAAACTATTGACAATAGAGCAAAGTGATGTACACCAGTTTTGTAGAAGACATCAATATCTATAAAAAAGTCCGGAATTCTATATGTCTAACTACTACAGTTATGTCACAATAACTACTTTTTCATGTTAAAATATGCAATAGTAACCCTGGTACTATCTAGGCCCCCTTATTCGTACCTTCGTATTAATCCTTATCCAAATAAATCAATTCGTTTTCACGGCTATACCAGTACCTGTAAATTACTTTTTGAATTATTCAAATCGGACATACTATTCAAAAGTTATCATGAGTGTAATAATCAGAGGGCGGAATTTTCATGGCAAAAATCTAACTTCAATAGAGTTGAAATGTTAAATTTTATCGATTTTTCCAGCTATCGATAAGTTTAATCTTCTTTTATATTACTGACTTTTAACATTAACCTCTTTGATTAGGGAGTTGAATCGCCATTAAAAGTAAATCGCACGGCAGTTAACTGGCGTATCTGCCACTAGTCTTTTTGCAACTAATTCACGTATGTGAAAAATGGTTAATCCAAAACGAAAAACAATATACAAATGGATAAAGAAGAATCCTTTTCTTACTTACTACAAAAATAGTTCAACAATATACTGCTCTTCATGTAAGGTTCATTTAAATCAACTTAAAACTCCCATAACGAGTAAAACACATTCACGAGAGTTTAAAGCGGTAAAGAACGATATAATAATAACGATAGTTTTTTATCTAGATTTGATTATATTTCTAGTTTCTTGCAACATCCTATGGGAAAGAATTAATAATCCACAATTCCGTATTTTTTATAAAAAATACATTTGTCGTTCCTGTTTATCATTATTTGAGGTCTATTTTTGTTAATAAATACATAAAAAAAGATAGGCTTCGTAACATATAACTTATCGATAGTCGATAAAACGTTCCAACTCTATTGACGTTTCATTTTTGCCATGAAAATTCCGCTTTCTGGTAATAATTATCAAAATTGAAATTTAAGAAACAGCCCTCTAAGTGACTTGATTGGTTTAACTACAACAGAGAATAGATAGACACGTAAAATTTGGCTAATGGTTCCTGGAAGCCCTTTGTTTCCCATAATTTTATTGGTCATAATATAATTGTTGACATAATTATTGACAGTCATAATCTATTAAATATATAAAAGGCAAAACTGACTGACTGAATTAGGTATCAACGCACAGCCGAAACAACTGTACCTAGAAACTTGAAAATACTGAACTATGAAAATAGGTATATAAGTTCTCGAATACAATTAAAAAAGATCTGTGTAGGTGAAATGGACAAATTTCTCCCCTAAAGGGGTAAAATGGGGGGCTAAAGTATGTATGGAAATTTTCTCATTTCTGGACTAGCAGTATGAAAATAGGTATATAAGTTCTCGATTACAATTTAAAATGATTTGTGTAAATGAAATAGACAAAATTCCCCTTAAAGGGGTAAAATGGGGGGGTAAAGTTTGTATGTAAATTTTCTTATTTCTTGACTTAGTAGTATGAAAATTGGTATATGGGGTCCTGATTACAAATAAATATGATCTGCGTAGGCAAAGATAAAGAAAGAAGAAGTAGCTTTTTACTTATTAGGGGGGAGTTTCTATGGGATTTCCTTATTTCTGGACTTAAAAATATGACTGGTCACAATTTAAAATGATTCGTATGGCGAAGTTGGCGACTTCAATTGGGGAGGGGGTTTTCATACAAAATGTACCTACAACTAAAATGTGGAAATTAAATTGATATTTAAAATGATGTGTGAAATAAATTTGCTAATAAGTATGCAGTACCTAACTTAAAGATTACTTATGTATGTATGTATGTATGTAAACACTTTATTGTACAAAACAAAAACAATACAATGAAGATATATAATAGATGATATCAGCAAACCAAGCAAGTCACGTCCTACCCTTAGAGTTCCTGAACTCTTTGGAGCTATCGGGAGTGCCCTCTCATAAGTTCATGCTTAAATTTGGTGTCCCGGTACTCTGGTAGTCCATCAATATCGTAAGGGCAATAATTATGTCTGCAAATTGGTAAAGGAGAAAGTGTTTTAATTCCCCGCATTCCGATAAGTAATTCCAAAACATTTACCATTTAACTTTAAAAGAGTGCAATTCCCTTTTAAAACAGCTTTTGCCATGAACAAACGAACAAAGCGCAAGGACAAACACTGTTGTACCTATGTAGCATGCTCAAGAGTGTCCAGCCCACGAAATCTTCATGTTTTAGCGAAAGATGGCATAACAAAAAATATTGTATACTTACTAAAATTTATTAACCTAAATGACGTTATCCAATTCAACTTCTCTTTAATTTTTGAGCTGAATATAACATGTGAATTATAGGTTCTGGCCATGGAGGAAGTCGAACTATAAAATTACTTAAAACTATTAATTTACTTAACTGCGGTAAACGAGTTCTACGCGGACGAAGTCGCGGGGAAAAGCTAGTCGAATAATAAAAAAACGCACACACACACACACACACACACACACACACGCGCACACGCACACACGCACGCACACACACACACACACATAGCGGACAAAATAATGATTAGTGCAATGTTGGGCGGCGGCAGCGTAGGGTTAGTATCAGGGTCCAGTTGACCGCCATATTTCCACGGTCCACTCGATATTTGCTCGCTATTGTCACCCATCAGTGTGTACCAAACCAATCCAATAGGCAGAGCCCGGAATTTTCGCGGCAAAACAAAAGACTGTCGCAATCTAGCTAGTATCCGAAACACTTTATGGATATCGAGTGTAATTATATAAAAATAAATATGTCGATATTTTTACATTATTTTAGTCACTCGCGACCGTTGTTTTATATGTGTTATTCCATCTAAATCTTAACTACTTTATCATATCGAGTAATAAAATAACCCGTCGGGTAAATAGGAGGTAAAAGTTTTAATGGAGTGACTTCCATTATCACAAACCAAATAAAATGTCATGTGCTGCTGTGTGTCCTAACGTGGATGTCGAGGATGAAATTGCATCTGTTTCTATATAATTTTATACAAACCTCACGTAACATGTTTTATTAAATATGTTTATATTTCGTAGACCGTTTTTTTTGTTCTATTACCTAACTATCGATATATCAACAAAAAATATTTCTATCACTAGCTAGATTGCGACAGTCTTAAAGTTTTGCCGCGAAAATTCCGGGCTCTGGGCCCATAATCTGTCTGATGTTGCTGTGCCCTTGCAGGGCGTCACATGCAAACCTCCTATTACGTTCCACCTATAAATATGTTAATGTGACATGCAATAAAATATTTTGATTTTGATTTTGATTTTGATAATGTGGGACGCTCTTTACTCATTTCAGGTTATATCGCGCACCAGATCTGACTGTAATCTATGGTACAGCATATCCAAAACAATGGATGAGCCTCTTGCATTGGTTGATGATACGCCGGGGCAAATATTAAAACACTTCATACCATTGGGAGACAGAAGTACGGCAGGACCATTCCAAATGGATCCACTATATTGGGAGCCGCATCAAAATTTAGAAGCATACTTTATAAAAGAAGAAATTCGCGAAGGACACGCATTATTCGGTGGACGGCCACAACAATTTTGGTATAACCGAAGTATGTTAAATTTGTATTTAAAGTTTGATTTTGTAGACGATGCCCAGCTAGCTCTTGAAGTGTGGGCTCCTTCTTCAGAATATTTGCATCGAGTATTAGCAGCAACTCCACCGCCATCACATTTGAATGTAACACGGACACGCTTTCCAAACCATACTTATACTCGTCGTACGACACGCAGAACGCGGCCAAGCACAACAAGAATCAAGCGAACTCGAACGTGGCGTCAACCACCATCAATAACACAAGTCAACGTAACACCACAAGTCAACGTAACACCACAAGTTAATGTAACATTTCGAACTGCAGAAGAAGAAATTATTAATAGCCGCATGAGAAGAGCAGTAAAAACATTACTGGATCATTTAACGGCAAAATCGGGATCGAATCGTTCCGATTACGTCTTGTGTCTGATTGTGATTTTGTTCATAAGTACTTTTGGATAACAGGGAACGTACGGTCACGGACGTTAATTGATGAACCACTATAGAAGCTTGTCGCATAAAACCAACAATTATTTTCTATGTAATTTCTACCTTGTCACTTGACGTTGTCATTATGACAAGGTTCTATGGTGACTCAATATTTAAAGTCCTTGATGGTACCTCTATGCTTGGATGTGTTTATAACACCAACTGTTGTTACTTCTACTTGCTTTTCTGGATTTCTCTAGCTTCATATTTAAAGTAACTTCTCGCATGTTCCGACGCCACGATACAGGCCCAGCCTAGTGTGGCATGGTCACCATGACACTGGCTGCATTACCTCTCTGGATAGCTAGCCCAGCCTGGATAGCTGGGAGAGGTAAGCACCAGCTCTAGGATCTCCAGAGGATTCTATGAGCCGGGAGGACATGGCCTTAATAAAGCTTTTCATATCAGCTGACCAAGGTCCCATGGTTTCCACTGTAAGCGCCACAAATTCGTAATTATTTAATAATGACGAATATTGGCGGCCCTTGAGTGTTTGGGCCTGATCAGCTGCTGCATCGGCCCGATTACGGGTTGAATGGACGTGGGAAACGGCGAATGTGTCAACGCACGTCGCGTCCCACACCGGTGCCCTACCCAGTTTCCACGGCACCAATGTAGCTCCGTCTGGTCGCTTGCCATCGTCTCTATGCAATCCTGCTGGTTCCAGGACAGCTGGTACAGAGGCAGTGGCAAGTGAACGACGGATCAGATCATTAATTGTGCCGTGACGGTACAAACGGCCGGCACTTCTGAAGCATGAAAGGCCATGTCGTCCCAGCTCACTCACGTACTTCCCGCACGCGCAAGTATGAGGTTCACAGAGTCTAGCCCCAAGCCGCAAGCTTATTGCTATGCGCTGGCTGCTTGGGTCCAAGACTGTGCCTATATTGCGGGAAGGAAGAGCGTGGAGCCAGTGACCTGATTCGCCTGCTGTGACAGCGAGGAGACGGGCGCGATCTGAATCGTCCCGACTATTTTCTATGAGAGATGCATGAATTGATATGAGGCGAGGTGTACCCCATGCTCTCTGGATATGCCTCTTGACTGGCATATCCACTCCCGGACACGACTCACACCAAGCATCACTAGCCTCCACCAGATTCGCAATTTCAACGTCAAGTATCTGTGGGTGATTTAAGATAATACTGACGAGAGGCAACGAACCATAGGCGGAGGACAGGAAAGCCAGTAATGCCACGCTAGAAGAGCATCAAATACCAAGTCCACCGAATTGCTTAAAATGTAATTTGTAATTCGTATTTCAAATACCTGACGCCGATGTATTTTGTAGATAGTAATTCAAAATACATTTTAACATAAATACATTTACCCTTCATTTAGCAATTTTATTAATGGGTGCGATCTGAAGAAAATAGCGCTCGATAGCTTTCGTAAGAGAAAAATAGCGACCGCTAAATATGTCGATCTTTAGATTTGGCAACACTGTACCTGTTACTGCACGTCGAATTGTCAATGTCAAGTAGGAATACTACCATTAGAACAACTACCATTCTTTAAAGGCTTTTTTTAAGTATTTTCATCTAACGTCTTCATATCTTAGTGATAGAAGTAACGAAATGCTGTTGTAAACAAACATTCCATTGGGCCTGCACTTACGGTTCCGACGGAAGACCAGCGCTGGCTTTGACGCCAGCATAACGCTGAGTTGGAACCATTTCGTGACAACAGGTATTTTGTCTATGTCAATATTTTGTTATGTTTTGTTGTCTGTTTTTCATGAATAAATGTTTCTTTCTTTCTTTCTTTCTTTCTTTCTTTCTTTATAGTCCGAGGAATCGGGGGGTGGGAAGAAATCATGGCACTAAATCCTGACGTCAGCTTTTCTTGAGATTCCTCGGACCGATACCGTGCAAAATCTTCTTAAGGGGGTGTGGCGGCGAATATGGTCTCTTACAACTAAAAATAGATTTTGAATGAATACTAATGAGTCTATATTAAAATATCGATGTTGGACGTTTAGTGTCACCGCATGATGTTGAACGAGAAACTTCGCCCGCGAGGCAAACGTATATATCTTCGATTGGACGTCCTTCCCGTTGAGGACACTTGATTCACTACTGAACTCGTAAATATCACTAACTGTGATCTGCCAGGTTACAGTCAGTCAAGAAACAGCACTACAAAAGTCTCTTGTTAATATAAAATAATGAAAACAGTTTTTTATTCAATGATTAAGCGTAAAGATAAAGAACCGTATCCCCTTAGTTACTAGAAAATAAATGGCTATAATAACATTTTCTCTAAATTCATTTGCTATAATGAATCACATGCTATACATTAAAGTGCTATAACAGTTAGTTTCTATAATCTACACTTACTATATAAGTTTTTGATGCTCTCAAATTATTTGCAGTACTTTCAAATTCTATAACATTAACATGCAGAAAATGCAATGAGCAAAACGAATGAGGGCAGAACCGACTCGGATAGGTTAGGTTAGAAGGCCAGCAAAGCAAAGCTCCCGCCTTGACCTTCAAAGTTTTTTTTTTATCTGACTTTATTTTTCATCGGCCCTGTTTAACCACATGATCACAGACTGTATTGTGGATCGGGCACTCGAATTAGAAACAACTTGTAGAGTTGGCAAATTATTAGTTTAGTTAATATTATTTAACTCGACATTTTGTTGATACTCGTAGTTTAATTAACATCGAGATCTCCTGCGTTTTAAGTTCTGTATCTACAATAAATTGGATTTGTATGTTGCTTATACCTATGGTCTTTTTAGTCCAGTGCAGGACGGCGCCCCGCCACTCAAATTGATGTTGCTCGGTTGGATCAAAGTATCAAAAATACCTAATTAGTGGGGACGTCGCGGCTTGAAAATACTATCTAGGTTAACATTTTACTTCAACACTTATTATTCTTAACTAAATAATATAAAATATTCAAGTTTTTAGAAAAGCAATGTTTTATCTGAAAATTATTAAAAAATGGCTAGGAGGAGGCACGCGAGCACACAGGCCACCTGATGGTAAGTGGGATCTGAGACCCATAGACATTTGAAACCTCAAGACTACAATCTCAAAACTGCAATCCTAAGACTTCAAATGCATTCCAAACCCAGAGGACCAAGATGGATTAATTAATTTATGAGTAGCAATGTATCTGGCACCTTTACTTTATCACGGATATGAACCTTCCTTACTTATTTACTAGATACGTTGAACAACATCTTCATGGCCATTTGCTCCTTTATGTGACAATAAAACATCATCATCATCAGTATTATGTGCACAATATTCGTCAAACATACCTATACCTTCCATTGCTTGAAGGAAAGGTTACTGGGAATTAAGGTCGAGCTGTCAGTCATATATACATTATAAATGTTATGCATGATGAACATTAGACATTTAAAAATTATAGGAATTTTATGACACTTGATTTAATAGAAAATATGGTAAACCCTTAGAACAAGTAATATGTGGCATTATCAATGAAAAGGTACCTTATTGTCGATGGCGCTTCCGCCATTATTAACGATGTTGTCGCGGGACGCAGTGCGGCGTAAGCGCCATCGACAATAAGGTCCCTATTTCATAGATAATGCCACATATAATTCTGTGAACACTTTATTGTACTAAAACAATTACATTACACAAGTATTCAAATTATACAAATAAAAGTAGTACAAATGCGAACCTATCCCTTTAGCGGTTTAAGGGAAAGAAACGTCACCGCAATTTGTATGGAAATTTTCAGCGTTGCAATATTTGTACACTCATGTAAAGGAACTTTTAAAGGGGCGATAGACCGTCGAGTAAGTTCGCGTACTTGCGGCTCGGCGATCTTACTCGCCCGTGTCTTATTGAGAGATTAGAAATGTCTTTGGGCTGAGTTTACTTACTACCAGGGGCACGTTTTATAAAGCTACGAGTTACAATTTTACAGGTCTAAACTGGCAACACTGCTCAAATGGCTGGTCGTCATTGGTCGAGGTTGTGTCAAATGAAAACTTGTAAACTGTAAATTGTTATTTGTAGCTCTATAAAACAAGCCCCAGGTGGTCGATGTGCTCGAATGCCTTCTCCATCCCATAAAAAAACTTAACGCATATTATAACAACTTAGGGTCATACACAATGTCCTTAACAAGAACACCGTGTTTAAAATGCAAAGGGGTCTAGTACAAAATGATTCAATATTTTTGTTTGTGTTGTCCCGAAGGTGTTAATTATATTAAGATGGCGGAGATACGCGATAAATATCCCACCTTCCCAGAACACAGTACACAGATTATACAATTCATGAGGCCATTAAATGACCGGTTATTATCGGTTATCGGTGGTTTTTCGGTCATAACCGATCATGACCAGAGGGGCTATTGCCTAACGCACTCGCAATCGCAATCGTTTTCATTTTAAAAATCGAAGCCTTGTCCGCGTACAAAATGAAAAAAATTGTTCCATTTTTAAGCTGATTGCGTGTGCGTTAGACAATAGCGACGCCGGTTATGAAACTGGTTATTGCATTTCCGCCTCGCACGGAGCTCACAGTGGCCATGAAACAACATAACATGTAAGTATTACGTTCCATCCATACCTACCTTAAAGCTCTTGCGATGCAAATATATACTACAATATTTAATGTATGAAGTTAGTATTAGTTTCTCATTTCAAGTCAATATAATCAATATAAAAAATACTTATGAGAATCAATGGGATGCCATCTATTTGGCATAATATCAATTGCGAACCGTATTCGGCATTACTTACCATAATAATTTTTTCGACGAATATATCAGGAATATTTTTTGGTCGAATTTTAAATAGTATTCTATTGAGAATGCCGAATTTCATTACGAATATTTTTGTTTTGAGTAATGATCAAAATGCATATGCTATGTAGAAAATGTCATACCATACTTACCTAATTACTATAAAAAACAAAACGCAGTGATCGAGCGATCCGGTGAAATTACAACAAAGCATAGAGGCATTCCATTATGGTCTATAGGGTTGGCAACGCATTTGCAGGCTTAATATTGCATTCTCAAACTTGTAGTCTTGAGAATGGTCCACGATGGTGAACTTAAGTGTAATGTAAGGTTACCTATCCTGCCCTCCTAAGCAAAAATGCAATAACTAAATTCAAGAGCCAAAGCAGATTCAACTCTCTTCTGTTTGTAACTAGGTTGCAATTTCTACAGATGTTTTGTTTGAGATAACGCGATTATGCTTAGTAGGGCAGTATCAACCAGGGCCTCTATTCAACACGGTAAACACAATATCGTTTTTGAACCGTTTTCGTATTGTCAACGTTTTGATAGCTCTTATTTACTTAACAGTAATGGCGGTCGATGTAAAAACAATACCATAACAGGTCAAATACAATTTGGATTTTACCGCCTAGAATAGAGGCGAACGTCGAATATTCGTCTGCAACTGTTTCACTTTTTCTAAAAATTCGTTATTAAGACATGCATTTTTTTATTATTGTTATAAAACAAACATAACCAACACTTTGAAGTATTATTTGAAAACCTACTAACATTTTAAATGTGAAAGTTTGTGTGATTATTTGTAACTCCTTCACGCTGCAATAGCTGAACGGACTTAGATGAAATTTGAAATGGAGATACGGGTGGGAAATTTGAAATGGGTATATGACCCTGGATTAACACATAGGCTACTTTTCGTCACGGAAAATTTAAAAGTTCCTGAGAAAAAAACTATAATTGAAATCTACGCGGATGAAGTCGCGCGCAGAAGCTATAGTTAATTAATTCAGAATAAAAATGCATTTCTAACTTATGAATTTTCGGACGAATAAAACAGTTGGGAAAAAATCGACCTTGTTATAATTTACTGTAATATAACACACTGTTTTAAAACTGCGTACTGCGTAAGTGATGACGGCTTGAGTTAATATTTCAATGAATGTTAAACGCCTGGTTGTTGATGGCGACGCTAGCGCGACGAGTTTTCACGTGGGATTGCCTCTGTTTTAAGCAAAGGAAGTCACACAAATGATAAAATGATAACATAGTTAATAAAACTGGTTAAACGCGCGTCAGACTCGCGAACCGAGGATTCCGTACCGTCCTTCAAATGATATCATATTTAAATTTGTATGTTGTTTTTTTATCCCCGACTGGAAATAAAGCTAACCTTACTGTTTTAAAACTATATACTTCGCAAGCGATGACGGGCTGAATTGATATTTCAATGAATGTTAAACGCTTCGGTTGTCGATGGCGACGTTAGCGGGACGAGTTTACGTGTGGGAATTTGTATGGCTGTTTGTTGGACTAAGTTTAGGTAAACTAAGTTTTTTTTTTTTTAATTTATTTAACATTTCAAATTACACTTTTAATACTATACATTTATATTCCCGCCAAACTGTTACGTTTGATGGCGAGACGCGCTCAGTTTTTATACTACTTAACCTATTAAACTTATCCTATAAACAAATAACAATTTCGTGGGCCACATTAAAGAAGGACATGTCCATGCATACACATACGCACACATACACATACACACACATACATATATATATATATATACGTATACATGCATACACATACACATACATAAACATACATATACACATAGACATACACAAACGCACTCAATCATGACAGTCGAGAAGATACTCTTTTAGTCTAGCTTTTATCATTGATTTACTCAATTTAGGACTTAGTCTTAACAATCTAATCTTATTGAATATTTTCGGTACAAGGTATTTTGAAGTTCTCTTGCCATAATAGTTTTTCATTTTCGGCTGTACTATTCTTTTGTCTCTTACACTCCTAGTATTATATTTATTGTTAACTAATAATTTGTACTTTGCAATGAAAATGTAAGACTAAATTTAGGTAAAAAATATTTGATAATTGGGACTAAGTTTAGGTAAAAAAAAACCTAAAAATATTACTTAAATGTGAGACTAAGGGCCTTTTGTTTGATCAGTAGTTAAACTAATTGTTAAAATTCGAAAAAGGAATGGAAAATTTGACACATTTCCTTGAGATTTTAACCATTAGAAACGTTTTTAACAATTAGTTGAGCTAACTACTGATTAAACAACGGGCCGTGTACCTAAGGACTAAAATTAACTACATTCATACAACGAGTCATGCATGCACGTCGGTTTCGGGTACTTAAGATTCCATCCTTTTCCAGTATAGCGTGACGTTAGACGATTTGTGATACCTTATTTTTTATTTTATAGTAAATTAAATTAAGGTAACAAATTTATAACAGAATACTAAATCTAATAGATTTCCTTTATAAACTTAATCGAGATTCTAAAAAATCTACGATTTTATTAAGCAACATCACTAAATTTGCCAAATGACATCTGTCACAGGCCCAATAAGAAATTAACATTGTTATAGTAGGAAAAGTAAAGGAAAGCATAAAAAACGACGGAAGCGATAAAAATTAATTATTTAGCTTGTCCGTTAGATGTAGTTACGTACATATTAAATGTTTGCACACACGCGTGGGGTTGTTTATGTGTGTGTGGGCAGTGTTTAAATCTCCACGGCGTTTTGAAAGTGTAATACTTTTATGAATATTCCGTTGAAGTTAACATATGACAAGAGAGTTTTTTTTGCGCGACCACACCAAAGCATAATTTAAACATTAATTAACTCGACTGGCAACTAGTGTGACGAAACTTTATATATCCGTACTATGACGTAAATATTTAAAGATAAGAAAGACCGTTCTTTACCAATCCAGAATATAGTTTTAACTTGTCTATATGGTTATTATACTGGGGGGGTTGAGATGAGCCTCGTGTGCAGCCTAGGGCATGCAGTATCGGAAGATTTCCAGTATCGGAATTGAAAATCGGTATTGAACCTCAATATCGGAATCTCGGAATTACGCAGGGCGTACAATATCGACTATTTCCAATACCGGAATTATTTCCAATACGGATACTAGTATCGGAATTAGGGATCTATTAGAAAAACACACTTTCTATTCAATATTCAATACCGATTTTCAATTTCGATACTAGAAATGTCCTATAATGCATAGAAGGCAACTCCACAGATAACTTTGAAATACTACGTTTTTTTCGATATTACAATATCGGAATTAAAAGGTAATGAATATCGGATTTACGATATTGATAGGCCCAATATCGGAATTCAATTTCGATATTGAAAGTGCTCCGGTATTGCTCCGTCTAATCTCGGAATTATAATATCTGAAAAATTGGTCCGACATTCCGAGATTTCGAGATTCCGAGATCTCGGAATTCATGCCCTAGTGCAGCCCTTTGTGTAGAGCTCACCGCAAAGGCCCGTTGCGTCCAGGAATTTCAAGATGCTTTGGGCTCTTGTGGGTCCAAGATATGTCACGCTAGGTACTGTGGTAGCCTGCAGCAGCGGCTACTTCATCAATGTTTCCCTAGCTCCACTTTTACTTGCCCTAACTATGTTTAAATAATACTGCACTGGTTATTTCTTTTTATATATATTTCTTTCGTTAATTCTTCAATAAATACATTTATTTATTTTTATGGGCCTTTACTATCCCGATACACATAAGCAACTGCCGTCGCCCCTTAAAACAAGACAATTCTACTCCCATTTGAATTACCACTTCGAATATCAGTGACGTAATAACCAGCCAGTAAAACTAAGATGTAGCCGGCACAGTAGATACTTCTATTGCGCATTAATAGTCCGCGTGAGCAGAGGATGTGCATTGTTATCTCCTGTGTCTCCTGACAGAACCCGCATGTCGCGTCATCTCGTTTCTATATTATTATGTTAGTTAGGGAGTTATTAAGATTTGTGTCAATGATACTTTTTGATTAATAGCCAATAAATTTAAAAAAAATCCGTTCACGATTCTTATCAAAGTTTAAGGACCACAAAATCTTAAAAAATCCTGATTTAAAGATAATTACTTATATTTTACGCAAAAAGTGAAATGAAGTTGTCAAACTTTATAATTTTGGAAAAATTATCAATAATCTTTAAAATCTGTATTAAAATTTAGGCAAGTCAAAATGTACCTTATTGCAAAGATTATAAAGTTCATAACAAAATAAGTATTTTCTTTTGCGTTTTCCACCCATATTATCTTAAATACGGAACCCTCGGTGCGCGAGTCCGACTCACACTTGACCGGTTTTTTTATTTACGTATACGAAAACAGGAAAATACAAACAAAACATAGAATACGATGGAAAATAATAATTAACTAGGTAAAATTGAAAATGGAACGATTTAGGCACTTAAGGATTAAAGAACATATTATTATGTACCTACTTACTTTTAATAAATTAATAACTTCCTTTACAAAGTTAGCTGGAAAACACGGTTTATTAAATGATTAGTTACACGAAAAATACAATTGACCAAATAACCTCCTTTTTTTGAAAATGGGGCTCCAGGGTTTCGAGTTTTCGAATAGTAAAGGAGATTCGAAAACGTGGCGAGATTGGTATCGTTATCGAATATGTATAGGATTGACGTGAGCTGTCACATTCTGATGATCATGTTAAGCGCTTATGTCAGTTCCGTACACTTCTACAGTTTTTGAAAATCGTTTTCGATAGCGTTAAAGCATCTAATCTAGGGTCTCTGTTTGTGCACGGGGTAAAGTATACTCGTATACATTACCGGGGTTATACATCATCATCATCATCATCATCATGTCAGCCGAAAAACGTCCACTGCTGGACATACAAAGAGTTATACATATAAAGAGGAAATTACTCACATACACATTACATATAGAAGTGACAACGAATCTCTTTTGTTTAGCTTCGCAACAACCAATCGGAGGCGGGACAGTACTCTTATCCGTATCGTTACTTCGGAATAAAACGGGCAATGGTATATCTCTAGCAATGTTCTCGTCCAGCGACAACATTCCAGTATGACCCGCTGATTTTCTCCAAGGATATTGTGGTTGTCTGTAGCCAACCAAAGATTCAATCCACGGGATGTAAGGGTATAGCTCTATGAAGCGGGCTGGGGCACCGCATCCTGGACCACGGATTCCTATACCTATCTAAAAGACAAAATACATAGTTATAACTATCTTTCGGTGGTGGTAGGACCTTGTATAGGGTCCGTCCGGATCACTACCACCATCTTATCCATTAACCCACCGCCAAGCAGTAGTGTTCGCATTGCTGTTTTCCGGTGTGGAGATAAGACATCCGTTGAAATTACTAGCATAGAGGCATTCCATCTTAGTCCTCAGGGTTGGCAACGCATTTGAAGCAGTTTCGTTTCGGATCGCAGTTTTGAGATTGTAGTCTTGAGATTTCAAATGTCTATGGATCTCAGATCCCACTTACCATCAGGTTGCCTGAGTGTTCCGGTGCCTTCTCCTTGCCATAGAAAAAATTATATAGCTTTACATAGTATAAAATGGAGTCGCTTCCGCTGTCTGTTCGCTTAGATCTTTTATAGCCTAAGCAACGAAGACCAAAAACTGCCCTGAGGGGAAAAAACTCGTGTATAAGCGAATTTTGGCATAGTTGTAGAGAATGGTGTTTTAAAGCACATACTGAAAGTACTGATGGGTGGGGGTGGAGCTAACGGATGGAGGAGGGTGTAAAGGTCCCTTTTTTTTGTGTTTCGTAAATAACTCGTAAACGGTAGCCCATGGCAAAAAATGTTCCATTACATAATTGATTTACATAAAATTCTCTACAAAAAAGATTTAATACACTTTTTTGCTGGGATCAATATGTAATGAGATATGGAGGGAAAAATGATTCCCGAAAGGCCATAGTCGGGTTTGCATAGTAAGTCGGCCCTTACATCAAATGTGCTCGTGTTTTTTTCGTGAGTACCTGTGAAGTGAAGAATATTTATGCTGAGTATTAACCTCTTAATTGTGATAGGTCTCGACTTATTATTTTTTTATGTTTTTTTTTGATGTACTGTTTTTCGGGATGTATTCAAGCGATTTGCTTCAAATTTTGAAATGTTGTTCTTTTCATAGATTTGCATCGCTTCCCAAAAAACAAATACTAGTTATGATATAAAAAAAGAAAATGAAGGCCAAATAAAAAATATACATTATTTTTTATATGGTTGTGACACCCGAGTTCAAGAACTAGAGTTGTTGAACTCGGCCTATCAGATCATACAGCTCAAATATTAAAGGTCCCTGTCAAAAAATCTTGTGCTATAACCTCGTGGCAAATAAAACAGCGTGACTATAATGATAAAAATTAGGTTTTTTTTTTAAATCTTTAGAAAGTCTTTCTTTTTCGGAAATACTAAACTGTAATGCACCGAAAGCAGCTTTTGATTCCTTCTTAGAAACTTTTACTTATTTTTACGATTTATGTTTTCCCTCGAAAATAATAAAAATTAAATCTAAAATAAAAACAAAATGGATTTCACGAGGAATCAAAACTTGCTCTAAAAAGAAACGACAGCTTTTATGGACTTATAGACGAAATCCCAGTTTAGCGAATAAGGAAAGATTGAAATATAGCGCCAAATTAAATAAGATAATAAATCTTACACAACGTTCGCAAAATTGCCATCGTATTAAATTGGCGAGTAATAGATCTAAAGCGACATGGAAAGTCATAAACAGTACTAAACACCAATATCCTAAAGAACCCATTTCAAAAATAGGACAGGGCCAAAGTACGATAACAAATCCGATAATTTAATAATTACTTCGTGAACTTACCTCAAAATAAAAGTATTAACACACCTGATCAACGCGGTACGAGTGTGTACGTGAACTGTCCTCACTCTTTGTATATGAGACCAGTGACTCCTTACGACGTCTATAATATTATTAGGTCTCTGAAGAACACAAATAGTGTAGGATATGATGGGATCTGCACTAAAGTAACAAAAACGGTAGCCCATATAATTGCTATTCCGCTTGGCTACATGATTAATGTATGTATTGAATTAGGTAACTATCCAGATAAACTAAAAACTGTCATGGTAAAGCCACTGTACAAAAAGGTAATAAAGAGGATTTGTCAAATTATAGACCAGTTGCTCTTGCAACTGTACTTTCTAATATATTTGAAAAAGTCTTTTATGGATCTCTCTATGCTTATCTTGAGGATCACAATCTTCTTGCAAATTAACAAAAAGGTTAAGAAAACAAAAAACCATTAATATGGCAATATTTGATTTAATACGTCCGATAATAAGCAACATGGATAAGCGAAAGCATGTCTGTGCAGTTTTCATGGACTGGTCTAAGGCTTTTGACTACGTAGACCATAGAATACTAATAAAGAAGCTCAATGACTACGGCATAAGAGTAAATGTACTGGATCTATTTCAGTCATATCTAAGTGAAAGAGAACAGTATACTGAACTAACTCAGGTATGTTTACGCACTAAACAACAGATTTCGTATAAATCTGAGAAACAAAAGGTTCCACAAGGGAGTGTTTTAGGACCGTTATTATTTTTATTATTTATAAATGATTTACCCAAGCTTATTAAATACCCCATGAGTTTGTTTGCTGATGATAGCACTGTTATAATTGAATGTAATAATATTGATGATTATGAAAATGAAATTACCTAATGAAACCATACGAAATATAATTACATGGCTTAATATTAACAATTTAGTAATAAATTTAGATAAGACGAAACTTGTACATTTCTTTCAACGTAAATTGCCCTTGCCTATCATTTATAATTATCAGGGATATACTATTGAATCTGTTACGGTCACTAAATTTTTAGGGGTTCAAATTGACAACAACTTATCTTGGAAGCCTCACACGGAACAAGTTTTTCAAAAATTAAGTCTATATGTATATGTTTTACGCAGACTTGCCAAAATAGCTCACACTGACACAGTTTTAATGGCTTACCATGGTTTGGTGGCGTCAACACTACGTTACGGTAACTATTATGTTTTGGGGAAACTCGGCAAACAGAGATACTGTATTTAAGGTACAGTCACGAACTTAAATTTGGGACCCACCTTAGGTCCAAAGTCATTCTGACATTCTACAACAATAAGGTTGAGTCTCCTATAAGTTACAAATGATTTGGCATCTCTAATGACATTGACGATTTCAAGCCTATTTTTCTTGAAATGGGTCACAAATTAACGATCGCGATAATACAAAAGAGATACGTCAGAGAAATGTGTGGTCTACAACAGACTGATAGTTGTAAGCCGCACTTTATTAATTTTAAGATTCTCACAGTGCCTTGTCTTTTTATATTTTAAACGGCAATCTTTGTAAAAACTAATCCATATTTATTCAAGAAGGTTTGTGATGTCTCCAGTAGAAACCGCCGTTTTAATGAGAATCTGTGTACAACATTCTCATTCTGTTTAGCAAGTAAGATATATAATAAGTTACCCTTGACTTTAAGAAACCAACCAGCAATTGGAATGAAAACTAAATTATTTAACTTGCTTGTACAAAAATGTTTTTATTCGATCTCAGATTTCCTGCTCGAAAATTTCAATGCGTAATAATGTTTTTTTTTTTATTGTTCATAATTTAATATTGTATCCAATAGTATAGTATGTTTGAGAAATTCTCAGCATGTTTTTGTACGCCACATGGCAAAACATAGTGTTCCACCATAATATTTTTTCCACCACTAATTTAGTTTTACCTATGTTTACAAATAAACACTTTGACTTTGACTTTGACTTTGACCTCTAGAAATTTTTTTTCAGAATATTCCGTAAAATGGCCTACTACTTGCCAAAATATCAAAATCGTCCTTTGGCGGTAGTTCCTATCAAAAATAAGCAATATGTGTATTCAGTTCTGTATTCAATAGGTACTGTTTTCTTTTTTAAATGATAACTAGTATTTGTTTTTTGGGAGGCGATGCAAATCTATAAAAAGAACATTATTTTAAAATTTAAAGCAAATCGCTTGAATACATTCCGAAAAACAGTACATCAAAAAAAAACATAAAGTAATCATAAGTCGAGAACAATAAAATAACAACTAACTAAGTTACTTGTGTTATGTTAATCATTTCAACTTGTCCTATCATTCATTTGAATGGGACGCTGTGTGCTACACTCATCTGTTACCATGCTGAGCTGTCAAACACTAACGTCGGAGAGTGAATGAGGCAGATTCTCACCCGTGAAATAGATAAGTTGATTAGCCAAAAGTAAGATATTGATAACTTGTATGTGCAAACTAGCCAAGTCAAATTTTGAGTTTCAATTTATCCTAAGTTATTTATGCTTTGTGTAAATAATTCGTGTGTTCAAATTTAAGAAGTTATACTTTTAAATAGCAAACATTATTGTAACAAAGAAATAAGAAATTGTGTTTTTAATTTATTTTGCAATGTTGTGTGCTCTTAATAAATAAATCTCAGGATTATCTACGGAACTTGGCACCCATTTAGATCTTAATTCTTTTGTCGGTTCTTAATAATGAACTTGACTCCCATTTTTACATTTATGATTTTGATGGGATATCATTATTTTTTGTCAAATAACTTATGTGTTGAAATGTCATGAAACTTTGTATAAATCTAACTATGTCTGCTTAAATAGCAGCAAAAATACGTTTGTATGAAGAACCGAGCTTCCTGCTGACTCTTAAACCATACACATTTTATTCGAATAAAAGAAGTTGTGCATGACCACTCTTTCTCATAATTAGCTACCAATTACAATAAAAAAGTGCCTATATATTGCTGAGCAACCATATTTATTAATTAAAGTAATCGAATAATCGAATCGTAACCCATGAAATACCTAATCATAATTATTGAGTAGTTCCGGTGAATCTGTGATCTCCATTCATCATTGTCAGTTCTACTTCACCAAATAGTCCTTTTCAAGACCAAATGCACGAGTTACTATATATGCTAATTTAATATAAATAACCTATTTTTTTTAAAAATATCGCTATAAGTGTACCTAAAATATTTGAAGAGTTCCCTCAATTTCTCCAGAACTCCATCATCAGATTCTGACTTGATGACAGTGGGACCACTCCGTCAGTATGCCCTTTCAAACAAAAAAAGAATTTTCCAAATCGGTTAATAAATGACGGAGTTCTGAGGTAACTAGCTTAAATAGGTATTATTAATAATAATAAAACTTTTAAAATCACTGTATTCTGCTTTTTTTATTTGTATACACACAATTACCCATCTGTATGCCAAATTTCACCTTTCTAGGTCACCTGGAAGTGGGTTAGGTTTTTGATGATTAGTCAGTCTGTCAGTCAGTGATAAAAATGTCGATTTTTAGACATTAATATCTCAATAAACCTCACCCTTATTTATGAAATTTAGGGTTCTAGTTGATCTAAAGGGTTTAAATACATAAACCAAAGTTCATGATTTTATGTTAAATAGATTTAGAGTTGTTATTGAGGCGTCAAAAGTGGCTCCAAACGGTTCGTGTAAATAACACACGGCTGCGCTCGCCAGTTCCTTTTGCATGAACTTGGCTGGACACGCTGCCGCGTGTCTAGATGACCAATTACGGAAGTAATTTGCTTTAATCAATTTAATGAACAGGTTTATAATCTGCTTTTCCACAAGAAGTATTTGAGTTCACTGGGACTTGTTTCTGTCAATTTAATGAACAAATTACGGACGTAATTTGCTTTAATCAATTTAATGAACAGATTTTAATCTGCTTCTCCAAAAGAAGTATTTGAGTTCACTTGGTCTTGTTTCTGTCAATTTAATGACACAAATTACGATTGTAATTTGCTTTAATCTATTTAATGAACAGATCCATAATCTGGTTGTATTCCATATTTCAGAACCACATAGATATCAATTAAATCGGAATCGGATTTGACTTATCGGAAAATTACTACATATAACACTACAATAATAGGCTACTCATATTTAAATGCAAAATTCTATCTGACGCAATTTAATGTAAAACTACATTTCACGAAATTTAATGAACAAATGAGTTTCACGCAATTTAATGCACAACTTTGTTTCACGTAATTTAATGCACAAATGAGTTTCTTGGTTGAGCTGGTTCAGTTGGCTGGTTGGTATTGACTTATCGGAAAATTACTACATATAACACTACAATAATAGGCTACTCATATTTAAATGCAAAATTCTATCTGACGCAATTTAATGTAAAACTACATTTCACGAAATTTAATGAACAAATGAGTTTCACGCAATTTAATGCACAACTTTGTTTCACGTAATTTAATGCACAAATGAGTTTGTTGGTTGAGCTGGTTGAGTTGGCTGGTTGGTATTGATAATAACAAAGAGGTAAAAAAAATACAGCAAGGTTTATACTACCATTTCGTTGCTACACGGTACAAGCAAGAAATTCACCTATTCTATGTGATGATTCTTTGATATCATGGAGCAAAGTAATATTTTATTATTTCTCGATAAGTAATATCAGCGTACATAATTTAATCGTTTTTGTAATTATTTGACATCATGAAACATAGTTTTAGTGATATCATGGAACATAGTTTAATCGATTTCTCGATAAATGATTATCATGGTATAGTTTTATCAATTACTCTATTTTTAACCGACTTCAAAAAAGGAGGAGGTTATACGTTCCACTGTATGTATTTTTTATTTTTTTTATGTATGTTCACCGACTACTCCGTCAATTGTCGACCGATTTCAAAATTTTTTTTTTGGTTTGATAGAGTATACTTCCGAGGTGGTCTCATTGTCACCAAATCTGTATCTGATGAGGGGATCAGTGAGGAATTGAGGGAACTCCTCAAATATTGTAGGCAAACATATAGCGATTTTAGTATTTTTAGTAACAAGTCCAGCATTTGCATTCAGAAAGTATCATTTGGTGTAGTGGAACTGATGATGAAGACCACAGATGGCCACCGGAACTCCTCAGTGGTACCGATTTCAAGGGTGGCGATAAGATATCTCGATTAAGATAGTTGAGCGACTACCTACAACGAATAATATTTACTTGTTGAAATATGACTATGACTTTCCCGCGGCGTTGCTTGCGGCGCGCTTGATATAAGTTAAAGTTTCATTTTAACTAAGAAGTGGGACTACGTAACAGCGTATTATGATCACTAAAAAGTATAAAATAAAATAAATGTTTTAAAAAACAAAAAACCGCCTTCAAAAACGCAAAAAATAACTTCTTTAAAATTGTAGGCACCTAATAGGTTAGTCCAACTGAAGTCGGCGACCACAACATTTTCAACAAAATAATTTGATATTATGGTATATAATTATATCGACTCCTCGAATAACGATAAAATTAGTTTACTACGTTGACACCTTTTATTGTTAGTACCAACTGAAACATCAATTTACTAGTTTGAAACCTTTTATTAACCTTTTTTTTTTTTTTTTATTGATAGTAGGTACCAACTGAAAACATCAGTTTACTACTTAGACACCATTTAGGCTTTTATTGTTAGTACAAACTGAAAACATCAGTTTACTACTTTGGCATCAGTGTTCTTAGTACCAACTGATAAAATCAGTTTACTTTTTTGTCAGATTATATTGTTAGTACCAACTGAGAACATCAGTTCACTACTGTGACACCTTTTATTGTTGTAATGTCAAAAATTGGATAAGAAAAGTTACTCTTTAACTGTTAGTCTCGCAAACACAACATTTGTGCTACCGCTACTCATGACTTGATAAGTGGCACCGCATGTGATAGCATCTAGGCTCCAATTAATTACGTTCAACCATTTTATGACTGCACTTAATTGTAGTACTTACAATTTCATAGGCAGAGTTACATACTCAATAGTATGTGGCACCAGTCTCATACTTTTAAGGAAATTACCAGATTCAACTGCATCACAGTTTTTCAATTTAATTCTACCAGTTATAAATAATGACTTGAAAATCATGGTACATATCGACGGTAAAAAGCGTAAACGCTGTAACCCGCAAAATCAAACTTTACACCAGAGCCAAAAAACTTTTGAAATTTTACAAAAAAAATCATATCTTTTTTTTTATTTGAGCGATCGGTGCCATTTTTATACTACATACGTATTTTCAAATTCCCTATTAGACCATATGCCTGTCGTGTACCAGAAGTGACTAGGTTTCTTTTTAGTGTCGGTTACAGCAACCTGACTTTTTTTTTCAATACGATAAAACGCTGTTAATGATTTTGTTAAATGTATGGAAAGGTAATAATCAGTGTGATTTCTAATAAGCGTAAGTGATGTAACCACCATTCTTTAAATGTTGAGCACTGCCTAAATTGATGTTATGCTGCAGTGCTTGCAGTTTAAAAAAAATCATAATTGTATTCAATGATAGATGTCAAAAAAGGTTATTGATATTAAAACGACGTAAATATGAGATAACATTTATTAATCCTTTTTTTAAATGTTATCCTAAAGAATTAATTAATACGAATGTGTTTGTATGTGTATGTAAATATATTTTCAATCCTCCATTAGATATAAACATCCGAACATCTACATATAAATATATATATAAATATATACATGCTTATAAACATTTACAATACAAGTCTAGTAGAAAAAAAAGAAATACATTTATTTTAACGATAATTATGCATCGCTACAAACACTTCGTATAAAATAAGTATATTAGTTATTATGATAAATTAAATATCACAAGTTAACTTACTCATGAAATAAAGTCAATTAAAATTAAAAACATCAATGTTTAACAAACTGAAAAGTTTAAGACACTATACTAGCGTTTCTTCAAACTAATAACTATTATCAAAGTATTGTTAAAATTCGTAAAGTAGTTTTAATTACTTATAATTATGTAAAGCAACACTTAGTTAGCTAGATAGTTACTATTTAAATGCAATAAGAATTCATTAGTATAGTATTAACTATTCACATTATTTGCACTGGTTTACTATTAAAATAGATATAATTACATTTTAAACTTTTGTTGTCACGCGGTGAAAGACCGTTACACCACACACAACTTGATCCCACGGCGGTCTCAGACTGACTGATCGGGGCGTTAAGCCGTTACCCACACAGCATGAGCGCGTATTTAAAATACGGTAAACACAAGCGACCAATAATAAGCAATCGTTTAAGAAATGAGGTAAAGGTCAGTAATATTTTTGCGTATTACTTCATATCTGGTGTAACTTGTGAGTATTCACATTATGGTGTCTGATTAAAACGTAGTAAGTCACTATCATCTAAATATATTTTACAGAAAACGTAGTAAGTGCAGTGTCACTTTTTTTTTCAATACGCGTAAACGCTGTAAATGACAGTGGAAATGGTTTTACGCACGCAGTAACCTACTGGACTCGAAAAATTTGTAAAATATGAATTGGTGTAAATGCAAATGCAAAATAAAGACCTGTTTTTTGGCGGCTTACAGCAATTAATTTTGCTATATGTCAAAAAAGTACATACAATTTCAACGCTGTACAGAATTTTCTAATCGTCGTAGAGCCACGAGACCCGGACCATTCGACGCAGAAAAAAAATCTGATTCCGAATAAGCAAAAAAATTTTTTTGGTACATTGTGGGTTACAGCGTTTACGCTTTTTACCGTCGAATTATAATTGTTTTTTTTATACATATAATTGGTAATTTATTCTGAAGCCAGTAGGGTAGATTGTACTCTCCGTTATTGTTATTGCCTTGACATTAAGTTGAAGCTCTCAAGAATAAATGCTCTCATACGGAAACACTGATATTGCAAATACATGTGCATCATACTTGTGTGAGAAATTAATATTATTAAATGCACATAGCTTACTGCCATGGTGTCAGGGTAGCTGGTGGGTAACAAATCGTCGGTGAAACTGCAAAACCGCGTAACCAACAAATTTACTATAGAGCAAAATAAACCTTAACATATTAGAAAAAAGGTGCAGTTTGCTTCTCATTAAAAATGTTACTTACGCGGTTTTGCAGTTTCACCGACGAAATGCTATGGTGGTTATTTTTCAAATCAAATCAAATCAAATTTTATTTATTGTCCGATCACAGGTATACAAGATGTTACAATATTCAAGGTGACCTAGTCCATGACCTACTCGTACCATATTAATGGTGTACAATAATTATATGTCCTTAAGTCTAATGATTGGACAAGCATTAAATAAATGTATACAAATGTCAACTCAGTTAGTTAATATAATGTCAGCAGCATAAAATTTCAATTTACAGTCTTCCTTTATTATTTAAAAATTCATCTATGGAGTAAAACATCTTATTTAACAGCCAATTATTTAGAGATTTCTTGAAATGGACTTCATCTAGAGATTTAAATACGTCGGGAATATTATTGAATATCTTAACACTCATACTATGGATACTATTTTTGTAAAAAGCAGAATGGGAGCGATATGAGTATATTAATTTATGATTATTCCTCAAATTGAGGTTGTATTTACCAACTGTATTAAAAAGATTTATGATTTTCTTGGTATTTTATTATTGTTATATAGTACACGTATAGACAGGTGAATAACTAGGTATATTTGTATACAGGGTGTTTTTTTGGTCAGCTACTTCCACAATAGGGTTACTATAGTCATGATTCTGAGACCAAAAAAATAGTATAATTTTTTTTTCATGAAATGTCGAAAGAATATCCTCGCTATTTTATAAATCATGGTCTCTCGTTTCTGTAGCTACGAAGGGGGTAGGCCGCTTATCGTCACGATCAGTCTATGTTATTGTTTGATACTACCCTCACAAAACTCTGCGCAAGCGATATCAGTTCCGTGTTTGTTTCGAAGCGAGTGCTTGTTAAGTGAAGTCTTAAATCACTTAATTGATAAAAAAATGGCTCGGCAAGAAAATTTACTTCTGAACAATCGGGAAATGTTTGATGTTGTAAACATTTACTTTGTGAGTGGTCAAAACATTGCTGATACCGTTAGAATTTGGACTGAATGATTTCCTAATCGGCAGGCCGTTACGCACTACACTGTAAGGTCTATCGCTAGCAACCTTTACGAGTGGAACACTTTTGAAACGCCACGCCATGCTCGAGGTTTGTAATGTTTTAACAATCGTTTAACGTTTAACAAAGCTGATTCACCTTTTTAAATACGCCAAAGACAAATCTTGCGGTTTTGTAATCCTTACCGTTAAATGACATTTCAAAACGATTCTTAACAACAATAATCTACAATTTTTTAACCTAAACCGTGTTTGTAATCTTTGACGGTCCTAAGCCATAACAAGTATGAAGGGAAAGATGAATCATAACATTGTGCACGGTGATTACGTCATAAGCAGGTATCGGAATAGGTAGAGCTAATTTGCCTAAACTTGATGCATATTCATTCAATAATGTATTCCCATCTCACTCACGTATGAATGAATATGCGTCAAGTTTAGGCAAATAAGCTCTGCCTATTCCGATCTCTGGTCATAAGTCTTCGGTAAACACGGTGCATGGTAACCACAATTAAGTAAAATAACGGGGTTTTTTTTTAAATGCTATTTCTCTTGACCTCCTAAGGTATTTAGTTTTTCAAATTCAAATTCAAATTCATTTATTTGCTATAAAATATGGTACAATTAGGTGTTGTTTGTTTGTTATTCCTGTACAATGACATATCTTGCTAGATATTAGTATGCAAATTTAGTTTTAAGTAACACTTTACTTGTATTTGAAGAGTTCTGTACAACTTCGTGGTTGTGTAATCTTTGGGAGTTATTTATGCAGTTCAGTAATAATCTAGAATACGTCTTATATTTGCGTCTATTTTCCACAGTTTTTTGCCGGTAATACCTGAATCGTAGGGCTCGTTTATATTTACAACTTATTTTTAGGCCCTTTGTCATCCATTTTAGTGTTTTACAAAATGTTGAAACTTTATACTTAATACTCGGAAAGCAAATTCATAGAATAAGCAAACTAGATAATGGAATGTATTAAATGCTTCATTCATGTCAGGAGAGCTGAATGTATCAGAAAAACTCAGACACTTCAGGCATTCTCTATATTTCCGTATATTACTCGAGCTATAATCTCTCTTCGTCATAAATAAAGTTGTTGGTCGGGTTTGTTTTCGTATCACAGGGATATCAAGTAATTGAATCATAGAATCATAGAATCATAGAATCATTTATTGCTATCAAGTTCATTACAATTATAAGGTGGTTAGTAAGTGGTTAGTAGTAGGTACTTGATACCCTGTCAGGGCACTGCAATGTCTTATTAACTAGATTATTTTAGAAATTAAAAGTTGAAAGTTTCAATTTATACAATAAAGTCATGTTTAAATGTTCGAAAAATAACATCTTTGAAATTAAAAGATGCAATATAGTTAGGAATGTTGCATTAAATCTATCAATCAAATTACAATTAATTAAAAAAATAAACAATAATAAATTACGTACCAATTAAAAATAAATAAAACTATTATTAAGGTTTTTTATTTTTACTGTTTAATCGTTTAAGAATTCGTAAATTTTGTAGTAGCTTAATTTTTTTTTTAGTATTTAATTTTGAGCGGTCTCGTGATCCGATAAACCTAATGGGAGGAGTTGACCTTCCGCTTCTCTAATGTTACTTATAATGTGATCTGTACATGATTCTAACCGTGTAGGCTTTGCAATATGAAATTTCAGGTTATGATATTGGACCAAATCATTTAGGTAAGATGTAATTTTATTATGTACTTATAGTATTTATATTAAAGTCCCCGGGTAATACAATTTTTTTATCTTTTTTGTTAGTTAATTGACATAGGATTGTGTCAAGGTTTTTTAAGAATATGTTAACATCCGAGTTTGGGGTACGATACAAGGCAATTATTACTAGTTTTTGGTGTGTTATCTCTATCGCGCAACATTCGAAATCATTTGGACAGGCATAATTATTTATAAACGTTAGTTCTTTGAATTGCAACCCTATTTTTGTAAGAATACAAACTCCTCCTCTATTTTTTTCCCTTGAAAAGTGAGAGGCTAGTTTGTAACCTTTAAGTTTAATATTTGCTTCACTACCCCTTTTTACGAACGTCTCTGACAAGCAAATAATATCGGGGTCTATTTTCTCCTCCAATAGTTCAGACAAAGTTAGTTCTAGTAGCTCGCATTTCGATATTACACTTGCAGTATTCTGATGAAGAATTACAAAACTTTTATCTTTAGGAACGAAAAAACTCACTGTCACTTTGCACTTTTCCTCTATATAATATTTTTGGAGTAAGGTCCATTGTATTTTTGCAATCATTAGAAATTTCTTGTTCCTCATAATATTCCTGATGTTGCTGTTGATTTTGAATGTCGGTGTCAACTTCCATTAAAAGCGTATTCAAATCCATAATAACCGCTTTCATACCAGTTCGATTAATGTTTCCTGACTTCCTTAAATACATATCATATGAATAGTCCAGATTTCTATTACTATCCAATATCTGGTGTATATGGTGCACGAGGTTATCCAAATACACCAGATTATTAAAGGCTTCTATGCGTTTATTAAATATATTTGCCGAACTGTTCATCTTAAAGACTGGAAGACATATAATTATATTAGTATGTTGTACGGTTTGCAACTGATATTTTAGTGCTTGCACTATATCTGCGTAGTTCCGTGTAATTCCAAAATCAGAATCACCGATAAAAAATATGCAGTAATCATCACGTGTAAAACATTCCAATTTTTTGTCAATTCTTTTGACTAATTCTTTGGTATTCGCACCAGTATTCATGTAATGGCACACTTGTTCCGAAGCAAAGTTATTTATTATTAACCCTCGCATGTGCTTTTCATTTTTACTGCTGATGACGCAAATCTTCCTAGTTGTTTTTTTCATGTTTATATTGTTGTTTTCTGGTAGAGTAGAGTGTTTTCGAACTTCATTGTCTGGTCTGAGGATGGGTATCTTTGTTGTAAATGATTTTGTGTCAGTAGATTGAAGTTTTTGTGTTAGACCCTCCAATTGTTTTGCGAGGCCTGCAATCTCGTTCTCCACATTCTTGCCTAGCTTTTCTTGCTCTATTGTATTTAATTGTATGCGCAATAGATTTTTGTTGATATCTGGTCCCTTCTCTGCTTACAAAACGGTGGTTGGCGAAGACGACGACGTTAAAGAGCTATCGGGTAGTAGAGGGTGTCTGTGTTTTTTATTTATGTTGCAGTTGCTTTTCATTTGGACTGAAGAAGATGAAGTACACAGTGACTGGAGTACCTTCGTTTCCAAAGTTAGCTTGTTAATTTTTTTCTGTAGTTCATTGTTTTCTATTATTTTATCTTCTAGCTCATTCTGCGTGCTGAGAAGCGCAATCTCAAGTGAGGATATTTTTTCATGCACTTCATTTAGTGGTTGGAGTGTGTTTGTCCCGAGTATTGACCTGTCCACGCTCCTCGATAATTGTACCAGTGGTGATAGAGAATCATCCGATGAGTCATTCTCTGTAAGTACATGCGAGTCTAATATCAGTGAGTTACACGATGCATTTTGTGGTGAGAATGGAAGATCTTGGCTGTCACGGATATCGTGAATCGTGTTTCTATGGTAGCGATAGGTTCGTAGGTAATTAGAGATGCTTCGGTCGATGCGCCTGGTGAGGTATACTGTGTATGAGAATGTGGTGAAGAAGGGCTAATCTGGATAGGTTTTTGCTTGCGTATTGTTATTTTATCTATACTTATGTTCGGTATGTCTTGCTCTTGAGCTTTACCGTTTTTATTCAGAGTTTGGATTTTTGGCGAAATTCCCGATGTACTAGGTGAGACGTAATTCGTTGGCGCAGTTTCCGTACAATGGCGACACTTCCAGGCATCTTTCGTTTTTTTGGTCATAAGGTTGAACCTTTTAAGTGAGACTGAGCTGTGGTGCAGTCTAAATGGTAGAATATGGAACAAAAGGTGCACTTTATACAATCATTTTTTGTTATATCTGAGCGCATTTTTTACACTTAGTTGTCAATTTTTCATCATCTTTGCCCTTTTTACCCGCAGGCATTTTGTGTTAGACGAGATCAGACAAGAAAAAAAGAAAAAAAAGAAAAAATCTTTTTTCTTTTTTCTATTGGGATTTGAACAAGTTTGCTTCAGTTTGATAGTCCAAGCGCCGCCCGCAGGGCTATTTAGCGAGTTAGTTAACGAAACAGCGCATCCGTTGAGAAGGCTTTTGCGTATGTAAAGTCGTGACTTGCGCTTATCTAGTATGCAGCCGTAAGCTCTGATTGGCTGTTTTGAACCTACGAGCACCGGTAGATGTGCTCTCGGAAGTTAATAATTATTTTAAATTTATTTACGTTGTAACTCACGATCCTCTGGTCCAATTTTAAAGCTGCTTTCACTATTTTGAAGCACTGTTTATGAACTATACGAAGATAATAGTTAACACTCGGCACAAGTGCTTTTTGCACAACTTTTCAATTTATATTTACGGATTTTTTTTATGTGATATTCGGATACAGCATTAATTAAAACTAACTCTCCTGTTTTGGAAGTTGTCGACCAAAAAAATACCCTGTATATTGTTTACAGCCGCAACAAAAATGTAACAATGGAACCAGTATGCATTTATTTATGATTGAAACTGTTAATTACGAATAAAAAGGCGTGCGTTTCTCTAAACGATCTATACTAACTCCATCATATGGACTGTATTGACATTTGTTTATAAAAGTAGTTATATAAGTATGTATGTATTGCAATTTGGACATTCCGCCCACCAAAGAACAACGTTCTCTATCCTATAGTAATTTAATTATGGCACGTCAAGAGTAATTACATTCAAACCAAACTATTAAGCCTAAGGTGCTAATACTAAATTAGCACACTTGCTCGTAAATAGTGGTCTAATATGCTAGAAAAATCCCCTCCTTCCCCACGGCACTACTAAGCCGCACTACTGACTAATGATTTCTATTTCTAATTAAAATTTGACGGAGTCGGCGGAGCTCCTTTTCCTGGGTGGTTTGGCCCTTCGGGCCTGCTGAACAACTAACATAACCTAAACCTACCTCATATTTATGATACTAGTTTTGGTCAGTAGTGCGGTTTAGTAGTGCCGTGGAGCAGTCCCCGAAAAATCGACCATAAATCCAAAATAATACCGGCGACCCTTTTTTCTACCATTACGCCCTATCGTGCGTAATAGATTTTTTTTAAATATAATTCGTGGACTCAAACTATCATAATACGCCAGGACCCCAATTCTTGTGCCATTCGATATGAAGTTTCATTCGAGACAAAATGTCAGTTGTCGTCATCAGAAGAAATGGATAATTCGCCAACGCGGTTAAAATTATTATTGACAATTGTAAGTTAAAAATACCTATGATCTTTTGTCTGATTTTATTTAATTTCCTCGCAATTGTGATGAAAAACATTGTATGTTTTACACGGATGGTAAAGGAAATATAAAGCTCGAGTCATTAAAGCCCTCAGCCTTCGGCTTCAGGTTTCTAACAGACTCTCGTTTGTAATTCTGTCTTTACCACCCTTAATACACAAATGTACTATTAATACATATGCGTTGACTCCAATCTTAACGTCAGGATTAGTAGGCGATTCCACGTCAAATGAGACCATATATTTAATTTTAGTACAACCATCTCCCAGCCCTGACTCCCAACCACTAACTGGTTTACGTGTTAGTCCTAGCAATTGAACTGAACCCTCGTTATAAAAGAGGCTGGCGAGGAGAAGAGGAGACCTAGTTGTTAGTTTACAACCATTATTCGTTATTACCTTGACTACAGCTATCGCCAATAGAACGCCAGCGGGATGAATCTCCTCCCTTAAAAAGGCAGCTGTAACGGTAGGTTCACCTCGTGATGTACTCGCGCTGGGCTTCGCTCCCGGTGGCTCACTGGATATGGCCGCACTCGTCGCAACCTTGCTGATGACTGAGTATCTTGTTTGTCCTCCTCAAAGTGTAGTCGAGTGTTATGTCCAGGGATCAGAAATTGGGATCGATATTTACCTAAACTTTCTCGGCGGCGTTGTTGTTCAGTTGTATGGAGGCGGACTCAATCATATATTATTCATTAACAAAGATCCCGGGATTTCTCAATAAATAAACTACGCCGGCATAAATTCATAATTTAGTATTTATATTAACTATTTTAAGTTGTTGTCCATGTATAGATTTACCAAATGTTATTTAATTTACCTGTAACTCATTTACCTAACGAATTTATACGAGCAAAACGAAACGTTTTATCCGGCATGTAAAATAATAATTATTAACGTTTTATAGAATCCCGGAATCCCGGAACTTATATTATTAAAATAATATTTTAGAAGCCGACGCCATATTCGCCTATCTTTTTCCGGGATTTTGCTAACATTAGGTAAATATCGATCGGAATTTCCAAACCCTGGTTAGGTATGTCACTTTCCACATTTTTTGCAGCTCACTGATTTACGGCAATTTATCACTGCATGAGTAGGCGATAAACAATTAAAACATAGATTTTTATTCTGTACAAAATCTTGCCTGTCTCTTGCACTCAATTACTCAAACTTCTTGCAATAGTACAAATAGTGGGGTTCCTGACACATTGCACACTTGTTTACTTTATTTTTAAGTTTGTCCGTTTCGGCGTTGGTGCTGTACGTGTCACGTTACTGTCAATCATCTCAAGCGATCGAAATCTATACTCTAAAAAATCTCGTAACTCTGACCAGGTAGGTAAGTTGTTGCTCGTGGTGTTAAATTGATTCTCCCATTGTTTAATGGATTCTATGTCTAACTTTGAGACCACAAGATGGACTATACTGGATCCCAACCTTTAGTATTTATTTTCATATTCTGCAACGACTTTAGATATGTTGATGTCGTATCTAGTAATTGTTTAATAGCACTAGTCGATTCCGAGTACACTTTTAGTTGCGTGAACAAAATTCTCATAACTGCATTAGAATCATACCTTTTATTGTTGTAACGTCGCACTAATAGTGCCCATGCTTCTTCGTAGTTTGCTCCTGTTGTAGAAAAATTACGTAAATGGTTCAAGGATTCTCCACTTAAATTCCCTTTTCGGTAATGTAGTTTTTGAACCGACGAAAACCGACGAAAAACATATCGTAAAAGGTCTGCCGCTCCTCGTATTTTCCAGTAAATATTGGTAGTTATATGCGCGGTAACTTCACTTCGCCATTTTTATCATTAAAACACGATATTGGTGACGTTGCCGAACTCGGCGTCAATATGGGTTGCAAGTGTTCACGCAAATTACTTTTGTATTGAGTATACGTACCTACAATTCTTCAAATTCCTCATAATCGTTATTTCGTAAATATGCTTCATTTTTCTCCTTTGATGCCTCCGATATAATCGTTTTATGCCGTCTTTAATGTCCTTAAACAGCTGTTCTAGCGTTTATAATCTAGTCTTTAAATACGATGTTGTAATTCGTTCTTTCGGTGACTTCTTAAAGTGTCTCTCTGCCCTCTTTAAATTCTCAAATAACTCGTCTTGATAACAAAGTCGCTCCATAATAACCTCAACTCAATAATAACTCGCAACGTAACTCGCAATAGATCTCGCTCGCAAATAATGTGAACTTAACAGTTACTTCCGAAAAGAACAAGCACTCAGTTTGTTAATGTCACTCACTCACTGTTTAGTATTAAGTAGGTATACCTATACAAGTTCGACCTCCACATAATATTTGCACGGAATTACGCACTTAGTTAAAATAGCAATTTGGACAAAACATTCAATCCTTTTAAACTTCTTTATGACAAAGTTTCACACCTTAGTGTTGTTATCGATATCCATTGGGCGTTCGATGAAATTGTTTATTGTTTATGGCATAACCTGGCTCAGTTGACAGTTTATGAGAAACTCTAGGAGTTTTCCTCCTCCGTTTTTTTTTTCACATTTGGCTGTACTAACAGGCACTTTTTTATTGATGTGTAGCATTAAAACTAACAATGTAATATTTATTTATTCTGCAACATTTGTTCTAATTTTTTCCGATGCAGGTACTTGGTACATCTCGTTGTAGTCGTGACATCGAAAATATATATTTCTTAGTTTAAGCCGATACCAACCTACACAACAATGAACACATTTTGTTTTGATAAGTATTAGCCGAAACCTTATTTTGGACTAGGTACGTAGTTGGACTTAGTGTACGTGTCAGTTTGTTTACGTTATTTTCTAAGCTAATAGAAGTACCACAAAGACTCATAAAATGAACTATGAATCCATACTCCATTCTTTTCTTTTGTAAACAAAAATTGAGTTGGGACTGATATTTAATGTTGTTTTTTTTTCTCTTGCATGTATTAACTATTTAAACATTTACTCACGTTCTATACCTCGCCGCCAATGTAACGTGTAGGACGTTTTGGGTCAAGTAGGTTATTGGATAGGTAATAAAACAACAGTATTTCGTTTGTCCCGCACGCTCAGACCGCCACCAACCGACTGCCTGCCATGACAGCTCATTCCCCATCCGGTTGTCAGGCAGGAAGTGTTGCCAACGGCAGGGCATTTATTCCAATACACTACAAATAATGTTTACAATATCTCAACTGAGATATTTTAAACACCGAAATTTTGTTGTTGATCTCCGTTACGATGTTTTCATAGTGTTATTTAAATACTAACAAGTAACTTGAATAAAGAGAATTTAATGACCAACTCAATCAGTCGATCTTGTTTCTCCAACCGAACAAGATCCTTGGATGTTTAAAAATAAATAAAAAATGTGGTGTCCGGTTTTAGGAGGACTCTTGGTAATAGTTATTTTCCCAGGTAAGCCTTTTATTATCATTTCGCGTTAACAATATTGTTTTTAGGGTTAAATATTCGCCATGTCCGTCTGTTCGTCTGTCCGTCTGTCCGCGATCTAGCTCAGAGACTCTTGGTTCTAAAAAGCTGTAATTTGGCATAATTATACATTTAAATATAATTATGCCAAATAGTTCTAAAGTTAAATATTGATTATGATATGATAAAGTTAAATGTCGGATACCTACGTACCTTTCGGATTCAAATAAAGGAAAGCCGGTTTATTTAGATAGGTTTTGGTTTTTGTAGTAACGGTTTCAGAATCCTTGACTGAGCATAGTCCGACATGCTCTTATCCGGTTTTTAGAGTTAGTCTTCGGTGTTTGTAGAAACGGCTTCGGAACCCTTTACTGATGAGCATAGCCCGACATGCTCTTATCCGAATTTTTGAGTTAGTCTTTGGTGTTTGTAGTAACGGCTTCGGAACCCTTTACTGAGCATAGCCCGACATGCTCTTATCCGAATTTTTGAGTTAGTCTTTGGTGTTTGTAGTAACGGCTTCGGAACCCTTTACTGAGCATAGCCCGACATGCTCTTATCCGAATTTTTGAGTTAGTCTTTGGTGTTTGTAGTAACGGCTTCGGAACCCTTTACTGAGCATAGCCCGACATGCTCTTATCCGAATTTTTGAGTTAGTCTTTGGTGTTTGTAGAAACGGCTTCGGAACCCTTTACTGAGCATAGCCCGACATGCTCTTATCCGAATTTTTGAGTTAGTCTTTGGTGTTTGTAGTAACGGCTTCGGAACCCTTTACTGAGCATAGCCCGACATGCTCTTATCCGAATTTTTGAGTTAGTCTTTGGTGTTTGTAGTAACGGCTTCGGAACCCTTTACTGAGCATAGCCCGACATGCTCTTATCCGAATTTTTGAGTTAGTCTTTGGTGTTTGTAGTAACGGCTTCGGAACCCTTTACTGAGCATAGCCCGACATGCTCTTATCCGGATTTTTGAGTTAGTCTTTGGTGTTTGTAGTAACGGCTTCGGAACCCTTTACTGAGCATAGCCCGACATGCTCTTATCCGGATTTTTGATATAGTTTTTGGTATTTGTAGATATTCTGTTTTGTTACGTGTTATTATTGTTATCTCCGGACAGGGCACGCCCGTAAAGCCGTCACTCCCCAATATAATTGCGACCGCGATCATGATAAGTTCATGAGAGAGGGCAACCAAGGACCTGTGGGAATGTTTCCATGGCTTGGCGTAATACGAGTTACCTTAAGTAAGTTTGGTTAACGATTATTTTATTAAGGGGACAATCTCACTCAAATTGACATAGCCACAATTATTATTATTGTGAGTAATAAACTATGTGACGATGAGGACACGGTAGCCTAGTTGGTGGTGCCTCTGCCTACGAAGCTAGCGGCCCGGGTTCAATTCCCGGTATGGATCGGATGATGGATTTTCTTTGTATTTAAATATATATTTCTCTATATAAGTATGTTTATCGTTACCTAGTACCCATAATACAAGCCTAGAGCTTAGTTCGGAGCTAGATTCATCTGTGTGCGGTTGACCCCTATTAGATTTCGTCGTTTCTTTCTTCAGATATTTTATTTAATCATGTAGTACTTACAACCTACAGGCGACTTTGCACGATATTAAAAAGACAATAAATTGACTATTAAACGAGTTCGTTCGTTCAGTCCACCATTCCATTCCATCCCACCATCCTACTCCCTCATTCTTTTTTCGTGACAAGCGCACGCGCCTTCTCTCTTTTCTCACGATAGGCCAATATGAGAAACGAAGAGAAAATAAATTACTTGTCATCACGATAAGATTAAAAAACTTCAAAAACAATAGTCAGCATTGGTCGAGGACTATTTACTCATCTGAGACGGGGGTAAGTCTTTTATTTTATAATTCAGTGTTCAAAAGTGATTGTAATTATACTGAGCCTACATAGGAATCGACTGCGAGTTGATTTCCTATACATCGGAGTTGACTGCCAGTCTTCAACGATGATGTTTTAAAGCATTGCTTTATATTTTAATTCTCAGAACTGATTGAAATGGTAACAAGCCTAAGTACATAGGGATTGACTGCGAGTCAATTCCTATACATCGAGGTTGACTGCGAGTCTTCACCGATGCTATAAAGCAGTAAATATGTACATTCTTAAGCAGAAATAAACGTTCCTCTGCGAGATGAAAATTCTTCTAAGTCTAAGTACCTTCAAAAGAAAAAAATATTTTTTACAACATTAAAAATAATCATTTCTTTATTGTTTTCGATTGTAGTATCGAATAAAATGTAGCTTGTTCTACAATGGCTCATCTATGTTTAAAACAATGCGAGTCTTCAACCATGTTATATAGCAGTAAATACGTGTATTGTTAAGTAGAAATACATGTTCCTCTGCAACGATTTTGTTTTCTAACTCCAAAAGAAAAATATTTTATGGAAAAAAAAACTTGAAATAATCACTTCTTTATTGTTTTCGATGATAATATCGAATAAAATGAAGCTTGTTCTACAAGGGCTTATGTATGTTTAAATCACATCAGGGTTGAATGCGTGTCTTCAGCGATGTTGCAAAGCAGTAATCGTACGTGCATTCTTAAGTAGAAATACATGTTCCTCTGCGACCCGAACATTTCTTGATATTTTACTTTAAAACAAAAAAAATATTTTAAATTAATCACTTCTTTATTGTTTTTCGATGATGGTATCAAATAAAATGACTCGTCTATGTTTAAAACACATAGGGGTTGACCGCGATTCTTCAATGATGTTATAAAGCAGTAAATACGTGCATTCTTAAGTAGAAATACACGTTCGTCTGCGACACGCATATTTTTCGACAAGTTTTTTTAAACATCATTCAATAATCTCTTTTTATTGTTTTCGATGATAAAATCGATTAAAACGTAGCATGTTCTACAATGGCTTATGACTCTGCTATACCGGAATCGGAAATAGCTGCAAAATTCTCGCGTCAGAATACTTCAATGAAACATATAGGCACCGGAATCAAATAACGAACTTTCAGTATGAAAATTCGGACGCTCTCGCAGAGCCGTTAATTGCTGAACTCGACCCGTGCATGCTATCGGCACTCTTGGAATCAACTCACCCTGGACACCCCAGTTTGGGGAAAGATTCACGAAAACTTCACAAATCTTTAGTTACCATTAAGGTACATGATAAAAAGATATTCTCCTTAAAGGCGCCGACGCCGCCGACAAAACTTCAGCAACGGCTGCCGTATTTTGTGTGATCTACATGCGCAATCTACTCAGAATCGCATAAAACTTATCACACCTAGTTTGGATAAAACTTGCCTGCACGCATCCATATCCGGTACTTAATTTTCGGAAAACTTCAAGTCCGCGAAGATCATTGAAAAACTGGGGTTTCAAATTAAGAAAACTACTCGGGAGCCTGGTCAGCGCCCCCAGATACCATTCGAACAAGGCGTGGCTAGGAGGTGTCCGCAGGCCAGCCACTGCGACCCACAACAAGCCAAAAACACTTACACGCACAAAACACGTGCGCACTCATAGAGCACAGGTACATGCTGGACGCCTTTGTCATTTTTGCGACTGCGTGGGATTAAAATTTCCGCAAATAATAAGGTTGATTGGTAGAGAATGCTTTTAGCATTAAGTTCGCCTTTTGTACACTATTTTAATTTTGTGCATTAAAATATTAAAATAAATAAATACATTATATGATCATAGATGGGGTTCGATATGGTTACTCTATTTAGCACAGAGTTAACACAAATATCCGTACCAAAAAACACACGTTACGTTACGGCTGAGGCATGACGTAATAAAATATTGCAATATAAAATGTAGAGAAATACAAATTACGAAGTAAAATTATGCCAAGGATTGTTTTGCCAAATAAAACTTCGGCGAAAAGTTGGTTGCCAAATGAAATTTGACGAAACATAATTCGGCAAAAAGGCAGTAGACCGGTTTAACTAATAGGCTGTTTCAATTTATGTAAGATTTTTTTCCTAGAAATAAGTTTCATGTTTATTTTTTCTGATTTTATTTCATTTCATCGACATAAACCTTTTCTTTTACTAATAACTCTTATAATTTTATTATGCAAGCAAAGTCATAGGCATTGTTTATTATAACTTGCTAGTTTCACTGTGTCCAAACAAGAACAGAAAACTGAAAGCGACGAAACAAGAATACGACGAATCAGGAATACGATGAAAAAGGAAGCAATTAACAAACGAAAGTATTGTCTTGAAATCGAAGGACGGTTTTTTGTTATACGATTGGCCTAATAAGTAGCAGCATATATTAGTGCTTTGTCACATTAACGTCATGTTAAAACTGCTACACTAATCTGTCAAAGGCGTTAAGGCGACAAGGTACAAAAGTGTCCAGCGGTGCTAGTATATTATGGCTGCGTCTATATCGCGTATCAAATGTGGATAAAGCATCCGACACTCTCGTACTTATTTACGTGTCAGAAAGTGACGGGATGCCTTATACTAACATTGTCACGCGATAAACGCAGCCGGCCCCAGCAACTTATGAGGCCGACTCTACTGGAAATAACTAATAATAAATAAACTAAGTATTAAGGTAAGGCGGGGCAAGTGCGTCTACTGGGTAAGTACAACAAACCATATTATATTTTTAGGAGATATTGTTGGTTAGACGTACTCACCCCGTAGACGCACTTGCCCCGACAGGCGGGGTAAGAGCGTCAAAGAGGCAAGTCCGTCCAACCAACAATATCTCCTAAAAAATATATGGTTTGTCGCACTTACCCCGTTGACGTGGGGTAAGAACCGCCCCTGACTTATACTACTACTGTTTTTTGACAGATGAAGGATCTAAACTAAGAATAGCCGTAACAGGTGCTGTTTTAATCAGAATTACTCACGCCATAGCAGACGCAGAGGACATCGCTAAAATACCAAACAAGATATTAAGGTAGGTGAAAACCCCTGATATCCTCGTAAAGCTCAACGTGCTAAATTTAGGACATTTGTTAAAGTTACTTTTGACTTTAGTTGACCGACACAAGATTATTTTTCGAACTAAAGAAATTTGACGTGGGCCTTATGAGGTTAACATAGTGAGTTCTTTCAAAGCTGATACTTATCTCTTAACAGCCCGACCGATTTTCATGAAACCGAGCTAAAAACAACCGCTAGAAAACTTCCATTTTAATAAAAAACACCGTATTCAAATCGGTTCACACGTTTAAGAGCTATAGTGCCATACATACAGATGGACAGGAATGGTGGGTCGGTTTCAGTGGTGGAAAACCACTCAGGCTTTGCTACTGTTTTCGCGGGCGCCATGGGCTTAGGATGCAACCATTGAAAGTTGATAGTGACCCTGCCTATGAAGCGATCTAGCTTCGATTCCCGGTATGGCCAAATATTTTGTGTGATGAGCGCGAGTATATGCTATTTATTCATTTATAGGTAATATACAAGTTTGTTTATCGTTGCCTAGTATCCATAGTACCAGCCTTGAGCTAAGTTTGGGACTAGGTCAATGTGTGTTAGGTCCTCTGTACTTTTTTCAACTGACTGCCGAAGGAGGAGGGTAATGTGTTTATCAGCCTATATGTCTTTGTACGAGTATGTATGTTTGTTCTTTTATGACGCTCTAGAAACTAAACGCGTGGACCGATTTTGATGATTCTTATGTCAATCGATTTGTCTTAATCTTGTGAGTGTCACTAAAGATATGATGACGGTAACCAATCAAAATTCAATATGGCGGCAACCAGACGCCATATTGAATGTTAAAGCCGACGAACTATGACAAGTGGGGTATCATTAAATAGGTATTTAAAAATAATCTTTAGGTTTCTTTCTTCATTTTTCATTTTAAATGATCATTTAGGATCTATAACGATTTAAAGTTGGTTAGCAACAGTCGGGCTTTTTATAGCTTGCTTTTTGTTTAAATATTTATCTGTTTCAGAGAGCATACTAAAGCGATGTTTATATCGAGTGACGACTCGCCTTGGCTGTACGCGATCAGGCGCTACGACGCAGCTCCTGATTTCAAAATGAAAACCATGAGCTCCATTGCCCTCGTCGAGTTGGAGCTTAAAGACGACCCAAGTACGTATCATTTTATTAAATTTCAAATACTAACTGCTGCACTCAGAGACGTCAATTAAATTAATGCTTATTCTATTGCTATAGCAAAGAATGAGACGGCAGCAACTTTAATCAAACATTAAATTTAATTGAAGTCTCTGAGTGCGGCAGTGACATTAATAACCTATTAGACAAATAAGAATCCCAGATATAATGGTGACCCCTTCTTTCAAAGCTGATATCCAGCGCTGTACTGTAAAACCTGCTCTCAAATAAAACCACATCAAATCGGTTCACCCGTTTAAGAACTACACAGACACACACACTCACGCACGCACGCACGCAGTTGTGCAAGAACTATTATCGTGCATAATATATGTATAATCTAAGCGCAAGTACTTGAGCAAACTACTGCGCCTCGTCTGCAATGGGCTTAAGACTACGCCGAGCGTCCTTTGGAGCTTTATTATAACGCTCGGCGTAGTAAGTCGTTACTTATTGCCGATTTTTCATACAAAGAAACAATTATGAACTCTATCTTTTTAGTCAGTGGGTTTAAAATGTACCAAGAGAATAATGGCGTATTCAACATTTTTGCACTTCATAACCGTCATGGACATAACTACGACCTGCGTAGAAAAAGGACTATGAGATACCTTGAAATTTCAATGGATTATCGACTCTATGATCTTTTCGTAAGTTTATAAAATAAAACAAAAAAAAATAAAAAAACACTTCACGCTTTTTACGCCAGGTATGTCGTATGTCGCCAGGGTCGTACTCGCGTTGTTTAAATGTTATTTATATTTGCGGTAGGTACAACTGTAATTTGACTCTAAAACTATCTGAGTACGGCGGCGGTCAATCATTCAATCGATTTTTTTCAGCTCCTTTGATGCCGATTTGTTGGCAAGATAGAAATCACCATTTGTCCCGCAAACACTTTGCGGTGGGATTTACTGATGGTAAGATGATTAATTTAAGTCCGTTACGCTCTGTTTACACTTCGTTAAGTGCAAGTGTGAAGTTCATACATTTGCTACTTGTCACTTGACAGCGAATGTATGAACTTCACACATGCACTTAACAAAGAGTATACAGGGCCTTAACTATACTTACAATCATAACTACTTGGCCTACAAAGCCAGCGGTCCCAGGTTCGGTTTTCGATATATTCGGAGATTAAATAAATCTATTTTTTTACATCTTGTTTTAGATTTTTATGCCATATCTATAAGTAGTTGCGCTATGTGAACTAAAATATATAAATAGCTTTTCTAGTTTTTCCATGATTCAACTTTGAACTTTATAAGAAAAACTTTATCAATGTTTAAACTACTGAATTAAAAAAAATACCTCGTGGTCAAGTAGCTTAACAACTTTTTCATATAATGCAAAATTAATTTTACCAAATAAGTTCAAATAAGTTTTATGAGAAATCTTCTAAAGCAAGGGTAGGTAATGATATCAGGGGATAATTTACTAGGTATCCACCTGTTTTGATAAGTGTTTGTTTTACACCCAAGCCGATTCTGTTGTGAGGGTTTTTTCTGATTGTAAATAACCTTGTAAGCTTAAATAAAAAAGGGCTCTTAGCGTTGGTTATTTAACTCTTTGGGTAACGAAATAAACATATCCTATTTTTCAGTCTTTGTTTTTGCGTTTTAAGCCCCCAAAATTAAATAGAAAAATTATTGATGGGTTTGTTTTAAAAAAAATACAGAATCTTTCCATAGAAATACAAAGCGCTTATATGGTTGTACGCGCGTCATCAGCTCACCGTGGGGAGGAGACATCCGCGGGGCATCGAACCTGCGCGGGCGGCGCGCCGCGCCAGTCCGCCACCACTACTCACATGAGGCTCACGTCCCTATGAATAAATAAATATCACGGGACGATCTCACACAAATTGACCTCGTCCCAAACGAAGCTCTAGGCTTGTACTATGGGTACTAGACAACGATATAAATACTTATATAGAGAAATATATACTTAAATACATAGAAAACATCTACTACTCGGGAACAAATACTCGTGCTCATCAAACAAATATCTGCCCTTACCGGGATTTGAACCCAGGACCGCTAGCTTCGTAGGCAGGGTCACTACCAACTAGGCTAGCACGTCGTCAAAGACGTGAGCTCGACATTTTAATTAAAGTCACAGTCACAGTTGGTTAAAGCTTTCATAATTGTCAATACACGTTTGAGAAGATTTCTTGAATTTTATTGTCCAACCTGGACAATGGTTTCATTTTAACCTCCACTTCACACTGGGCTACACTCAAGCCCATATATACATTATGTAGACAAACATATTAAAACATACATTTATTCATTTACAGAACGTTATATACTTGAAAAAATAGCATACAATATGCAGTTCATCAACAAGACACAATGCGAAATTTACTACCAAAACTTAGACGTACGTATAAGTTGGATATACTTAGTTCACTTTTGGTACAAAAAAATATGTCAAATTCTTAAATATGGTGGTAAGTATATTAATCAGGTGGTATAACAAGTTTAAAACTAACATATCACGGGTATAATTCTTATTTGTCATAATAACTTCTGATTTAATAATAAGTTAATAAAAGACGAGGACATATCGAGTTCAATATTTCAGAAATGGTCCCCCAAATCTAAAGAATAAAATATCATGCACGTAATGATTTAAAGGCATTCATGTTATAATTATAATGTAAACAAATACCTTTGCTTCTGGATGGAAAATCCTGCTTTTTTACCGTTTTGTTTAACTAATTTTCCGGCATCATTTAAATGTATAGCTATGCCAAATTACAGCTTTCGTACTAACCAAGAGTCTCTAAGTTAAAGCAGGTTCTCTAGGTTCCTAGTTTGACTTCGGAATCTACAGTAGGTGTCTTGCCGTATCAGTGTGTTAAAGAAAAGGCTCGGAATAGACGAAGAATGGAATTTCCTCCACCTCCACCAAGAAGAACACATAGCTCTTAGATGTATTAAAAGATAAATATTTTTAAAATACATGTGGACTAAATATATTTACTATAGTATACTTAATTTTGTCCCGTGTCGTTGCGGGGTAGATATAGAATAGTGCCACTCCACGTCTTCCCGTGGATGTCGTAAGAGGCGACTAAGGGAATAAAGGCTTGTATTACCTACTGTTAGGCGATGGGCTTGCAACCTGTCACTAATACGCCGCTAAACAAAAAGTACGCCTAGTGCAAAATGTAGTTAAAGAATTATCAACTTCTGCCTACCCCACCCTGGGAATGAAGGCATGAAGGTACGTATGTATGTAAGGTTATGTATAATTTATTTTAGTATCGATCTTGTTTTCGCAGCGTGTGCGTGCGAGTTGTAATATAGGCTTTAAGTGGCATGTGTATTTGGAGTATTTGCTTTGAGCATGTTCTATCAAGTGCATGCTTTAAACGAGTAGGTATGCCTCAGGCAAATGTATACAGCTTAACAGCATGCTCGTCTTAAGTATGCTTATAAGCATATTATTTAGTATCCTAATATTGAGCAGTAACAATTAAAAAAAGTTAAAATAGGTACTACTGACCTTTTTATAATTTCTTGCTAGATGCACGCCAAAAAGTACGTGCCTGTCAACTACCAATGTTGGGCTTCGATGAAGAACACTCGGAACTGCATGTGGGAAAACGGCATGGTCCTCGTCTCCAACTACACGGGCACCTGGTTCTTGGTAATCGTCACCATCGTCATCATCTCGAGCATCTCCATTTTATTTGATACTAACTTGCGACTCCGACCGCGGAGAAAAATAAAAAATGGCCTACTCAGGGATAATGTAGCATTGTAATGGTGAAAGAATTTTCGAAATTGGTCCAGTTGTTATTGAGATAATTCTTTATAAACATACAAAAATCCAAATCGTTGCTACTTTGGAAAAAACTCGTATCTGATATTTCGAGATGTATGAGTTTGAACTTAATCCTCTTCATGTTTAAGTTTAAAATCGTACGTTACAAAATATCAGATACGAGTGTTTTCCAAAGTAGTAACGAAATCTTTCCTCTTTATTATTATCATTACTAGCTGTTGCCCGCGAAATAATCATTCGTATTGCAACGATCGTGTTCTCGAGAAGACTGAAGAGGCAGGCACATTGTCTGAGGGTGGTTTTACTCAAGAATAGGGGTGTGTCCTGGGTAAAAAAATATCTAATTAGTTCGTCAGTAAGATTTTCAAAAAATATTGAACAATTATTTTTTGCTTTTTCAAATCAATCAAAATTGACAAATATAACGCACATCAATGTTCGGGAGTAGGGGCTCGTGATGTCACAACGTGGTATAAAGTGTGCCACGGCGTGACGTCACGCGAAGCTTCAACGCACTTTAACATCGTATTTTATGTTTAATTGACAAAAGAACAAATACGTGTTAAATCTTTTTTGATAATGTAGATGGCGGACTAAGTACCTAATTAGATTTTTTTGCGCGTGATTTTGTGAATTGAACAGTCAGTGAAAATGTATAAAAATTTCAACCGTGACGATGGATTTAAAACTACGCTGAGCGTCCAGTAGCACCCTCATTACTATTATTGTTTTCTAACAATCGAAAGTATTCTTCAAATCGAAGGATGTTTTTTTTGCTGTACAAATTTATATAGAATGTAAAAATGCACAAAACCATCCTTCGATTTGAAGACAATACTTCAATTTATTAGAAAACACAATAATAGTAATGAGGGCGCCACTGGATACTCGGCGTAGTCTGATGCCCTTACTTATAAACGTGGAGTAGCTAAACCATGCTTTATCCCTATCTGTCATTGGAACATTTCAATTTGAGAGATAAGGACGAAGCATGGTTGAGCTACTCCACGGTTACTCCACGTTTATAAGAGGTCACAGCTCATTAGAACCAGCCGACACCCGACCCGCACCGCCTCGCCTCGAGCAGTTAGTATTCTTTATATGAATTTGTACGGGCATGCGCTCACTACATCAACTACGCTACGCCGGGTGGTTCTACGCTACGTAGTTTGTGTAGTGAGCGTATGCCCATACAAATCTATATGAAGAATACTAACCGCTCGAGGCGAGGCGGTGCGGGTCGGGTGCCGGGTGGTTCTAATGAGCTGTGACCTTAAGGGCATTCAGCTATTGCCATCGTGGAATCCAGTGATCAATAAATGGAAACCTCGAGATAAATCGTCGGACAAATCGTTGGGTGCTGTGATTGTTGTGTGCCGTGTGTTGTTGAAAAAACTCGCACCACCGACAGTCTTGTGACCACGATCGTTGCGATACGGTTGAAACGTCGGGGTAATAATTTATTTTTATTTTTCGACTAAGTTCCGCTTAACTACATTTTTTAGATTGTATTTAAAATGATGACGAACGAAATTAGAAAGCTGTTTTTTTTCAGATTGGCATTGGCATTCGTGGTCCAGGCTGTAGCCTCCCGGTTCGCTTCATCTCAGTGTTAAATTACGTTGAATGGATCGAATCTGTGATAAATGAGGCATTTATACGAATTAAATCCGAAAAACTAATACCAAGAGTCAAAGAACTACCCGCCCATACCTTGTATGCAAGCGAGCATGAGCCGATAGATAATGATGAGATCCGGGAATTTGACGGCATTCCATTCAGAAGAGCGTACAACCCACAACGACACGAAGGTAATTCCAAATTGTGTTTCATGTGCTTTTGTAAAGCAGAAAAACATATAAAAGTAACAAAAAAGATAAAAGATAAAGACTAAATATTCAGTAAGTAGGCCGCACGGGCACTTTTACACGTCAAAAATCTACCAGCGCTTCCCAAGACGAGACCACTGCTGAGACGAAACGCCGCAATAAACTCAGCAGTCAGTCATTTTTTAAACATTTCATATTACAACGATACTACTTAGTCTAGTATTATATAATCAGGCGTAGTTCAGCAGGAGAAGATGCCAAAAATATTACGAGAGAGATAGAGGGAGAGAAAAAAAAACACATACTTATGCGTATATATCCTACTTAAGGTACTTGTACAATAAAAAAACATGTTTCGATTTCGTTATAATATTTAAGTTTATTAAAACACACACACGGGCGCCTCTGGATGCTCGGCGTAGTCTTAAGAGGCCACATAACAATTATTTTTTTCTAAAAATGGCTTTCATTCAGGCCAGTATATTAATTACTTCATAAAAAATTAAAAAATGAACTTTGACAAAAATGCAACTGCTTGTTTAATAGACAAATTACATACCTACTACTCAAAAGTATAAAACCTATAATAGAATACGCAAACGTTCGGTTGATTATTTTGTTCCCGTCATATAACTACCTTTCGGGTAGGCAGGTATAAAGCAGCTAAGTCGGTACGAATAATTAGCACCAAACGTATGCTTCATAGTTTCGATTGGTATGTAATTTGCCTAATAAACAAGCAATTACAATTTTTAAAAAAAGTGCATTTTTCACTTTTTAACTAAGTAATTATATACTGCACTGAATTTTTTCGTACTACCTATTCGCCATATAATATTTAACATATTTGATATAAAATACTTTTTATCGAATAAACAGCTGGGTGAAGGTCGTCTCCTATTCGGATCTTAGAGCATAAGGTGGGGTAAGAGTGTCAACGGGGTAAGTGCGACAATCCATATTTTTAACCGACTTCAAAAAAAAGGAGGTTCTTAGTTTGACCTGTATGTATGTATGTTTGTACGCGATTATCTCGCGTTTGGCTGAACCGATTTTGTTGCGGTTTTCAGAAAAGTATTTGTTATTCTTAGGAGGTTTCGGTATTTTAACCGACATAAAAAAAATAAGTTTATCAGTTTGACCCGTACCGTTTGATCACGCATAACTTTTTAAAGAATTGTCCGATTTTAAAAAATATTTTTTTGTTTGGTAGCGTGTACTTCCGAAGTGGTCCCATTATCACCAAATCTGAATCTGATGAGGAGAGGACAATATTTTTACCCAAAAGCCGACTTCAGTTGGACTGTCCTATACCTACCATTTTAAAAGAAGTTATTTTTTGGGTTTTTTGAAGGCGGTTTTTTGTTTTTTAATACATTTCATTTTTATTTTTTTAGTAGATATTGTTGGTTAGACGGACTTGCCCCGTAGACGCACTTGCCCCACCTTACCTTACATATTTTGTATATTTTCCTGTATTAAATACATATTTTCGATTTCATTTTATGAAGGAGTTGCACACAGAAAGCTTTACGAGCCTTATGTACCTAACTCAACTGAACCACCAATCGAGATGCCTCACAAATTCCGAGATGCTACCTACGAAGAGGAGCATTGGAAACGGGATGATATACGCCATATGGATCCAAATGTTCTTCAATTTAAAAAATGTAAGTCCTTCTTTATGTATTTACAGTGTTGACCAATGTCAACCCCGGGAATACTGTCGACGCACCGCAGCGGGCCCAGTATGGCTGCGTCTATATCGCGCGTCAAATGTGGTGTAGAGCATTCGTCACTCTCGTACTTATTTACGTGTCAGAAGGTGACGTATGCCTTATCCAAACTTTGTCACGCGATAAACGCAGCCATGTAAGGGGGTCCGAGATTTTGTCTTCCAACTGTTTTCGTCCAATTATTATGTTTTACGTGCATTTTTTCTGAGTCTATTGTCATTTTTAAGATTCAGTACCTGAAAAGAGAAAAACTGATCAAGTGCCGGCACAGTAATTCCGATTGGAATTCGATTTCGTATCGAATCAACGCGAGCCCAACTTACACTTGCACGGCGAGCACAAGTTGCCCGCGACTTGTTTGTCGCTCAGATCTCCCTTTCTATCAAGTCAGTAACGATAGAGACGCGCTGAGTGACAAGCGAGAAAATACAACTTGTGCTACCCGTGTTGACCATTTTTCAGTTTGTTTGTTTTTCTTCAGGATGTGTATGTAAGTTTTACCGTTTTTACGATACAACAAAAATAAAAATACGTTGATAAAAAACTATTTCACTTTCTTTAAAAAAATGTTAGTAAATTCGTCGTAATAACATATATTTTTTTTTAAAACGACCATCTATCTATTACAGTTCAAAAGATACAGCTCTTTTAAGTTAGGACGGACGGACGGACAGCGTGGGGATGATAACAGGATGCCGTCGGGTTACCCTTCCGGTACGGAACCCTAGAGAGGAATCACTCGGCGGTGCGTCTGTCTGTTTGTCTGTCAAGATCCTTTTTCTCGGGACCGCGTGAAGGCATCAAATTGAAAGTAACATCAAATACTAAACAAATACAGTTGGTAATCCCTCGGAGCTGTGAAACCTTACTTCTACAACGCAGGCAAAAGGTACGGCCGTTTGTGCCGGATCGCCAGGGATTCGACACCTATGAGGAGTTCCAGGAGAGCTATACCCGAAAATCTAATTAAAGACCAAAATCCTAAACTTAACGGGCGCACGTCCGCTGTGATTATTGCATTTCGGTTTAAGTGTAGGTATCTTTATCAATAAAACTTACCCTAATATTACTGGTTACGCGAGTTCTCCTTCGTGTTATTTTGAAATAGTGTTAAAATAACTAAATAATCAAGATGGGACTGTCAGATTTTGGTCTTAAATTAGATTTCCGAGTATAGAATCATGAGATTTGCCAAGAAGCAATGTGTTATACTTGTGAGGTCCAGTGTGCAGTAGGATGTAGATAATCAAGGCAATTTAATTTGAACTTTGTTACAATTAGAATAAGGTTAATTTTCCTATCGTCATAAACTGAAAATGGCTTTATCGAACAAACGTAATTGAACTTTATTGCCTTGACGGTAGATTCAAAGTCCCACTCACAAAAAACTCCGTTTGTAGTATGGTGGGCATGACGAGGTTAAAGCACAAGTCTTAGGGAAAATTACGAAAACTGGTTTATTAACAGAACCCTCGACCAGGTGTACTGTCTTCTAAAATCATGATTTTCTCAAAACACCTGTTTGGAAAGTTCCTGTAGTCAATTTTTTTTACTCATAATGTGTTTAGGGCTGTAATGACATTAATAACGGTCAAATGACGACGCGCTGGCCTAGCTGTTAGTGTCCCTGCCTACGAAGCTAGCGGTCCTGGGTTCAAATCCCGGTAAGGCAGATATTTGTCTGATGAGCGCGAATATTTGTTCCTGAGTTATGGATGTTTTCTATGTATTTAAGTATATATTTCTCCGTATAGGTATTTAGATCGTTGTCTAGTAGGTACCCATAGCACAAGCCTAGACCTTAGTTAGGGACTAGGTCGATTGGTGTGACATTGTTCCCTGTTTATAAAAAACGGTATCGAAAGTCGTAACGCTTTTTTTAAGAAACTTACTTTTTCATGAATTTTATAACTTAAACTTAACCTAGCCTTTCTACACGTTACATATTCAAAAAAATCGGGTAAGCTCACTGTTCCAGGGATATAACAATTGTGAGTGGTGGTTAGAACTTGTGCAAGATCCGTCTGGATACTATACTATCCTTTAAATGCTTAATGCCAAGCATCAGTTTCGCATTTTTGTGTTTCTGTGTGGGGATAAGACAACGGGACACAATAATTTATTAGCATAGAGGCATTCCATCTTAATCCTCTAGGTTAGGTTGTAGTTTAGAAGGCAAATGTGTATGGCTCTCAGATCCCATTTACCATGAGGTGGCCTGCATGCTCGCTTGTCTTCTCTAGTCATAAAAAAAAACCCGCCAAGTGCGAGTTGAACTCGCGTGGAGAGGGTCCCATACATACGTTTTTTGATTGAATTCTTATAGGTTTTCTACAGGAAAACAAACTTCTACAAGCAATGAAGTATATTTCATTTTTTATTTTTTATTTTGGCTCAGTCATTTCATGAATAAAATCAAAAATATTTATTTTACAATAATAATAAAAATATATTTGAGATGCTTATAACGAGCCCTTTCATTTGATATACACACACACACAGCGACACAGTAAGGTTAGCAATTTATTCTTTTTAATTTCCTAATTTCTCCCCGTAAATGACCCACAATTTAAAAAAAAAAATTCTTTACTTTGCGAATCTGTGTCTGGGTCATAGGATTACACCATCCTACCAAATTTCACCTGATCTGGTCCAGTAGATTTGGAGAAAATTGGCTGTGACAGACGGACGGACAGACAGACTCACGAGTGATCCTATAAGGGTTCCGGTTTTTTCATTTTTTGTACGGAGTCCTAATAAAAAAACTGTTTTTTTTCAGTCGGTAACAAGTACGAGAGAATGAAGGGGGATTGTAGTAAAGCCGGGCATCTTGTTTACAAAGAAATCGCTGAAATAACCAAAACGCTAAACGTTATAGGATACGGGTATTATAAGGTAAGAACGAAAAATACGCCAGCATGAAATTATAAGGAATCTATTCTCATACTTTTCACTTCTCATGCTCTAAAAATGTCACTTTAGTCTCTGCACATCGGGACTAACGCTCCTTATTAATCTCTAGGGATTAAAGTATATTCTTTTTAATTTACTTTGGAAACCCCTAAACAACCAATCACGGTGTTTGTGAATGGACCATTATTAGGGCGTGGAAATAACCTCAAAATGACAACCAGGCAAAAATAAAAATAAACGGTTTAATTGGGATCCCCTTGGATCGCATAATTTGTTTCAGACTATTATTGTTTCGCATAATTGATTTGGCATAATTTGTATTGGCATAATAGTACTGTCGCATAATAATACTTTGGCCTAATACTTTTTTGGCATATAACGCTAATAGAATAATTTCAGTTGGACTAATTTGTATTAGACTAATACACATATGCATATTATTGTTTGGGCTAATAATTATTTGTTATATTTGTCATTAACCATAATTTCAGTTTTCTAAATGATTAAAATACAGTTTCGTTGTTACTTATTAGGTAAGGTTCAATTAGGTCACGTTAGGTACATTAGGTTGGGTTAGGTTAGCATGATATCCAGGCGCGAAGCGCCCAAGCAACGCAGAATAGGAGGTCCGCATCGACCTCGGCTTAGTTCCTAAATATATGTAACCACAAAACCAAAACTGACCTTTTCTCGTAGTACGTCCACGAATTTCGCTACCGCAATTGTATTGCTATGTGCCATTTGTAGGTTAGACCGGGGACAATAGTAACACGAGTCAATAGTACCATCGCCTATATCTCTGCAACTACATCGAAATATGCATGTCTTTGAATACACGAGTGTGCCTTGAGCGTGTCTCGACCTGCTCACTAGCCGGCCACTCGCTGCCGCGCGAAACGCACGAGCTAGACGACGATTTGTATTTTTGACTGACCAAAGTAGGTATTTACGATTTAGGTTTTGTGCTACTGTTTACAATTAAATAGTCGTAGTGTGAAAGTTTTACAGCATTGTGATTCTCTAGTTATTAAAGATTGTAATGTGACACAGTGTGCGGGTCAGTTAGATATAATAAATCGAGATTTGTGAAGTTTAGTGAGTGCGAGTAAAAAAGGACAATTGTACCACCACATTCGGGGTCAATTGTAACGTTACAATTGACCCCGTGCTACAATTGACCCAGAGCTTTTAAAAATAAGACATCTGACGCAAATTATTTTTGTGACAAGTTACGTATCTCGGGTATTTAAATTTGTACCTATGATTCATCCCGACGATTCATTTCGAAACTTCGGGATGTATATAAATTATAATACCCGCAATGTCATCCGTTTCAGTAGTATTATTATATAGTATAAAAACAAAAAACCGCCTTCAAAAACGCAAAAAATAACTTCTTTAAAATTGTAGGCACCTAATAGGTTAGTCCAACTGATGTCGGCTTTTTGTTGAAAATGTTGTGGTCGCCGACTTCAGTTGGACTAACCTATTAGGTGCCTACAATTTTAAAGAAGTTATTTTTTGCGTTTTTGAAGGCGGTTTTTTGTTTTTTAAAACATTTATTTTATTTTATACTTTTTAGTGATCATAATACGCTGTTACGTAGTCCCACTTCTTAGTTAAAATGAAACTTTAACTTATATCAAGCGCGCCGCAAGCAACGCCGCGGGAAAGTCATAGTCATATTTCAACAAGTAAATATTATTCGTTGTAGGTAGTCGCTCAACTATCTTAATCGAGATATCTTATCGCCACCCTTGAAATCGGTACCATTGAGGAGTTCCGGTGGACATCTGTGGTCTTCATCATCAGTTTCACCACACCAAATGATACTTTCTGAATGCAAATGCTGGATTTGTTACTAAAAATACTAAAATCGCTATATGTTTGCCTACATTATTTGAGGAGTTCCCTCAATTCCTCACTGATCCCCTCATCAGATACAGATTTGGTGACAATGGAACCACCTCGGAAGAATACTCTATCAAACCAAAAAAAAAATTTTAAAATCGGTCGACAATTGACGGAGTAATCGGTGAACATACATAAAAAAAAAAAAAAATACATACAGTGGAACGTATAACCTCCTCCTTTTTTGAAGTCGGTTAAAAATAATTTGCTGTGAAAGATGGGGTTGATACCAAGGGTCAATTGTAACTGTATGGGATTCGTAATTGTTAAATTATTCGATATTTTTGTTGTATTGAGGTGTTGTTATTACTTGAGAGGTATGCTTTGAGCACTCTTAAGTGATTTTTATAATAACTCGCCACAATATGTTTCAAAAACTTGGAGAATTTTTTTTTTCTCTATTTCATGTCATACTAAAAATCAAAAATCAAAATATTTATTCAGTACATTGGCCACATACGGGCTCTTTTACACGTCGGTAATATACAGTGAATCTACTAGCGCTTCGGACAAGACCATCATTGCGGAGAAGAAGCGCCGCAAGAAACTCCAGCAGAAGGTCATTTTTTCAAACATAAAATACAATAATACTTAAAAGTAAGTTACATTACAAGGTAATAAAGCAACAAATATAAATTATTAGAACTATCCCATATAAAAAAATACAAATTCAATATTAAAAACATTACAAATAAATGTAAAAATTAAAAAGATTACATGTCAAATACATGAAACTAAAAATAATGACTAGGAGAACAACACGACGAGGTCTCTACGTCAAAAGCCATAACTGGAATCATTAACTGAGCAGTCTAGTCTAAATACGAGTCTCCATGTTCAAGACTGATGTAACGCAACAGATTGATTCATCTTAAGAAATTAACAATAAATACTGATTAATTAATCCATTATTTTGGGTTTTATTTACCTGTGTTTTTGTGGTACAATTGACCCGTACTGGGGGTCAATTGTAACACAAGGACTTCATGAACAAAAACTCAATTTGCACCATTCTGACGCGATCAAATGAAAATTATTTTCTAGATTCGGATAGCCAATTAAACTAGAATGTTATATCCTAAGCGATTTGTACGTGGTAGCTTTAGATTCTGATTTACAGGTCATTATTTCTAAAATGGTACCCGGTCTACCCTACATGACAATTTTTTAGGACAATACTGTTATGCATTTTGTAATGATGCCAATTTATTATTATGACTTTCTGTATTTATGCTATTTGACGTTAGTCTTCATGACGATTATGCTTTTTATATTTATGCTTTTTAATTTTATGCGTTAAAATATATGCGTTAAGATGATTATGCACATCGCTATTTCGGCTAAAATCAATTATGCGTAACAATATTACTACAAATAATTTTATGCCATCCAATAGAGAACCGTATTCCCTCGGTTGCTAACATGGTATTTTTCTCTGTTACAGCTGTCACTTGTTGACTTGCAGATATATCGATATACTTGTGTTGTAATAAGAGTAAGTAAGACCGATCCCTATGACATCCTACTAATAATACAAATGCGAAAGTTTCTGTGTAGTCTTTTACTCCTTGACGCAGCAACGCCTGAACGGATTTGGATGAAATTCGAAAAATAGTTATCTTATTCCCTGATTAACACATAGGATACTTTTAATCCAGGAAAATTAAAAATACCTAAGGGTATGACGATAATCGAAATCTACGCGGACGAAGTCGCGGGCAGAAGCTAGTAACTAATAAATAGATAAAAACCCTTATTTCAGAGCTGGGGGGTTATTATGAGATAGCTATGCAGTTCAGTTTACGCTGAGAGAAAAGGACAGACCTATATAACTGCTATAACTCGTCCTTTACACTCACCGTACAATGAACTGCATAGCTACGTCATAATAACCCCCCGATATAACTTAAACGGCCGAACCGATTTACTTACAACTTACCTAATATCCATCCCAATAAACTAGCTTTCCTTAAAAAAACTTTTCAGAATCCGTCCATTCGTTTGGGTATACGCTGCAACGGGAAATAATTAGATCGGTTCTCCAAACTGAATAATTCCGCGTAGCAAACATTCCATTCGCATTTTTCCCCATATAATTTTTGTCCGATCGCATTTTTCCATGTATTTTTTTTATCTATTCCATATTTTCCATTTCGGATTTCCCCCACTCGCAAAATTTTCCATTGTAATTAAATCGAAAAAGATGGAAGCACGTAAAAAGGTTAAGATTATGTTAGTTTTCGAAAAGGCCCGAAGGGCCATCGCGACTGACAATAGACTCAGTGAAATTGATTTTGAATTAGGAATACATGCAAATGGGGAAATTCCAAAATGGAGAATATGCAATTGGTAAAAAAAGCGAAATGGGGAAAAAGTTAAACGGGGAACAATTCTTATGGAATTAATTAGTTTTGGGAACCGATCTATGTTCTCGCCACGGGCAGACACACAGGTACACAAACACACAAACACAAATATACACGTTCAACTTATAACCTCTCCTTTTCGACGACGTGCTAGCCTAGTTGGTAGTGACCCTGCCTACGAAGCTAGCGGTCCTGGGTTCAAATCCCGGTAAGGGCAGATATTTGTGTGATGAGCGCGAGTATTTGTTCCCGAGTCGTGGATGTTTTCTATGTAATTAAGTATATATTTCTCTATATAAGTATTTATATCGTTGTCTAGTACCCACAGTACAAGCCTAGAGCTTAGTTTGGGACTAGGTCAATTTGTGTGAGATCGTCCCGTGATATTTTTGTCGGGCGTTAAAAACTTCATTATATTTATGTCAAACACTTGATAATGGCAAACAACTGTAATAAAAGTAATTCCTCTTATTCATAATCGCACAGTGGCCATAGTGTGCTTAAAATATGTTGGTCCTCTTACGTTTTATTGTAAAATTTCCATTGGTCTGAGAGCTATCAGATACTCAAATACTCAAATACTCAAACGTTTATTGCATTCCACAATAGAATGATGTAGATAGTTACAAACCCTCGATATAATGGTGACCACTTCTTTTAGAGCTGATATCTCTTGGACGGGCAAACCAAGTTTCATTAAACCTAGCTAGGAATCAACGCTAGAAAACCTGCTTTCGAATAATAAAAACCGCATCCAAATCGGCTCACCCGTTTATGACTTACGGTGCAACACACACACAAACACACACACACATACACACAAAAACACCCCCACACACACACAATCACACACACACACAATCTCACACTCACACACGCACACACGCACACACGCGAGCGCGCACACACACACACACACACACACACACACACACACACACACACACACACACACACACACACACACACACACACACACACACACACACACACCCACAGCGGACAAAATAATGATTATGGCAATGTTGGGCGGCGGCAGCGTAGGGTTAGTATCAGGGTCCAGTTGACCGCCATATTTCCACGGTCCACTCGATATTTGCTCGCTATTGTCACAGTGTGTACCAAACCAATCCAATAGGCAGAGCCCGGAATTTTCGCGGCAAAACAAAAGACTGTCGCAATCTAGCTAGTACCCGAAACACTTTATGGATATCGAGTGTAATTATATAAAAATAAATATGTCGATATATTTACATTATTTTAGTCACTCGCGACCGTTGTTTTATATGTGTTATTCCATCTAAATCTTAACTACTTTATCATATCGAGTAATAAAATCGCTTGCCGAATGCAATAAGGGCACAACTCAAAATTTTCGAGATTTGAGATTATTGCGGAATCGTGATCTAAAGTGCTCGTTTTACCGTATGCATTAAAGACTTTAGTCAAAAGTATACTGTAACAGACCAAAGAGGGCATTTATGCCTTTACTGCACTAAGAGAAATGATCTATCTCTTTCCTGCTATATGAGCCCATCACCAGTTCGGCCGCTTGCACTCGACGCAAACGCACGCGGTAATTTGTGCTACAAAGGCATTTCTTAGTTGTGCCCGTATTGCATAATTTTTTAAACTCATTTTCAAGTTGTGCCCGCTATTTTTCACAATAAATCGAAGAAAATATAAAAGAACTAAACGTCATTTGATTATACCACAACAGTAAGTACCTGCCTTAATATTTTATATAGGTATATATTGTAAATTATATCCGTTATGTCCAACCGCACTTGTAAATTACATACAACATAATAATAATATATTAAATTAAATGATTTTAAATTTAGAGTTAATTATAGAACGAAAGTATGTTCCTATATAATATGATGTAATTATTCTTATACAAGCAAATAATTCTGCTGAAGTCTACTTAATTCGTTGAACGATTCGACTGAACAGTGGCATATTTTTTAATGGAATTTAACGAATCTTCTGTCATAAACTGGCGTAAAGTCACATATTGGAACTTCAGGTACACCGACCCTCACAAGAATGTGAGTCGGCGGCCCCGGTCCAGAAGGGCTTGCACCTCTGTCTCCGGGATGCTGACGATGGCGAAGGTTTCTAACTGAGCCTTGCCTGTTAGTGCTGATGAGCAGCCACCGGTCAATGCGGACTATTCCGGCCCCAGGCGCTCTGCTAATGAAGGGAGTTTGCTACCTCCCCGAAATCGTCCCAGACACCCGGGAGCAGAATACCGCAGCGAACTCTGTTTGGCACCTCATTTTCACGCTTGACCACCAACTTGTCCCCTGATGAGAGGGTGATGGTGGCCATGCACCGCTTGACCCAAGCCACCGCTGCCTGGTCTCCGCATCATATTCTCAGGGTTCCGTTAGCGTATAGCGGTTTGCCCTGAAATTGGGGTCCGGCCGCACTCTGGGGGGTCTGCATCGCCACAGCCATGACGAAGCCCTGAATCAGGTTGAAGGCCTCTTCGGCGAGTTGTGAGACGAGGTGAACCTTTCTTGCAGACGTTACCGCAACCATCAGGTCAGCTTCTTCTGCGTCCGCGTATGCTGCTCACGGGGTCCCAGCGGTGAACTCGATCCTCTGCTTCTTAGATTCGCCTCTCGGAGACAGAGTCTCGTCAAGGCGTACCATTTTCACAGAGGCCCGAGCCACTGGATTATTGGTGCTGGCTCCTTTCCCTTTCGGTGGGACACGGTTTGCTGTCAGTTGGCTAAGGCCATTGGTAGATCCCTGCATCTCCACCGTATTGGGAGCCCCTGACGGATGTCATCCGTCAGGGGCTCCCAAGCTTGTTCCGCTAGCATTTTGCGGTACATGCATCTCTTTTTTTGGTTCCTATGCCTCCTCTTCCCGAGGTCTATCGCGCTGGGACCAGGCGCATCCCATTTGGCGGGTTGCTCCCTTTTCCCCTACGTGGTCAACACGGGAAGAGTCTAGCTAGAGTCTAGCTGGGAGGATGTTGTTGGTGTGGGCTACAACGCCGGTGTCTACCCCGTGGCTGTAGATTTCTCTGAAAACGGGACGATCTCTAGGTTGTTTGTTGTTGTCGGCTGTTCTGTGTGTGTGTGAGTGTGAGGTCCACGCTCGGGCTTCCGGTCCTGCTGGTTTCCCTGCAGACCTTCCTCCCCTCGCAGACCTTTTGTTTGTGTGTGGGGGGTCCTGCAGCACCGCCCCCGTGTGGGTGAGTGTTTGTAGACTTCGAGCTCGAAGGCGTTGCCTTAAAGCCACGTGTAAAGAACGGTAGCGGCACTTTCTTGCCACTTACCTTCTGCTGTGTTGGGTTTGTTGGGGTAGCTGGCTGGGCTTTCGCCCTACCGCTACTTTTGTGTGGTGTTTGTTTGAGGTGGGGTCCTGCGTTACTAGTACCCGCACCTAGTGTTTGGAAGAGGACGGCACACCCAGAGGAGATCTCTTGTTCAGCTCCATCGAGTTTCCCCTCCGACACTCTCGGCGTTACAGATCGTACATGTTCCAGTACATGTTCCATGTTTGTTCTGGTTTTTTCTTCATCTCTCGAGTTTCCCGCCCTCCACGGAGCCCGCACCTTTGGGAATGTCTTATTGAGAATATCACCAGGAATACTCGAGAGATACAGACATGTTGGGTTGGGTATCATTGCGCGACATCGGGAGCTGCAGACGTGTGGCTGGGTAGATCGATCCGAATCTTCCCAGGTGTTCCACACGCCCTTGCCCCATTAGCATGGCTGACAACCTGCCCTCCCAGAGGACCCCCTTTGGAAAGTTTACTTTAAACTGTAAACGAGAGGTTCGCAAAGGATAAGGATGTTACAAGCAATTTTGTTTTTCTTAAAAAATTACGATTTACCATGAGACTTAAACTTTTGATAACTTGATGAGAGATCTTTTTTTTTATATTTGACTTATTTGTTAAGTATTTTATAAATAAACGTTATATTAAAAGTGTTATGTAAAATTAGTGAAATAAATACGTACTTACAAGTCATAATATATTAGTTTGGTTAATATATATTGTGCAATGGATGATTATATATATTGTGAAACAATTACAGGTTTTCATTTAATTATATAAACCCCTTAATTAACTTAAACATGTAAAGATATTAATTTAACATTTTAATTTTGTCATTACATTTTTCTCACAGTTAACAAAAATGGCACAAATTCTTTGTGCTACAAGGGCTCAACTCTAAGTACCCATATTTAAATGCATATAATATCAAAATTATTTAACATTTAAAACAAAAAAAAAATTAATACAAAGGAATATATCCTACAGAAGAGATAATACCAAATATTATATGTATAACTGCAAATTAAGAGAAAATACATTTGTTTTTGCGGACATACACCCATTTATTAAAACTTTGACAGCCAATTTCTCCAAATGTTGCTTTTTTGATTTGTGCACTTATTGCATTCGGCAAGCGAAATAACCCGTCGGGTAACTAGGAGATAATAGTACATTACTTAACAAGGGCTGTAAAAGAAAGAAAGCCCGAAATCGCAGGTATTTGAGACCCGAGCTGTAGGCGAGGGTTGTAAATATGCGATAGAGGGCTTTCTTTTTTACTGCCCGTGATGAGTACACAATTTTACGTCTTCACCTGGCCACAATGCGAGTTTTACCGTGCGCGCAGCGTGCGATAAAACTCACATTATGGCCAGGTGTTACGTAAAAGTTTTAATGGTGTGAAGTTTAAATTTCGTAGACCGTTTTTTTTGTTCTATTACCTAACTATCGATATATCAATAAAAAATATTTCTAACACTAGCTAGATTGCGACAGTCTTTTGTTTTGCCGCAAAAATTCTGCCCTAACGCTTTAATTAAGTACTCATTTCAGGTTATATCGCGCACCAGATCTGACTGTAATCTATGGTACAGCTTCGCCAAATCAATGGATGAGCCTCTTGCGGTGGTCGATGATACGCCGGGGCAATTATTAAAACACTTCATACCATCGGGAGAGAGGAGTACGACAGGACCATTCGAAATGAATGTAGATTTTTGGGAGCCGCATCAAACTTTAGAAGCATTCTTTAAAAAAGAAGGAGACGATGAATTGACACCAAAATGGTGGTATGACCGACGTATGTTAAATTTGTATTTAAAGTTTGATTTTGTAGACGATGCCCAGCTAGTTCTTGAAGTGTGGGCTCCTGCTTCAGAAGCTTTGCATGAAGCATTATCAGCAACTCCACCATCATTGATCAATGTGACACGCACACGCATGGCAAACCATACTGTTACTCGTCCTACGAGACGCAAAACCACAACCACATTAAGAACCAAACGAACCCGATCGTGGCGTTCACCACGACCACTACGTGTCAACGCAACACCTTTCAACGTAACACTACGAACTGCAGAGGAAGAATTTATTAATAGCCGCATGAGGAAAGCAGTAATAACATTACTGGATCATTTATCGGCAAAATCGGGATCGAATCGTTCCGATTACGTCTTGTGTCTGATTGTGATTTTGTTCATAAGTACTTTTGGATAACAGGGAACGTACGGTCACGGACGTTAATTGATGAACCACTATAGAAGCTTGTCGCATAAAACTAACGATTATTTTCTATTTAATTTCTACCTTGTCACTTGACGTTGTCATTATGACAAGGTTCTATGGTGGCTCAACATTTAAAGTCCTTGATGGTACCTCTATGCTTGGATGTGTTTATAACACCAACTGTTGTTACTTCTACTTGCTTTTCTGGATTTCTCTAGCTGCATATTTAAAGTAACTTCTCGCATGTTCCGACGCCACGATACAGGCCCAGCCTAGTGTGGGAGCCGGGTTGGGTAGTATTTACTTTATTACTTGTAATTAAAATACGTAATTGATATACAAATACTTATTTGTTATTTGTACTTCAATCACTTGCTTAAAATGTAATTGCCTTCATTTAGCGATCTTATTAATGGGTGCGTTCTGAAGAAAATAGCGCTCGATAGCTTTTGTAAGAGAAAAATGGCGACCGCTAAATATGTCGATCTTTAGAGTTGGCAACACTGTACCTGTTACTGTACGTCAAATTGTCAATGTCAAGTAGGAATCACTACCATTCTTCAAAGGCTTTTTTCACGGATTTTAATAGTATTTCGTAATTCGTCCCTTTACTTTCTCAACCTCGTATCTGATCGAATAGTTAGACAGAAAAAGCACTCATGTTCTCTATAGAGTAAAGACTACTTTCCTATCTAACTATTTGATCAGATACGAGGTTGAGAAAGTAAAAGGACGAATTTGTATTTCGTATTTTATATTTCAAATACCTTACTTAAAGATATTTTGTATTTGGTGTTTTAAATACTTGCGAGATGGTGTTTTATAATTTGTTTTTCAATTAAAGTAAAGCATGTATTTTGCCCAGCCCTGTGTGAGCCACCGATAAATTTTAAATGTTAGTTTGTAAGACTTTTAGAAAATAAATGTTTATTTTTATTTGAATTTGAATGCAAATAATTATGTAAAGTATATAAACCCCGAAACCCCGTTCTAAAGGGTGTCCCAGAACTTATAAATATTAAAGGATAAGATAGCTTTTATCCCGCACCTGAATAACTTTCCAATATGACACCCCCATACATGTAGAGGCCGATCAATTCAGTTCGAACTGCGTCAGTTCGGCCAGACCGGATACAGTGACCATAACATGTAGAGGCCAATCGGTTCGGGTCAACTTCCGCTCAGCACGGCTAGCACATGTTGTTCGCGACTTGTTGGTCGCTCGGATCTCCCTTTCATTCTAGTCTGTAAGGATAGAGACGCACTGAGCGACAAGCGAGAAAATACAATTTGTGCTACCCGTGCAGTTCAGGTACAACCTTTGCCAAGACAGGACGTGCAAATGAATGAAGCCAAATTGTTGTGCTTGAACTAGCTAAAACTGAAGGCAAACCTGATCATTTATACATATATAGAGGTATGTCCGGTCAGGCAAAGCGTTCAGGCGATCGGATGCAATTTACCTTCAGGCTAAATTACACACACACAATGCTATTTTGTATCTGGTCAGTTAGAACTGAAAGCAAATCTGATCGTGTATCGGGGCCTACTATTATAACTATTTATAGCCAAGGTAGGCAAAGGTAGCATTTTTTACCAGTACCATTAAAACTTCAATAACTTCTAAACCAATAAACTCATTGCAAATTTAAGAACCTCTGGACCAATATAAAAGGGGTATTATCATGCCGATATGCTTACGTCAAATTCTCGGACACCCTGTTTAAAAGTTTACCTTGCTAAAGGAGCTACTCAACAAACTAAGTCATTTGAAGTACATAATGCTTAATAGGGCACAACCAAAAAAGTGAGGGGGAAATTTTGTAATACAGTAGGAATATTTCGTGACCCTTCCATAGCTTTTAATTGCGTGGATCATACGAACCTTCTATCAAATAATCCTCTAACGTCTTCATATCTTAGTGATAGAAGTAACGAAATGCTGTTGTAAACAAACATTCCATTGGGCCTGCACTTACGGTTCCGACGGAAGACCAGCGCTGGCTTTGACGCCCGCATAACGCTGAGTTGGAACCATTTCGTGACAACAGGTATTTTGTCTATGTCAATATTTTGTTATGTTTTGTTGTCTGTTTGTCATGAATAAATGTTTTTTTTTTTTTCTTTCTTTCTTTCTTTCTTTCTTTCTTTATAGACCGCGCGCGAGCTCCGAGGAATCGGGGGGTGGGAAGAAATCATGGCACTAAATCCTGACGTCAGCTTTTCTTGAGATTCCTCGGACCGATACCGTGCAAAATCTTCTTAAGGGGGTGTGGCGGCGAATATGGTCTCTTACAACTAAAAATAGATTTTGAATGAATACTAATGAGTCTATATTAAAATATCGATGTTGGACGTTTAGTGTCACCGCATGATGTTGAACGAGAAACTTCGCCCGCGAGGCAAACGTATATATCTTCGATTGGACGTCCTTCCCGTTGAGGACACTTGATTCACTGCTGAACTCGTAAATATCACTAACTGTGATCTGCCAGGTTACAGTCAGTCAAGAAACAGCACTACAAAAGTCTCTTGTTAATATAAAATAATGAAAACAGTTTTTTATTAAATGTTTAAGCGTAAAGATAAAGAACCGTATCCCCTTAGTTACTATAAAATCAATGGCTATAATTACATTTTCTCTAAATTCATTTGCTATAATGAATCACATGCTATACATTTAAATGCCATAAAAGCTCGTTTCTATAATCTTCACTTACCTACTATATAAGTTTTTGATGCTCTAAAATTATTTGCAGTACTTTCAAATTCTATAACAATAACATGCAGAAAATGCAATGAGCAAAACGAATCAGGGCAGAACCGACTCGGATAGGTTAGGTTAGAAAGCCAGCAAAGCAAAGCTCCCGCCTTGGCCTTCAAAGTATTTTTTTTATCTGACTATATTTTTCATCGGCCCTATTTAACCACATGATCACAGGCTGTATTGTGGATCGGGCACTCGAATTAGAAACAACTTGTAGAGTTGGCAAATTATTAGTTTAGTTAATATTATTTAACTCGACATTTTTTTGATACTCGTAGTTTTATTAACATCGAGATCTCCTGCGTTTTAAGTTCTATATCTACAATAAATTGGATTTGTATGTTGCTTATACCTATGGTCTTTTTAGTCCAGTCCAGGACGGCGCCCCGCCTCTCAAATTGATGTTGCTCAGTTGGGTCAAAGTATCAAAAAATACCTAATTATGCCTGCAAAAACGCGACATTGCTTACGACAGTGCGTCCTATGTGGGACCCTATAACAGTTTATTAGTGAGGGCAGTACAGTCATATCCATTTTCACAAACGTCATATAGCAACATTGTATCCAGATACATACGTCTAGACTTAAGAGTGATTAAATCATATTTACGTAATAATTCATTATATGGCAATTTACTACGATTACATTTGTAATTTATAAAGCGTAAAAATTTTGACTGAACTATTTCAACTGCTTCAATGTACTTACTTATTATAAAAAGGATTCCATACGGGTACAGCGTACTCCTATTGAGAGCGAATAAGTGACTTATAAATATAAATAAAAGTTGAAGGTCGGGTGAACTCAGCACACGAGCGCACGGTGAATCCATACATCTTAAAAGCTTTGCTCACGACATTATCTATATGTGTATTTTGATGCAATTTAGTATCAAGGACGATTCCAAGGTCTTTTATAGAGTTAACAGTATCTAAGGAGGCTCCACATAACTTACAATCGTAATGCTTAAAGTTTTGCTTTTTTGGAAAAATCATCAATTTGCACTTGTTTATATTTAAGTTTAATCTATTTTTGACATAGTAATTGGAAAAACTATCTAAGTCTTTTTGAAATTTGAAGTTGTCATCAATATTTTCTATTGTATGAAATATTTTTAAGTCATCTGCGTATAAAAGGAAATTAGAAAAGTTAAAACAAGAGCAAATGTCATTAATAAACATTATTAATAAAAGAGGACCTAGGATTGATCCCTGAGGGACTCCTGAGCTGACAGAAACAAAGTCGGACTCGTGACCATTGATTACAACTTTCTAAGTACGATTGTTGACATAAGAATTAAACCATCGCCACAAATTTCCCCTTATACCATTAAAGGCAAGTTTTTCTAACAATATTTTGTGTTCCACCCTGCCAAAGGCCTTCTGGAAGTCGGTATATATAGGTACTATCGGTCTGTTTACAAGCATCCAAACTTACAAAAAGATAAGTAGTATAAATTAATAAATTGGTCGTCGTGGAGCGTCTTTGAACGAAGCCATGCTGTTGTTTAGTAATAATGTTATGGAGCGATGGGTAAATTTTATTGTGGACAAGTTTTTCAAAAACCTTCGCCAGAGTGGTTAGAATAGAAATAGGGCGGTAGTTTTCAACGTTATTTTTGGGACCGCCTTTGTGAACGGGAACTATGCGTGCGGCTTTCCAGATTTTGGGGAAAACGCCTTCGCGTAAATTTGTGGGGACGTCGCGGCTTGAAAATACTATAGGTTAACACTTTACTTCAACACTTATTATTCTTAACTAAAGAATATAAAATATTCAAGTTTTCAGAAAAGCAATGTTTTACCTGAAAATTATTAAAAAATGGCTAGGAGGAGGCACGCGAGCACACAGGCCACCTGATGGTAAGTGGGATCTGAGACCCATAGACATTTGAAAACTCAAGACTAACTGCAATCCTAAGACTTCAAATGCATTCCAAACCCAGAGGACCAAGATGGATTAATTAATTTATGAGTAGCAATGTATCTGGCACCTTTACTTTATTACGGATATGAACCTTCCTTACTTATTCACTAGATACGTTGAACAACATCTTCATGGCCATTTGCTCCTTTATGTGACAATAAAACATCATCATCAGCATTATACTTTTTGATTAATAGCCAAAAAATTAAAAAAAAGACCGTTCACGATTCTTATCTCCGAAGTTTATGGACCACAAAATCTGTAAAATTCCTGATTTAAAGGTAATTACTTATAGTTTACGCGAAAAATGAAATGAAGTTGTCAAACTTTATAATTTTGGAAAACTTATCAAAAATCTCTAAAATCTGTATTAAAATTTAGGCAAGTCAAAATGTACCTTATTACAAAGATCATAAAGTTCATAACAAAATAAGTATTTTCTTTTGCGTTTTCCAAACATAATTATCTTAAATACTGAACCTTCGGTGCGCGAGTCCGACTCGCACTTGTCCGGTTTTTTTATTTACGTATACGAAAACAGGAAAATACCAACTAACTGGGTAACATTGAACATGGAACGATTTAGGCACTTAAGGATTAATGAACATAATATTGTTATGTACCTACTTACTTTTTATAAATTAATAACTTACTTTACAAAGTAGAGTTAGCTGGAAAACACGGTTAATTAAATGATTAGTTACACGAAAAATACAATTGACCAAATAACCTGCTTTTTTTGAAAATGTGGCTCCAAGGTTTAGAGTTTTCGAATAGTAAAGGAGATTCGAAAACGTGGCGAGATCGGTATCGTTATCGAATATGTATAGGATTGACGTAAGCTGTCAGATTCTGATAGTCATGTCAAGCACTTATGTCAGTTCCGTACACTTTGACAGTTTTCGAAAACGTTTTCGATAGCGTTAAAGCATCTAATCTAAGGTGTCTATTTGTGCTCGGAGTAATGTATATACGTTAACGGGGTTACATATAAAGGGGAAACTACTTACGTTTAGCCAAGATAATAGCATCTTTACTGATTCGATCGATAGAAGTAACCACGAATCTCTTTTGTTTAGCTTCCCACCAACCAATCGGAGGCGGGACAGTACTCATATCCGTATCGTTACTTCGGAATAAAACGTGCAATGGTATATCTCTAGCGATGTTCTCGTCCAGCGACAACATTCCAGTATGACCCGCTGATTTTCTCCAAGGATATTGTGGTTGTCTGTAGCCAACCAAAGATTCAATCCACGGGATGTAAGGGTATAGCTCTATGAAGCGGGCTGGGGCACCGCATCCTGGACCACGGATTCCTAAACCTATCTAAAAGACAAAATACACAGTTATAACTATCTTTCAGTGGTGGTAGGACCTTGTACAGGGTACGTCCGGATTACTACCACCATCTTATCCATTAACCCACCGCCAAGCAGTAGTGTTCGCATTGCTGTGTTCCCGTGTGGGGATAAGACAACCGGTGAAATCACTAGCATAGAGGCATTCCATCTTAGTCCTCAGGGTTGACAACGCATTTGAAGTCTTAGGATTGCAGTTTTGAGATTGTAGTCTTGAGATTTCAAAGGTCTATGGGTCTCAGATCCCACTTACCATCAGGTGGCCAGAGTGCTCGCGTGTCTTATCCTTGCCATAAAAAAAACTTTATGTTTACATAGTATGAAAAAAAGTTTAAAAAAACAAAAACCCGCCTTCAAAAAGCAAAAAATAACTTCTTTGAAATGATAGGTAATAAGGTCAGACCAACTGAAGTCTGCTTTTGGTTAAAATATTGTAGGACGCCGACTTCAGTTGGTCTGACCATTACCTACCATTTTAAAGAAGTTATTTTTCGATTTTTGAAGGCGGGTTTTTGTTTTGAAGTGATAACTTCTTTACGGAGGGTAAACGATTTCGTTACGTAACGCGCGTTACTAGACAGCCTGTCTGGCTTCCCTTTCTCTCACGCATACGGCAGCGGTAGTAATAATTTTTAAACAATTTCTAAAAACAAAAATATACTGGAATCGGACGGGATTTGAACCGCGGCATCATGGCGTCATAGACCTACCTCTCAGCCGCTAGGCCAATCGTTAGTTACAGGTATGGACGAAAAATGGTAAACAGTATTTGATCTTACCTGCTGACGTCACCCCGTATTGCGTTTCAAAGCATACTGTTGACATCACGTTGACAGTGAGCATATAACCTAAAACTATCACCGTTTTTGAAAGTGATTAGCTTAAGTTATTTTTTACTGCTTCGATTGTCTTCAAAATCGATATCTGAGGGCCCCTTGGGACTACAAAAGCGAACCCGTACTCAGAATTAAAAAAGTGACCGCCATTTTGAACTTTTTTGTTACTGGTTCGATTGTCTTGAAAATCGATATCTGAGGATCCGTCGGGACTACAAATGCGAACCCGTACTGAGATTTAAAAAAAGATATCGATTTTCAAGACAATCGAACTAGTAACAAAAAAGTTCAAAATGGCGGCCATTTTATTTAAATCTGATTACGGGTTCGCATTTGTAGTCCAAAGGAGCCCTCAGATATCGATTTTCAAGACAATCAAACCAGTAACAACTAACATACAAATCACTTAATAATGGTGATAGTTTTAAGTTATATGTTCACTGTCAACAGTGTCAATAGTATTTATGCTTAGAAACGCAATACTGGGTGACGTCAGCAGGTAAGATCAAATACCGTTTACCATTTTCGTCCATCCTTGTAAGTTACGAGTGGCCTAGCGGCTGACAGGTAGGTCCATGACGCCATGGTGCCGCGGTTCAAATCCCATCCGAGTCCAGTGTCTTTTTGTATTTCAAAAATTGTTTAAAAATTAGTACTACCATATGCGTGAGAGAAAGGGAAGCCAGACAGGCTGTCTAGTAACGCGCGTTACGTAACGAAATGGTTTACCCCCCGTAAAGAAGTTATCACTTTAAAAAATAATCATCAAAATCGGTTCACCCAGTCGAAAGCTCTGAGGTAACAAACATAAAAAAAAATACAGACGAATTGAGAACCCTCCTTTTTTTGAAGTCGGTTAAAAATGAAGTCGCTTCCGCTGTCTGTTCGCTTCGATCTATTAAACTACTAAAGTACTCAACGGATTTTGATGCAATTTTCAGCAATAGATAGAGTCATTCAAGGGGAAGGGTTTTATGTAGGTAGATATAGTAAGTTCTGGATTATGTACTGGTGTTACAGAAAACTCACATAAACCGAAGCGAAGCGAGGGCGGGTCGCTAGATAGATAGATAAAAACCCGCGATATAATGGGGACCCCTTCTTTCCGAGCTAATAATATAGTCTCTTTAACCGCCGCTAGAAAACCTGCTTTCAAATAAAAAACGCATGCAAATCGGTTCACCCGTTTAAGAGCTAAGGTGCCACAGACAGGCCCACATAGCGATCAAACTTACAACACCCCTCTTTTTGCGTCGGCGGTAAAAATATACATCGTTAAAAGGGGCGCTTCCATTAGTCTAAAAAAATCTTGCATTTTATTGAATTATAGTTCAGGAAATATTAATTGGCCGTTTGTAATCTCACAAAAGGTAAATGTGAAACTGCCCTCGATCGTCAAATAGCACAGTGGGTTGAAAGGTTAAGGTTAAGGTTAGATCCGGTAAGTATCGATGCAGAAAAAAATACTGCAAAGTATACAACAAACGGCCAAATCATATTTACTGAACTAAATACCTACGAAATTAATATATAACATCCAGCATAAAAATAAAAAGTTCTTCTTAGCTTATGCTCAAATAAAATAACATTGAATCATCATCATAAGAACATATACATATAAGGTTACCAAGACCCAGGTGCTTGAAGAGTTGGAGACCAGCGCCATGCCGGTCTCCCACAGGCAGTTCTGTTTGTTGTTCACAGCGTAACCGCACTGGAGGTGGGCTGGTATGTATCTGCGCTCCTGGTGCTGTAATTAGATAGATAAAACCCCGGATATATGCTGCCCTCTTTAGAAAGAAAGTCTTATGTGTCATAGAGCCGCGTCTGTTTAAGTGACCTTATTTCATAATATAGGGAGTTACATTTTCTTTGACTATCCAATTGCGCTTGTGTCCTTTTTGTTTAAAAGGGCAGTATTGTGATCCCTTCTTTCAGAGCTGATATCTATTCAACGGCCCAACAGAGATGCATAAAGCATTGCTAAAAGCCCGAAAAACAACCCGAGCGTACTCGCTTAATATTTAAATATTAAGTTAGGCCTTTATTCTCAAGTAGCTGCAGCATAACATAAGTTTCGGAAAAAACTAATTTCGGCCAAATAAACCTACGGTTTTTTAGGCAATTTTAAGGTGTTTACTTAGGCAGTCCTAAGCTTGACTGGCCATCTGAGTGTCTTAAATCTAAGAAGAAATGAATGAAACCTTAAGAGAAACTTAATCTGTGTTCGAGTAAGTGTTAGGCTCTCCCTAGACCTACTGACGCGGAATCGGCTTAAGGCGGTAAGAAAAAATATCCGTTCAGTAAGAGTGAAAAAGGCGTCGCTCGGCTCGGCTCGGCTCGATTCAAATGCGAACGGAACGACGTCGTTTTCGCTCTTATTGCATGGACATAAAACTTTTCTAACGGGATCTAAGTATATATTTTGTTTCGACAAACTAGTGGAAAGAGTTCTCGCTGGCAGTGTGATCAGCCAGCGATCAACTATTAATACCTACGTGTCTCTTTTACTGACAGCGGATCTTTATCTTTTGTTCGTTTCTTGGGCGAGAAAATCGCTGATATAAACATCGGTATCAACGTTCAACTTTCAAGGCAAAGTACGGTTTGCAGAAAAACAAATACAAACAAATACATCTAGTATTTTGAACTTATATTTTTTATAAACAAAAAGAAAGACGCTAAAAATGTATTAAAAGTTTAATAAATTACTTAAATTTGTTCCATGGATTTTGCTGTTAACCTTTGACATCTCTTATAATATATAGGTAAAAAAACTTAAGTAAATGACCTCTTGCATGTAGTTATAACACATCTGTATAGACCGTTCGACATTCTATATTTGAAATTTGACGTAAATTCCATATAAATTTTGTACACATGACTTATTTACCTTTACACACTGACTAATATTTATTTGGTGTGACAATTAAATTGACTTTCGTTACCTATTTGGCATATATTCTTTTTCGAATGCAAAATAAGTATTAAGGTTTTATGAAATTATTTAGAATATAAACCTTAAGCATAAGTATAGCATAAATATAGATACAGTTAGCTACTGCATAATTGTTTTAAAAAATAACAGAAAATAAAAGTATATTATTCATTAAATATTCGAACGTATTTCTTTTTTTGCTACCCTTACCGGGTGCCATGAAAACTGAACGTTGATACCGATGTTTACCGATAGCTAATCGCTTCCTCGCCCTTGGTGCGCCCAGTGCCTAACAATGAATTGACAGGCCATATCGGCCAACAGGCTGTTAGTATGTGGTATGGTTCCGTCCGTCCGTCCGTCTGGTAGGCGTTCACCTAATCTGTTGTCGGCCGAAGTATGTTCGACGAACATACGGATTAGGTGGAAACGTACCGTTAGAGTTAATGTTTAGAGCCGTAATATATAGCCGGTTGGTTTTTTCCAGAATATAATGTTTTAACTGAGGATTAAATTATTATAAACAGTAGTTCATCTTCTAACATATAGAAGTGCGTGCCTTAACAGTGTTTTATATTTACATCCAATTTTATACTTACCCCTACTCTTTCATAAAACTCGGTGCAAATTGTTTTTTCTACGTATTGCACTTCGTAAGCTACCTTTTCTAAGATTTTATTATCTATAAATAATTAAATTAAATTAAACACTCAATTACAGACCTAAATAACAGTTAAGTATGCTTAAAAAAACACATACATTAAACATGTTGAAAAACTTCATAAACTAATAATAAAAACAAATAAGGTGCGTTGGGGTAAGATTGAACGGATTTAACACGAGATGAGAGGTGTTTTTTAAAGTGGTATTATACCAATAATATGAGAACTAGTTACAGAAAGTTATGCCTTTGGTAAAGAGGACATAATGAATTTTTATATTTAAAGTAAAAAAAGGAAGTTACTAATACTTTTATTATTGAAAAAGTTGAAATAAAAGTAACACTCATTACTAAAAAACTCATGGGGTAAGATGGAATGGTCACGGGGTAAGATTGATATAGTTTTTAAAATAATTTATATGCGCCGTAGGTACGTTTGATGCATAAATTCCAAGAGTATAGGGCAACGTAGCAGTTTAAAACTTTACTTCACATTTAAAAAAAACGTTATTTACCGCTAAAATTCGATTTAATATAAAATGATATTTCCATCTTACCCCACTTTGAGGTTAGGTGGACAAGGGTTCTCAAATTGTTCTTCATAGAATGCGACTTTTAGCTTGGACTATTTTAGGCGTATGAAAGCTGCGGTTAAGAACGCTATAGTATCAAACATTAGGTACTTTTTGACACCGCATGATAGAAAAAGACGGGTCGTATCATTATTAGTTCGATAACCGCGTTTATCATACCAGTCATGCATTTAATAATAATAAAACACGATTAAACATTATTTTTGCACAATTACAACGGATGCGTTAAAATCACTGAGTATAAATATAATAAAGCAGTATTCATGCAGGCATTAGTGAGTCGAATGCACATCGCACTCTATAAGAATACTTGCGAGGTCTGCGAGCGATAGAGCTTCCACTCGCTAGCGAGTACGTTAATTGTAACTCATGGTAAGGATACAGCACTGCCTGCAGGTAAGTAACTTTTCAATTAGAAGTTAGGACTAATAACATATATGTATATTACCTGGGTAATGTATATGTTGAATAATACTACGCTATTGTATTTATACCTACTCAGTGATTTTAACGGTAAGTTGACGATAAAGTCCAGTTTAATTGAAATAATGTACTGTAGAAGTTGTATAACAAACCTCTATAAACTACCATTCTACCTAAGTATGTTTAATGAAAGTAGTCATACCTCCAAACTTTGAGAACCAGTTACTGTTACTATGAGTCTTAAAAGCGGGGTAAGATGAAAACATAAATCTTACCCCTCCAAATTTAGTCGGTGCAAGATTGAAATGTATAAAAACTCGAAAACATAAGAAAGAAAATTTAAATTCACATTGACAAGTAACTAAAATAACAATAACAAGCAAACGTATCAACACAAAATCTCTCTAGCGTCACTGCAAAAGGAGTTACAAAGCATGGGGTAAGATTAAAAAACATGATTTGGACGTAAAAACTCACCTTGTCGAAAATTGACAATAACCCTTGACCACACTCACTGAGTGAACGGCAGTGATTTAGGGGCGGGAAGCAACAAAATGGCCTACCCAATTAAGTTGCCAGGAACAAAAAATGTGCACGGAATAGGGAGTTACGAACGGTTTTTCATCTTACACCGTTTCTCAACTTACCTCAACGCACCTTACTAGCATAGAGGCATTCCATTTAAATGTCTATGGGTCTCAGATCCCACTTACCATCAGGGGCACGTTTTATAAAGCTACAAGTTACAAATTTACAGGTCTAAACCGGCAACACTGCTCAAATGGCTGATCGTCATTGGTCGAGGTTGTGTCAAATGGAAACTTGTAGCCTGTAAATTGTAATTTGTAGCTTTATAAAACAGGCCCCAGGCGGCCTGAGTGCTCGCGTGCCTCCTCCTAGCCATAAAAAAATATCTTAGTAAGTCGAGGAAGTAAAAATGAGAAATTCTCTATAATTCTCCATAACAGCACACCTCTATGAACTTACCGTCAGTATATCCCAACGCGTAGAGTTCATTAGAAGCATTGTATAAATAATTCGGCATACAGATCGGGAGCACAGGTACTGCGAACATAATGAACCTAAGGGCCTGGCCACTTCACCGCGGCACGGCGCCGTAACGTAAAACGGTGCGGGCGGTGCGGCACCGTAGAAAGGCACGTTGCCACGTCGAGCAGATACATGGCGCCGTGGAACAACGGCTTCAAGCTATTTTAATCTCTACGCGCAGGACATTCGACTAGATATCGCACTTTATAATGAAACACGGCACCGTGTATATCCACGACGCGGGATCGTGCCTTTTTACAGCGCCGCGCCGTTTCACGTTAACGACGCCGTGCCGTGGTGACGTGGCCAGGATCTAATAATTACAAATAAGTACTAAAGAAACAGTACAAAGAGAAACACCTATTCCCCCCGCCTGCTACCTTACCTGCTGCCTGTTCGTTGAAAAGTGTTCCGATAAATTATAGGTACTAATTATAGTAATTAAAGAAACCAATGAAATAAAAAACCCTGTCACCCACACACCACGCACACGTTACGTACACGTAACGCACACGCCTCGCACACGCCACGCACACGTTATGCAAACGCCACGCTTACGCCATGCACAAGACACGCTCCCGTCTCGCACACGCTACGCACACGCTACGCTCACGCCACGCACTCGCCACGCAGACACTACGCACACGCCACGCACACGTTACGCACTTAAGTTATTTTCCAGTTTCAACTCGACGACAGCAATAGTGTTGTATGTTGAATACTCGTACTCGGGGTGTAGAACATAGTCCAATAGCGGGCTTGTCCAAGGCAGGTCGTTGTTTGGGATGAAAAAGCTTTTACTTTCGTCTCTGAAACATGTAAAAAAAAGGAAGCTTTAAAAAACCCGACTGTTGCTAACCAACTTCAAAGTAAAAGTCAAGGTCAAAATCAAAATATTTATTGCATGTCACATTACATAAAATAACAGATGGAACAAAATACAGAGGTATACATACATGTGACGCCCTGTAAGGGCACAGCAAAATGCGAGAGGACGACTATACAACATATTATAATATAATCACATGAATGGAATTCATTTAATTAAATTAATATACATATTACGTATATTATGTATATTAATTTAATTAAATGAATTCCATTTATTGCTAAATTTAAATTATTTAACAATTAAAATTATTTTAAGACTGAATTTTTTACGGGTATACATTTATTGTGATTTTTACATAGGTATTTGAAGATACTAGATTTCATTGGAAAATTCACTAAGATTATAAAAGCATTTGTTTATTAAGTTTTTTTTTAGTTCTTTGGTAAATAGCAAAAATTTAACCAAGATTTTTATAGGATTTGGTATATGGCTATACATATATTTTAATCATCATATAGTGAGGGCTAGATGTTACGATTTTTAATTTAGAAAAGGGCAAGTGAAGCCTACGTATTTAAGTTTTGGTTATTCCTTTTGAAATTTACTATTTGTGTAAACAGATCTCCGTGGCTCCTAACAAACTTACACGATTCCAAGATGTACATAGAAGTCAGAGTTAGTATTTTATGTTTAATAAAATTTGGTCGACATGATTCCAGTTGAGTTATTTTTGCTAGTATTGGTATACAATTCTTTTGCAAAATAAAAATTCTATCTACTTCAGAGCAGTGACCCCGCCAAACATGACATACGACATTATAGAATAGGCGTATGCGTATTACGCTGCGAGTGCGGACTGAAAATCAGAGGGCTCAGACAAGATGCACTACGCTAACTAACGTTTCTATTCGATTCGTTTTTAAACCAATCGCGTCACTGGAAGATGACGTGATACGAGAAGTCACGTGGTCTACCAGTGACGCGATTGGTTTAAAAACGAATCGAATAGAAACGTTAGTTAGCGTAGTGCATCTTGTCTGAGCCCTCTGTTACGCGTAAATTGGAGTTTCAGGCTGTCCTTTAAAACGGACAGCGCGATTAACCCCTATAATTGGTAGTACCTACTCAATAGTGTCACAAAAAAGTGACAATGCTGTGTTATGGTTCAATAACTAATAAAAACAAGTATTTGCGTTCCGGAAAATATAGTTGAATTCAATTAATAAAACACGATAAAGTACTTGTAGAAAAGTATTTAATTAACTAAAAAAATAAAACTAACTATTTTCAATAAAAATTTAACTATTTTTTCATAGTTTGTTGGCAATTACTTAACAAAGAACGCTGTTTTCTGAACCAAAAATAATAATAAAAAGCATCTCCTTGACGATGTGTACCTACAGTATAAATATTATAAGGTTTATAGTAATAAAAACATAATCGAGTTAAAAATGGTTACCATCATCACAAGATAAATGAAAATTACTAAACAATAAATACGAGTCACACTGGTTGAAGAGATTCGACTTTAGACACTGCCTGCGGCATATTGGACGAGAAGATATTACGTAGCTTCCCGAACGCTGCCGAGCCTGATTCGACGATTGACCTCTTTCTCGAAGTTGGACCTACCTAATTAGTTAGTATGTCCCAGGTGAACATGATCCTAAACAACTTCAAGTGCTGAGCCTGCGATTATTGCGGGAGTGGGTACTACATGGGTGTTCAACATGATCTTTGTCTTGTCTATGTTAATTCTTAGACCAATTCATTCGGAGGCTCTGCTGAGGTATCAGCCATGACTATCATGTAATCGGCAAACCGAAGGTGGGTGATTTGCTCGCAATTTACATTGATGCTACATTCTTCCCAGTACACAAAGCTGAACACATCTTCCAGCGCATCGGTAAACATTTTTGGAGGGATAACATCTCCGAGTCTGACTACCCACTGCAGTAAAATAGGTTCAGAGTTCTGGTCAAGTAATTGAACTGCAGCACAGCCCACGTCTCGATCAAATCGAAGGCTTTCTCGTAATTCACAAATGCTCGACAAAGGGGAAGGTTATCTTCGGTGTTCTGTATAACCTGCAGCGCAGGTATACATATAGTATACGGTTCTGAAGCCTTTTCGGAAGCCGGCTTGTTTGAGAGTCTCCGGACGTCGTCAAACCTGCGCATGAGACGGTTCGTAATAGCTGAGAACCCCTAGTAAACATGGCAGAAAAGTGAGATGGGTCTATAATTCTTCAGCAGGCTTAACAAAAGTCCCCCTTTTTGAAGAAGAGCCCTACCACACTTCTGTCGCATGCCTGCGGCGTTTTCTCTGAATGACGGAATCAAACACGGTCTGAAAGACCCGAAGAACCGGTTTACGTAACAAGCTTTCAGAAGTTGAGCTATGATTCCATCATCACCTGGGGCTTTGCCGCTCTTGAACGGTTTTAGAGCCATACTAATCTCGCACAGGCTGACGTCCGGGTTGTTTTCGGTACGTATAGTGCCGGGCCATTCTAGATCTCGGATGTTTTATGCTCTTGTAAGTTCAAGTGTCAGACTCTGGTCAAGCAGGTGCAGTCTGTTGCTGAAAATAATTGGTCATAATCCCCTTTTTTCAGTCCGATCGCTCATAGTCAGAAGGAGAGAGCATTGCCATGATCTTTTGGGCGCGCCATAGTGAGAATCTCTTCGCGTTTGGGACATGAGATTTAAAAATAAATGTGTTTTGGATGGGCTTGGAAGCAGTGACGTCTTAAAAAAGTGACAGTTTACTATGAAAGCTATATAACGATAACAACGGTTATGTCCCTTTTCTAGGACAACATGAAACAAACATATTTACTGCAAAGTTCAGCATTGTCCGTTTTTTAGGACGGATGTAATTGTAACCAGTAATCAGGGCAATCGACAATGTCACAAAAATGGGACAAGGTATATAAAATACTTTTTCGCTAAAACCTTACTAAACATGAATAAATTTATAATAGGATATCATCAACCAACTTACCTGCTTTTTAGATTTGTGTACATTGAAAATTTTAAGCAAAGCACTCAGAATTTATAACGTCATAAACACACACCGACGCACAATTGTCAAATATCTTACTTCAACTGATGCTCGCGCTTAAGTTTACCGTTGAAAACTTTTGGTGTATATGCGATAGAAAAAGCATCATTTTCGCACTTTCTATTCCGCACTTCCTTTTCTAGTCTGGAGTTATCTTTTTACATGTGGCGACCTAGCGACATCTAACAGCAACTTGTATCAACCAACTCGCTACCTCGCTAGCGCCACCTACGTCAGACAGCGCAACTTAAGTGTTCTACAACGCGTTAACGAAGTTTCTCCAGTCGGATGACATGTATACAAGTTCGAACTTCATTCCAATGGACTTCGGTCCCCAGGCATAACACCCGCCTGGAGAGAGATCTCTCTATTAACAACTCTTCCTACATTGGTGACCCTCGACAATGGACAATAACGCAACCTGACGACCTTCAAGCAACTATGACGCAGTTTCACAGCAAGCCAGACAACCCACACTGTGCACCACTAGCATTCTGATATATCTCCATGCCTAGTGTCTACAGTGTGCACACTACTCTCACTCGACTCACTGCGTCCTACTACGAGTACTTCACGAGCAGGTACATGACTCACTGTGTATTCCACTCACTCCTCTTCTCCTGCTACGCTCGCCAACGCGGCTCTGAGCACTACTGGAGACATCCACTACTGGCACTTGCAAGCGGCAATTCAACGCACAGACTGCACGTCATCACCATCAACCTCCGGTCTCAAAGGGGGGCTGGTGTGGCGACCTAACGACATCTAACGGCAACTTGTATCAACCAACTCGCTACCTCGCTAGCGCCACCAGCGTCAGACAGCGCAATTTAAGTGTTCTACAACGCGCTAACAAAGTGTCTCCAGTCGGGATGACATATATACAAGTTCCAACTTCATTCCAATGGACTTCGGTCCCCAGGCATAACACCCGCCTGGAAAGAGATCTCTCCATTAACATCTCTTCCTACATACATTTACATCAAATCATGTGATTGTACTAAAAAACGGACAGAAACGTTTTCAATTATGAGATTCCAGCCAATTTACAATTGTATGCAACGTTGCATTTAGTTTATTTTCGACTTCAGCATTGTTAGAGCAGGAGAACACTACCGAAATATCGTCCGCAAAGAGCACACTGCAATGGTTATCTAGTATGCTTGGGAGGTCATTTACATATATACAAGAAATAAAAAACATCCCAAGACGCTACCTTGAGGGATAGAGCCGGTGGTTAAGACTCTATCAGATCTAAAGTTTTGCTGTTTGCCTGTTTCAAAGTCTATATTTCCAATTTGCACGTAATGCGAGCGATTGGTGAGATATGACTTGAGCCATTTGTGCGCCAAACCTCGGATCCCCGTATTATAAAGTTTATCCAGTAAAAATCCATATGAAACCCTATCGTATACCTTACTCATGTCTAGTAAGAGGCTCACGGCGTATTTTTTATTATGTATTATATTAATGATTCGTTGAACATATTTATAGGTTGCTAGGGTAGTAGAGCGGTTTTTTCGAAAGCAATATAATTATCATGTAAGATATTGAAGTTTTCGTAAAACGAGCAAAGGCGATTTATCATCACATACATACATACATAAAATCAAGCCTGATTCCCAGAGGGGTAGGCAGAGACGACTTCTTTCCACCTGCTACGATCCTGACAAATGTCTTTCGCTAATTCCACATTCATATATCGAGTCATTCACGCACGTCATCATCATAGTTTCAAATAAATCAATATCTTTGCTGAAGTGGGTAGGAGCGCAAGTCGGTAGGTCTAGTGTGTCACCTTTTTTATGACTTGGTTTTATTAGTGCAATTTTTAGTGCATCTGGAAATACGCCTTCTAAAAAAGATTGACTTATTAAGAAGTTGTACGAAAGGGTTAGGATCTCGGCACAACTTTTAATTTAAGAAGGGGGATTTAGTCTATGCCGACAGAAGTTTTATTTTTTATATTTTTCAGTATAGTAAGTATTTCATTTGGTGAAACCGGGCTAAGGAAAAAAGATTTTTCCAGGGAGCTTTGTTTGAATGGGCGGGGTGAGAATTACCAATGGAAGAGAAGAAAGCATTGAAAGTGTCCGCTACTTGTTTGGGATCACCAAGAATTATTTAAAGTGCTGTTTTTATTTGGATGTTTTTGTAATTTTTAAATGATTTTTTATTTGTTTCTCGATTTATTATTTGCCACATGGATTTCGTTTTGTTGCGTGCCATGTGGAATGTACGTTTATTACTTAGTGTTTTTGATGCTGAAAAAGTTCTTTTAAGTGCTTTACAGTAATTGTTTATGATAAAACCGTAAAACTGTATTTTTTGATTGTGACACTAGTAGTTTTAGCAATCTTTTATTACGACAAGATACTTTTAGACCTGGAGTTAAATAAGTCATTTGACATTCTAATTTGATTTTAATCCTCTTTTTCAGTATACATTTACTTAAGGTTTCTTTTAAAATATTATCGAATATGTTATAGTTTTCATTTACAGTTTTATTGGTTAATATTACGTGGTCCCATTCTATTTTTTTTAGTTCGTCAATGAATTTTCCTACACATGATTTACTGTATACTCTCTTATGGGTTATTAAATTACGTAATATAGATGAGTCAGAAGGTATGGAAAGTAAGTCCCCCTTTATGGTCCGATAAGCCAAAATCATGCAATTTTAATTGGGAATTGATAGTTTTGAAATAAGTGAAAATTAATCAACGCATGTGTAACTACTTTGAGTGACTCGTGCGGGTTTCTTTAACCCTTTGATGAAAGTTATAACATGATATTAAGTTAGAAAGCCTAGTTTTTGAGTGATTATTTGATAAGTCTACGTTAATATCGCCACAGATGACAATGTTTTTATTTATATCTTTTAAATAAATTAATTTTGGAAGTTTATCTAGGCGGGAGTAAAACTCTTCAATTTCTCTTCTGCTATTTGGCCAATATAATATTTACAATTAAAAGATTATACTATGGAGTAACTACTAAAGAGTACCGTGAGAGGTTAGATGTTGCATTCTTATCATTGGAAATGATTTTGGAAATAAGTGGAATTGAGCTATCCACTTATTTCCAATTCTCCCAATAAACGTTATTTCTTCTATATATCCCGATAAGTTGATGTTCAATAGGTCATAAAAAATGTTTATAATTCTGTTCGTTACGTCTGTTTCAGTTTCCCAATAGTTTACGGACATCCCGTGCAGGACCACAATTTTATCCTCTGTATCCGAATTGGCCTTGGGTTCAACCTTATTAGTTGAGTTGAGTCTTTGAATATCACTCCTTAACTATGCATTCTCAACTTGCAGTTTACTGCAGTTCTGGGAGAGTTGTTCAATCCTTGAGTTAAGTATACTTAGGTTTTGTCGTAATTTGTCATATTCTCCGCAAATGATTTCGTGATTTTGTTTGTAGTTCGTTTTTAATTTCTGATATTATATTTCCCAGTTGGTTCTAGATGGTGACTTGCATAACTGATAAAAAAAAGCCTTTTATGTCTGGATTTACATGGTATGAAGGATATTGAAGAAATTAACTTAAATTACACTAACTTAAATACACTAAATTACACTAACGTAGTTGTATGCACTAGAACCCTAATTGGTAAAGGCTTCTTCTAAACCTGCCATTTTTTCCTGTCTTGGGCCCTCCAGACCCAGTTGGGCCCCGCCACCTCTGTTATGTCGTCAGACCATCGCGCTAACGGTCGACCTTTCTTCCTTTTTCCTGCTGGTCCGTTTTCGTATATTAGGATGATGTTTGATTCGGACCACTGTTTTGGTAATTCAGCTGTGATCAAAATCCTGTTGAATAAGTATGCCAGCGGAGCACTAAGTAGGAAATCTGCAGTTTCTATGGTCTCGTTACTCAGTTCGTCGGGGCCTGGGCTTTTATCTAATTTCAAATGCTGGACGGCCTTAAGTACTTCATCTTCTGAGATGCTATCTATCTTATTCTTCTTGTGGTAAGTGATTGTTTTGTACGGCTTAGCTTGGTCTTGTGTTCGCAGTCTTCCCAGTGTTCGCGCTATATAGCTCTCTATAAAAAGTTATTGCTGTGTCGAGGACTCCTTTGCAGCTGCAGGTAGTTTTACTCCGGTTTTTCAAGCTTTTGATTCAGGTTTTGTGTGTTTGGAGTTAGTTGTACGCCTTTTTTAAGCTGCCTGAATGGTTGAGATGATTTTCTTTTGTTTTTAATGTATATGTTTTTTAATCATGTTTGATATATTTATTTACTAGCTTGTAAAGTGCCTTTAGTTCGTTTTTTATAGACCGTGATTTTGGATTACTTTTTTGCAGTTCTTACCTTTGACTTGGAAGAGATTTTGTTCGCTCAGATAGTATTTGGTTTCCATCTGTGTTTTGACTTAGTTTTATTTGTTGTAAGCTCGTGTTGATTGTTGATGTTAAGTCATTATAATATTGTTGGACAGTGTCGCCCTCCTTTCTGTCTAGAAGGTCAGGCATATAGCTTGACAGGCCCAACCGGTACTTCTCAATGTTCACCGAGTTACATAGGATAGATTTGGCGTCTTTCTTGCCATAGCTAGTTCTGCTCTTTTTAGTTTTTTAGTTTTCTGGATGTTTACTGTGGCCCTAACCATTTTATGATCAGATGGGTAATTCATATTTAGGATGTCTACATTCTATTGTGGGTCGGTTCGTTCGTATGAAATCAATCTCGTTCTTTATTTTGCTATTTGGTGAATAAATGTTCTTATAAATAATGAGTGTTCATGATTGACAGTTTGTTCTTAAATGCAAATTCTATTAGTTTCTCTTCTCTTTCATTTCTCGTGCAATAGCAATAGCTTTTTATCAAAGGTTCCTCTTCTGGTAGTCCTTGGCCGATCTTGGCATTGAAGTCGCCCATTATTATAATGTTTTTGTGAGCCGCCTCCACTGCAGTGTTGAGGGTGTTGTAGAATTTTTCTATTTCGTCGTCCTTGGCTGTTTCGGTTGGTTGCATATACTTGAATTATTGATAGTTGATAGTTGTTTAATTTTAAGTTCACTACGGCCACACGTTCAGATAAGCCAATGAAGTTTTCAAGGTTTTGTTTCATGTTTTTTTTAAAGTAAGAAGCCAACTCCGAACTGGCCTGGTGTTTCTCCTTTGCAGTTTAGTATATAGTCATGGTATTCATCTATAGATTTGCCTTGTCTTTTCACCTCCGCTAAGCCTATGATGTCGTGTTTGACTGTTTTCACTGCTTTTTTCAATTCTATTAATCTTTCGTAGCTGGATAGTGTCCTTGTGTTGTATGTTGCTATGTAGAGTTGGGATTGGTTGTTTTATTTTGATGGTAGTTTGACTTTGTTAGTCTCTGGAAGGTTGCGGTCATTTTTCCTCACGGCGACCGCTTTCCGGCTTGGGGTATTTTCTTTCTGTTTTATACATTTCTCATGATCCAGTTGGCATTTAATTGCTAGTATTTTCTTGCATTTGGTGTTTCATCGGTCTTGGACAGCGAATTAGATCGATTTCTCATCATATCGATGGTGTTGGCCGTGTTTGTTTTGCCATCTATGGTGGCTTGTTGCTTCCTTGGTTGGCTTTCCTGTTGAGGTGAACCTGAAGGCATTTTTTTCCAGTTATCTTTTTCTCTGTTCCCTGGCTTCACTACCAGCTTATCGTAATTTATATAAGCTGTGTTCCCCTTCTCCCTTTCCTCACGTACTTTTACTTGCAAGTCCTTTCTCTTGTTTTGGATCTCTCTGGGGTAATCTTCACTTGCGTATATTTCGTTAAATTGTTTCTTCGCTTTCATAATCTCTCTTTTCTTTGTTTCTCTAACAAATGAAACTCTGACCGGTTTTCCCTTTGTCTTGTTTTCCACGTTTATCCTACCAACCCTGTGTATTTTGTTGATCTCGCTGTATTAAAGATCTACTTTTAACTCAGTTTGCGCTTATTCTTTCACTTTATTAAATAATCCTCCGTTGAGCTTTCATCTTCCTGTATGCCAAAAAGTATTATGTTGTTTTCTTTCGTTTTTTTTCTAAATTGTATATTTTTACTTCTAATTCCGTTATCGAGAGTTTCTTATTTTCTTCTATAACGGCGATAACTTTTCATCTAAAGTCTTAGTATTAGATGAGTGGAGTTCTTGTTTTAGATCTTGCGATTGTTGCGTGAGTTGATTATTCAATTCAATTTTCAAGCTGCCAAATAATAACTGCAGTGAGGGATTCATTTTTGCGTGTATCGAAACGTTGTTGAATTTCGCGTTTGGCAACACTGTCAGTAATGTCACTTCTTTTTGTCTGTGGTGTTTTGACAGTTATCTTATAACCTCAAATGTGCAGTTATAATCCTATGCACTTGATTTTCACGTAGTTTCTTCGTTTCTGGTGAAACTTTTATGGTGAATGTTCACATTGCCGCCCGTTCGGTGGGACAAAATCGGATTTTTAGGTGGCACTGACAGTTAAATATTTTATTTCCACTAAATAGCACTGAGCGATCGTTTCCCGTAATCACTGTTTGACAACCCGGACCAGAAAGCTGATAATAGGTATTTATTATTTTCATCCAAGATAGACTTGAAGTTATCAAGGGTTAATTGTTCACTATCATTAGCAGGAGCCATCGTTAATGTTGGTATGTTTTGTGTATTTGGAGTTTCGTGAATAAATGTGTCACCCTGAAGAGAGATCAAACTTAAATCGTTATAAAACCTAAATGATTATTGGAAATGAAAAATGATGAAAAATATTATATCTCCTGCACGTATGGTCCACCCGCTTCCGTGACATAAACCAACTGTAGGTACAGTTACGAGATTAAAACCTTAGGTCCAAAGTCAATCTGACATTCTACAACAATATGGTTGAGTTTCCTAAAAGTTACAAATGACTTGACATCTCTAATGACATTGACGACTTCAAGCATATTTTTCTTGAAATGTTTCCCAAATTAACGCTCGTGACCGTACATGATTTTGATTTGATTTGATTTGAATAACTTACTGAAAAATCTTCTTCGGTATTTTACCGATGTCGTCCGCATTTGCTACGGCGTATTTATCCTTCACCAGAACTGCACCAGTCACTGCTACCCTTAGCATGACCCCTTCATCTGCAAATAAACTTGAAATTTGAACTATTAGTAGGAGATCCGAATAGGAGACGACCTTCACCGGGCTGTTTATTCGATAAAAAGTATATATCAAAGGACACAGCCCGGAATTTTTTCTCAAAAACTAGTCACAGGATTTTATTGCCCACCAAGTATTTTTATATATTGATCAAGACACGTAACATATATTTTTTTATCAAGTTTCTCCGAACTTTTTTTTCCATACTTTCCGTGCGGTGTCCTTTAATAATAATGTCCTTTAATAATAATATTTAATAATGTCCTTAGCAGTAATGTATGGCGAATAGGTTGACCGAAAAATGTCAGTCCAGTCAGTATGATAAATCGGTTTCGTACTGCGGGACTTTTCTTTCTCATACGCGACTGACGGTACGCTCAACCGACGTCAGCGGCCGATGGCAGTAAATCAAGCCTAAATGTAAATAAACATAGCCGTTCGGAAGTCATTGAGCTCAATGACCGAACGCTTTTGATACCGACTCCTTTGTTCCCTATTGGAATCCAGGTTCTTGTCTAGCTGCCATTTTGAAAACATCTGTCTATTTATTTAATTTTTTGTAAATTACTTTATCGTTGATTTTGGTTCGCAAATCCAGAGCAACTTTGTGAAGTACCCTCCAACACTCACAAAGAATATGCATCAAATAAAATAGCAGTGAAAAGTTGATTCTGAATGAGCAAGCGGTCAAGAACACTCCAAGCCATTGAAGTGGATGCCCGCCATCTTCAATGGTGTGCCGACTGGGACTGGAAGACGCCGACGACAACGACGATTCACCTTACAATTGCTTATATATGCTTGACATTGGCAAAATTACATAAGTTGTAGACGTCAAAAAAAATTTTTTTGTTAAAATAAATAAATAATTATTGGAATCCAAACGTCACCATGTGAACACGTCGAAAATAATTCTCCTGGATTTACCGATCGCGCCATCCGGCCCTGCCTATGTCAGATTTTTATTAATTTAACTTCCTTGTTCAAATGTATTAAAGTAAATCCATATTATCCGTGTCCACCTCTCAACCATAGTCCCTTTTGGTAAGTGAAACCTTTTTCTTCTCGAACTTTCACTGCCGCCTGTTCTTCAAGTTATTCAACTGTGAATATTTTGTTCACAGGGTTTTTTATGTTTCTTCTTTTTTCTGGTTTAAGACTAACGTTTGTTTCTTTGTATGGAGTTTAGAGGCCACTCGAAAAGCCTTTTAATCTTGACGCCGCCTTCTCGGTTTATATGTAGCCCGTTCCGTCCTCGGACTACCTGCACCCTTGCTCGCAATCTATTTAACCATCATTTCACCGCATGCGGAGACAGTGAGCAGTGCCTGTCCAGTTTACCCGGCCGATAGTGGTTAATCCACGCAGGTATTTCACAAGAAGATGTCAGCGTGAGTACCATAACTACTTCTTTACTCTCCGTGTTACACCGTTCGATTTAGTTACTGAGCTTTACCTTTAACCTATGTCAGTATTTAGCAATACTTTCCATTCCTTTTTCGAATTTTAACAATTAGTTAGTTTAACTACCGATCAAACAATAGGCCAATTAATTAATCTAAGTAAGCAAAAGTAGTAATAAAAGTGATTTACTAAAATCTGGTTTTTATTGGAACGATTTCATTTGTTGATGGGATATAAGTCTGGCGCCCTTAGTTATATAAATTCGCCTTACTCTTTCCTGGGCTGAATCTTACTCACACCCTAGTCTCATACGCTCACCTAACCAGCTACCCTGGACTATTATAACTTAGCATATTAAATTTGATATAAATTACTTTTTAACGAATAAACAGCCCGGTGAAGGTCGTCTCCTATTCAGATCTTAGACCATATCTCTAGGAGCGAACCACAAGACGACGTGCGGTTAAAATAACCTTTTACTCGAAATCGAACAGTCTCGTGTAGGAGGTAACCTGGCCAGATTGAAGCTGGTTTTCGTCGCGGTCCTGGCGAATAGTTAATACCGCAGCTAGTCAAGGTTGTTAAAAAAAAATGCGAAGTTCGAAAAAAATATGAATTTTGAAAAGCTTTATCTCGGAAACTATTGGGTCTTCAGAGACAATTCAATAGAATATTATATTATAGCAAATTTAGTCAACTTCAAAAGTCTAAGTCCAAATCCGTCCGAATGAGAAGGTACTATCAAAAACTAGTTCAAATCGCTTTAGGGTTCAAATCGCCAAAATCTGAAAAAAGTCCGAAATTTTCGCTTTTTATTTTTGACATAGTTGCGTTCGGCGCTCGAGGTAACTGGATAAGGAATATCATTGGGCCTACATCATAAACAAGTCAGCAAAAAATCAATACTACCGGATTTGACGCAAACTAATGATGTCTAAAGTTACTGGAGTATTTGGTGAAATTATATCTTTAAAGGGTAAATCAACATTTCGAACCACACGATTTTGAATCAAGTCGCTGTCGCTACTGATGGTGCCCAGGAGACTGGCAGCACTGCCTCTTTGCAACAGCAATGCTTATCCTTCGGCCAAAGGAGCTGCCAGCCTTCTGGTCACCTGTACTCTTACCATGAGTTACAATGAACGTACTCGCTAACGAGTCGAAGCTCTGTCCCTCGCAAACCTCGCAGTATTCTTATAGAGTGCGAGGGACAGAGCATTCGACTCGCTAGCGAGTACGGTAATTGTAACTCATGGTAAGGGTACTGAAACGTCATTGAAGCGCTAGGAATTTACTTACGTAAATGGACCCGGATGATTCCCAGCCACGGCCATATTGCCACCTGGCCTACGTTACCTTCCTTGACAAACGAATTCAACCCTACATCGCAATCGTGATGAGAAATGGTGTGATTCACTGAAACGAGAAAACTCGTTTTAAACGTTATAATTATTGTCATTACTTTGAAAAACCCTCGTATGTCATATTTTGTGACGTACGATTTTAAACTGAAACATAAACGGAATTAAGTGGAAACTTACACATCTCGAAATATCAGATACGAGTTTTTTCCAAAATAAATAACGATATTATAAGCTGTTACGGTTGTTTTATCTCACGAAAGCGGGTGAGCCATACTTGTAGACCACGCATTCATAGACAACAAAATGTATTTTGTCTCTTTTATTAGTTACTTGTTTTTCCTTTTGTAAGATGCCTGTCCTTTTGTTTTTCGTTCTTTCTTTGCAAACGTGTGAACTGATTTAAACGCGGTTTTTTTAAATGAAGCAATTTTAACGGGATTGTTCTTAGTTAGGTATCGTTGAGAGCTTATATCGGGGGATTTTATATTTTTTTTTTACAATGGACTTACCCAGGAAAACAAATACAACTGAGATCACTCTAAAATGCCACATTTTAAACACAATTTTACACGTCAGCGCAGTGTAGTAACTCAATCGAGTACGTTAATAGTTTGTTAATGGAATTTTTAGTGCTTAGATAAGTAAAGAAAATGAAATTGGAGACTGTAAACACGGTTCGTTAAGAGGATGGATTAGACATTTCATTTTCATTTTTATTCACTTGTCACGTAGTTACCTACGTTTTTTTTACTGAAATTTAGTTTGAGTGAAATTCTCAAATGCAGCTTCCTCTGTCAGCGAATAAGCAGAGCGCCTTTATTCTAGACGGTAGAATCCAAATCGTATCTTGACCTGTTATGGTATTGTTTTTAACTCGGCCGCTATTACTGTCCAGTAAATTAGAGCTATCAAAACGTTGACAACACGATAACAGGTGAAAAACGATTTCGTTTTTACCGCCTACAATCTCGGCCCTCTGTACCCTTACCATGAGTTACAATTACCGTCAAAGTACCCTGATTACGTATATAACCAAAGTACTCTGTGATTACCGTACTCGCTAGCGATTCGAGTGCTCTGTCCCTCGCACTCTATAATAATACTTGCGGGATCTGCGAGGGACATAGCTTCCACAGCCAGCGTTTTGACATTGTCACTCTCTCACTTCAAATTATCAGGGCCGAGATTCGAGGCGGTAAAAACCATATGGTAAATTTTCGCCCGTGGAATGATAATCTGTGTTGCCCATAACACTGCGCTGCGTTGAGGACTAAAATGGAATGCCTTCATGACTGTCGTATACCTTTAATCAAAATTAGCCACATACGGGCTCTTTTACACGTCGGTAATATAGAGTGAATCTACTAGCGCTTCGGACAAGACCATCATTGCGGAGAAGAAGCGCCGCAAGAAACTCAAATTCAAATTTAAATTCAATTCATTCATTAGAACTAACAGAAATAAAAACATTACAGACGTAAAGTCAAATTAGCAATGTAAAAGTTGCAGAACATTCTCAGAAGTTAAGAAATCTTCCCAAGAAATTACTGAGAATATTATCGGAAATGGAGAATTTCTCATAAGAAACTTTCACAATTTGAGAAGTTACTAGTCAAATACATTAAACTAAAAATAATGTCTAGGAGAACAACGCGACGAGGTCTCTTCCTCAAAAGCCATAACTGGAATAATTAACTGAACAAGAAGTCCTTGCAGACATGAACAGACCGGACCCCCTCAAATTGCACTCGCTCACGAGTATGTTGCGTATCTCAGCCATCGCCTCACTTAACCATGTGTTCGGGAAGGTGGCGGTGGCAGACTAAGGACAAACATACACACAAGCAATAATAACGAATAAAGTTACTCCTACAATATTTACATATTTGAACGAAGTATGTAAGCTCATATATAACTATATTGTGTCCCGCGGCTTTGTTTGATTCATCGACCGTCTCGGTGTGCCTTGATGTTTACTCAGTGTATGTTTCAAGACAATTTTCTTAATGCATATCCGAGGACTTATGACGTGTGTGTGTGTGTGAAGAAAAACACCTCCGGATATAATAAGATTCCTACATGACTCACTTCAAAGTCATGTAGGAATCTTATTATATCCGGAGGTGTTTTTCTTTTAAAAACGGCTGCCGCTGAGCAGCAGTGTTCGTGTTGTCATAATTCCGGTAAGAGGATAAAACAATCGGTGAAATTACTAGCATTGAGGCATATCATCTGAGTTCTCAGGGTTGGCCACGCATTTGGAGCCTTAGGATTGCAGTCTTGAGAATTCAAATGTCTATCTCAGATTCCACTTACCATCAGGTCAGGTGGCCTGAGTGCTCGCGTGCCTTCTCCTTTTTAGGGTTCCGTAGTCAAACTATAGTTTCGCCATGTACAGTCACGAACTTTAATTTGGGACCCACCTTAGGTCCAAAGTCATTCTGACATTCTACAACAATAAGGTTGAGTCTCCTATAAGTTACACGACTTCAAGCCTATTTTTCTTGAAATGGGTCACAAATTAACGATCGCGATAGTACGTCCGTCCGTCCGTCCGTCCGCAGCCTAGCTCAGAGACTATTAGCACTAGAAAGCTGTAATTTTTTGGCATGAATATACATATAAGTCACGCCAACAAAGTGGTAAAATGAAATCTTGAAAAAAAAAGTGTACCTCCACTACACGTAACGTGGGGATGTATTTTTTTTCTCGTCTACCATGCGTCTACCCCATAGTGTGGGGTGTCGTTGGATAGGTCTTTCAAAAATATTGGGGGTTTGTTAAAACGGTTCGATTAAGGGATCCGTTTATGAAATATTAAGCTTTAAAGCGCTAATTTTTGTTAGAGTCAAGTGGTCGCCCCCCTACAGCCAAAACTACTAATACTAAAAATCTAAAAATATCTTAAATGAAAGCACATATAACGAATTTTAAAAGAAAACTATGACGACTAAGTAGACTTGATTGGTATGTATGTATGTATGTAAGTATATAATTATGTATGTATGTGTGTATGTCTATTTCTGGGCACGCTCTGCAGCCTAACGGCTTGACGGATTTTAACAAACGAGGTGTCATTCGATTCGTCTTAATTGTCGAAGTGACATAGGATATACAATATTTCAATACGGTGCCCGCGAAAAAAATATGGAGGAGATTTTTTTTTAAATTATTACTATATGGGTATCAAATGAAAGCTATTAAATAGCCCATTCTAAATATATTTAGATTTTAACACTTTGATGCTACCATTTTGACAGGAAAGTCAAAAAAAACCGTAAACAGTTAAGTAATAAACTCCTTTTGCTAGAAAGAGAGTTTCGCTTGTAATTTGTCACTTGTAGCTTCGTGACATTAAAAATTCGAGCTCCAGAGCTTATATATCGCTTAGGGCCTGTTGTTTGATCAGTAGTTGAACTAACTAATCGTTAAAAATCGTGACTAATGGTTAAATCTCAAGGAAATGTGTCAAATTTTAGATTCCTTTTACGAATGTTAACGATTAGTTAGTTTAACTACTGATCAAACAACAGGCCCTTCGTAATAATTAATTAAACCACTCTATTATAATAATAACAACTAAAAAGAGTTAAATAAATTAAATTATACAAAATAAACAAAAAAACCCGACAGCAATACCAAAATCCACTCAAAAGCGAAAAACAAGCTGTATAATCTATAGAAAATTGTAAGAGCAATGTACTTATTGATATTTATGACAATTTAAATTTAACTTGTATATTGGAAATGATATTGCAGGCGGAGACAAGCAATGAATTTCAAAACCTATTTCTTGAAAAAAAAATATTCGACTAGCTTGTCCCTACCTGTAACACCTTTTCCAATATTCAAGTTAAATTTAAATTGTCATTTGTTTATTTATTTTTCATAATTTTTTGAGATAGTTTTTTTTGTATTAACGGCTTTGGAACCCTACACTGAGCATGGTCAGACATGCTCTTACCCGGTTTTTAATAACAGCTTAGATGTCAGGAGTTGATAGTTCGGCAGCGTAAGGGTGTAGAGAGGCAAGTAAACACCACTAGCTGTACGATAGAAGATCTTTAATATTGTTCAACCTTAGTTTATATACAATGGGGCAATGGGGTTGTCGCTGACACAAGCAACATGCGTTAATATAGCAGTAAACTATTACATTACTGCAAAACACCAATGGCCAATTACTATACTAAACCTTGTCATAAAAAGTTAAAAAGCGATGCTCTTGAAAATAACAAAGTCTCGAGCTGATCAGACAAATATTTGCTTTTACCGGGGTCTAAGACGGCGCATTAACCTAGTCGGTAGTGACCCTGCCTACGAAGCTAGTGGTCCCGGCTTCGATTCCTGGTATTGGCTAATATTTGTGTGATGAGCACGAGTATTTGCTCTGAGTATTGGATATTTTCTATGTATTCATGTATTTTTCGATATAAGTATGTTTATCGTTGTCTAATACAGTCACCAGTAATAATATATGATGTGCAAAAATATCTGACACGCTCTTATACCTCTAGTAATAAAGACGTGTCAGATATTTTTGCACCCGATGTTGGATAATATATTATTGCTGGTGACGCTGTACCCACCGTACAAGCCTAGAGCACATTGCACAAGGAACCATGAAGTTTTTAAATATGGATAATGTTGTCAGCAGTCAAATAATGCTGTTATTACTATTCCTTCACACGCAACCAATAAGTTTAGCATTGTTTTACTGCCGTCCACAATGTCAATAGTCAGAAACTTCATGGTCGTGTGTCAGGTTTGACTTCTTATATGCCTAGTACTGTAGGACCTACAGTGTAGGTCAATTTGTTGCGCTTGCGCGGTTATCTCCTGATATTAGCCTCCTGAGTCTGCTACTGAAGTGACGTCTATCAGTCACCGCCAAAAAAAATCGCCGAATAGCGTGATATAGCTCTGTATCGCTCAGTACCTTCTTCTAACGACTTGCGGCATTATTAGTTATCCTATGTTAAAAATTCCTGATTTGTTTACCTTATTCAAGTTATTACATTATTTTTTATTAGGGTTCCGTACCTCAAAAGGGAAAAAGGAGCCCTTATAGGATCACTCGTGCGTCTGTATGTCCATCTGTCACAGCAGATTTGCTCCAAAACTACTGGACCGATCGAGTTGAAATTTGGTACAAATATGTAAGTCTGTGACTCAAAGACGGGCGCGTAACGAAAATAAATGAATTTTGGACAAGGGGGCTACTTTTGGACGATAAATTAGGAAATTTAAAAAAAAGTTTCGCAAGCCTTATTGTGTGAAATGTCAAATGAAAGGACCTGTTGTGAGCATCTCAAATATATTTGTTTTATAACTCTAACATAGACAGACAGACTAACAGACAAGCATATAGTGTGGAGATGGAACCCTCTCCACGCGAGTCGAACTCGCACTTGGCCGGTTTTTAAAAGCCTATTTACTTGTTTGTTATGAATTCCGCATTAACATTAAATAATCCATAATGAAAATACATAAATAATGAACTAAGTAAATAAACAATACATACTTATCATTGACCCATTATTAGTATTTTTTCTAAATTTCATCAAAAATGACGTCTGACAGACTCCACCTCAGCAGAATGTTTCTAAAAAAGTCACTACAGTTGCGGAGGGTTTATTTTATCAACAAACCGCTGGCAAGCTTCGGTAAGTACATTTACTACCAACTTAGCTGGCTGCGTCGCCCAAACATTAATAACCTAGAAAGATTAAGCGTTACCATAATTATAGAGTTAAGGTGAGCAAGAGTGTTTAAAGTCATTAAGGAGCATTACGCCGTCATCGGCCATTTCTCCGCGGTTTATGTGAACCACGCCTATGAGATTAAATAAAACATGTTTGAGGATATATTATATTTCTCTTAAACATCGCGCTTTTCAATTCGTCGATGAAATATTAACCGGAAAATTAAAGTTGCCACGCTCGCTCATAGGTATTTATGGCAGTTTTATTTTTTGGTAATCGCCTGAAGGGCCAAAGAAAAAAGTCCTTGCTTTTGTTTCCTCTTGACTTGAATTACTTCAAGAAAAAGGGGCAGAGGTGAAAATCCCTTCCGGAGACCTGGGAATGGAGGGCCCAGGTACTGCCGGGCTCGCACCGGCTAAAAACACCAATGCCCCTATTACCAACTAGAATTTAGACTCCCGCGGATACTACCCCAGCCAGTGCTGAAAGGCCGGAGGAGAAAGTCCTTCCTCCGTTTACTTATCCGCGGGGTTTTTTCAAAAAGGGGGGATAGGAATGGGGGTTGGGATGAAGGGGGAGACGGCGAAATAGAGGGAACCCCTTTTTTGGACCGCTTGTGTGGCTGTGGATACCATCTTTATGGGTGGGGCTACCCTTTTTGAGGCTTTCTCTTTTGTCTGGAGATAATATTTTTTGCGCGTGTCTCCTTGCGCTGCCCTCTTTTGTGACCTCTTCCGTTGGAACTTAGCCTATACATCTGCTATAATTTAATGGGGGGGCAGGTGTAAATTTGACGAGGGACCAGTGAATCGCGCGCGGAGCCTTACCCCAGCCAGTGCTGAAGGGCCGACAGAAAATCATTCTCCCGTTTGGGAGGCCGCCGGATTCCCAATCCCCCGTCCTACCGACACCCGTTAGGTGTTCGGGAGGTGCGTGCGTCAGGAGGTTGCTTATAATATAGCTAACTCCAACCTTAAGTGGCAGACCAACCTTTACGGCAGAGTTAGGACCTAAGTCTTCGGCCGAGCCGGGTTGTCGATGAAGTCTTCATCTCCCGGGTTCGACCCGGTAAGGGCAAAAATTTGTGTGATGAGCCGAATATTTGCTCCTGAGTCTTAGATATTTTCTATGGATTTAAGAGGACTGCGAACCGACGCTTAATTCAAGTAGCTGTCAAAGTTTTTCCATACAAATTTAACTCCGGGCGATAACATTTTTCACCCCATCAAATCCGATTTTTAATATTTATGAATATGTTATAGTTGTTATGAAAATCTAGGTCTGTACTTTTCCGATTTTTATTTTCTTCATTTCGAAATGAAAACGTAGGTACAGACCTAGTTTTTCATAATATCTACAATATATTCAAAAATTTAAAAAAATCGGACTAGGTTTAAGGGAATAAAAACGTTATCGCATTTTGTATGGAAATTTTTAGCTTTACAATCCTCTTAAGTATCAATTTCTCTATACATATTACATATAAGTCTGTTTATCGTTGTACAATTATATTTTATACAGCTCTTCCTTTTCATCTTTGTTCTATAACAAGAGGACGCCCGCGACTTTGTATGCATTTAATTAGTTTCTCGCTATTCCCCCTATTTTAACTAAGTAGGTATTTTTTAAAATTCACCCCGAATCCCCAAAAATCCCTTCTTAGATATTACTATATCTATATCACGGGTAAAAGCTAGTCAGCCTAAAGGATAAAGCATTGACCCTCAGACCCAAGTTCATCCGAACTAGACACGCAATCGATCCTAGATCTATACAAATGGCATATTGTTCGATATCGATCCAGCGATCTACTAGCGTGAATAAAGCGCAAGGAAATATGTTTGATGGCAATCTTTAACTAAGTATGTGAGATCAGAGGTAACAAGGATTGATAGATGCATATTCTTCCTTATTATCTTTTGGTTCAATGCCTGTTTAGAGAATCTATTCCTCTATTAAGCCGCAAACTCACTTAGAGCGGCGGCGGCGCAGTGCGGTGCGTTAACATACTAAAAACGCCTCCACCACGCTTTGGGCACGCTTTTTAGTCTTTATGGAAACGCGCCGCAACGGAATCCGTTTCCAACACCCATTAATTACCACTGACGTGATAGGCGTCATTATTAACTTAGACATAATGCCGTAGACGCCCATGGGCGTCAAAATTATATACTTATTCTTAAGAAATAAATCTCTTATTTTGAAAGTAGGCATTTAAGTTCTTAAAGTTCAAAACAAGTGCAGTCGGTTTTTAAAAATTGTTATTTTTGTTTTCACTAGATTCTAGAGAACAGAAAGCAGAAATAGTAAACATTTTATTCTAGTCATAAATAAAAATAATAAAGAAGAGACATTTACTAATTATTCTGATTATATATTTAACTCACAATCAAAGGATTTTTGCGTTATAAATTCTAATTAACATCTACCACTCGAGCTCGTGTGCCGAAAACGCCTATGAGCGTCATTTAACTTTGGCTGGATGCTGCCGACGCCGATCGGTATCTTGCTGAGGCTCTTAGGTTTGCTTAGGCCCCTTTAGGCTAAGGGAAGCGTCGGTATGGCAACAAAGTACTTATCAGACCCTCGACAGTTGATGTGTGAGCTACGTGTGTGAATTTTTGTTTTGGTCGCGTAAAATACGTTGTCGTTGCTTAAACAAAAGACGGGGTCATAGTGATTACATGGCGCCGATTTTGACGGACCGTATTTTACGAACCGGTAGGCTGCGGCTCCACTGAGGCGGAGATGAGCGGAGCGGTGCGGAGCTGTGCCAATATTAACCAATAGAATCTAAACTAACGTCCGCAAGGCGCGCTCGACTTGACCGCATGCGCCTTCTATTGGTTAATATTGGCTCAGCTCCGCTCCGCTCCGCTCGTCTCCGCCTCTGTGGAGCCGCAGCCTTAAGCTCCGTTGTGATCGCTCCTCTGACTGACGCAGCGCGGCACATCTTTAGTTTTCCAGTACATACCTCGTCGACGAATTAAAAAGGAAGTTACTTTAGATAATCACCCTTCAACGTTAACTTTTTGCTTGATACGCATATTCCACACCAAAAAAATACTCGCTAATGTTCAAAATCCCTTTGAAAATCAGTCTACCCTAATATAGGTATCACAAACAACTCTAAAATATAATATGTTTAAAAACTCAAAACATAAAATAAGGCCCGCGAAATTATGACACATTATTCTAATAAAATGCATGTGCTTGTTAAAAGTTACAAATATGGATGGACGGACGAACATTTAATACGTGAGAGGCGTACGTATTGCGGCTAACCGGTTAGAAATATTTTACCAAATTAACCGTATGAATTGACAAAATATTTCTTGCGTTAGCTCCCGTGTTACCTCGTGTATTTTTCCAATTTACAAAACAAGATAGGGACGGTTGGCATTATTAGTAGCAGCACTTTAGTATTTTGTCACTTTGACGTCATGTTTGAATTGCGGGACTACCCTGTCAAAGGCGTTAAAGCGACAAGGTACCAAAGTGTGCTGCTACTTATAAGGCCGACTGTACAAATGGCATTATGATTTCGACATGAAATTTCTTACAAATTTAGCCATATTCATTTTTACTCTACAATCAATAGTTTAGGAGCTGCAACAGTGTGTTTGTGTGGACTTTGATGTTTATCTACGAGTAGTGTTCTAGAGTACTGTGCTAATTGAAAAGTACACAAATTATTTCCCCTGAGGGCCCTGCTAAGATGCATTGCGCTAACTAACGTTTCTATTCGTTTCATTTTTAAACCAATCGCGTCACTGATAGATCACGTGACATTTCGTATCACGTCATCTACCAGTGACGCGATTGGTGTAAAAACGATTACCCATATCCGGCTAAATTCGCTGGATTTCTTGCGGCGAAACTTCTCCGCAATGATAGATGCACTCCATATTACCGACGTGTAAAAGAGCCCTCACGTTGCCAATTTACTTAATAAATATTTATATTTTTTAAATTTCAGAGCTGTTATATTTTAAGGGGCCCAACCAATTTTCATAAAACGTGGCTAAGAACAAGCCTGATTAAACTACCTCTCTTTTAAAACAAACCGCGTCCGAATCAGCCTATCCTTTTAGGAGCTACCATGCTACAAACAGACACAGACACACAGACACTCAGATACACATAAACACTAATTTATCTTATTTTTTCCTCCTTCAACGAAATATTTTAATTTGTAATTTATTCCTTTTTCACTTATCATTTGAAGCATGATCTTTTTATTGTACTTTTTACTTACCCGGTTTACTGTATCCAACATTTTGTATTGCGTCCCGCCTCTAGGGACCAGTCTGAAGACCAGCGCCGGGCATGTCTAGCCTAGGCCTGGCCTAGCACATGCTGGGATTGGGACCCATTGCTCAACCTAGTTTCTTAGTTTCTCGTGAACTGACTTTATTTTTTATTTATTTTTGATTCTTTTATACTTTCTAAATTTAAGTTTGTTGCAATAAAGATTATTCTTTTTCTTATTCTTATAACACCTAACTTTTTTCGTCAGGGGGTAAAAAAGTCGTCGCCCAGATTAATTTTACTCACGAACAAATCAAATTACTACCTCAAAAGTATTACAGCAAAAACATCTATTATAAAAACATTAACATAACCATTCCAAAGCCTTTGTACCAGTTAATTATGACATCATACATCAACCCTTACTATTAAAAATCCATTTAAAAAAACCTATTACTAACCTAACTCTTTACAAATCCTTACATACCAAAACGAACTCTATGTGCTGAACAGTAAGGTTTATTCCCCGAGGGACTTAAAGTAAGGATGAACAAAAAACATTTGAATAAACACAGCGTCAATAACTCAAACAAATGGCTCATATCATTGTGGTCTGAAATCCCGAACCCCAAAGGAAGTATTAAGTGTCAAAAGTATTAGTTACGATAGAGTAGGGTGGTCTGTTTCCATTGACGCGTTAGACGAGATGGTCGTCAACGTACATCTCTGCCTCAAATATACGCATTGCAGAGTTCTTTGAAGCTTAGCTTGGCTTTGACTAAGGTATTTTTTTGTGAAATAGCGTTGAACTTTTTTATAGTATAAGGCTAACGAGCACTCATGCCTTTGTAGGCTTTGCGGTGGCATTCTCTTCTCAATTCGTTTATAAAGAATTACCCGGCGAACTTAAAGTGCCCTCGCCGGTTAATAGTCCATCTGTCCTTGTCCTGACCTGATGTACAGTTATCACTGTCATCCCTTGACACACTCAACACCAGGGACGCGTTTTATAAAGCTACAAGTAACAATTTTACAGGTCTAAACTGGCAATACTGCTGAAATGGCTGGTCGTCATTGGTCGAGGTTGTGTCAAATATAAACTTGTAACCTGTAAATTGTAATTTGTAGCTTTATAATACAGACCCCAGATAAGTCGTTCACAAAAAAGTTAAGTAACGTCATGTCAGAAGTAAGTCGATTTCTATGTGGAATAGAGTGGTTCAAAAAACATTTTTGTTGTTTTTTGACCAGGCCTCCCTGGTAATTTATTACTTCCTACAGTCTTATTACGACGCCCAAAATATAGCTTACTCGTTTAAGTGCAAAACGGTACTCAGCAGAGACCATTATTTATTAAAATTTGGATTTTCATACAAAATTATCAAAAATATTTTTTTGTTACAGTTAAAATATTTGTTCCAAACGTAAAGTGGACTATTGAATAAAAAGCCTGAAAAGCATTTTTAGCATTAGGCTAGAATTAAGAGTTTAATTTAAAGATTAAAAGTTACAATTGATAATGTTCAATGACACGAAAATGTTCAGTAAGTAACTAATTTCCCGATACATCGGTTTTTGAATATTCGCTATCCGGATATGCAAAGTTTGAGGTCGTTGAGCACCGCTTTATCCTGGACAAAGCGAACTGAAAGATCACATAGATTCGTTTTGAAACATAAGCAACCAAATAAGCGGGTGACGTGACTTTTAACTGCACTTTGATGTTTTCCCATACAAACGTGGACCACCCTAAATGTGGCATCAAGCTACCTAATAGAGAATCCACGCCTTGAAATATGTTTTGAACGCTATGACGGGACAGCTTAAACTCGCCGGTTAATATTAGCTACGTTGAGTTTCGTGAAAAGTTATACGCTTAAGAGAGTCACATCCCAGGAGAAGAATCGTGTCATCTCTTAAGTCGTAGTGGTTCGAAAATAACCTGGTTCTATAAAACTGTCGTGCACGGTAAAACTTCTGCTAGAAATGCACCGTAGTATACTGTTTTCCGTCGAACTGGTGAGCAACCACCAGGTGTCGGTGCCATGATAATACTCTTAAGAGGATTGTGAAGCTGAAGATTTCCATACAAATGGCGATAACGTTTCTCTCGCCTAAACCTAAGCCGATTTTTACGATTTTTAAATATATTGTAGGTACTATTTATTATCAGAAACTAGCTAACTATGTACCTACCTACGATTTCTTTTCGAAGAAAATATTTATTGGAAAGTTACAAATTTAAAACAAACAAAAAGGAACGTACAAACCTAGTTTTTCACAATTACTACAACATATTCAAAAATCGTGGAAATCGAACTTGATTTTAGGGGGTGAGAAAAGTTATGGCCCAGAGCTAAATTAGTATGGAATTTTTTGACACGATTCAGCCGGATCACAACGTCTTTTGAAATCCATTTTCATTTAATTTCCCTCTGAGCGCACAAAAAACATTGTACTACTTTCATGTTGGTTAACCGTTTCTTCATCGACCCATTGGCGACAGAATAACACATGTTTTTCTTATAAAATGTTGAGGATGGGAAGACAACATTTTGTGAGTAGTACGGTTAAGGAACCTAGTTGCAGACAGAAAGCCAAACAGTTGTGTCGTGACGGACTACAATGGAGACGCGAACAGACAACAATAGCCCATACAACAAGGATAACCGGACCACACGCTATACACCGGCCCCCAATTAAAATATATTAGCCTAATGCCTATAATAGCTTCCAATAATCTTATTATGTTCTTAGATATAAATAATTATCTGTTCAGCGGCCAAAGAGAAGATGAATAACGCTAACCTTAGCAATTTTCGATAACTTAAAAAGAAAGAAAGAAAAAGTTTATTTTCACTAAAATGTGTACCCCAATTAAGGACTACAATTTAGGAATGTTCACTTTGTCACTTTTGCGACGAAAATTCGCCATAAATTGCGGCCGCAAATGTATGGCGAATTTTCGTCACAAAACTGATAAAGGCAGCGTTTCTTAATTTCAATGCACGAGGTACACGTTTAGTGGACGAAAATTAGACATACATTGCGGCCGATACATGGCTTTTTTTCGTCACAAAACTGACAAAAGTAGCGTTTTTTTAATTTGATTCCCGAATTGGATACGTTTTAGTGAAAACGCCCTATAACAACAAATTAAAATTTACTAAGGAAACTGTGGTAAAAAGGCTCCTGGCTCAGCATCATGTCACGTAAGTATAACTTCGCGACGCCGATATTCTGCCAGGACCTAAAGAACTTTAAGCTAATTTACCTAAAGGGACAGTGGAACGGGGTGAAGGAAATGATAAGAGGAGTGATCGTAAGTATTTGCCCTAAGTAATGATTGGCATAACATACATTTGCCAGAATTACTCTTTTGGCATAACGTTATTTTGTCCTAAACATCATTAACCATAATTTTACATTACCTTAACGGCTAAATACCTAATCTTATTTGCCCTAATTATGAAAGTAATAATGCACGTTTATTATAATAATTATTTAAATAACTAGTCAGAGTAGAAAAGGCGGGATGAGGTGGTCGAATTTTTATTTAACATAACATACCATGTCCTAAAATTAAAATTATTGATTGCTCAAATAATCTATAGGTTAGGTTAGGCTCGAATTGTGTCAAGGCGCGAAGCGCCACAACTAGGCGGAATAGGAGCTCCGTCGACTTCCCCTGAGAGTCAGGGTTCATTTCAAATGAATGGTAACAACATTCAGAATAACTCAACTCCCCCCCAACCCAACCTTGTAAACGCCTAAGCATATATTGCTTGCAAATCTCTATCAAACAACAAATCAACAGAACTTAGCTTTCTAGGCATAATTAATAGGTATACAACGACAGCCCTTACCTACTGTCTTAATATGAAGCCAACTTTAATTACGCGTGGTACTATATATCTTACTTATTTCCGGTCCAGAAAACCTCTCACCCGCTGCGGGCTAACCTAATACGTACCAAAAGTGTTCGCATTCGCCTTTTAGATGTGGTGATTCTCTCTAATATTTAACCACGTCGACAGATTGTTACCCGGCAAGCCTAAGTTGTCCCGTCAGGAGCATTATTAACATTGAAGTGTGGTATTTTAATTTTGGTCGGATTTTGTGCCTGCAAGCCCGCAAGACACTTTACTTTACTTCGTCGCTGAATTATAAAGTTTGTCGATATTAAGGCAGTCGGTGAAATAGCAAAGACGAATCTCAGTCGTCGGTTGGCACCGCATTTGCGTCCATAGGATTCCGAATGTCCATAACATAAACGTTATAAGCACTTAGCAGCAGGTGGCCTGTGAGCGTGTATATGCTCTTTTGACCTCAGAAAGAAAGCACTATGCCGTCATTTGATATAAAATTAAATGGTAAAATTATAGATTTTGATAAATATCAATGTTAGGTAGGCTTAATTAATATTATTGAAAGTGTTACCTACACGAAACGATTTTTATAGATTTTAAATGTTATAAATTTTGAATGTTAGGGATTTTGAAATTATAGAATGTACTAGCCATAAGGTCAGATATGGGGCAAATTAATGAATATAGCATACGCGTTTAAAAATATGAAATTAATGGAATGTAAGTTTAGAGCAAACAAATTTAGTACAAAACTATAGAACCAAAAACTATAAGTCTAAGCTAAACGTTATGGGACTATAACGCCATTTCCAACTGCAAAGACAACTAAGTCGATAAATGCATTAGTGAACAGTTGTGCAAGGTGCAAAACCCGTAAACTTAGAACACTTCACAACAACAATATATCTCCAACCAATGCAAATACACATTTATTGAGTTTAAACCCATAAATATCGGTATATAAGACTATATTCCACAATTCAACGGACCAACCGGAGTGCGTAAGCATTATGTGCAATTACAGTCGTCATTTATCAAGAGTTATCACCGATTTGAATAATATAATGCCGGTGAGCGAGAGAATCAATTATGTGGGTTGGTGTGAAATACCCATAGTGGGGCCATTCACAGCTGTTCATAGGTTCACACCCCCTTTTTCGCTGAGAACTATATACTGAAGCCCTAGGCCACGCTAAAATTAAGCAATTGAAAACTGTTCAACGGAAGACCGGAGGCCCTAGCCAAGATGCATTACGCTAACTAGCGTTTCTATTCGTTTCGTTTTTTAACCAATCGCGTCACTGGTAGATCACGTGACTCTTCGTATCACGTCATCTACCAGAGACGCGATTGGTTTAAAAACGAAACGAATAGAAACGCTAGTTAGCGCAATGCATCTTAGTTAAGGCCTCAGCGCCGCCGACTACCAAATAAAATACCATAATAAATACCATGGTTGCACAGAATAAATGATTATGATTGTGATTTCGTGACTCTTCTTGTGGCTATTTCTCTGTTCTTTGTTGCTGTTTGTCATGAATAAATGATTTTCTTTCTTTCTTTCAAGTGTATGGAATTTACGTAATTAGGCACTCGAGGCGACCGTTCGGCAGATTAGGTCTATCCTATACATTTTCAGTAACGACAACTTCTTGAAATGCATCTTGTATAAGGCACTGAGCAGTTTTGCGCTGTGTCCAATGGGACATTTTTTTTTTACTGGAAATACCTAGCTTTAGTCATTTGTAAATTTGTGTGCACCGGCATTATTTTCACTTATTTAAACACTAACAGGGACACGAATTCATACTAATATAATAAGGTATCTCGTGTATCAAATGAATAGCTTACTAATGCGACTTTTTCTATAGTGCTATAAATTTAGAAAAGTACCTAAATAATTCACAGTTTCCACTAACTACAATGAGAAGATACGGCCATATCCATTCCTTAATCCGGTTTTCACTGGTATAATGGAATTGGATTAAAATTATGATAATATCATAATTTGTTTCGCATTATGTCCTGTGTATATTTTTCAATTTATGTAGTTGATATATTTTCTGTATTGCTATATTTCGAATGCGACATATATCAAGTTTGTCTTAATACTTTACTTATTTTCTCTTCTCCTTTGGCGATACACTCTTGCCAGAGTGGTCGTGGTGGTCACGTGGATTTCGTGCCCTGCTTCACAATGCGACGCCATTCTTCGCGAACTTCGCGTGTAGAGAACCATCAATAGCGGTTTTTATTTGGTCCTTCTACCTCATCGGCGATCTTGCGCGTGGTCTGACGCCGACCTTGCCTTGAAGACGTTCGATGGATTCGCAACCGCGCCGTGATACATGTCCAATACGTGTCGTAGTACAATAAGTATAGCTCTCGAAGAATCGACGTATTTACTTAATTTAATAGAATTAAATAAAATTTCTCATTGACAAAGGGGTGTGAACAACTCAGAATAACCCGCGTAGTGTGGTACCGCGCTTCGCGACGCGCGCTCGTGAAGCGGACAGGTTTCCGCGCATACGTCTACACAGCCGCGATACACACGGGGTGGTTTTATTACTTTCACTCTTATCTCAGTTGACACTTATGATTTAAATGCTTGACTACCGACTTGTTATAAATTGCCGTCTATGCAAGCCGCTGACTAATCGGTTGATTTAATCTGATGGTTTAAGGTTGGCTAAGTTAATAAATTGCTTGTGATTATAATAGCTTGTAATTGATAGAATCTTGTTTTTGCATTTTGATGCATATTTATTAATATTAGTTAATTTATACAGCACAGTTTTGATAACAAAAGTACACACAGAGATAATGTCATTAAGACCCCTGGAATAAAAATACACTTTTAGATACCGCGGTGGATTGAGTGGTGGTAGGACCTTGTGCAAGATCCGTTCGGATCGCTACCACCATGTTATTTTATGTTATTTTTATCTTTTAACCTTCTGCCAAACAACATTGTTTGCATTGTTGTGTTTCGGTGTGGGGATAAGACAACCGGTGATTTTAAATTAGCATAGTCCTCAAGGTTGGCAGTATTAATAGGATCCCTTAGGGGTCCCTTCGGGCACGAAACCCTAAAAACAAGCGACTAAAACGATTTAAAATACTTATACTCGTATTTCTATGTTACAAATGCGACATACAACAATGTATAACAATACTAGAGATGAACTGACTCGTCGCCGACTAGGCGGGAAAGCCGACTATCCGGCAAGATTTACAGTCGGGGAATAGTCTTCGAATGGTCCGCTAATGATACCGAATAATCGGCACTTTATGACTTACTGGAGAAGAAAAAAAAACACTGATATTTATTTCAAGCGTTATTTTTCAAGATTTTTAATTATTTTACTTAAATGCAACAAATAATCATTATACAAAAATATGAACTTTTTATTTTCATCAAAAATAATAATTAAATAATCAAAATGACAAGTGTGTACTACGCTACTTTGACCGAAACGAAGGGCCCGATTGCACCCAAATTTAGCCGAAACCAATAGTCGGCGTTGCCGAATAGTCGGCCACCTCAGCGGCGATTAGTCGGCTAGTTTGCAAAATCCATAGTCGGCCCATCTCTAAACAATACCCATAAAACCATAACAAAGCATAACTCACGATAGAATTATACTAGAGGGCGCCATGACGGTTTTGCGTCTTGGCTCATTTCTGCATTGATCTATCGATCTCCTTGGAACGTCACATATTTATTACTCCAAGATATTGTACATAATCATAAGAGTGATTCTCTTAACCAACTCACTTCACAACTCGACGAACGAATTATTAACCGGTGATTTTAAGTGGTCCCGTCAGAGCAAACATTTTAGGGCGTGCATTCTCAATTAGCTGAAAGTCGTTTTTTTAAGACAATAGCACCTCTTATAAATTGCTTTTAGGTGTATTATTTATTTCTTTATTAATTTAATCTTAAATGCACAAAAACAAACACAAATGGCGAACTTAATTCCTAATAGCATTCTCTACCAGTCAACTAAATAATCATACAGAAACTAACAAGTGGTGCACAAAAAAAGAAAGACTACGATCTTAAGACTGCAAACTCAAGACTGCAAACGCGTTGCCAAACTTGAGGACCTCGAAATGCCTCTCTGCTTGTAATTTCGCTGGTTGTCTTATCCCCATACCGGAACACAACGATGCTCACACTGCTGCTTGGCAGTAGGTACTCGTATGGAAACCAATTAACTTTGCCGCCGAGTTAAAACCAAATAATCTCTTACGTCTAACAGAAAAAAAATCTAGTTAACTACAGTGACCGTACTTTGAAAATCGAAGTTAGAAGTTTCGTTAGTACCTACCATCCTTTTCTCTCGATATAGTCTGGAACGACGAGTGACAGGGATGGAGCCGACATAACGTCGAACTTCTATTTTCAAAGTAGCGCCACAGAAATCAAATAATCATAAAACCCTTTAAATGCAGTCTATGGTCAATTTTTTTTATAGAACACCATTCTTCCCTGCTAATCCAATACGCAGTATGTCAGATAAAACTCCTGTAGCAACATTAACCTTATCTCTAACAGAAGAGAATTAAAACTGCTTTGGTTATTAAATTTGGGATACTGTATATTATCTTAGTAGGGCAGCATTATAAAGGTTCACGGTCACCGGACCACATAAACATGTCAGCAGCCGATTGTGGGTCGTTGACGGGATCCTTTGATTCCAACACAAAGGTTAGCATGATGTATGTGAGTAAATACTTTGTTGTATAAAGAAATTACACCAAATATGGTTGTAGATTCGGCTGATAAAAAATGTTTAGAATGCTTAGAACCTTTTCAATAAAAATACCATTAGTAGAATAAATCGTACTACTCATTTTAGTTATAGTTAAGACAAGTTACTAAAGTGCTGAATATTTTCTTTGGGATTCTGGACAAAGGTAAACTTATTCCTTAAAGATATCTCTTCCGGCTAAACTTTTATGCTCTTGGGAGACGGAAATGTTTAGTACAAAATTAACATTTGTCACATGAAGAATTTATAAAAAAACGGTACTTGATTTTATATTCAAACAGAAAAAAATACTCTCAGTTTCTCTCGTATGCTCTATGATATTCTAACCGACTACGGACTACCCGGTAACGAAATACTTTATAAACCCCTTGCACTGTAGAATTTTAAAATTACGTAAAATAATAAAAACCTTTTACCATGGCCAAAAGACTTTATTTAAATTTATGAAAAATTATTTAAATTAACTTTTCTTTTGTAAGCACGCCTTTCGGACTTTGAAGCTGTTCTGCGAGTACTTTACCAAATGAAGGAACTCAATAATATATTTATTGTTTTAAAATATAACTAAAATAAAAATATTTCTTAAGTTAATTTTGCGTTGTATTTTCCAATCCAAAATAGTTTTCATTTCTCATTCCCATTTTCAATCCAGCACACAAAACGGAACATGCTAGCGGCGCGACTAGATCTAAAAGCCATTCTAGTTTGATTTAGTGTCGTGGACGGCAGGCCTTATTTCAGGGTATTAGGGTATTAGGAGAGCAGGACAGTGAGGGTTTTATGGGCAGGATGATATGGACATTAACACAAAGTCTACAGTTATTATGTTTAATCCTTTCAGTGACAAAAAGTACGTATTTTACTATTGGGTTGTTATTTTCTTTTCTCAAAAATGCTATGTAATCTTGCCATAACACCAGTAATTAGGAGCCAGTAGGTAGATCCCTGGACAAGTCCAGTAAAGTCGAGGGATTTTGAATTTGGAATCAATAAGTGTCCAGTGAGTGAGTATTGAAATTCCATAACGTACCATATTATTTGAATTTAGAACTATCTTTAAAGACCTGTGACAGCCATTAAAAGAGCTAAAGAGGTAAGCACGAGAAGGTCACACGAATTTAAAAAAAGAAGTTTAAAAAAACCAAAACCTGCTATCAAAAAGCAAAAAATAACTTCTTTAAAATGCTAGGTAATAGGTCAGACCAACTAAAGTCTGCTTTTGGTTGAAATATTGTAAGACGCCGACTTCAGTTGGTCTGACCTGTTACCTACCATTAAAAAAATGTTATTTTTTGCTTTTTGAAGGCGGGTTTTTGATTTTTAAACTTTTATTTTATTTTATACTTTTTAGTGATCATAAATTATGCTGTTATTCTCCCACTTCTCATTTAATAAGAAACTATAGAACATTTCAATCTCGCCGCAAGCAACGCCGTGGGAAAGTCATAGTCAAATATTTAAACCGAAATATGCTTCGTCATAGTCGCTCAACTATCTTAATCGAAATATCTGGTCGCCACCCTTGAAGTATATACCGTTTAGGAGTTCCGGTGGCCATCTGTGGTCTTCATCATCAGTTCCACTTCACCAAATAGTGCTTTCCAAAAGCTAATACACGAGTTACAATGAAAAATATCAAAATCGCTATAGTGTGCCTATAAATTTTGAAGAGTTCCGTCGATTCCTCATGTATTTCATCATCAGATCTTCATTTTGACCAGCTTTCAAATAAAAAAAGAATCATCAAAATCGGGTCACCCAGTCGAAAATTCTGAGGTAACAAACATAAAAAATCAGACGAATTGAGAACCTCCTCCTTTTTTTGAATTCGGTGAAAAAAGAATATGACCACTATTTTTACTCCATCAGGAAAAATGCTCGAATTTGTGTTTTCTTTGAAAAAAATACTGTACCCCTGTACTTATTACTATGGCTGTTAAACTGGGGTACAGTAAATCATCTGCCAGTGACGCGATTGGTTTAAGAGGCCACCTATGCTTAAGTCTGGAGTGTTCCGTCATCTGGATATCAATAACCATAACGCCTTTGTGTCTGTTCTTTGGATATATTAAACTTGACCATACTTATATTTGCTTGAGACTGTCGAACGTGAAAACACTATTAGAAATAAAATCCTCGATACTTTTATTTTTCAAACATTACACCTTTTTTGCATGTTTTTGGTTGAATCTTCGAAACCCTATAATGTTTAGCGATGATTTTCAATTCAATAGTTGAGGATATGTAACTTATTAATCCTGAAAAAAAAAATCAATAAATGTTGTGGTTTTAAGTAAACAGCAATTAATTGAATTTAACGCTGCCGACACGGCGCGAGCGAACTATCTCCATCTCACATTCTTCGCGCGGAAGCACATGAAACATCCCTTTTTATTCTTGTGGGGGCGTGGCACCATAGGTGGCCTCTTAAAAACGAAACGAATTGAAACGCTAGTTAGCGTAATGCATCTTGGCTAGGGCCCCAGGGCATCCTATACTTCTATCATACGTCTATCTGTTATTAGTTATTACTTATTACCTTTTTGTTTTATTTAAACCGTGATGCCATCAGTCGAGCCTAACGGGACAAGACACCGTGTAATAACTAACCCATACAGAATTCTAGCTATTTCGATGACATACCGCATAGATGCGGGACTTGCAAAATACCTCGTTTTGTTTCGCGCGTTTTTTTATAGCGTGGCGCTCAAACCAATTGATGTTAAAGTGTGATTTGAGACGCATAAACATTTTGCAATCTCAGGACTGTAATGCTAAGACATCAAATGCATTGCCAACCCTAAGGATTAAGACGGAATATCTACATGCTAGTCATACCGGAGCACAACAATGCCACTGGAAGTAGGTTAAAGGTTCTTTACGAAATCAAAACAAGGAAGTTTGCAGACAAAAGTAATAGCCACAACGCAACGAAATTTTTAGAAAAAAGAAGTCGTCGATTCATTTGTTTAATATTCCACGGTGCCACTTTTTTGTGATCACGCTTTTACTTATTATCTTTTTGTTTTAAGTATTAAAAGCTTGATGCCATCAGTCGAGCCTAACGGGACAAAACACAGTGTAATAACTAACCTATACAGAATCCTTGTTATTTCGATGACATCCCGCGTAGACTTGTAAAATACTTTGTTTAGTTTCTTGAGGGTTTTTTTTATTTGTAGAGAAGGCTAACGCGCAGGCAAATTGGTGGTAAAGTGGGATTTGAGACCCACCTTCCCGTATAATGGTCGCTCTTTGTCGCGGTGGATAAAGCATCCGCCACTCTCGCACTTACATAGTGATCAGAAAGTGACAGATGCTGTGTCCACTTTTATCCACATCTATAAACGTGATCATAATAGGCCTGCAGGAGTGCAATGCTAAGACTTTAAGTTCGTTGCCAAACCTAAAGATTATGGGGATATACGAAGACTACGGGTTAATAAGATGATTAATGGTACCCCTAGGACCATATTGAGTACGTTTAATACATCTACAATTTATTTCATCTAAGGTTAAAAGCTGCCGTATGTAAATACTTACAAATCACAGAGTAATGTTAAGTAATGGCGGAGTTACATTATTTCGCTATAAATACCTTCTTGTTAAGGCTTCGCGGCGATCTCCAGTGTCGGCCTTCTTCGGTGCGAGCGTAAATGTAAGGTCTGCAAGTAAGTTAACTTGTTAAAGTTTTTTAATGTGTAAAACAGAAGTTAATAATGAAACAATTATGTAACCGAGTTCCTAATTTAACAAAATAAATAGCAAACAACGACATAATAGACATATAACCTATTCAAAGGAAGAATTCTGATCTAGATATTTCCATGGTTCCTTGAAAGTGTTTGAAATAAATAAATAATTATGTGTTCATTAGGTAACTTAAAATTAGCTCGTATAACTTCAGGCTCTTGATCAACTCTTTGACAAACACAACCGTATATTTTTTTAAAACACTTTTTTTTAAACACGTTTTTTTGTCTACCGTACATCGATTAGTCCCCGATGCCCTATTGTTTCGGTTTACATCGAAATTCTCCGAAGCGAACTATTTTGCTATCGGTACCATCTTTATGTCAGGGGTCCGACGAGTTCGTGAATGCTCTTTTTTGTTCACTGTACCAGATTTATCCTGTTAAATCGCCGGCGAACTCGTTTACAAGCGGCCAGCTAAACTGAACCGTCATCGTTTAAAAGTGTACGTTAGTCTCTCCATCGGTCTTACTTTGAGACAGGGGTGTTTATTTTCTCAAACAACTCGGTTTTCATTTCGTTGACGAAGTATCAACCAGCCAAGTTTAGTTACTCTGCTCTTGTAGCCAAGTAAGGCACAGGGAGGTACCTATCGCTTTGGCCGAGCTGCGACAGCGACCAAATTAAAAATACACTGCACACTTAATTTTAAATAACACTCTGATGGGACAACCTAAACTCGCCGGTTAAGTTTGTCATCTCATTAAATAGTGTGTAACTTAAAAGAATCACCTAGCTAGCCCGAAGTTGAAGGTAGGTACCCAACGCAGTAGAATGTCTACTATCTTAGAGGTCCAGGTACGATGGTTAAGTGAAATCAGAGACGAAGGGTTTTCTACAAGAATATATACAGCGTGTATCAAAATATTTAGCTGCATGGCTGATGGGAGATTAAATGTGATACTGTTCGTATTAAGGCTCGTTTTGTTTTATTCTGTCCAGTTATCATACCATCATGTAGGTACGGTCACGGACTTTAAATGATGAACCATTATAGAACCTTGTCGCATAAAACCAACGATTAATTCCTATATAATTTCTATCTTGTCACTTGACGCTGTCATTATGACAATGTTTTATGGTGGACATTAAAGTCCTTGATGATACAGTCAAACCACAGTATTAATAATACTTTGCTGTTTCTTGCTGGTCACTCTCTCTGGCATCAGCGGGTCTAGTGTCATTTATCGCGTGACAAAATGTGGATAAAGCATCCGTCACTCTCGTAAGTGACAGATGTTTTATCTACATTTTGTCACGCGATAAACGCAGCCATATTAGGCTCCCAGTCAGTATACGGCCGTAACACCGAAGAACTGCAATGTACTTAGTAGTCGAAGCATTCTATACTCTATTGGTAGACAGATAAAATTTAAAATGCTTATACTATTACTATGCAGTTAGCTGCCTTCTTTGGTATTCATCATCATCATCATCATCTCCTTGCCCCTATCCCAATTATTCCCAATCATCTGGGGTCGGTACAGCATGTTTATTCCTTCCACACATCCCTGTTAACCGCCATCATATCGTTCACTCCCTTCTTTCTGATATCACTTGTCACACAATCCATCCATCTCTTTATAGGTCTTCCTCTTGCTTTGAGGTATAATTGTAGTATATTTGTTGTACAAGAGAGAGTGCGAAAAGACAGTTCGAGTACTATAAGACCGCATTTACGCTTGCAAGTTATTGCTGTAAGTTATAAAGCTATAATTATGCTAGATAGAGATGCAGATATTTGCCACTAGCTCTTAACCATAGTTGCGTCTCAAATCTTACGCATTTACTTGCATGTGCAAAGAAAATACGGCCTTAGGCCGACTGTCCACTGGAGCGGAGCGGTGTGCGAGAAAAAAATCCACCAATAGGAATACTTTATTTTTCTAGCCTCGCTCAGCGGAGCTCTCCTATTGGTGGATTTTTTCCTCGCTCACCGCTCCGCTGCCTCGCTTAGCCTTAGCCCTGTGGTTTTACTGTAAATGATGTATGAAATTGTTTTGGTTTTGCTGGCTTCATTTTAATGATATCATGATACCTGATGTGCTAAAATCTGTGAAGAAATGCATGAAAACTTAAGAAGAACTCTATTACATATCTAAGCTTTATTGCTTTGACAATTTTGACATGTTATCGTGTTGTCAACGATATCATAGCTCTTAATTACTTGACAGTAATGGCTGCCGAGTTAAAACAATACCATAACAATACCTGGGGCCCTAATATGGCTGCGTTTATCGCGTGACAAAGCGTGGATAAGGCATCCGTCACCTTCTGACACGTAAATAAGTAAGAGGGTGACGGATGCTTTGTCCACATTTGACGCGCGATATAGACGCAGCCATACTAGGCCCGCTGTATAGACAACGTAGAATAAGCCTCTAATATTGTGTGTTATGCGATAAACTGAGAGGCCAATATTACCGATGGATGGATTTGACGCCCTTTAGCTTGCTTTACTTTTGAAATCGATTTTTAAGTTGATTTAAAAAGAACTACGATTTATTACTTGACAGCTTATACAGGGTCCGGATTAAATAAGTTTCTAGTCATCGCACATGGTAAATTTTTTTGATGCCTTGATTAAAAGATTCTATTCTTTACCCCCTTACTAATAAACAGTGATTCGAGTAACGGTGGTATAGCTATACAATGTTTTGTCCTTATCTGTCAAATTCAAATGTCACAATGACCGTAGTAAGGGGGTAATTATTTAAGAGGCCTTGTGCAGTCCTCCGATTACTACAATTATTTCAAATAACACATTACCTTTAGCCATTTTAGAGAAAAACGGTCTTGGCAGACACGTCAAGAACAGACAGATAGCAAAGTCATTTATTAAAGTCTCCGTTTTTAGGTATTTGGTACGGAACCCTATGAATAATTAACGTAAGTGACTATGCAAATGGACTGGCACATTTGGTTCCTTACAATTTCTCAATTATTATTGGTAAATATAAAAAAACTAACTTAACTTTATTATTTTAATTTAAATTAGGTAAATGCCCGTTTAGTAATTTGTAAACTGATACATCATTTTAAACAATTCTAACTCAGAAAATCAAACAAAAACCCGCTAAAAGGTCCAATCCTCATCTCAAAAAAAAAACTAATGGCGAATTGAAGCGACGCGTCTCAGAGCGATAAATGCGTCGAAAATCGTATCTCAGACAATAAAACCGGTGACGGATCGCTACCGGCGGGCGCAATGGGAGCAAAGCTTTTTAGGGTTCGAGGTGGCTGGGTCCGTGGGGAACCCCTTTAGTATCCCACTTCTGCTTCTTCTTCGTTCGGTCATTCCTGCATTTTTCTATAAATTAAGATTATTGTTTTCAAGCTAATAGATAATTCCACATTTTGCACAATTAGGCTAAGACACTTGTATTATTGTCTTAGCCTGATTGTGCAAAATGTGGTTACAGAATCATCAACATTTTTTTGAATTTATCGTAATTCTGTAGCTCTGCCTACCCCACTCTGGGAATGAAGGCGTGAGTTTTATGTATGTAATAGATGTTCGGTGACCGCGGGCGAATATTTGTGTGATGAGCGTAATTATAATATTTTGAGTCTTGAGCGTTTACTATCCTCCTTATTTATAAACGTACAATAAATATATTTTAGTTAAGGTATGCTGTGTCTCATTCTCTCTGGGTTAGTGTGTTAACTTATAGAATAGAATAGAATCATTTATGCAGCTATTAAATAAAAACAAAAAACACATACATTTGAGAGAACAAAAAACAAAACTAACCTATTTACTTATAACTATTTAAGATATAAAATAGCCGAAAAGGTGTGCCAGCTCAGTGTATGCTGTGGCACGAAGCCGCAGCGCTGATTTTCAGCTGGACCCGTAAGAGATAGAAATATAGCAAAAAAAAAGTTATAATATCAAATTTAAAATATATAATTTAAGCGCCTCATGTAGTTAATTCGGCAGAGCCGCTTTAAATTTGCGAATGGGGTAAAGTAAATTTAACTGAAGAAATGTAAAAAAACTCTTCAAAACAAATTTTAAAGCGATGGCATGCGTTTAAGAAAGTCAAGCCATTAAAAAATCATATTTAAACTAATCGATAACTCGATAACAAATACTTTCCCTATTACCGTTTTTAATTTTACTGCAGAACCCTTAAAAACTTATCTACTTATCGTCGTCCTTTTAGGTGTGAAACTTTTTTTTACGTCTGTCCTTTCCGCTTTTTTTCCCGGAATCCTATTTGTTTAAAAATCGATATCTAATTGGGATCGATTTTTATTCTTTGTTCTTTTTAAGAACAGTTGCTCGATGCGACTAATTTAAATTTAAAAAAGGTATGTTTTGTGAGAAGACATCAGTCGGTATTGTTTAGTATCGTTATGATAGTTTGAACGCTAGGGCGAAAATGAATTGATTATAATTAATAATAATTGGTATCGCAACTTTGATACTGTGTTCTTATGTCTGTTGTGTCGTAATTTCCAAACGAGTGAAATAAATTGAAGATGGTGTTTTTTTTCATCATCATCATGTCAGCCGAAAGACGTCCACTGCTGGACATAGGCCTCCCCCAAGGCTCTCCACTCAGACCGGTCTTGTGCTTTTCGCATCCACCGCGTTCCCGCGATCCTTACAAGGTCGTCACTCCATCTTGTTGGAGGCCTACCTACCGTCGTTTCTGGTAGCCGGGTCTCTGCCGGAGATTACCTAAAGCACCCCCTGCCCCGCTGTTACCATGGCCTCTACCGGAGCCAGGAATAGCGGGGCCGCCGGGGACTACGGGTCTGGGCTGTTGTTTTAAATTCATAATTGGCTTTTGATCTAGAACCGTTGGGGGGAAAATGCCGTAGTCGCCACGCTTGGCAGGCGGGTTGGCGACCTCAGTTATACCATGTAGTCCGCGGAAGACGCTGCTGCCCATCCTCAACATTTCTCTCTCCTTAAACCGAGTCCGATTTATACGATTTTTTAATACTTTGTAGATAATATACAGAACTAGGTCTGTATGTATGTAAACTCTTTTTTGCGCAAACAAAAAATAACAAACTTAAAAAGAAACAGTAACACAAAAGATATGTGCAAAGGCGAACTTATCCCTTAAAGGGATCTCTTCCTGTTAACCTTTTACCGATTGAGAGATAAATAAAAACGTACAACAATTATAGGATACAAGATAAAAATAAAAATAGCTAATAAATACGTAGAAATGTACATCATCAGCGGTGAAAGGAGAGATGGTCATTTTGTCGAGGGCTTCCAATCTTGTTAATACTTAGTTTAATGTGTCGAACTAGTCCGTCTAATTATGGATTCTTGTTTAATCCCTGTTGTATATATCTACTAGTATTTTACTTATGGTGATACCATACATAATCTCACGCCTTCGTTCCCAGAGTGGGGTAGGCAGAGCTACAGAATGAGAAACATCTCTAAAAACTTGTTGATAATTCTATAACCACAATTTGCACAATTAGGCTAAGATGTTTACCAGCGTATTAGTGACAGGTTGCAAGCCCATCGCCTAACAGTACTACAAGCCTTTATTCCCTTAGTCGTCTCTTACGACATCCACGGGAAGACATGGACATGAAATGATATTATATTTAACAGTGACAATATATTAGTATGATATATTGTTAGTATTTAATATAATTTATTGCGCTTGCAAGAATTATGTCTTTTATTAATTACCACTTAAGTTTATGTAACAATGCTATTGGAAATTAATTTTGTCAATTTAATTTATGTCAACACATTATTCTCGCTTTACGTGTTCATTTTAATTTTAAATTAATATATTTAAACTAGTGTGAGATATACAAGATGGCCGACTTTTTATTTATAATGTTTGTTTAGTATCCATTTCGGCTTTTAATCTAATTTATTACTGACTGGTTTTTAACATAAAGTATATAGAAAGCAGTTTGTTTGTTTATTCGTTCTGTTTATTTGACTAAATTTAATGCAAATGAAATCTAAATACAAAAATATCGTTTTTTTTTTCAAATACGCATTATTGCACTTATTTTTATCCCCACCCCCCACAATGAAGAGAAGGTAGTTTAACGTATGTAGGTATCTATATACGTATCATGTGTGTTTGTATGTGTGTCTGTTGTGGCATAATAACTATCAAATAGATGGATAAATTTGGACGATTTAAAAAGCCTTTCAAACTATCCAACGAACTATTTGTTATGTCTTTTGTTTGTACATACATACTAGCATAAAGAATAATTTACATAAAGAAGGCTACTTTAATCAGGGTGGTCCGTAGCTAGGTTTCATGAAAATCGGTTGAGCCGTTTAAGAGATATTAGCTTTGAAAAAAGAGGTCGTCATTATATTGGGGGATTTTATCAATTAAACATTTATATACTACAGTACCCTTACCATGCGTATCCAATTACCGTACTCGCTAGCGAATTGAAAGCTCAGTACAGGGTATCACGAGTATCAAATTACCGTACTCACTAGTGAATCGAAAGCTCAGTACCGTTACTATGAGTATCCAATTACCGTATGCGCTAGCGAATCGAAAGCTCAGTACCCCTACCATGAGTTACAGTTAGCGTACTCGCTAGCGAATAGAAAGCTCAGTACCCTTACCATGAGCATCCAATTACCGTACTCGTTAGTGAATCGAAAACTCAGTACAGGGTATCACGAGTATCAAATTACCGTACTCACTAGTGAATCGAAAGCTCAGTACCCTTACCAATCTTACCATGAGTTAAAATTACCGTACTCGCTAGCGAGTCGAATGCTCTGTCCCTCGCGCTCTATAAAAATACTGCGAGGTCTGCGAGAGACAGAGCCTTTGACTCGCTAGCGAGTACGGTAATTGTTACTCATGGTAAGGGTACAGAACATATGACTGTTGTCTATTCCTAAATAAACAACTGTACATACACGACTTTACGCAATTGAAAATGCAAGCAAAATAATATTCATATAATGGTTTCCAACCACATTCCTTTCATTTGTAAGCCTAAGTCTAAATAATTCAATCCATAGCAAATATTTACGCAACCAACACCAAAACGACTTAAATCCGAACTAACCCATTCGAACTTTAGTCTTCAGCCACATTAATTGAGTCGCTTTCGCGCTACACAGATTTATACTTGTTCCTGTCTAGTTCTAAAGGCATGATTAGCCCAGCTAAATCACTGGATATTATAAGCTGGGCTGTATATTACAGTAACAAGATAATTACCGCCATCTTTCATCGGTTACATATTCCGTTATGCGACACACACGGTCGTCGCAAGCAGGTTTACTGATCACTGATCAGTTAAACTGACACGGAAATAGTACATTACTGCACAGACCGGGAAATAGCCCGTTGCGGGACGAGTAGAGTTAGCGTGGCCGAGACGTAGTCGAGGCCGCGATATATACGAATCCAGCAACCGCCCTTCCCGGTCGAGGCTTGTATAGTGTTTTTCTCCAAGATGTGATGAAATTTAACACAATTGTTAATAATATTAAACACAGTCCCAACATTTCCTTGAAAAAAAGAACAGAAACGTACGATTTAGTATGACACTAAAATAAAGCATTAAATAAAATCACAAATTATTTAAACGTAATAAATTCAATTTGAATAAAATATAGTTTAAACTATAACATTTATTACGCGTTTATGTTATTTCTGCAATTTAATTTGTTTAAGAACGCAATTTATATTTAAAAAGAGTCAAACTATTCGACACACTTTTAAATACGTTATAAACACTGTTTGAAAAGGCTTAACTTTTTAGTCTATGACATTTAAAAAGTAAAATATACAAGGAAGAATTTTGATTGCACGAGTGTTTGGCTGTTTGGAGATAGTTATCCTATAGAGTATTGTTAGGTGACGCTTAAATTGTTCACTTTTCACGATTTTTGAATGTTGTAGTTATTGTAAATAAGCTAGGTTTGTGCGTTGCGTTTTTCTTTTATTTGTTTCTTCCCGAAAAATATTTTCTTAGAAAGAAGACCGTAAAGACCAGGTTTTTCATAATATCTACAACATACTCAAAAATCGTTACAATTAGACTGGGTTTAAGGGGAGAAAAACGTTATCACGTTTTGTATGGATATTTTCAGCTTCACAAACCTCTTCGGGGCACCTCAAACTGACAGTTTACCTGCAATTCCAAGTCTATCGACCGCCTGTCATGTATCCATGGGATACTATCATTATATCTGTCATCTTGTGGCGTAATGCCTATATTTTTAAGAAGTTCCTTCAAAAATATGTTTTATGAAGACTTAGAAATTACTAAAAACTACGTAAAAATCTCGGTATAACTCAGCAAATCCGACCGTGTGCGCCGCCGCAGCGAGCAGCGAATCGTGCGCACGCGTGGATCGATGATCTACGAGCCCTCATCGATCCATGTCAACATGCAGACTATTACGATGATGTTCGCTTGGGGAAATTCGCTCAGGTTGTTATGATGTAGGTGATCTAGCTTTTGTCCTGCGACTTTGCCTGCGATTATTTAGCCTGTCATTTGTAAATGATGTAGCTTTCTATCGGTAAAGAAGTTTTAGAATCAGTAATTCTTAATATTAAATACTTCAACACAATAAAAGTTACATATGTATAATAGAGGACAGTTGCAACTTTGTACTCGTTAGATAAGTTTCCCACAAGTGCACGCTTAGATATCCAAAGAGTATTTCCTATTAATTTAAAGTCTCCAGGTCGAGCGTTTTCGGCTGTGCGTTGATCAATCAATCAGCCAGTTAGTTTATTCTTTTATATATTTAGAAATCAATATTTTGCAGTAGTTAATAATTGCTAATCCCTAAGGAACTGGAATCAGAATCTTTCCAGGTATCGGTTCAAAGCAAAACAATCCAACTGAGTTACTTTCATATTTATAAAAGTCTGGGAGAATGGGTAAAAGTAGCCAAAATTAGGCCCCCAGCATAAAAAAAAACTAATTATAGCGAGAAGGCAAACGAGCACACCAGCCGTGAACGCAACAGCCGCAACGTGATATATGTATGAATGTTAATACTTTATTGTACAAACGGGAAAATAACAAACAAAAAAATAAACTGAAACACAAAAAGTATGTACAATGGCGAACTTATCCCTTTAAGGGATCTCTTCCAGTTAACTTTTGAGCGATTGGGAAATGTTTGAAATAACAAATAGCCAAACGTACAACAGTGAAAGGGACTAGATGTTGTATAATAATGGTAATTAGGATTTGAGACTCATAGACATTTTCATAACTACATTCTGAAGCTACGACTACAAATAGGACTAAGATGAAATGTCTCTATGCTCGTAATTTCATCCACCGGTTGTCTTATCCCCACACTGCTGCTTGGCGTTGGGCTTAAAGATAAGATGGTGGTAGCGATCCGGACGGACCCTGCACAAGGTCCCACCACAATTCTGTGGCTCTAGTGAAAACGGATACAAGTCGATTTAGCTCATAATAAGAAAGGGTAAACGTCATGTATAGAGTATACTGGACTTATACTGTTATTCACCTAAACCTCGGGAGACTTGTATCCTTTTTCACCAGAGTCACGGAATTATAAACCACCACCGCTGTAATGTCCAAGATCTAATAACATTCCATTATATCTATATATATGTATATGTTGCATACATGAATCCGTCAATAGCAGGAATGCGAGATATTTCGTAATTCCAATGTGAGTGACCCGCAGTATTTGGTTACCGATTTGACGATTAGGTACCGATAGCAGAATAATTAACGTACCTGGAACACCGAGCGTTGAAAGTGATGAAATAAAGGTTTTTCGAAGATGACAACTTGACAAGTCGATTTCTAGCCCCGAATAACACATATAACGTTATTTTGAAGCTTCTCAAAATTAATTTCTACAGAATAAAAAAAAATCGGTGACGCCGAAAAGCTTCTCTAAACACTTACTTTTTATTCATAAACGCACATTAAACCAATTTTAGTTATTGTGTTATTTGTCCCTTTCTGTCAAATTCAAATTTCATAGTGACAATCTGACAGAGCATATTTCAAGCACACTTAAGTTATTGCGCGTTTATGATTATCAGGGTTTAGCTTCAAACTAGATTTTTGAAATAACCCTAAATAATTTTTAATAAATTGGAATCTATATGCATATGCATAATAGCAATATGATTAGATTAGATTTTTCTTGTCTTTCTTTGTTTATTATTTGTGTGGTGTTTAATATTACATTATTTATTTGCCTCGTGTGGTTGCCGAGTTAGAATAGTGCCACTCCATGTCTTCCCGTGGATGTCGAAAGAGACGACTAAGGGAATAAAGGCTTGTAGTACTGTTAGGCGATGGGCTTGCAACCTGTCACTAATACGCTGGTAAACATCTTAGCCTAATTGTGCAAATTGTGGTTATAGAATTATCAACAAGTTTTTAGAGATGTTTGTAATTCTGTAGCTCTGCCTACCCCACTCTGGGAACGAAGGCGTGAGATTATGTATGTATTTATTTAACTGTTTAATAATATGATCCGATTTCTTTTTCTAAATTATGTTTGGCTTTAACAGCCATGTGTATATTTGTGAAGAATAAAGCTGTTTATCTATCTATCTATTGAAGTACGGTACGGTAATGTAACTTTTTAATCTTACCTTATTTTGCGGACGCTACCTAGATATTAGGGAAAGCTGCGGTTTGCGGCTGAAATGGATCCCATCTACTTCTGCTAACGGTACCACGCGGCCGGGATGAATGCATTCATGAATGCTTTGGCCAAATTAATAACTAGGAGCTTTGGAAGCTTTAGACTTGTCTTTGGCCAAATTGAACACATATAGTTGAAAGTACAGGTGGGGAATATATTCTATTTCCTATTTTAGTAATAGGGAATATTCATGACTTTTTTCCACAGCTTCAATTAAAGCTGATTCATGTAACAAGTAGTTGGCAAAAATCAGTTTTTGAATAGCTATAGAAATAACCAAGATACAAGCCAACAATGATTGTATGGCCGACGCGTTACATGACGTCACACAGCGTATCGATCGTTCTGTTTAATCGCTGTATAATTAGCAGTTTAAAATTCTTGGCCGATTTTAATTCCCTTAATTTAGCAATGTATGTCACAGTCAACATACCATAATGTTCACTTTTTATAATGGGAATGTGTTTTATTTTTTTTGCTGATACAAAATAAAAAAAGGTTTGAATTCCCGACTTTTTTTATTTTTGTCAAATTAAAGGTTAATTTCCCTAATGGTGATCTTTTTTTACGGTATTTTCAAATTTTGTTGAAAAATGCGATTTAAAAAAATCCATGCATTATCCTCGTAAAATTGTCCCTTGATATTTATTTTTATTTATATCTATCTATATTTTCACTTCTCTATCATTTCATAACTCAAACGGTTTTGAAATTTAGATTCCTTTGATATACTATCAGAGTTTAGCATACAACTGCTATTTTACATACTAGTTAGCGCCCGTGGCTTCGTGTGGTCCTAATTAATTCCTAATTGACTTTGGGGAGGATTTATACTAAATTTATGCAATGCCAATGATGTTTTAACTGTCATTGTTTAAATAATAGTACATTACTGCAGAGGCCGTGAAGTAAGGGATTGCTGGACGAGTTTGGGGTAGGATACAATGAGTCCTGCAATCCCTGTGTCGGCCGAGGATTGCATAGTGCTTTTCTCAAACAGTGTGAGGAAATATTAAAATTAAAATAAATACCAGATAATCAAGTAAAAATTGTTTAATTTGCCGCTTTAAAAAAAAAATTAACATGCCATTTGAACAAACTATTCGAGCTCTATTTTTAACCGCACATAAAAATAGTACCATAAATTATTATTCTTTATGTCGCAAGTGTGGTTGACAGAGTCTAGTGGTGGTTGGCAGTATGTAATTTTTCCTTTGTCATGTTAGTAAGCAAATTTAAAAAGTTGGAACAGCGGATGATAATGCTTTTTCTTAGGTTTTGATAAAGTAACTTAAGCATTTTTTTAATTGTAAGCGTAAGTTTTAATTTTAATCGGATTTTTGCTAGTGTTCACATTCACACTCGTATTATCTTTTTTTGTAATCTTCTTCTTCTTCATCAGCGTGTATTCGCCCACAGTTGGGCATACGCCTCTTTTTTCAATAATAAATAAATAAGTAATACGCATTAATTTTTAAACTAAGATGCATCAGAATAAACAAAATAAGATTCATATTTATACTCATTTTCATTGCAATTTATATTCAAATAAATTCGTTATTATTTTTATAAATTGGTAGCTACCTAAACTTTATAGTTAAAACAATTTAGTTGTCTTATTAAGACATCAACGGGCTCTAAATAGAAATGTTAACTTGAGATAAATAACGACCATAAAAGGATAAAACATAAATCTGCCCCTTAAAAACTCCAAACAAAAATTAAAATTGTTTTGGAGATTTTCATTTATATATTTTTTTTAATTAATTTATTTTGTAAATACGTTTTACCACAGATTTTTTCTTAAACTAGGCTTGTAAACTAGACATCGATAAACATACTTATACATAATAAATACCTACATAAAATAAATAAATAAAAATAAATACTTATTATGTTATTTAATATGCTGTAAAAAAATAAATAATGTGTTAGTACTCTAATCAAATAAAATATGTATTCTTATGATAGAGTTGATATTTCAAATTTAATTATGATCCCTTTCCTTTTTATTTAGCAGAATATCCAAAAATATAAAATTAACTTTAAATTTAAGAAAATCACGTTTTATTCCTAAAATTACAAAGTGCATGTTGGATTCAGAGACTGAATAATTTTGTTTTTAAACATACACCAATCTACCCAAGTTGCTATTAAGTATTAATGATACATCGATGCTTATATGGACTAAACATGAACATACTTTCTCAACGATTAAGCTTGTTTACGTCCAGAAAAGGTTTCGCGAAAAAACTTAGGCAGTACTCGACAAGACCGGACTAAGAGCATTATTTTATTAATGGAAATATCAAATAATGTCATATACATTGCGGGTTTTAAAGGAAAGAGCATTTTTAACGTACCGTAAAACGGGGTGAGTAGGGACACAACCCAAAATAAGTCATAACTTGTTACAAATAAGAACAAATATTAAATGGACCATAACGTTACGTCTATTGGAAATAATTTCAGTCTTATAATTAGTAATATATGGTTCATTTTAGGTTGTGTCCCTACTCACCCCGTTTTACGGTACTTACTTTATAATGACGTATTAAAATGAAGTCTATACTTAGTGAGAGGATTATTAAATCCTGACAATCATCGCAGTACAATTAATAACCATAGCGACCCGCCCTCGCTTCGCTTCGGTTTTTGTTAGTTTTCTGTAGCGTTGAAAAATTCCGGTTTATTTTCAAACAACTCGTTTTTTTCGGATTTTTATAGAAAAAAAACAAATGAAATTTTCTCTTATTTTAAATCTATATGCGGTCTAATTTGCACAGCTACAAATGGGCGACATCGACGACGTGGAGGCAGACACAATTGAAATATTTGACGAGAGTGACAGTGATTGACTATGAATAAATTGTCATCATTCATTTGTTATTTTTGCTAAAACACCCGAAAAAAACGGAAACACACGAAAAAAAAGGAAAATTTAAAAAAAACAAGGAAAAAATCATTCGATTTTCACAGGAATTTTCAACGCTAGTTTCCTGAAACACCCCTACATAATCCAGAATTTATACATAAAAACCTTCCTCTTGAATCACTCTATCTATTGCTGAAAACCGCATTAACCTCGTAAAGCCCACCATACTACAAACAGTGAGTTTTTTGTAAGTAGGACTTTGAACCTACCATCAATGCAATAAAGTTCAATTACATTTGTTCGATAATGCCGTTTTCAGTTTATGAAGATAGGAAAATAAACCTTATTCTCATTGCAACATAGTTCAAATTAAATTGCCTTGATTATTTACATCCTATTGCACTCTGGGCCTTACAAGATTAAAATCCGTTGCGTACCCAGTTTGAAAGATCTAAGAGAGACAGACGGCGGGAAGAGACTTTGATTTATACTAACTAAATGTTTTGTCCTTATCTGTCACTGTGAAATTTGAATTTGACAGATAAGGACAAAACATTGTATAGCTATACCACCGTTATTCAACGTTTATTAGTAAGGGGGGTAAAAATATTAAGATTATTGATACTTGATACAAGATCTTGGAGCTAACCCCATGTGCCTCTGGTTAACCCACAAGAGTAAATACTCTTTAACCGAACAATTGTCCTCGCGTGTGATATCTATGGTCTTGTTTCTATAATAAGTTCATGGTGATTGTCTAAAACTCGACATTGGCAATAACACCTTGTTAAAATAATTTAATTTAAAAAAAAACTATTCCTAGGTAATCATGGTTTTTACTGGAATGACAGGTGTCAGAGTCGACCTCTTATTTTCCTATTACTATGGTAAAAAATAACACTAAATAAATAAAAAAGTTGAATTGTCATTATGTAGTCAGTAATAAATAACCATTAACATACGTGGTAGGTACGTCGATGTCGGAAAATTGTAATATAAGATTTTGCTTTTAATAATCATAACCTAAATTGTAACTATCTATATAACTAATCTAAAATCCTACCAGGACAAAATGTTCAACTTTTATTAGTTGGAACAACCAATTTTTTTGAAACAGCAATGCACGGGCGGGCCACAGTATTTTCCAACCAGCCAGCGCCGCCGGTCCATTTCGTGCATCGCCAGTGGATGCTGGCAGCCTGACGCGATCGCACGCGTGTTCAAAAAAAGAATTCGAACGCGAAACACGAATTTGAATTTCGAAAAGTTTGTGAATATTTTTGTGACTGTTTTTTGATTTGAAGTGTTTTTGTTTTTTTGGAAAGTTCACGTAAGGTAACGATTTGTAAAAGGTAGTTTTTGCGAGTTTTTATAAGTTTTACTTGTACTGTGGAAAGTTTTTAATAAGTTTTTTCTTGTGTTTTGGAACTTTGCATGTTCATCGCAATAGTTTCATTTAGTAACCAGGTAAACTGAAAGAAAAGCAACTTTTTTTGCTGGAAAATGATTGTAAAAAACTTATAGAAACATAGCTTTCATGCAGACAGTTCCAACGTTTATGCTGAAATTACACAAGTGGTGATTTAAAAACATATATTTTTGAACAACGTTCAGATTGAAAATAGTTTTTTTTTAATCAAAATACGTAACATTGTTTGTGGCAATGTTCTTTAAAAAAAACACTATGATAAACGTCACTTAATCGAATAGTTTTGTCTATTTTTTTGGGTAAAATATTTCCTTTCCATTTTCAAGCTCCATTTAAAATACTTGAATATAACAGTAAAATACAATAACTTTTTTTGTACCTACTATAAAAAAACTACAGCGAAACATAAACCAAAATAGTGTGAAAAATTAATTCAACAACAGCTCTTTCCCCTTAATTTCATCACTCATTTCTCACACGACTCCCCCAGAAATCAATCCACCATCAAAATAAGTGCATACTCAACATTCTTATCTACTCATTAATATTTATTAATTTAACATAAATTTAGAATAGATTAAGCAAACCTGTGCCGAGGTGCTACTAATTTTGTTCCACCATTAATATACTAAACGTGGTGAATGCCGGAACTAACACCGTTTTATAGAGAGAACGGTGTTTAAGTCGATGGTAGCGACACTAACAAACGTATTCTTAAGTTGGTATTGCAAGTGGTTGTAAAAATGGTGATATTTATCACCGTCTCGTTCAGTTTTATTAATTGGACACAGTTAACAAATATTTGGTTTTAATTAAGTATTGGGTGATATTTATAAACATGTCAAATGTGGTCACATTATAAATATATGCTTTTACTGGTCTCTTACAAACATGGTGACATTATCAAAGCATGGTGAGTTTCAGTCAAAGCGGTAGCTCGTTTTTTTAAAGGAACTTAAATAATTAATTCGTAATTGTAAGGAACTTAATTAATTAATAAAGTAAATAATTCGGGGTCTTATCTTGGTTTATCGAGAAAAGTTATGATTGTAATATAAAAAAACTGGTCAAATCGCACGCTGAGTGTTTCGTACCGGCCGACAATTTGACCGGTTTATATCCCTAACTGCTACATTATCGCATAGTAACATAGGTTATCCCGGTATATTTGACGAAGTCGCTGTGCAGAAGCTAGTGTATTATAAATTATAAACCAGCGACCCGCCCTCGCTTCGCTTCGGTTTATGTGAGTTTTCTGTACCACCCGTACATAATCCAGAATTTATTATACAAAGACCTTCCTCTTGAATCACTCTATCTATTGCTGAAAACTGAATTAATATCTGTTGCGTACCTAGTTCAAAAGATCTAAACGAACAGACAGCTGGAGCGACTTTGTTTTATGCTATGTAAAGATTGATTATTTAGTGTCTGCACTATAATCACCAGGGATCGGAAATTCGGGGACATATTTACCTAAACTTGGCAAAATCCCGGAAAAAGTTAAGGAAATATGGAGTAGGCTTCTTAAAAATATTATTTTAATAATATAAGTACCGGGATTCGGGGAATCTATAAAATGCGTGAGGACTGTAATACCTCGTAAAAATATTTAGGTGACCGTTTTTTACCATAACCGTAACCGTTTTAAATTACAAAAGGTAAATTCAATAACACGTAGTAAATCTATGCATGGAAAATAACTTCAAATAGTTAATGAAAGTACCTTCATATGAATTTATATTGGCGTAATTTGTTTATTTAGAAATCCCGGGATTATTACTAATAAATTAAAATTGAGTCCGCCTCCATACAACTGAACAACAACGCCGCCGCCAAAGTTTAGGTAAATATGTCCCCGAATTTCCGATCCCTGATAATCACACCGATTTGACGTTTGTATAATGTCCGTTTTTAAAATTAAAAAAAATCGTCTATCAATAGTTTCTTGTTAAGGATATCAATATTGTGAATGTAACTTTTAAAAATCGTGAATCACTTCCAATCAATTGAGATAGTGGTCAAACACCTATTCGTTAACAAAAACCGGCCAAGTGCGAATCGGGCTCTGACGCGAAGGGTACCATCGTACAATATTAAGATTGAGAAAAAACACCGAGAAAACTACGTTTTCTTCGATAGATAACCCCTTTAATGCTTAACTTTATTTAATTTATTATTTACTGCTATAACGGCTATAGTACAGTCGAGTTCAAAAACATGTGTACACTTTAGTACCTTGTCTATTTAATGTCATGTTTAAATTGCCATATATGAATTGTCACAGCGATTAAAGTGACAAGGTACTAAAGTATACACATATTTATGAACATTACTGTAATACATACTCTGTAAAAATGTCAAGTGTCTAGCTATTAAGGTTTTTTTTTTGGTAATCACCTGAAGGGCCAAAGACAAAAGTCCTTGCTTTTAAAGTAATTAAAACAAAAAGCAAACAAAAGCAAGCTATTACGGTTCAAAAGATACTGCCCTGTGACAGACGGATGGACAGACGGACGGGCAGCGGAGCCTCTTTACAGTGTAGTATGACAAGTTTTAGGTTTATCAGAACATTGGCCGATTACGAATTTTAAGCTCTACATTTAATTTCCATTCTTAACTCAAAATTCACTTTGAGCACGGAACTCCAAAAATACTCTAATACGTAGCTTTTAAACTAATAACCAAGCGCTTGCGGTTTTAAGTTTTAAGCTCCAAGAACTTGTAAAAGCGTGACTCACAGAAGCCTGTTCTTACTCATCCACTTGAGTATTTTCACTATAAAGTGGTTAAATCTGTTAACCCGTTTGCGTCAGCGCAGCGTGCTTGAACTAAAACACCGGTTAGCTAAATCAAATCCACTTTAGTGGTGGTAGGACCTTGTGCAGGGTCCGTCCGGCTCCCTACCACCATCTTATCCTTTAATCTACCGCCAATTAATAGTGTTCGCATTGCTGTGTTCTGGTGTGGGATAAGACAACCGGTGAAATTACTAGCATACAAGCATTCCATCTTAGTCCTCAGAGTTGGCTAGTAATATCATCTATCTAAAAAATAATCAAATAACTTAAGCCGAGAACATCCAAAAGTAACCTCAAATAAATAAATAGATTCTCTGTTGGATCGCATAAATTTTTATGCATAATGTATCTTTACACATATAATCGTTTGACCTAAAACGGTTTTTACAATAGAAACGGTTTTATTTTAATTATTATAAAAAGCTAACCTAACCTAACGTAGCCTAATCTACAAAATAGACGTTTATTAAATTCTGCAATCTCAACCTAAAAGGGTGCTATGCGAAAAAAATTATGCGAAATGATAAATATGCGTAAAAAAAATATGCGTTCCAAAGGAATACCAAATAAATATCTGAAGATCATCTCACAGTAATTGACCTAGTCCCAAACGGAGCCCTAGGCTTGATTATGTTATCACTAGACAACGATAACCACACATCTAGAAAATCTCACAAACAAACACTCACGCTCATCACAAAAATATTTTTGTTCAATCGTTTATTTTTATTGTTTCTTTTCCCACTTGTAAATAATTTCTAAGTATAAATATTTAACTTATTTCGTTAAATAAAACCTTTGATAAATGTTTATAAAATATGCGAAATTCTGCGCAAATTCAAATCATTATTATTTTCTATTTCGAAATCCAACCCTGTGGCCCTAGACAAGATGCGTTGCGAGATCGTTAGCGTTATCGAAAATGTATAGTATTGACGTAAACTGACGGATGGTTGTCTTGCGCTTGCGCTTATGTCAATTCCATACACTTTGACAGTTTTCGAAAATCGTTTACGATAGCGTTTAGCATCTTGTCTAGGGCCTGACCATTCGTATTGTACGTATTTTGCCCTCCTACGGAAAAAAGGCACATCTCCTATATACAGGGTGTCCCAGAAACCGACGTCAACCCGCCTGGGCCTGATAGAGCAGCTAAAAAGCTATCAATTTAACCTCTATGTAAGTTCAGCAATTTTTACTACTTTCGGAGATATTGAACTTATATATGGACATAAGGAAAAATTATAAAAATTCAGATTAAAATAATAATTATCTCCGAAACTAGTAAAAATCGCTGAACACACATAGGGGTTAAATCGATAGCTTTTTAGCTGCTCTATCAGGCCTAGGCGGGTTAACGTCGGTTTCTGAGACACCCTGTATATAAATTTGTATTGCAATTCCAACCTTATTATATCCTCTGAGAGTTTAGTATGCTTCTATGAAATAATTGCACTTGTGCCTTCTTCGTCTGAGGGTAATCTTACTAACTATAATAAAATTGTAACAACCAAAGCCAGTTATAAATGCGTTTTGCATAACAATTTCCGTGATGATTTTACAACTCTTATTGATATCTATGATCGAATCAGCATCCCACAATTCAACAGCTTTAGCCATAAACAACTTATGAGCAGCCACCATAAAATGGTAATTTAATAATATTCCGTTTTATCACCAATAAACCTATGCCAATTAATTTATAACGCATTTTATTATAATAATCGAGATATAAAATAAAATGATAAAAATAACAATAATTTTGTGATTCGTGCGCAGTTCTAGAGATTATGGGACCTTTGCAAATTTATGTCAGATTATTTTTATTACAAGTTTTATTATAAATAAAGCCTCTTACGCTTGTTAAGCCTAGTAAAGTTTTTTATAGTGTGCCTTTTAATTTAAACTGTGAAATGTATTAAGTAGTTAAGAATCAATAGGGAATATGCATGTCTTTTTCACAGCTTCAATAAAAGCTGATTCATGTAACAAACAGTTCAGAAAAATCATTTTTTGAATAGCTATAAAAATTACCACGATTTATAAGCCAACAAAGATTTGTTCCTATCTCTTTCTAGCGAAAAAGAATTTAACATGGAGTTTATATGGCCGACCTGTCACATGGCATCATAATCGGATCTCTATGTCTATTCGCTGTCTAATCAGCAGTATTCATTCGTATTTCTAAGCCGATTTGGATACACTTCGACCCTTTAGAATCTTTTGTGAAATTACCCTCTTACACGCTCCGCGGATCGAATATGCAGGTTTCCTCACGGTATTTTTCAAATTGTAAACCACGATAACAAGTCAAAAACAATATTGTTTTAATGTGTAGAATAGACACCAAGCCTCTTTATTCTACTGGGTACCATATTGTCTTTGACGTGTTATTATGGTATTATTTTTAAATCGATCACCAATATATATATAATAAGAGCTTCCGTAACGGTGACAATACGATAACACGTCAAAAGCAATAGTCTTATACCTAGTAGACTAAGCCCTTAATATCTTTTGTCGACCTACCTCACAATGCAATTCAAATTCAATTTAATCCAGTATCTAACCAGTTAACGACTAGACGGTGTAAATTGCCGGTCTAGGTCATTCGGGCGAACCTGGATTAGGTCTAGTCCAGACTCTAGACTATCTTTATAGGATAATTGATTAGCAATTATCTTTACAACAGTTTTAGTTATCAATAACGGTAGAATACAGTTAGTTTTAGAATGAATTTAATATCTAAAGTAGCTAGTATGAGAGCGGTTTTGCGCCGCGTAAAATTCGGATCCAAGAAGTTATACTCCATTTCTTTGGATACCTAATTAAATTTAAATAAAAAACCATCGTAAATAAGGATAAATCTTAACATACTAACCTGTTAAATAAATGTAATTAAATAAATAACAAATACGAGGCGACAGTAACAAATTAACCTACTTAGTCCCAAACTAAGCTCTAGGCTTGAACTTTAACTAGTGATATAAAGAAATACATACTTAAATACATAGAAAACATCCAAAATTCAGAAAGAAATACTTGCGCTCATTAGAAAGAAAAGAAAGAAAGAAACAAGAAAGAACAAACAAAACTCAACAAAATACTGACATAGACCAAATACCTGCTGTCACGTAATGGTTCCAACTCAGCGTTATGCTTACATAAATATCTGCCCATACCGGGATTTAAACCCAGGACCGCTAGCTTCGAAGGCATGGTCCCTACCAACTTGGCTAACGTGTCGTCGTATTTAATAGTTACACTTGACAGTAATGTCGTCCCAGTTAAAAATAATACCGTAATAGGTCAAAGACGACATGGTTTTTCCGCTTAGAATAGAGGCCCTGCGAGCCTAGTATGGCTGCGTCTATATCGCGTGTCAAATGAGGATAAAGCATCCGTCACTCTCGTTATGTACGTGTCAGGAGGTGACGAATGCCTTATCCACATTTTGCCACGCGATAAACGCAGCCATATTAGGCCCCCTGGCCTAGTAGCATTGAAATTTAAATTGAAATTGAAATATTTATTGGTAAGAAGAGTGTTACAGGTCAATATAAGTTACTAAGTAATACTTAGGTACAATAGTTTGTCAAAACTAGTTTGAATAATTGATTAAATTAAGATACAAATTCATTCTACTACTACTAAATACTTAGTAATAATAATTGTGTTTATAAAATACATGTTAATTGTTAATAAAATAATACATAGGTCAACGAGATATTTTTTCTATAAATTCATCAACGGTAGCAGGCCATATTGACTAGTAGGTCTTTTAATTTCGTTATAAAAGATTGGTTACTCTGGACCTCTGTGGCTGCGTTTATATCACGTGTCAAAGGTAGATACAGCATCTGTCACTGCCGTTCTTATTTACGTGTCAAAAGGTGACGGATGCCTTATCCACATTTTGCCACGCGATAAACGCAGCCATATTAGGCCCCCTGATCTCCTAACTCTTATACAGGGTGAAAAATAATACACATCAAACCAAAATGCTAAAAATATATAATATCCTGTCCGTTGTCATAGTATCTTCTAGACGCCGCCACTGGCCAAATACACTCGCATCACGTAGGCTGTCCACATAAAATATAATGAGCTGCCCAGTTTCCGAGGTGCATAAACGTGCATATATTTCCATAGAGTATTAAAAGCTGTTATTTTGAATTTTCATACCTAAAAATCCATACTAATCTTACTTCTATTTTATATTCGAAAGTTTGGATGTCTGTTACTCAATTAAGGCAGAACGGCTGAACGGACCTGTGTGCTTATTGCCTAACGCACTCGCAATCGCGATCGGCTTCAAAGTGGAACAATCGTTTTCATTTTGTATGCAGACTCGCCTTCGGACTGTCAAAATGAAAACGATTGCGATTGCGAGTACGTTAGACGATAAGCCCTCTGGATAAAATTTGACACCGAAATAGATTATAGTACGAAATAGTACATAGGCTAGTTTTCATCCCGGAAAATTTAAAGGTTCTCAATATAAAAAAGGATTAATTATAACTATTAAATAGATAATATAATGGCGACCAATAATTTCAGCACTGATATCTCTTAAAGTGTATAACCGATTTTCATTAAACCTAGCCAAGAATTATTGCAATTAAACTAGATTTCTCAAAAACAAATGTATTCAAATCGGCCCATCCGTTTGGGAGCTACGGTGCCACAGAGAGACAGAAAATCCCAGATACACAGTTACACGTGTTAAAAATAAACTCAAGCTTGCTGATCCTCGCCTTGCATTACTCTGTGGCAAAACAGAAGCCATTTTCATCTAATTGGCCATAAACCCAAACCTATTCGTCGGATTGGTTAATTATACCCAAAAACGAATTTAACGGTTAACAAGATAATTTATTGTCAAATTTAATTAATTTTACGATAGAGTTACAACACTAAAGTTGTCATTAGCTTTTAATAAGACTTTAATCGTTGGCAATTTATGATTTTGGTAACTGTGGAGGTGTTATATTAGTTGTATAAGCGATCTTTCGCGGCGTTTTAGCGTACAACCTTATTCCGTTAAAATTAAATAGATTTTATAATTTCAAATATTTTTAACATTTTATGTTAACACAATTATAATAACCTATACCAATTGGCACTAAAACTGTAACTCTCATAATCATAAACGGGCAATAGTTAAAGTGTGCCTAAAATATACTTTGTCCTTATCTTTCACTGTCACATTTCCATTTGACAGAAGGGACAGCTCATGTCTTAACTAAAATAGGTTTATAGTGCGTTTATAAATAAGGCTGTAAGACTATTTAATGGAAATCAATAATAATTAATTCTGTATTCGACTCTTAGCTAACGCTAAAACCATAGAAGTTAGCCATCCCGTGTTCATTTCTCGGTAAGGGCAAGTATTTATGGGATTAATTTATTAATGAGTCTTAGTTGTTTTATATGCATTCAGGTAAATACTTATGCATTTTTCTACATAAGTATTTTTATCATTGCCTAGTACCCATAGCACAAGTCTAGAGCTTAATTTGGGACTAGGTCAATTTGTGTGACATTGTCCTCTAATACATACATACATATCTGGATGCTTGTAATCCCATAGTGAAGTAGGCAGAGATACAACTTTAAAAACTTGTTGATAATTCAGTAACCACATTTTGCACAAATAGGCTAAGGTGTTTACCAGCGTATACATGACAGGCTGGAAGCCCATTGCCTAAGCCCTGACAATACAGCTACTTGATCTATAAAAGGTCTGCTCAAGTTCCACTAAATTATGGTGTTTCTTTAACAAAACACCATGTTCTCCAAACAAAACAAGAGTACTCCACAAATCCGTTTTTTGCTCGGAACCACACAAAAACTGTTATATAACCTTTCGTAAGAAGTAGCTCCTGATCCGTTTTTTGTCGTATAACGGGACCTTTATTAGCTGAGTTGCGTAACGATTAAGGTTATTTTAAGATGTTTTTGTACCGTGAAAAAATGTATGTACTGCTTCAAATTGTATTGTAGAGTTGGTTAGCGGATAGACAGTGAATTTTTAGTGGCACTACTTATGCTTTAAACATCTACTGAACGGATTTCAATGCAATGTTTATCTAAAAATATTATTTAAGTATTAATTTATTGGAACTTTATTGCTCAATACTCAAAGTAAGTACAAATAGCGGACTTAATACCTTGAGGCATTCTCTACCAGTCAAACATTGGGCCAAAGAGAGACAAGAAAGGTGGTGCTAAATTTGATGAAATGATAAATTAAGATATTACATGTCATAAAAAACAGAAACTATGTTTGGCCAAAAAACATTTTGTAAAAATAAGCTTTGTAACGCCTGAAGGCATACCACAGTCGAATAATGCAATATTTCTACCAATATTTCACCCACCAACCTACCACCGAGCAGATATTTGCATTATTTTGTTTAGGTGTGGGGATCTGAGGGATCTGGGGATAAACGGGAAAAAAGTGATTGACCCTGAAAAAGGAACCACCAAGTACCAACCTGTACCCAGTAAGCGCTGCAATCTTCTACTCGGATTTTATTTTAGGGTGGTATTCCACTTGTCCAACGTGTATTTGCGTCTCACAGTTCGCCTAAAAAAATGTGAGACGCAATGCACATTGGACAAAGATCTTGGACAAGTGGAAAGCCACCCTTAGACAAGAATAACCCGGAACGGTATTCTTGTACAGATATATTAGTGAAACTAATATTAAATCAATTCATTAGTTTAGTGAAGAAAAGAGGCCAAACTAAACAAACTAACGTTATTTTGCATGAATATAGATTTAAACTCAACACTGTTTCTCGAGTTCTAAGTGCTCTAACTAAATAATCCTCAAGAAACCACGGACATGAAAAGGCTATATAACTTTTATGACCCAGCCCATGGCCTTAGAACTAGTAGTAGTAATAACTCAAGAAGTTATATTTACAACCCTTATGCAAACTTTATACAGCCATCAACACGTCAGCATTCAATAATGGGTGAGCCAATAGATCTCTCTCACAGCCGTATATCAAACAAGATCGTAAACTCTTCCGGCGTTAGGTTGTATAGTAGCTAGTTATACAGCCAGTTCTGATTTGTAGGTTGTAAAAAGCGTGTATAGAGGTTTCGTTATTATAATTGGATATTTTTATTAAGTTACACTTGTTAATTTGTTTGTCAATTTATTAGAGTTTATATCACTTTTACCGGTTTTAATTGAGTTCTTAGAACCTTACAAAATTTTGGGGCAGTAAAAATTAATACAGACCTTACTGTATAGTGGCTGCCGTTAACACTGTTTTTTTACTCCTTTTTGTTAAGACAGTATAATACCGATTTTACCGCTCCAAACGTGCTGTGTTGGCAGTGTGCTGCATTATAAATACTGGTTGAATATAATGTTTACACAACGAAATTAAACAAAAGAAACAATAAAAAATATACAAATTTAAGGGTTTTTAGGCTGGTAATCATTTTGTTCTTAATCTTATAAGTATGACATTATAATTACAACAAACCAGACTCCATTAATAAAAAAAGAATAAATCTGACATATTATATCTGAAGATTTAAATAAACGTGAGAAGATTAAAATGTCTTTTAATCTTCTCACGTTTATTTTTTGCGGAACTTTTTGCGGTTTCGACTTAACGTGTATTATTTTTATGATCTTTGAATGTCTACCACATGTAAGAAGTTAGCAAGAATAGGTTATTCTTCCACTGCAGAAGAGTCAGGGAAATGTTTTAGATGTAAGTATGGTGACCTACAGAGGAGACAGCAATACACATCCACTGCTCATGCGGACCACTAATGCGCAACAGAAGTATCTACCTATACCTAGGGCGACATATATCACGGACTCAAAGATACAACTCCTCACTGCCCAAAGAATCTTGAAATTCATTGACGCAACGGGCCTTCAAGGTGAGCTCTCAACGAAGGGCTGCCACAAAATATCAGCAATGGTCGAAGCGGCACACGAGGCCCATCTCAACCCCAACAATTAATATCTTGGTTCTTTCTTTCCTCGCAGATCCTGAACGAATAGCCCGATTTCGAGTGTCACTGGGTAATTTGACTCAAAAGTGTAAAAAGAAAGACAGTAGGTTTTTTAAGCTTGCTTTTTGCTAGTATTCTCTGTAACCAAGTTAAATATATACATATTTATACTTAAACAAAGATAAATCGCCGAAATGTATATACATTGCAATTAACTTCTGAACGACTGCTCCAAATTGAAAAATTACCAGGAACGTCGGAAATTTGCAAAGCAGCGGGTCGAAGCCGGGGGCGGGCCTCTAGTAATATATAAAATCTATGTAACATATTTAATATGTAAGTCATAATCATCATCAGTAGTCATCACAGTAACATTATAATTGTGAAAGTTTGTGTGTGTGTGTGTGTTAGTTTGTTACTCCTTCAAGCTACAACGGCTCGATGGATTTGGATGAAATTGGGAATGGAGATAGCTTATAGCCTGAATTAACACATAGGCTACATTTCATCCCTGAAAAAATAAAAGTTTCCGGGGGAATAACGATAATCGAAATCTACGCGGACGAAGTCGCGGGCAGAAGCTAGTTAATAATAAATACGAGTACTAGATAACGTTTCCTGCATTTCGTGACTCTTACAGAATTAATTTTAACAAAACATCTAAAGACTACAATCGCTAAAAATAGGTTTGTCCAAACTCTATTCTTGTTTTTAATAAACCGCCAAACAAAACCGACATACCGTGTCACAATAAACAATTAAACGTGCCAACGAACTAACAAAGCAATAAGTTGCAGTGACAAAGTCCCCACGTATGAGCCCATTTAGCGCAATTGTTGGGTTACCAATTTCCGCCAACTCAGTTAATTAAATAATTGTCATCAAGATCCAAGATCCAACGATAGAATGTCGTTAGATATGGATTTTTAAATACAAGATCAAGAACGGTACACGACTCGATCGCCTCGACATAACATATAAATAAATCGATGGCGAGACAATTTGGATAAATTCAAAGCAGACTAAATAATATCATGGGACAATGTCACACCAATTGACCTAGTCTCGAACTAAGCTCTAGGCTTGTACTATGGGTACTATAAAACGATATAAATACTTATATAGAAAAATATATACTTAAATACATAGAAAACATATATAATTAAGAAATAAATATTGGCGCTCATTACACAAATATCTGCCCTTACCGGGATTTGAACCCCGGACCGCTAGATTCGTAGGCAGGGTCACTACCAACTAGGTTAGCGCGTGGTCTAGGAATAAGCCAGAACAAGAGATGACTAGAGACTTGAGGAGGAGGCCTTTACCCAGCAGTGGGACACTAGATAGGCATATTGAGATTAGATTACAATTTATACAGGATATAAAAACCAAACTGCCGAATACCAAAAAACTGCAATGTAGTAGTCGAAGCATTCTGTACAGGACGTCCCTAGACTATGGGACATGAAGGGAAAGTACCTTTAATATCGTAGATAGGATATTTTACTGAAAGAAGACTTTATGTTATTTTTTAAAGTTATTAATACTGCATTCAAAGATATTCTAAAAATTATTTGCTTCGTCTGGGAATCGAACCTACTTAAATGTGAAAAAAAATCACCCGTATTTTTAGGATGCCAAACGAAAGAATGAACAAAAAATAATTCTTCTAAAGTAACATAGTATTTTAATAGAAAGGAACAACGTGAAGTTAATCATTTTAATCAAATTAAAAACATACATGGAACTGCCGAAGTCAGTTGAGTATTTTTTGTAATTAATTCTTTTTTTGTAAATTAATTAATTAAATGCCCAAATATGATCCCTCTTGTCTTATGCCAATCGCCAATCTTTTAATAAGTCCGCTGCCTGTTGATTTTCTTATCATATTATGGTGAATACTCGATATGATATGGCTCAATTCTGTTTGTAATTCGCCCACGTTGTCGTATTGCTTTTTGTATAGCAAATCTTTCACGTATCCCCAAAAGAAGTAATCTAACGGTGAAGTAATAATGCACGTGCACCTATAATAAGTAAAACTGTGCCAGTAAGTCGTTTATTAAGTGGGTAATTATTTGTGAATAATCAATGCTTATGATATAGATAGAATGCAATAGATAATGGAATGATAATATCGCAATTTTTTAATATCGACGTCGTCGTCGGTAATGAATAATTTTCTTGAAATTTGAATCAAACATTTTACACTATTCCTTTCTTTTAAGATACTATGTTACTTAAGAAGAATTATAATTTTTTGTTCATTCTGTCGATTGGCATCATAAAAATACGGGTGATTATTTTTTACATTTAAGTCGGTTCGATTCCCAGACGAAGCAAGTAATTTTTATAATATCTTTGAATGCAGTATTACTAACTTTTAAAAATAACATAAAGTCTTCTTTCAGCAAAATATCCTATCTACGATATTTAAGGTACTTTCCCTTCATGTCCCATAGTCTTGGGACGCCCTGTATATACTCTATTGGTTATTATTATTACACTAGGTATCAAATCCTTAATACTATTACTATGAGTTAGACGCCTTTTTGGTATTACAGCGGCAAAAGGGTCAGTATGGCACGAAGAGAAGAGAAGAAGCGAGTAGAGTCAGCCATCAACTATTTATATATGCGTCTCTTTTATTGACACGGGATTTATATCGTTTGGTGGAGAGAGAGTTCTCGCCGGCAGTGTGAACAGCCAGCGATCAACTATTAATATATGCGTCTCTTTTATTGACACGCGATCTATATCTTTGTTGAAGACAGTTCTCGCGGGCAGTGTGAACAGCCAGCAATCAACTATTAATATATGCGTCTCTTTTATTGACACGCGATCTATATCTTTGTTGAAGACAGTTCTCGCGGGCAGTGTGATCAGCCAGCAATCAACTATTAATATATGCGTCTCTTTTATTGACACGCGATCTATATCTTTGTTGAAGACAGTTCTCGCGGGCAGTGTGAACAGCCAGCAATCAACTATTAATATATGCGTCTCTTTTATTGACACGCGATCTATATCTTTGTTGAAGACAGTTCTCGCGGGCAGTGTGATCAGCCAGCAATCAACTATTAATATATGCGTCTCTTTTATTGACACGCGATCTATATCTTTGTTGAAGACAGTTCTCGCGGGCAGTGTGATCAGCCAGCAATCAACTATTAATATATGCGTCTCTTTTATTGACACGCGATCTATATCTTTGTTGAAGACAGTTCTCGCGGGCAGTGTGATCAGCCAGCAATCAACTATTAATATATGCGTCTCTTTTATTGACACGCGATCTATATCTTTGTTGAAGACAGTTCTCGCGGGCAGTGTGATCAGCCAGCAATCAACTATTAATATATGCGTCTCTTTTATTGACACGCGATCTATATCTTTGTTGAAGACAGTTCTCGCGGGCAGTGTGAACAGCCAGCAATCAACTATTAATATATGCGTCTCTTTTATTGACACGCGATCTATATCTTTGTTGAAGACAGTTCTCGCGGGCAGTGTGATCAGCCAGCAATCAACTATTAATATATGCGTCTCTTTTATTGACACGCGATCTATATCTTTGTTGAAGACAGTTCTCGCGGGCAGTGTGATCAGCCAGCAATCAACTATTAATATATGCGTCTCTTTTATTGACACGCGATCTATATCTTTGTTGAAGACAGTTCTCGCGGGCAGTGTGATCAGCCAGCAATCAACTATTAATATATGCGTCTCTTTTATTGACACGCGATCTATATCTTTGTTGAAGACAGTTCTCGCGGGCAGTGTGATCAGCCAGCAATCAACTATTAATATATGCGTCTCTTTTATTGACACGCGATCTATATCTTTGTTGAAGACAGTTCTCGCGGGCAGTGTGAACAGCCAGCAATCAACTATTAATATATGCGTCTCTTTTATTGACACGCGATCTATATCTTTGTTGAAGACAGTTCTCGCGGGCAGTGTGATCAGCCAGCAATCAACTATTAATATATGCGTCTCTTTTATTGACACGCGATCTATATCTTTGTTGAAGACAGTTCTCGCGGGCAGTGTGATCAGCCAGCAATCAACTATTAATATATGCGTCTCTTTTATTGACACGCGATCTATATCTTTGTTGAAGACAGTTCTCGCGGGCAGTGTGATCAGCCAGCAATCAACTATTAATATATGCGTCTCTTTTATTGACACGCGATCTATATCTTTGTTGAAGACAGTTCTCGCGGGCAGTGTGAACAGCCAGCAATCAACTATTAATATATGCGTCTCTTTTATTGACACGCGATCTATATCTTTGTTGAAGACAGTTCTCGCGGGCAGTGTGAACAGCCAGCAATCAACTATTAATATATGCGTCTCTTTTATTGACACGCGATCTATATCTTTGTTGAAGACAGTTCTCGCGGGCAGTGTGATCAGCCAGCAATCAACTATTAATATATGCGTCTCTTTTATTGACACGCGATCTATATCTTTGTTGAAGACAGTTCTCGCGGGCAGTGTGAACAGCCAGCAATCAACTATTAATATATGCGTCTCTTTTATTGACACGCGATCTATATCTTTGTTGAAGACAGTTCTCGCGGGCAGTGTGAACAGCCAGCAATCAACTATTAATATATGCGTCTCTTTTATTGACACGCGATCTATATCTTTGTTGAAGACAGTTCTCGCGGGCAGTGTGATCAGCCAGCAATCAACTATTAATATATGCGTCTCTTTTATTGACACGCGATCTATATCTTTGTTGAAGACAGTTCTCGCGGGCAGTGTGAACAGCCAGCGATCAACTATTAATATATGCGTCTCTTTTATTGACACGGAATCTTTATCTTTTGTTGAAAACAGTTCTCGCTGGCAGTGTGATCAGCCAGCGATCAACTATTAATATATGCGTCTCTTTTATTGACACGGAATCTTTATCTTTTGTTGAAAACAGTTCTCGCCGGCAGTGTGATCAGCCAGCGATCAACTATTAATATATGCGTATCTTTTATTGACACGGAATCTTTATCTTTTGTTGAAAACAGTTCTCGCCGGCAGTGTGATCAGCCAGCGATCAACTATTAATATATGCGTATCTTTTATTGACACGGAATCTTTATCTTTTGTTGAAAACAGTTCTCGCCGGCAGTGTGATCAGCCAGCGATCAACTATTAATATATGCGTCTCTTTTATTGACACGGAATCTTTATCTTTTGTTGAAAACAGTTCTCGCTGGCAGTGTGATCAGCCAGCGATCAACTATTAATATATGCGTCTCTTTTATTGACACGGAATCTTTATCTTTTGTTGAAAACAGTTCTCGCTGGCAGTGTGATCAGCCAGCGATCAACTATTAATATATGCGTCTCTTTTATTGACACGGAATCTTTATCTTTTGTTGAAAACAGTTCTCGCCGGCAGTGTGATCAGCCAGCGATCAACTATTAATATATGCGTATCTTTTATTGACACGGAATCTTTATCTTTTGTTGAAAACAGTTCTCGCCGGTAGTGTGATCAGCCAGCGATCAACTATTAATATATGCGTATCTTTTATTGACACGGAATCTTTATCTTTTGTTGAAAACAGTTCTCGCTGGTAGTGTGATCAGCCAGCGATCAACTATTAATATATGCGTCTCTTTTATTGACACGGAATCTTTATCTTTTGTTGAAAACAGTTCTCGCTGGCAGTGTGATCAGCCAGCGATCAACTATTAATATATGCGTATCTTTTATTGACACGGAATCTTTATCTTTTGTTGAAAACAGTTCTCGCTGGTAGTGTGATCAGCCAGCGATCAACTATTAATATATGCGTCTCTTTTATTGACACGGAATCTTTATCTTTTGTTGAAAACAGTTCTCGCTGGCAGTGTGATCAGCCAGCGATCAACTATTAATATATGCGTCTCTTTTATTGACACGGAATCTTTATCTTTTGTTGAAAACAGTTCTCGCCGGCAGTGTGATCAGCCAGCGATCAACTATTAATATATGCGTATCTTTTATTGACACGGAATCTTTATCTTTTGTTGAAAACAGTTCTCGCTGGTAGTGTGATCAGCCAGCGATCAACTATTAATATATGCGTCTCTTTTATTGACACGGAATCTTTATCTTTTGTTGAAAACAGTTCTCGCTGGCAGTGTGATCAGCCAGCGATCGACTATTAATATATGCGTCTCTTTTATTGACACGGAATCTTTATCTTTTGTTGAAAACAGTTCTCGCTGGCAGTGTGATCAGCCAGCGATCAACTATTAATATATGCGTATCTTTTATTGACACGGAATCTTTATCTTTTGTTGAAAACAGTTCTCGCTGGTAGTGTGATCAGCCAGCGATCAACTATTAATATATGCGTCTCTTTTATTGACACGGAATCTTTATCTTTTGTTGAAAACAGTTCTCGCCGGCAGTGTGATCAGCCAGCGATCAACTATTAATATATGCGTATCTTTTATTGACACGGAATCTTTATCTTTTGTTGAAAACAGTTCTCGCTGGTAGTGTGATCAGCCAGCGATCAACTATTAATATATGCGTCTCTTTTATTGACACGGAATCTTTATCTTTTGTTGAAAACAGTTCTCGCTGGCAGTGTGATCAGCCAGCGATCGACTATTAATATATGCGTCTCTTTTATTGACACGGAATCTTTATCTTTTGTTGAAAACAGTTCTCGCTGGCAGTGTGATCAGCCAGCGATCAACTATTAATATATGCGTATCTTTTATTGACACGGAATCTTTATCTTTTGTTGAAAACAGTTCTCGCTGGTAGTGTGATCAGCCAGCGATCAACTATTAATATATGCGTCTCTTTTATTGACACGGAATCTTTATCTTTTGTTGAAAACAGTTCTCGCTGGCAGTGTGATCAGCCAGCGATCAACTATTAATATATGCGTCTCTTTTATTGACACGGAATCTTTATCTTTTGTTGAAAACAGTTCTCGCCGGCAGTATGATCAGCCAGCGATCAACTATTAATATATGCGTATCTTTTATTGACACGGAATATTTATCTTTTGTTGAAAACAGTTCTCGCTGGCAGTGTGATCAGCCAGCGATCAACTATTAATATATGCGTCTCTTTTATTGACACGGAATCTTTATCTTTTGTTGAAAACAGTTCTCGCTGGCAGTGTGATCAGCCAGCGATCAACTATTAATATATGCGTATCTTTTATTGACACGGAATCTTTATCTTTTGTTGAAAACAGTTCTCGCTGGTAGTGTGATCAGCCAGCGATCAACTATTAATATATGCGTCTCTTTTATTGACACGGAATCTTTATCTTTTGTTGAAAACAGTTCTCGCTGGCAGTGTGATCAGCCAGCGATCAACTATTAATATATGCGTCTCTTTTATTGACACGGAATCTTTATCTTTTGTTGAAAACAGTTCTCGCTGGTAGTGTGATCAGCCAGCGATCAACTATTAATATATGCGTCTCTTTTATTGACACGGAATCTTTATCTTTTGTTGAAAACAGTTCTCGCTGGCAGTGTGATCAGCCAGCGATCAACTATTAATATATGCGTATCTTTTATTGACACGGAATCTTTATCTTTTGTTGAAAACAGTTCTCGCTGGTAGTGTGATCAGCCAGCGATCAACTATTAATATATGCGTATCTTTTATTGACACGGAATCTTTATCTTTTGTTGAAAACAGTTCTCGCTGGTAGTGTGATCAGCCAGCGATCAACTATTAATATATGCGTCTCTTTTATTGACACGGAATCTTTATCTTTTGTTGAAAACAGTTCTCGCTGGCAGTGTGATCAGCCAGCGATCAACTATTAATATATGCGTCTCTTTTATTGACACGGAATCTTTATCTTTTGTTGAAAACAGTTCTCGCTGGCAGTGTGATCAGCCAGCGATTAACTATTAATATATGCGTATCTTTTATTGACACGGAATCTTTATCTTTTGTTGAAAACAGTTCTCGCTGGTAGTGTGATCAGCCAGCGATCAACTATTAATATATGCGTCTCTTTTATTGACACGGAATCTTTATCTTTTGTTGAAAACAGTTCTCGCCGGCAGTGTGATCAGCCAGCGATCAACTATTAATATATGCGTCTCTTTTATTGACACGGGATCTATACCTTTTGTTTGTTTCTTGAGCGAGAAAATAGTCGATAGCTAATCGTTTCTGTAGGACAAGTCAAGTGCCTATGCGTAATTTGGAAACTATCACAATTAGGGTAGTCTGTTCTAGAATCAAGGCCTCGATTTTGCATTTAATAAAGCCTATGGACACGAGCGGCGCAGGACCGGTCCTTGTAGAAAACCTTGAAGCCTATGTCCAGCAGTGGACTTCTTTCGGATGATATTATGATGCGTATCTATATCTGGACCTCTAGTCTACTGGATATAACCATGTTGCTTTCGACATGTTATATCGTAGTTATCGATGTTTCGAAAAACTTTTGTCCGCCGTTTCGTTTGTCCGAAATTTTCATTTGTTCGAAAATCATTTTTCTCTGAATTTATTAAGAGATATACCTAAAGAACCTGTAGGTTAGGTTAGGTTAGTTTTATAACAATCCAGGAAAGTTAAACGGTTTCAGAGAAAAAATATTTTCGGACAAACGAAACAAACAAAAGCTTTTCGAACTTATATATTGCCTATCTTATTTATTACGATGTTGATTTCAAAGTGATGTAGCATAAAGTTTTGAAAAACATATCTGTATATTTAAATAAAATTTTGAGCACTAAAGAAATATGACGTTATACCTAATAACGATATTTTTCATAACTTTAAAAGGTCTGCCAGCTGTTGTTTCGCCTTTAGCATAAAAAATCTTACACACGCACAAAATGTGTTGGCAAAACCTCTACTCCCAACTTGAAAGTCCACTGACCAACCATCAATCACCATAGATTTACACTCTCCTCAAATTTAACAACCTTTACAATTTTACAACATAAAACAAAATCGCATCGGTAACGACTTGACAATCCTATAACAGTGAACGCGTGATTGACAGTGTATTCAATAATACTGGCGTTTAACGCGTTGATTGATTGTTTGTGTAGGCATAAGGTTACAAATCGTTACTACTTTAGAAAAAACTCGTATCTGATATTTCGATATGTACGAGTTTGAACTTAATTCTCATGAAGTTAAAGTTTAAAATCGTACGTCACGAAATTTGAGATACGAGGTTTTTTTAAAGCAATGACGAAATGAAAGTTTTTAGCGCTGGTAAAATATGATGAATGGCTTGTGTGTAATATCATAATATGACTTTTCAACTTTAGTGACACCTACAACAACTTAAGAGGATTGTGAAGCGCCGCTAAAGTAAAAAAAAACTATACAAATTTAGCTCCGGGCGATAACGTACCCCCTAAATGAAGTCCGATTTCCACGATTTTGAATATGTTGTAGTTATTATAAAGAACTAGGTCTGTACGTTTCTGTTTTGTGTTTTTTAAATTTGTTTCATTCTAAGAAATATTTACCTGGAAAGGACAACGTACAGACATAGTTTTTCATGATATCTACAACATATTCAAAAAAACGGAAACATCGGACTAGGTCTAAGGGGAAAGAAACTTTATCGCATTTTATATGGATTTTTTAGCTTTGTGGCGACCTAGCGACATCTAACGGCAACTTGTATCAACCAACTCGCTACCTCGCTAGCGCCACCAGCGTCAGACAATTTAAGTGTTCTACAACGCGCTAACGAAGTTTCTCCAGTGAGTTGACATATATACAACTTCCAACTTCATTCCAATGGACTTCGGTCCCCAGGCAGAACACCCGCCTGGAGAGAGATCTCTCTATTAACCTCTCTTCCTACATTGGTGACCCCGACGTGATCGTCCTCCTACATTGGTGACCCCGACGTGATCGTCATCCTACATTGGTGACCCTCGACAATGGACAATTACGCAACCTGACGACCTTCAAGCACTATGACGCAGTTTCACAGCAAGCCAGACAACCCGCACTGTGCACCACTAGCATTCTGTCATATCTCTATGCCTGGTGTCTACAGTGTGCACACTACTCTTACTCAACAACGCGACTCACTGCGTCCTGCTACGAGTACTTCACGAGCAGGTATACGACTCACTGTGTACTCCACTCACTCCTCTTCTCCTGCTACGCTCGCCAACGCGGCTCTGAGCACTACTGGACTGGAGACATCCCTACTGGCACTTGCAAGCGGCAATTCAACGCACAGACTGCACGTCCTCACCATCAACCTCCGGTCTCAAACGGGGGCTGGTGTGGCGACCTAGCGACATCTAACGGCAACTTGTATCAACCAACTCGCTACCTCGCTAGCGCCACCAGCGTCAGACAGCGCAACTTAAGTGTTCTACAACGCGCTAACGAAGTTTCTCCAGTGAGTTGACATATATACAACTTCCAACTTCATTCCAATGGACTTCGGTCCCCAGGCATAACACCCGCCTGGAGAGAGATCTCTCTATTAACCTCTCTTCCTACATTGGTGACCCCGACGTGATCGTCCTCCTACAGCTTCACTCTCTTAAGTTACTGACCGTTGTCAGGGGCCGGTAGCCAAAGGGTGCCAATTACTAAGGACCCTGTTACCATGCCTTCTTTATCCGTCCGTTTGTCAATCCTAACTTTATAGAGGTGTATCTTCTGGACCGTAATAGATAGCTGGTTGTTTTTTACAGCATACGTGTTATAAGGGCGGTGTTCCTAACAAATAGTAAAAATTAAAAAGTAAAATGCCCATCGTGCTTTGTGCAACCAGAGTTGCACAAGATAGCCCTTATTTTAACTTATAAAAACGTATAAATAAGGGCGAGCAAATTTGCACGAGCACTCAAGTCGTTAAAAGAAATCTAATTTAATCGGAATGGGTCTTAGCTAGGTTTTATCGAAATCGGTTGCGCCGTTTAAAGCCGTTTAATCAGAAATGTCCAATCCTCGTATTTTGAAAAGCATATTATAACAAACAGACTAACTTTTGCAACAAATAACATTTTTACAGTTACCTTTCTATTTTATAAAAACCTGGTAATATATTTTTTAAACTGTGGTAATTAGTTAATTAAATGTCAATAAAGGTAATTAAACAAGCGCTCAAAACACACAAGGCTCCGAATTAACCACCGAAAAATTTCGATAATTACCGATAAACAAATATTTGGTAAATTCATATGAGACCCATGCGTGGTATTAAGGCGAATACAGAATACATGTTTCCCGATTTCACATGTCTTTAAATTTAGAAAAAAATATTATATCAGATTTATTTGCAAACTGTATAAACGAATAGCGACTCGCTCTCGGTTCGCTCCGGATTTAACAAAAACCAATGCCAGTCCAGTTTTTTTTTTTAATTTGTTCGGTAGTTCCGAAAATTACTTGAACATAAGTAAAATCAAAGACACAATTTTACTTTGTTATTATCTTAGTATACATGATGGTATACATAGACATATGTGTAAACTGAAAGTAAGCTAACTAAGTAAACATAAGGAGAAAAACAAGATTCACAAATAAATTATAAGAATCAATGATTATGTGAAAAAAATATTATGCCAAACTATATTTAACAAGATTCGCTGTACCTTAACAATGTTTACATTACAGGCTAGTTGGGTAAAATATTAATTAACCCGGAGTCAAACCGTTCGACATCGACACGGGTACAGCTGCGCGTGAGTTGATTGGGATCATATAGAGCTGATACACATTAGAGTGTTTTTTTTTACTTTGCATTGTTTAAAGAAAGATAGGAAAAAAGGTGTTGTACTTAATTTTTTTCTGCATAAAACTCGTTTGTCACTCTTCTCTAGAGTTTTTTTTTTGATCCGGGATGAAAAGTACTGTTTATCCTTTCCAGGGTTTAAGATATCTCTATATATACTAAATTAGGACGCATCAGTGGTTTAACTGTGAAAGCATAACAAACAGGTACCAATAATTATTTTAGTTTGGACATAAAAAAGCGAATAAAACAATAGAATAAATCAGCTAATGCTGTGTGTGTGTGTGGCGAAATTTATAACACTCTAGATTTTTGTTTTAAGTTTAAACTGCCAAGATATCAATTAAGAAGAAAATTAACATAGGCAGCTGCATTAAATTTCAGAATAGACATGAAACATGTCAAAAATACTAACAACTTAAACTGGTTGGTGTATAATTCGTTGAAGAATTAAGAGACGAATTGTTTTAGAGAAAAATATAATGAAAAGCTTTGACGACGGCGATCGACGCTTATACTTACAGTTTCAACTTAGAGATATAGATAGTCTATTAATGTAGAACAAAAAAACACCAATAATTAATAATTACCAAGTGTTTTAGTGTTATAGCAGCTCTATACGATGCCCCCCGGCTCCTACGTCAGCTATAACTCTAAGCGTCGCGCTCCGTTCTAATCGACTCTCGCGCATCACGCACCGACCTGACGAGGAACCACAATGTTCTTACATACAGATTTAGATCTGTGGTTGAATTTATGTTTTAGCTTGCTTAGTGGAGAACCAAGCGCTGCTAAATATACGAGAATCGATTTTAGACGACTTTATAAATATTGCCTAAACCTTGTTATAATTTTTGAAGGGATGTTATTGTTTGCCATAATTTAATTTCATATAATTATTAGCTGTCCGTGCCCGGCGCTGCCCGGTGTGTTCTTTTTTCATACATATATATAAAACCATAAAAATCGGTCGAGCCGTTTCGAAGAAGTTAGACCACAAAATGGATTTGATCTAATGTTTCATTCACAGTATCGGCTCATAATTGTGACGTTATCTATGTAAAGGGACCTTATGGCGGATGGCGCTTACGCCGCACTGCGTCAAGCGACGTTGTATTTATATCGGAGCATCTTTAATAATGGCGGAAACGCCATCCGCCATAAGGTCACATAGATAACGTCACAATTATTAGAACCTAAAACCATAACGTGATATAAGTTCTTAACTTGAATCTTGAACTTGAAAAACTAACATGTAGGTCTATTTATACTTTTAAACCATACAACGCAAGTGCATTGTTGACTTTTAGAGCTGTCTCGAAAAAGCTGTGTTGGCAAACTGGACCTCTATTCTAGACGGTAAAAACCATATCGTTTTTGATCTGCTACCGTACTGTCAACGTTTTGATAGCTTATGGTATTGTTTTTAACTCGGCCGCCATTACTGTCAAGTCAATAAGAGCTATCAAAACGTTGACAATACGATAACACGTTAAAAGCATAAGGTTTGACAATCTAGAATCTCGGCCCAGAACAAAGTTGACGCACACAAGTCACTTTGCTTGTGTGAAAATTACAGTTTCATGTCTATTCGTACATGCACACACACAAACGCAAATCCAAAGTATAACTATACAGTCTGTGAGTACTGAGCACTTATAAGATGCTTTGGCTTTGTACTTCTCTCTTACTCGCTCTTAATAAGAGCGTATGAAAGCAAGTGAGAGACAAGTACAAACCCGAAGGACTTTCTAAGCCTGTACCTTAGTCTCATTACTTAGATACAGGCTGTTTTTGTTTTAAAAGTAAGCTATAAAGTTTGAATTTGGAATGAAAAAGGAATTGATCGTCTTTATTACTGTTTTACGACTACAACTGCGTATAAATTAAGTACCATTTAAGTAAGCTTTTTCAACATGGCTTGCCAATTTCAGACGAAGCTCTGAACTATCTAAAATTAGATTATGGTACACATTGGAGTAGAATTAAGTAAGCGATAAAGCTTACTAGTTTGGTATTCGGTACTTTTTTTTTAGAAATATTGTAATTTCGCAGAAAAACCTATAAAAATTGCAATTAAATAGGTATAACTACCATTTTGGTTACTTAGTTGTTAATAAAAACGAATAGAGATGACTTTATTTACCATTTATTGTGGCTATAAAATGTTTATTCGGTCTCCAAGTCAAAGGACAATGGGCATTTTGGTACCCGCTCCAATAGCAATAATGGTAGTGTCATTGAATAGGTCATACCAATAGGAACAACGTTTACTATGGCGGTTTGTCTCAAATCCCTGTCCATTCGGAGATATTCATATACGAACATGACACCTTATGCGAAATAAAATCTGCTCCCGGCATCTTTATTTCCTTAAAAATACAACTTAAGCAAAAGTGAATAGGCTGCTACTGCACCAGAGAGCTCCATCTTCAGCCTCATGGACAGTTAGGTATTTGTAAAAAAAACGCATGTAACAAAAATCACCTCATGTCGTCACTTTTCAAATGAGAAAAAAATCCGTTTTATTTATGAAGCGGAAACACTGAAGTGACTAGTATATAATGTAGGCACCTAATAGTAAGTAGTATAAATATAGTGCCCGGCCGACAAGAAGTTAGATATTTCTCGTTATGTAGTACAGTTTTCTTTTCTTTCATAACGGTATCCCTAAAGGAAATTGATTGATAATAACGTATATTCAAAATAAAATAACTCAGTTCCGACAGGAAATAGAGATAAGCGATATGGTTATCTTTACCCAATATAAAAATACCTTTCCAATGATAAGTATATACATTATGTCCATTGGCGCGGGTACCACGTTCCATACATTTTTGCCCATTGTCCTTTAACTAAGATTCAGAAAAAAAACTTTATTTATTTATCAAGTCCATTATCCCTCATAATTATTTTCCAATTTAAATGTTACGCGTTTTCATCATTACACATAATAGTTTATTTTAATCTTTTTAGGCAATTTTAAAATACTCCCCTAACTTTTCTAAAATATTAAAAAAACCTACTTTTAGTAACAAAATATACGTAAAATTAATTTAGCATCAATAATACGTCAAGCAAGGTGCGTACTTATTTAATACCGTCAGACAATATGAAAAAACTAAACCATATCCAAAGTTCTCACATCGCCAAGTGATCCATTGCTCGTAAAGACAGTGGATTTGTTACCCGTAATGGACATAACTCGCGAACTGGTTCACGACTGGTTCGAAAACAACAGGTGAATTCCTTACGATGTTATTTTCTTACTCGTTCGAAGATTAACTCGACCACCAATCAATTATAACTTGAGCTATGTGCTTAGTCATTATGCGGTGGTGCGTGTCTTCGACCTTGGTAGAATCAAGGCCGATACACGTACCATGTCAATGTCATCCGTATCTTCCGTCTTTGCTTTTCAACCCCCGACGTAAAAAGAGGGATGTTATAGCAGTTTTTGCATTGTTGTGTTGCTGTAAGATAATTGGAAATAACTAGCATAGAGCCATTACATTGACGAGGTGCTGGCCTAGCTGGTAGCTGGGAGTCCTGGGTTCAAATTCCGGTAAGGGCAGATATTTGTGTGATGAGCGCGAATATTTGTTTGTGATTCATGGATGGTTTCTATGTATTTAGGTATATATTTCTCTATAAAAGTATTTATATCGTTGTCTAGTACCCGTAGTACAAGCCTAGAGCTTAGTTTGGGGCTAGGTCAATTGGTGTGACATTGTCCCCTGATATTTATTATTATTGTTATTACATCTTAGTCATCTGGTATGACAGCACATTGGCAGCCTTGCTTCTCCATGGCATAAAAAAGTGCGAACAGTACGACTAGTTCAAGCTATTTGCGACTTGTATGTCATATCCCATTCTAATTAGCCAGTATCGATAGAGATGCGCTAAGCGACAAGCGTGAAAATACTCCTACTATGAAGTGTTTTACATGCATGTTATTATTATAAATACAGGATGTGCTAGCCTAGCCTAGGTTAAGTAAGTGAGTTCGCCGACTATTTGTTACTTAAAAGAATAACACCCTTGAACTATTACTAGCTGGAACGGGTAGGTATTGCGATTTTGCACACTCATAGTTTGGAATTTTATTAGTTTTAATTGTTCCTTTAATGCCTGAACTAGTTGCTATTTCTGTTCATTTGTTTGTGTCCTTGTTTTAATTATTGCAATATGCTTTGATGCTGTTTTTATTTTTCCATTGTTTTCAAGAGAATTTGTATGGAAACGTTGATACCTGGGCAAAGATCATATAATATCTGGGTAATACCGTATTTTAAAGCATTCTGACAAATAGTTAACTGCGACCGATGTTATCTTAGAATCTAGCATCAAAATCTCTCTCTTTCGTTACTCTAACTAAATAACCGAACACTATGAATTATATCACGTATTTTAACCAAAACTAAGACAAAAAAAGGAATCTGCTTAATTTTCAAAAACTTTACTTATTTATTTAAAAAAAAGAAACTTGCAAAACGATGTCAAATCCAGTGATCACAAACCACATTCACTTCTCCAACTCGAAAAGATTTCCATGTTTTCTTATCAGGACAAGCTGTAACTACGGTTATAAAGCTTATTTAAGACGATAGGTTACGTATTGGAGTTATTAGTGGCTTTTACCCGACATGAGAACGCTGTTTAAAAGAGTAAATGTTAAGTGTATTTAAAAGTTGTATGACCACATAAGTCGTTTAGTTTTAAATTAAACCATAGTTTGAAATCACGCTGTATTCTTTGGATAATCCTACTAAAATAAATTTTAAAGGCGTTCATGAGTTGACGCGTATAACATAACAAGGCTGTTCTTTTTTATAACAGAACACGATCATTTATTTCCTGTCCACTGTGTGTGTGTGTGTGTATTTTTTATCTTAAGACTGCAAAGCTTACCCTCACACCTGAACATAACTGCTTGGCGGCAGGGTAGGATGGTGAGGGTGATGTTATTTCGCGTTATACAAATTACCCACTGACACAATTCCTTCCGGGTGCCACGGTCGGAAGCCAATGCGTAAGCGCACTCGTAAAACAGTCGTTAAAATGTATTAATACTCTTAATGTATGTGCGGAACTGTTGTGCGAACACTTCGGGTAAATAATATACAGGGTGATTAGTAAATCGACGTGTTATTGTAGTGCAGTAAATTGAGCTCTTTTGGGGTATAAAAAGGTCATGTAGAACGCCGTCTGTGCAATTGTCCTTGATTTTAATACTCAGGCAACTAACAGGTGATAAAGCAAGAAATACATTTTAAAAATATGTATGCCTAAGTTCCTAATATTTAAGTGGTAGAAATTAAAATAAAAATATAAATCACGTTTACTTAATCTAAACTTGAAGCTTAAAGTTTTAAGTTTACAGGTTAAGTATACTTGAAAAGCTCCTAAATTTTGGACGGAAAAATAATAATCTGCAATACTATCTTCATATCGATTTACCAATCATCCTGTATAGTAAATGTACTTTTACGACTTCAATATACCTACATTTATTTATGACACAGGATAGTTAGCAGTAACGTTTTTGGAAGTATCTCTTGAGTATAAACTTCTTGCCATTACACCTATTATTCATATATGTATTGTTTTGTAACGTAACAGACAATAAAAAACCAGCTAAGCGCCACTATCAAAACAAACTAACGCCTTATTGAAAATGTATAACCAGATTCCGCTGTCGAACCATATTTCTCAACATCTTAATACAACCCCATTACTTTAATAACTATATTTATGTGTTTAAGTTAACAAACTACGCGTAGACTGAGTTTAGTTAACTACCAAAATGCCTAAGGCTTTATGGCTTAAGCGCCCAAGACTCAGTAAAGTGTCAAAGTTACATACAAATATCAATGGTTGGTAGCGAATGTTTTAAGCGGGAAAATGTACATGTAAATCGAGCTAGTTTAACTTCATCAATAATGATTATGGTAAATATTGTGAAGGAAAAATGTGTTTGCTTTGATGTAGCTGTTTACGAAGTTGCTAAAATAGAAACATACTAATTATACATACCTTTGTGTATTTTACGGTATATATTTGGCGATATATGCTTTTAAATAAAATAAATAAATAGCAGGGGACAATGCCACACCAATTGACCTAGCCCCAAACTAAGCTCTACTGTATTGTTACTACATAACGATATAAATACTTATATAGAGAAATATAATATGTACCTAAATACATAGAAAACATACATGACTCAGGAGCAAATATACACGCTCATCACACAAATATCTGCCCTTACCGGGATTTGAACCCAGGACCGCTAGCTTCGTAGGCAGGGTCACTACCAACTAGGCCAGCACGTCGTTTTGTAAACTGAAGTAAAGTAATGATTTATTACCAAAAGGTACTGTACTGACCCCATCTCGAGTCAAACCTTCAAGCAAGAATTAAATTGTCTTTGGTATTTGACTGGTTAGAAAACGGAGAGGGAGTGTGGGGGTTGCTAGGAAACGGATGGGGGTTGACGGGAGTGATCGACGGGCTTGAAAAAAATGTTTTTCTTAAGATTTTTATTTGCTTTTTCTTTAAAGTAATAGTGTTGTATCTACAAAATTTCCCTTTTAAAATTAATAATGTGCCGAGTGTTTAATGGAAAATAGCTTATAAAAGCTGATCTATGGGATTATTGCAAAGAGACGTTAGAAGGTTCTCGTAAGTTCATGTAGACAAAGTCTACTTAAAAAGGTAAATATTGTAGTCCTACCGTTGTTGGAAGCACTTATCTATAAGAAATCATGTCCACGAATAATTTGGTTTATGGTTTGAGAACAAGAAAATCGAACTAGTGAATTCTCATAGGTATTTTAATCTTTCGTATATGTCTTATTACTTAGAATAGGGAAGCTTGGGAATGAGTGTTCTAGTTGAGGATCTGAAAGACGAATGGAAGGGTGATGGTCGTTGTTTAGAAGGGGTTCCGTATGGTGTTTAATTTATTGTGAATGTTTGTTGTGTTTCAGGGTATAGTAACAGAGTAAGGAAAACTTTCGTAGTACAGGGAAACCTTAGTTGCATATTTAACTTTTCATTTTAATACATTTCACGCGGGAGCATGATCCTGAGAGCTCCGTCGCTTACTACGAGGGCTTCTAAGCGGTTTGGAGTCGCTGTCGTGAGAGTTCGGTTTGCGGCTGCGCGGCCTTGACATCTCGTCGGGACCCGAAGCTAAGTGTTGTCTTTTAGTGGTTACTCGATGGGTGCATCGTTGCACTTAGGGTTTTTTAGGACTCCATGTCTGATCTTCAGTTTATTGGAAGAACTTTTCTAAATTTTTTCCCATGCTGTTTGGCTAAGATTATTTAATTTTCTTTCGGCTCTTATAATGGGGATTACAGTTTTGCTTGTGTCCTGGCAATTTAAATTACAATTTATCTTTACCTTTTCCGTTTAAAGCATCGGATATTTTACATGTTTCTATTCGAGTCGAAGAGGGTTTAGTGTCTTGGTGAAAGTTATCAGCGGGACACAGACGTCGATGACATCTTACCGCCACTAAACATCTTGGATTAAAATAGCAAGCAGAGATACTACACAGTGTATGACCAGTATCCATACAGACTGCACAGACTGCTTCAGTGTGTTGAAGGTTCAAGGTTAAAAGCTTCAAAATTTATCTTGGGGAACCGGGGGTCGGATTTGAGTTGCGTCAAGAGTCGATCTCACCTCTGGTCGAAAGACGTTAGTTAGTTGAGGTGACTTGCTGGCTTGGTTTTTATGATCTCATGTCGGCAAGGATGCCTGCGAGTTTAGCTCGGCAACTGCTTTCTACTCCCGGCTCTCATGTCGGTTCGTGGGGACTCGACTAAGCGAAGCGAAAGCTGAGCGTGTGATATCGGGTGCCTTGACGGATTCGAAGGGGAGGAGACCTCCAATATTCTGGGTTTGCTTTGATACCTGTCACACTGGATTGCAGAAAACACACACATTCCGTCGTCCTAAATATCCGAGGACACAAGAGGGGTAGTTTAGGTCAATAGTCTCTCCATCTAAATTATTAGGAGAAGAAATAAAATCCTGTCTCTTGGAGTGACTATAATTTGTCGGGTCCTCTGCTCTCTTGGTTACGAGGACTTACTTAGACTGACTTGGCGACGTAATGGAAGCTCTCCCCAGACAAGTTCGAGACAGGCTGGCGGAGTGTGACCAGTCTGGAGTCGAGCACATGAGCAAGAGCGGGGAGGGGCTCTGCTTTTACCAGATCTCAGAAACTTGTCGAATTTCCATAAACTGAAGTTCCCTAGTCGTTTCTTTTCCTCAACTAATACAATTATTTGAATTCCCTTATTCTTGAATATCTCTTTAATCAGAAGAATCTGTTATCCCTCATTCTCGCCCTAGGAATCATGGGTTACTAAAACATTTAAAAAAATCACACAACGTAACTACCACTATTTCGATTGGCAAATCTCTTTTGTCTTCCGGCCCGCCAAACGGATTAAATAAATAAAAAATAAATTAATTTTTTATATTTTATAAGGCCTACCCCATGGGGATAGTACAGTACAATATTCTTAAAAGTAATATCCGGCGGATCCCAAACTAGGCTGAGCCTGTATCCTGGGCGCCAGTAAAATTTATATTTAAGCAACCACATCTTCAAACTCACTTCACATTTCAAAGCTGATATCTCTTAAAATATTCAAAAGTCGTGGAAATCGGACTTTATTTAGGGGGTGAGAAACGTTATCGCCCGGAGCTCAATTGACAACAATTCATATGTGCTAAGGTAGTAGATTAAAATACCGTTTGTAGATTTTACACTACTTATTAAAGTAAAAATATTTTTGGATTTTTTTACGCAGTAGTTTTTTTTTATATTTAGGAAAAACAGTAAAAAAAGTTGGATTGTGAATGTTAGGAATACACTTATAGTGCCCTTAGTCCATTTATTACCATAGGAATTGAAATAAATATACAACTGTCATATCATTTTTTTTATCTGTCTGACGGATTGCTTGACTTTAACGACACGCTTTCGATTCTCGTAATAATATTGTTTTGATATAAGCTATTTAAAATGAAAGTGACTAACGGATTTGTAAAAGCGGATAGCCGCAATCTGCCCTAAGTCGACGAATTTATGTTGTTACAGTTGTTATTGTTGACAAGTGACATGACATGACAGTCAGTTCTGTTTCTGTTTAAAGTTACTTTTTTTTATTTTATATCATGCTAAGATCACAACATCAGTATTCCTAACTTTGTATATACGGTCTTTTTAATGACTATTTCTTTAATAAATTATAAACGACAAAATTAAGTTACATAAATAAAAACCGAGAAACACGGGTAGGCTAATTTTTAACCAGCTATTATAAACGCGAAAAAACAATAAACCTTTTTTTTTTTAAATGTTGTCAATTTGTATGGTTTTTTTTGACAGCTACGCGATTTTAGAGGCGCTTCACAAAAGTAGTGAACAAATCGGTCAGGCCGTTTGGGAACAACGATAATACAGACAGACTTACAGCAGATACACATATCGTCGGTGATACTGCTCAACAGCGTAACTAACAAATGAATAAAGGAGCAAAATGCACCTCAATGATTTAATTAGTAAGTGCATTTTGCTTCTTATTAAAAATGTTGCTTACGTGGTTTTGTAATTTCGCCGACGATATTAAACTTATAACACTCCTTTTTTTTAACACCTGACGCAAAAAGAGGGGTGTTATAAGCTTGACCGCTATGTGTGTATCTGTCTGTGGCACTGTAGCTCTTAAACGTATGAACCGATTTGGATGCAGTTGTTTTTATTTGAAAGCAGCTTTTCTAGCGGTAGTTCTTAGCTAGGTTTCATGAAAATTGGGCCGTTTCAGAGATAGCTCTGAAAGAAGGGGTCGCCATTATATCTGAGGTTTTTATCTATCTAATAGCCGGCGGTTTATTTAATCAGCTAATACCATATAAAAGAGTATGAATACGAGTATAAATCATCGGTGAAACTGCAAAACCGCGTAAGAAACATTTTTAATGAGGAGCAAAATGCACCTTTTCTTTAAGATTTTAAGGTTTATTTTGCTCTATAATAAGTTTGTTGGTTACGCGGTTTTGCAGTGTCACCGACGAAATGCAAAAATAAGTACTCGAGTAATTTGTATTAAATTGTCCCCTGACTCATTAATATCAGGCGTAGCGTATTTTTACCCAAACACAATCAACTTCGTACGTTAACATGACAAATATTCCCTCAGTTAACATACATAAAGTCTAGACGAATCTTTAAATAGTTCTAAACTAGCCCTGACTTCCTCATAACTGACTTTCACACAGCGCCAATTCTAAAACAAATTTCAGGACAACTGTGTCATCTATGACCGTTTCAACACAATATTCCCTAGAAATAAAACCTGTGTCAATAAAAATACACATAGTTTTGAACTATATTAGGCTGTTATAAAGTTCAATGTTGTTTCACGTTGTGTGTGCGTTAGGACGTTGTTTTGTCAGGGCCGCGAATGTGCTAAACGCATGTGCAACGCGGTTGCAACAGTGTTTTTAGTTTTAAAGAAACAACGCGGTTGTGTTTGTTAGTAAAATTATACGTCGGATTAGCAAATATTATGTCCCGACTTTGAAATAGACACTGAAAAGGGTAATTAAGCTAATTAGATATTTTTATTTTTATTTATGACATAAATAAAAATTAAAATGCGGAATCGTTTGGTTGTTAATTCGAGTTTTATGTCAAAACAGAATAACCGATTAAGGTTTTTAGTTACATGGTTTTGAACTTATGTTATATATTAACTTTCAAACTATGATTTATTTCTGCGATACGCAGTAAAGTAAAAAACAATAAATTGTCTACATAATGAATAATGCGGCACAGGGGGCTGATTTTTGACTTTCGAGCGCTCGAAAGTTTCACTCGGAAGTGAGCAAAATCTGTGGAACCTTATTTTTGAAATTACGAGCGATAGAAAATTTAAAGACGAGTGGTCCACACCATTCGTTTTCAATTCTACCACTCGCATTTCAAAAAACGGTTTCGAAGATTTTGCTCACTTCCGAGTGAAACTTTCGAGCGCTCGAAAGTCAAAAATGGCCCCCCTGACTTCTGTCGGCACAATCTAGATTAAAAAAATAACAGAAACGAAAAAGAACACCATATACCTATTTAAAATCCCATCCCCTTTTATTCATTAACTCACTGTAAACCTATTTTAGTTAAAGTATGCTTTGTCCCTTTCTGTCAAACTCAAATGTCATATTGACAGATAACATTAATAACACGTCGCACCAGGCACACTACTCTCTTTGCTCCTCCTTTCAACCGTACGAAATATGGCTTCAACTGTCTGTCGAGCCTTTTGCTTCGGGTATGTAATACTAAAGTCAAATCATGTGACCCATTACATCTAGGCAAAAAATCCTTTAGGAAAAGCATAATTAGCGCACTGTCTGAGCAATAAGCACAAGCAGGACACACACATCTACACACATACTCACACACATTCACACTCACATTCACACTCACACACTTACGCCCACACACATGCAGATTCCAAATACCAAATAATAATTGGAAACACCCTTAGTTTATTTTTAAATTTCAATTAACTTTCTGTAATACCTACTTAATGTTTTCATATTTAAGGTTTCCGTAATGTTTGGTGCATTTTTAAAGCTTTTGTTTAAAATAATGAAAATCCGTAACTGGCCCATCATTTGTTATTATGAAATAAACTTGCAATGTAATTTGTGCGGTGGATTTATTGATTCAATAAAAAAAACATTTAACAAAAGTTGAGTAGGTTTATTGTGCGTTTATGAATATTAGGTAACACTGTATGCAGACAACGATACTATCCAAGTCTGAACTGTCTTGTAAGTAAACCATGTGTTGTGTGCCAATCTTATCTTATCTTATTGGCGGGGTCCTTACGGATACACTTCGACCCTATGGGATCTTTTGTGTAGTTACCCCTTCTTTTTTTTTTTTCTTTTTTTTGCACTTAATCCAATGCAGCCTCCACGTGTGTGCCAATCAGTCAGAAACATAATTGTTCTGTATGTAATCCATACAAACGCGAAAGTCATTTAACCACAGAACCGTTATTTTTCCGGTAAACTTGACAGTTCCCCAGGAAATAGGATAGAAGGTTTTGGCTATAAGCATTATGAAATTATAAAAATATTTTAATATTTTATCTTAATTAATCTTCAGTCTTAACTATTTATGAATATTATTTTTAATTTTACAGTATTTTTGATATTTCAACCTTAAGTGGCCAAAAAGGGTACAATGGCCACAAACGGTACTTCTACCCTACCGATAAACCAGTTCAACGCGAGTAAATCAGGGCAATAGGTAGCACTATATTACAATATTTTTTGTCTGTCATTCAGTATTGTTGAATGTGACATTAGTGAGCTCCGGTCTGGTGAACATGCAAAGTATTTAATTGAACAGTCTGCGCAGTGTCATACACACATAACATCCTGTATATTCACATGTATCTCTAAATTCGTTGGCATTGCATTTCTAAATTCTAGGTTCCAAGTGAAAAAGGGTATAACTCTCCTGAATATCAAGTGAAAAAGGGCTTAAGTGTAGTATACACTATTTATGTATATACCTTTTTATAGTACGAGTTAATAATGATGAGTTAATGAATATGACTAAGTCGACTTATACCCTTTTCACTCGGACACCAGAATTATCTCTGAGACTGAGATAAATCAAAATGAAAGGCACAGATCGATTATCATCTAACATAGAAGTGCGCTCTCCCCTCGGTTAAGAGGATTGAAAACCGATGCTTATATCGAGTGGCTGTCAAAAAAATCCTTACAACTTCAACTCCCCTATAACATTCCTCACCCTAGGTCTAGGTCTGATTTATATTCGATTTTTGAATATGTTGTAATTATTATGAAAAACTAGGTCTACCGGTCCGTGCGTTTCCGTTTTTATTCTTTCCAGGAAAATATTTCCTAGGAAAGGAAAATATACAGACCTAGTTTTTCATAATATCTACATAACAAGATATTCAAAAATCGTAAAAGTCGGACTAAGTTAAAGGGGAGCGAAACGTTATCGCATTTTGTATGCTATTGTTTAGCTTCACAATGCTCTTAAGCTACTTAATTGAGAATGCACGCCTCGAAATGTCGTTTCTGCGGTCTTACATGGATGATCACCTTTATATCATTGATCTGTCTTGGGTATTTTTAATTCGAGAGTCACTCGCAATATGACAAACAAACTAAGTAATAGGATAATCAAAATTAAAGCTGGTATAACACCACACATAATTTCATCAAAAACGTTGATATCTGTTTTCAGCTCCATTTCAATAAAAACCTTTTAGCGTGTTCTAAATTTAAATAAAAACAATGTAACAACAAACACCCTGTGTAACACCCAGTGGACCGTTTCTTACCGCTGCAGACAAAGTGAACATGTGAGACAATCAATGATTAGGATGTGAGATGTTATGCGCGCGTGCGGGCACAGTGGTTCGCGCGCCCGACGGACAACGCGTGGACTGGGTCGTCGTGCTGTTTGTTGTGCTGCTTTGTGTTAGGTAAGTGTTTTTTTTTTACATACTGTATAATTTTACTTTAATGAAGAAAAAACGCGTAGAAAAAAGAGATAATTCGTATATTATGCGCAAGTTTGAGCGTTTTTGCCACAAAAGAGTTATAGAGACGAAGCGTAGGCAGTTGAATATACTCAGATGTGATAGAACTGCCAGTTCTTAAGCAGAAAGGAGTCTATTTGGTAAGTGTGTAGAGTACGACTATTAAAACTACTGCGTATGTAGGTGAATGCTATGAAAAGATATCTGTTATGATATAACAGCATGATGTATCATTTGCGAAAATTTTAAAATTCTTCAAAATATAATATTAAGTTTACACAAAATGAAGGTGCACGCAATTTTTAAATTAACCTCCTTCATATCATATTAGTTTTCAACTTAAAAAAAGTACCGTAATCTCGTTTTCACAAAGACTTAGTAAAAAATTACGAAAATAACTTAATCATTCAAAATGCCTAATTCTAACCCCAATTTTATATAATTATCCTTAAACATTATTTACGCAAAATTACCATCTTGTTACCTTAAATTGCATAATAATGCCTTAACGTTGGTAGCTATAAGAAATGATGTAATAAATAACTCCAATACACGTCAAATTATCGACGATATACATCATGCTTATTATAGCATCGGATACGGATTGACGTTCAAGAAACGGTTAAGAGCGAGTCGATACAAACGAAAACGATCTCAATATTATTAGTATTCGACCACACACACATTACACTGGTGAAAGTAAGTAGGTAGTCAGATTTATGACCGCAAAAAATAATGAAATGCTGCGGTGAGAAGTACCCATTTATGAAATGACAAAATGGTAAATGATACGGTTTGCCAAATGATTATTAGTAAAATCAGTGAACCTCTATGGATTTTATAACCTTTTAACCAAATTTAAGATGCAATTCGTGGGCTTTTTTGATTGATATATATTTTTCATATGATGTAGACATGTAGTCGCTAAAAAATCAATTGCTACTTTGAATTTTATTACTTACCTTGTTTTTTTATGTATTCAGATGATTTGCAGAATTTTACAACACTTTCAACCGCAATACTGAACTAATTTCTGCAATTATAAGTTTTTCATCTTTGTTAGTGTAGTGATATATTTTGTTATATGCACTCATTTTAAAAGCCATTTTTTTTAAATAACCCTGTAGTCGGTCTGAACCTGTGTTATATTGATATTTATATCTATTTTTAATAAAAAGCTTTGCAATAATTTACAAGAATTTCATTTAAAATATGTTGCCGAACCCTAATCTAAAAGGCTGAACATTATACCGAACCCTATAATTACGCCCAATAAATCCGCGAATACGCACAAAAAAATTCAATAGCAAAACAAACAAAAAGGAAGCAGCCATTAAATAATGTAAGTACGTGGGGTGGATAGGTATGGTTTGGGACATGCCCTGTAGATTTTTTTTGCTTTTAAATCACATTTGATTTGAATGAAGGTTGCCAGTTTTTTATTTAGGGTTTTTTTTTCATCTAGGTACTTAATTTTTTTTTTAGAATTATGAATACCTTATAAAGTTTATATTTGCAATTCAAACATAGAACTTTAAACTTTTTAATTTTATCATTCGTTGAACTATACACGAAAAATTCATAAAATCAATAAACTTTATTAATACAGTACAAATGGAGCACAGCCTTTTTTAAAGCCGGAGAAAAAAACCAGATTTTAACAAATATTTTTGCGAAAAAGAGAGTTAATTTGACCCGACTTGTTACTTAATAAAAACCTTACAAAACACCTCTTTGGCACAAACAATCAACAATAACATAACCTGAAACTTCGCGTTTTTGTAATCTTCAAATTCCTTAGTCCATTTGTATGAAGGCAAAACGTAAACCCGTGCGTTATATAAAAAAACATAGCGACTTGGTGCACGCCCACCGGGCCAATTATGATATTTTGGGGAAATAATGGCTCGTCGAGATCTCATGTTCCCAGAATTTTGAATGAATATTTTTTGCATAGCGGAATTCTTTTTAAGAAACGGTGCGAATAAATATTTTATCTTTTTTGTGTTGTCCCATTGTGCTTATTGGTTAACTAGGTACCTACCTTATAGATACATCGTTTTAAATTTTATAAGAACAAGTTTCTCTCCGCGACTTCGTCCGCGTAAATTTAGATTATAAAAGGGATAAAAAGTAGCCTATTTGTTAATCCAGGGTATAAGCTATCTCCATTGCAAATTTTATTCAAATCTGTCCATGCATTGCAGCGTCAAGGAGTAAAAAACTAAAACACAAACTTCCGCATTTATAATACAGTAGCATTTAAATAGTGTACATTTTATATTGAGTCTATGTGCAAATTGTGTGTAACAAAACTCAAATAGTTATAAACTTTTCATTTAATCGAATACTTACGAACGAATACCCAAACCCTGGCCATAATTAAAATAAAACCATCATTAAAACTTTAATCAAATCTTCTTAACATTTCGTTAATCTTCGGGAAACTTCGAAAACCGTTAAAAGGCCATTCGTTTTATGGCCCACAAAATGCTTTACATGAACCGAAGGCGACTTAATACGGCCTAACCCATCATTACTGCCAATCCTTTCAACAGACTATAACTTGACTGACAGTGTGAAATCACCTTTATCTACATTTTCCACAGGCAAAAAACAACCTTAGACATAACATCAGTAGATTTAAATTGATTTGATTAGAATCTCAATTATGACAGCACATCATTTTGAATTTGGATCGTAACAGCTCCGCCTACTCGCCCTTCGATTCCGTAAACGTCTTTGATGTTTACGCAAAAGTTAACGTTTTCTTTTTATGGTGATCTGTTCGGTGGGCGAACTGAAACGCGAATGCGCGCGTTACGGGCCGAATAGGTGTATGATTAGGGCTGTCAGTCAATTTCCGATTGCGTGAGTAATGAGGCAAGTTGTGAAGTCACGATTATCCATGGTCCGGTGTTATTCTATATCTACACCATATGCTTAAATTAACTATAATTTAACCAGTAGTTCACCTTTGATACAGACCTCGCAATTTACCCCTGAACTCTATAACCTCCTTATCAACCCAGAGGCCCGCTAACGGAAACGACTGTGAAAACTGTCAAATGAATGGAATTGACATAAGCGTCCGGGAGCTGAAGTAAATCCTATACATTTTCAATAACGATAACGATCTCGCAAAGCAATTCTTGGAATTTTTAAATTGTTGATCAAACTAAATGAGTTATAGGCCGATATGGTTTTTCAGTTCATTGTATTTCCTCGTGTGCATAAGTTTTGAGAAGAAATAAAATGATCATAGAAAAAAATCAACTTTATTTTTTTTGCGGTTGAACTTTTCTTCGAATGTGAAGATGTTCTCATCGGTCAAGAGTATATTTTTCGTAGCATGTCTCTGAAGTAGCATCGGACAACATAAATGTACACACGAGGTAGAACAGAGATTGATATAACTTTCCAATCTAACAGATAGCTGTGTCCCTCTCGGCCTGTCAGTCCAACTGGTAGTCTGGGGTGTACCATTATAGTCAACTGAGGGGATGCGGCATTTGTAATTATGTTTCTATGTTTGGTCGACGATAATTCAAGAATCATCATCATTCATGATTTTTTTTATCAAAGAATTTAAGACTAGATAGTATTTAAGAGTAGTAAATCACCCATTTTTATTATTATTATTACACAATTTATTAGCCCATCTTATTTGGATATCGTAATCATAACGTTGACGCTATGACAGATTTGAATACGATATCAAATCAACACGGTCAAAATCAAAGTAAAATAAAAGCCCAGCTTTAAAAGGCTGAGCTGTTTTCTCAATTAAGAAACACATATAAACTCGTTGAAGTGTAATAAAAGTAATCATTATCAATCTTGTCTTGAAAGTAATTTCTGTTGACAGCGACCAGTATACGAGTTGTTAAACATTAACATCTTTAGCGGCATAAATATATTCGTTCAAGCCTTCCGTGTAGGATCATAAATATACCGCGTAATTTAAATAAAAAGGATAGTGAACAATCCACGTAAACAAATAAAAAACTGAATAAGTGACTGCAAGCGACAAAATATTGCGTATTTGTAACTTTTTTAAATGATACAAAAAACCTAAAACGTTTTTAAAATAAAAATAAAGTGGTAATAAAGATCGCAACGTAAAAACTAATATAAGTTGGAACGGTAATAAGCAATTATGCTTCTCTTTCTCAAAAATATTTTTGTCCAGCTGCTTGTTTCCAATAGCCCACCGTGCACGTCTTTGTGACGGATAAAACATTTCATAATTTCCTACAGCAAGTGTTTAAAATACAAACGTCAAAGATGTCCAGGGATTCAAATTATCCTTACATTATTTTGATATTTTGCACGTACTTACCGCGTTTCGTTACATTATCAAAATAATGTAAGGATATTTTTTTTACCAAAGATAGATAAGAGACCCTGAACATTTTTGATGTTTGTACTTGAATAAGATTCTATCAAAAAAAACATTTATGGGACAAGCTTTTGTTGCCGACTGTCCTTTTTTTTCGCACAGTCATCATCTACTCGTCAAGACGATTCTAACGAGCCCTAACACGACGGGTTTATCATGTGTAATTTAGGAGTTCCTATGGCCACCCTGAGTCTCCATCATCAGACCAGCTCGATGGTACTGTATTATTGTATTATCGTCAGAACTAAAGGTGTATGCAAATTTTCAGCTTCATCGGAAACCGGGAAGACGGTAAAATTTAACTCGCAAGATTTGACCCGTACATACATACTTAACTTGCATTGCAAGTTAAATAAAAGCTTGTAAAAAGGTATCTTAAATAAAAGAACAAATCGTAACTTTTTCATTTAATAATGATACATTTTACTTATTCTATTTTCTTCTTAAAATTAACTGGCCTTTGTTATAATGTATAGATTAATGTCAAGATTCGTTCGATAACAACCAAATGATATTTTTTGAATAATTGTGGCAATGAACAGTGGAAACAAAGCCTCACGTAACACGAGTTTAACGATTCATTTAAAACTAAATTAAAAAGTCTTAAAGTGTTGAAAATAAATGAATATATTTATAGCAGCCGTCGGCCCTAATTTATTGACGTTTAAGATGAAATGAATCCTCTTTGTCCTCTTTTTGCATAATTATCCAGGATTTTTTTCAAAATACTAGCTTTTGCCCGCGTCTTTGCTTTCTTAGTAGGTATCTACTTATTTGTAACGAGTCATTATTAAACATCTCATATTATGGCTATCCTGCCTTTTGGCAGAAATATGTTTGGCAAAATGTATCGTTTCCCAACCGTTTCATTTGCCAACCCATTTATTTTCTGTAACTGTCAATATTTCAGGATTTATTTTAGTATCATCGTGTAGAATAGCGGGGCCGCCGGGGACTAGGGGTCTGGGCTGTAGTTTTAAATTCATACATTAATTAAGGCTTTTGATCTAGAACCGTTGGGGGGAAAATGCCGTAGTCGCCACGCTTGGCAGGCGGGTTGGCGACCGCAGTTATACCATGTAGTCCGCGGAAGACGCTGCTGCCCATCCTCCGCTGCTGCTCCGGCGCCGGTAGCGGCTAAGGTAACGGCGGGGCAGGGGGTGCTTTAGGTAATCTCCGGCAGAGACCCGGCTACCAGAAACGATGACTTACGGATCTGAGACGTGGGCGCTAACAATGGGCCTTATAAGGAAGCTCAAAGTCACTCAGAGGGCTATGGAGAGGGCTATGCTCGGGGTTTCTCTGCGTGATAGAATCAGAAATGATGATATCCGCAGTAGAACTAAGGTTACCGACATAGCCCGAAGAATAGCCAAACTTAAGTGGCAGTGGGCGGGGCACATTGCTCGCAGGACTGATGGCCGATGGGGTCAGAAGGTTCTTGAGTGGCGTCCGCGGACCGGGAGACGAGCTGTAGGTAGGCCTCCGACAAGATGGAGTGACGACCTTGTAAAGATCGCGGGAACGCGGTGGATGCGAAAAGCACAAGATCGGTCTGAGTGGAGAGCCTCGGGGGAGGCCTATGTCCAACAGTGGACGTCTTTCGGCTGACATGATGTGATGATGATGATGATGATCGTGTAGAACCGTGTAGGTTAGGTTAGGTTAGTTTTTATAATAATCTTGAAATATTTACGGTCACAGAAAAAGGGTTGGCAAATGAAACGGTTGGGAAACGATACATTTGGCAAACATATTTGGCCCATACAAAGGTAACCCTGTATTATGGCCAGGGATCGGACAATTTGGCGTCATTACTCGCAATACATGTGGACATGACTCCAAAAATTTAATTAAGTTTATAAAACTTACGTGAAATTTAATTTTGATCCTATGCAGCACAGTAATAGTAGATAATTAAAGTAAGTAAAAAGATATCGAAATTTTTCGTGGTAAGCTTTTTCTTTTTCACATCTAAAATAAATTTATGAGTCGAAAAATTCCTTTCGCAATTCTCTGGTGTTAATAGAGCAAACTTAAGGAGCTTACTGGGAATATTGTCATGCCTATAGCATTCAGAGTCAATTCTCTGTTTTCTATATTAACTGTCTTGCAAAGGATAAAAAAATTATTTCAAGTTAGAAATCAATTAATTTAATTTAATTAATTTAATATAATCTTTGGAGTCATGTCCACATTATTGCCAATAATGCCGCCAACTTGTCCGATCTCTGATTATGGCTATTACGGTTTATATAATACAGCTTCTTGACAGACGGACGGACAGCGGAGCCTTAGTAATAGGGTCCCGCCGGCACCCCTTAGGTACGTAAGTCTAAATTTAAACCTATTAAAACAAATGAAACATCATATAATTGGGAAACTTCCATTTGTAGCTAGACTATATATACTTTATTTAGGCTTTGGCTACCTGGCCTACAAATATAAATGAAATAATACCTATTAAATATCCCCGTAGAAAAAATCACATTGGTACGTTACTCCTTTTTATGTAACATAAAAGGCGGAAAATAAAATAAAATCGTTTGCATTTATAACACTAACTAATGTATTCTAAAATGATAATTTAGGTGACAATTACAAAAAATACCAACAACTATTCTAACAACGTGGTAAGTAAAAACAATTATACGAAAGGATGATTATGCCAGCACAACATTATGGGAAAAGAAAATTATGCGAAAAAATAGGCCCTATACATTATCTTTTTAACGTTCCAACTAGTAAATAGTGTATGCTATTATCAAACCATGCGACATTTTATCGCATGAGTTATAGAGGCGTTTTATTAAATCACAGTTGAAATGTAGAAGGCGGGATGGAGACATTCGTAAAGTATCGAGCCTATTACAATAAAGTGTTATTAGTAGAGATAAGCTTTATCAATGACAGGAAAAAAACACTAGTATTAATACGAGAAAGTTAGTATTAATAACCAGACAAGAAAAAGTATATTAGAAAACAGGAAAATTTCACACAAATTTAAATTTGGGTACAAGACAACGATAAACATATATGACGATGCATTAGACTAGTTCATAGTGACCATGCCTACAAAGCTTGCGGTCTCGGGTTCGATTCCCGGTATGAGGAAATATGTTTCTGTTATGCGCGAGTACTTATTTCGTTACTTGATTACAAAACTTTATTTAATGCCTTACACGGAATGATTCTGATCTTGAATGTAACATTAACTGATTTTTTTATATGTCCGCTTTGCATTCATTGAGTGATTTTTTCTTGAGTATTGGATGTTTTCTATGCATTTCTCTATACATAAGTGTGAATATCGTTATCTTTTACTTACCCATAGTACAAGCCTAAAGCTTAGATTGGGACTAGGTCAATTTTTTTGACACTGTCTCCTGATATTTATTTTATTTTCTTTATTTATGTATAGAGTAATACATACTATAAATACATAGAAAATATCCAAAACTCATGAACAAATATTTGCCCTTACCTGTATAATACGAATAACTTAAGCACACATTTCTGCTTTATAAACTGTAATAATTTCACTTAGAACACAATGGCTTGACTGACCAAAGCAAAAAGACAGTACGCGCGTATATATTTCATAATCTTATACTGCCTTTGTCTTTTGGGCAGTAGTTGAGCTTGTGACCTTTAGGTCTACTTCCGTAACCACTAGACGAGACTTGGGTATCTGCGGCCACCATGACGGTAAACTTAGGTCAAATGCCAGTACAATCTTCTTTTTTGATACATAATTATAAATCAACTAATAATTATGTGAAACAAATTTATGACAAATATTATTTGAACAAAAAATACAGTTATTATCATGATTATTAATTACTAGCGACCCGACCTCGAATTTTCGGTAACACCCGTTCATAAATCAGAATTTATTATATATAAAAACTTTCCGTGAAAAATAATCTAAATCACGATGAACACCGCATCAAATCCGTTGCGTAGTTTAGGAGGAGTTAGCGAATGTACATACGGACAGAAAGATAGACAGACGCGGAAAGTGACTTTGTTTTAGATTATGTAAAGAAGATAATAGTTCATTTACAGTCATACCAGTAATAGGTACACCTTCTCGTCTTGTTATAATTAATTGCCGTTAAACGGGGTGAGTAGGGATTAAGGGGTGAGTAGGGACACAACCTAAAATAAGTCATAACTTGTTACAAATAGGAACTATTATTAAATGGACAATAACGTTACGTCCATTGGAAATAATTTAAGTCTTATAATTAGTAACATATGCTTCATTTTAGGTTGTGTCCCTACTCACCCCTTAATCCCCACTCACCCCGTTTTACGGTATGTGTTTTGGGGATAGCACTTAGTCGAAATTTATGTAGTGTTATTTTGTTGACATTTACGATTACAAATACTAAAAGACTTGACATAACAAAGAGTGAATAATCACTGTCAAAAACCGCGTATTAGATGTTATTATAGATAGATAACATAAGTAAAAATGTCACTTCATCTAAGTACATCCAGCTTACATGCTAACAGCTATTTATTTCCTAATGTAAACACATAAACCGTGAACTTTATACGAGCAACGCACGAAACGCACAAGTTTCCTATAACTGTCAAGATTTTATAGCAAAAACTGCACAACTAATGTTCTAAGTACATTAAAAGCTCGTAAAAGTCCTCGCTTAGCATAAAATCTTGAAGCACTGTCAACACAGTATTATAATTAAGCCAATAAGAGTAGAGTAGGTACTATAAGTGTGGAACATTGTAAAATTACTGTCGACCTTGTATACTGCCCTCCTTAGAAAAAAGGGCGCATGTCTCATAGAACCGCTTATGTATACGTGACCTTATTTCTTAAGATAGAGGGTTGTATATAATACTGTAGCAGCATGTTTTAACCGGTTGCCTCGGTGGATTCTCTCTGACATAAGAACGAGTGGCCCTAGACCAATGCATTCGGTGAGCGGTATCGTTATCGGTCACGTTGCGACCGCCATACACGGTCCAATCGGCATGATCCAATCATCATGATCAAGCCAAAAGAATCGAAATTCGATTGTGCCGTAAAGTATAACTGTCATGCCAATCCACTCCCACACACGGTCAGTGCTAACTGATCCAATCGGCAGCGTTGGACGATAGGAAAGATGGTGTATGGCCAACATTAGGCGCTTATGTCAAATCCATAGTTTTGTCAATTTTCGATAATCGTTTACGTTAGCGTTATGCATTTTATCTAGAGGCGTTCTCTTAACAACTAAGCTTGAAGATGCCACATAATTAATTATTATAAAGTCTGTAGTGTTCCGCGATCTGGATCTCAATAACCATAACCGCCTAATGTGTCTGTTCTTTGGATACATTAAACTTGATCATATTTCCTTGCGAGTGATTAAAGTAAAAATAGCTTCTGCTTGCGACATCTTCCACGTAGAATTAGTTAGTCACCCATCTCATCTCAAATTTCGAATAGAGTTATTCCCTCGGTTTCTTTTTTAATTTTCCGGATTGAACAGTAGCCTATCTGTTAATTTAAGTTATAAGATATTTCCATTCTACATTACATCCAGCACGGGTAGCACAAGTTGTATTTACTCGCTTGTCGCTCAGTGCGTCTCTATAGTTACGGACTAGATAGGAAGGGAGATCCGAGCGACAAAGAAGTCGCGGGGAACTTGTGCTAGCCGTGCAGATCCCTCCAGCCATTGCAGCGTGAAGGAGTAACAAACTAAAACACACAAACATTCGCGTTCATAATATTGGTGGGTTAGTGGGATGTCTGTTGTGGTTGCAGAGTGCATTTGTAAAACGATGTAACTTAAATTTTCGGGTGTAATACGCTTAGTAACATTAACGTTGCCTAAAATATCACGTTTCTCGTACATTGTGACAATGTATGTACCTATTCAGAAGCTGAGACTAGCCTACTTATTAACGAACAAAAACGGCTGTAATTCAATAGCAAGTGAATAGTATATCATTACTGGCATTACTTCTGTTGCATGTTTTCACTGGACCAGTGACCGAATGCGTAATGTTTTAGATCGTAACTTATGTTGTTTTACGGATTTTTAATTTTAATCTAGAAGTAGTTGACCAATATCCGATAATAAACGTCTTTCACATACCATAAGCAGACAACAACAAAAAAAAATACTAGCGACCCGCCCTCGCTTCGCTTCGGTTTATGTTAGTTGACTGTAATACCCGTTCATAAACCAGAATGATGAAAAACCCTATAAAACTTTGTGCAGTAGGTTTAGAGATTATCGCAAACATAAAGAAAGAAAGACGCGACGGGGGACTTTGTTTTATAATTATATAATTATACATATATATATATTGATCATCTCTTTTATTAAGCACCTTGTTAGCCTAAAACTACTAGAATTGGCTACATACATAACTGCAAGCATTTTTATGCTTGTGCAAGCATCTTTAGTAAGATGCTTGCCCAAATCATAATATAGACGTTCAAGCATGCTTGAAAAAGAGTGATTGTCAACACAGGCTTAAGCAAGTAACTTTTGTAATTATGACATGTGTAAAAATAATTGTCAGTCATTACTGACATTCCATCTTAGAAAACGACAGTGCTGTGTGCGTGAAATTTGTTCTGATTTAATTAATTAATTGATCGATTATTTCTGTCATGTTGCCTCCATCACTTTAAATATACTAGTACAGATGTAGTGAATAATCCTTTCCCTTATGTTGTTTTCTCAATTAGCTTCAGTACCTATCAATAAGCCAACTGAGAGAGAAAGATAAATACGAACTTATCCGACAAAAAACGATGGGAAAGGTTTATGGACTACATCTGTACTCGACTGCGTATCGCTCTCTCTTTCTGTCTGGCATCTGTGAGTATATTTGATATTCCAAAAAAAAATGAGAAAGTGATAGACAGTCAAATATTAATACCAGGGATCAATACCGGTATTAATTTAAATTTAAATATCATCCTTAATTTGCAGTATTTCCTTGATATTTTCGACTGTAATTTAGGTAATAAATAACACTATTCTATTATATAAATTCATTGAAGAGCAAAAATATTCTATAATATGCGAGATAACGAAATTGAATACCGGTATTTTTGTATGAAATTAATCCCGGTATACGGTCCCTGATTAATTCTCTGATTATATTGTAACTGCTTTGTCAAGCCTTGAAATATTGGGACTCAAAACAATTCAAACCGCAAGAATCGACAAGCTCGAATGAACAATCGTGCTCGCACGAGCATACTTGATCGTCTGCATTTGTTCAAACATGCTCAACACAAGCCCACGAACGTTTGTCATCGCTGAATATAGGCTAGAACATTCGCCACAAGGTGGAATGGAAACGCCTCGTTACCCACACCGCTGCTCTCCTAAGCCCATAAGCAGTATCCCAAATTCAAAAACCAAAGCAGATTGGATTCTCTTACCTTAGTAATTAGGTTGATATTGCTGCAGGAGTTTTATTTGAGATACTGTCTATTGGCTTATGAGGGCAGACCGGACGCGGCACAATGCGACACGGTCGGCGCACGCGCACGTTACATTCAGTATGTTGTTCCCGCCGCCGATTGTTGGTTTTGTAAATTGACCGCGATTATCTTAATGGCATTTTGCATGGTTTTGACAATGGACGGTGACATGGTTATGAAAGTGTATGGAGTTGAATGTTACGGTTAAATTTAATTTTCTAACTTTATTACAATAAAGAGACCGATGACCAAAGAGATGGACGGATGACTTGGACTTAACTGGGACGAATGGCGGTAAAGAGTGGAGCCCTTTGCCCAGTAGTGGGGCACTAATTAGGGCTAAAAAAACTATAACTTTTCAGGGACAATCTAATGACATTTGACCTAGCTTTTAGGCGACAAAGATAGGTATACATTATAGGTATACTATATTCAACAATTTTAATTACTAACCCACTTTAGAACCAAATTGTTGACGATCCTAGTATTACAAAAAGGTTGGAGCCTACGAAGGGACATTAGCGGCCACACGTAGAGTTCGGACGGCAGGCCGGCAGAAATCACAGATTTAACCGCGGTTCAAACCGTGGTCAAATTTGGTCGTAATAAAGTCTTAACAGTTTGATGCGCGGTCGAATCCATCGGACTGACCGACAGTTTCATCTGCGGTTCGAAACGCAGTCCCAGATGCGCAGTCCAAACTGTGCCGTGTAAAGGCCGCTATTGGATCTCTTTGCATGTTCTATGGGCTCTATCACGAAAAGTGCTCTGAGGAATTGTGATAATGCTTACCATTCGTGATTCGTCTGCTCGTTTACCTATAATGGCTATAAAAAAACCTGTCGCAGAAATGCAGTGATTCAATTTGACGTAATTACTTTCTCGTTACTTGAAGCTGTCATTATGACCAGGTTCTATGAACAATTATAATCTCGGGAGACTCCATTCTTTCTCAAACCCATTGTAATTTACCATCAAGTCCAATTATGGTGAAATCCTTACATAATATTACATATTCATAACCCTACTTCTCCAGAAGTCGGGTAAAGAATATTGATTCGAAGAAGAAGAAGAAATAAATTTATTCACCACCATAAGACACACATATTATACAAATGATTAAAGAAGACAGTGAAGGTAACAAGGATAAGTCCTCGCGGCGGTAAAACGGACACTGGCTCAGCAAAATAATTAAATTCGCGTAATTTAATAGCGTCTTCTTAATACCCAATGATCAAAGATCCTTTAATTGCTACGATAATACAATTTAAATGTCTTTTACCCAGCAAAAATAACCTCAAAAAATAGTAATCCTACAAAATTATCTACTTATTTTTCTAATTCTATTTTTTTTAACGTAACTCAGTAAAGCAATCAACTAACAAACTATATAATAAGCTTAAACGAATTATTATAACTCATTAAAACTATAACAATAATTGAAGATCATACGAATAATTTTAAAACACATAAAATTACAAACTAACATTACAAGAACAAGACATAAATTCCTTTGACATAATCCCAGATCACTGATAGTTTTATGTGAAAGAATCTGAATTATCACATCATTACATTATACCGTACCATAATTTGTAGACGATTACTGGACCCAAATAAATCACGAGAAGGCATGTTAATGAGATTCTATTTGGAATATATCGACTAATGATAAAATATGGGATATAGAGAATATTCCCAGACAGTTACGTAATCTTTAGGAATTCATAGTTTGAAGACCACCCGATCCTTTGTTAGTTTTTTACTCTTTTTAATTAGTCAGAATGTTAACTAGCCGCCTTTTCCAATTATGCGAAGGTTATGTTTGTTAAAATTTTTGTTTGCGATTTAGTTTTAGTTAAAAATCTTAGTTATAATTGGCAAAATATTAAAACACGTTAGAAAACGTGTTTTTCTGGTGAAAGGATTTTTTGCAGATTCCGTCTAGGTCAGTGCCATCTACAACAGTGTCCGCAGTGTTATGTTCCGGTGTTAAGGAAAAACTGCTAATAAAGTCAACAAGGGGCATAAATATTAAGGACTAGCTGAAAGACACCCCTTAAAGCGACATTTATGTTGTATTTTTACATATGAATTATATTTTTTCTATTGTTTTAGTTTTTCTTTTGTACAATAAAGTGTATATATATACATAAATACTTACATTATGTTAGGTAAACTGTTGAACTAAGGCAATGAGTAAACAGACCAAAACTTTTAATTGTATTTTTTAAATATTATGATATTTTATTGTATTTATATTTTATTTTATTTATATCGTTTTTTTTCCTTGTATTTTCAATTTTGATGGTGTTTATTTATGGCGACGTTAATGTAGTCTTATAACTTTACATGTGCAATTTGTAACGTAATTTTATTATAAGCAATAAACTACCTAATCTAATTCATTCATTGCATTAGTCTGTAGGATTAACAATATAGTTTAAATCATAAAAGATTTCATTTTCATGTGTATCAGATTAAGGCCCTATCTAACAGTGACAAGTAACCATTGCGTAGCTTTTATAAAACCCGCTGATATAGCAACTTGTCAAGGCTGCAATGTATACCGTATTGCCGTCCTTCATTCTTAGGGCCGGTACAGACGCACAGCATTTGAACTGCAACCCAGCTGCAACATGGCAGTTCGAGTGTTGACATACGAACGTTTTGATGCAGTTACGTCAACTGCATCAGAACTGCACTCGAACTGTAATTTTGCAGTCCGTCAGTACCGGCCCTTAGCTATGTTTCTTGTATACCTATTACTAGCATGGAGGCATTCCATTCAAGTCCTCAGGGTTGGCAACGCATTTGCAGTTATACAATTGTCTTCGGATTGCCAATATCTATGGGTTTCAGTCTTACCATCAGGTAGCTTGTGTGCTCGTTACCTCCTTGCCCTAACATTAAAGCTTTGAAGCCGTGTAAACTCGTTTTACCAATTCGTTTAAAAAAAAAAGTAAAGATAAATGCACCATTACACTAAATCATTGCACCTAATATCTATGACAACTCATAACTACTACTTAATAATGCTGATAATACAGCATTAAAATAATAAATAGTCATAATTATGTCAAGTAAATTTATAACTTAATCTTGCTAATACACTTCCAACATCCATATAATTCCCGGTTCCCATAATGATTTATAGTTAAAACATATAAATTATACGATATAGGTCAACTTTCGAGTTCAAGGACCCTGATACAGTATAGCTTGAGAATTGACCCCCGCTGTTTTGTTAATAGCTAAGAGGTTATCATTAGAAAGTATAATCAAAGCAAAGCCGAGTGGTATGTCAATCATATGGTACTATACGCAGACGTAATTAATTTTCAATTGTTCGGTTAGTAAAATACATTTTTAATGTAATAACAATTCACTTTTACGATTCCATCGTCAAAATAGAAAGCGGCACGTAACAGCGAGTCGAGATTTGAGAATCGAACACTCGAAAATGGCGTTTGAAATTTAACTTGAAACGGTCATTTTTAAATTTCGTATTTGGTTGTGACCACAGACAATATAATTGTCTGTTTTTTGTAACGATCCTTATTTATTTTCTACTTTCGGCCGCTCGATTTCTCAAAAATCGGGAAAGGAAGCATTACCAGTTTGAAATACGCCGTTCTTACACTAGTTTAGTGTCGATGACAAAGGGCAATGTTTTTGAAAATATTGGTAATATTTAAAGTTATTTCGAGGAATTTAAGCTCTTCCCCAACTACTGAAGGTATCTTGATCAGATCATCTAAGAGCTTGGCTGAAGAATTCGGATACTTGCAATCCCTGTCCACGCTCTGATTTAAACAGGTATTTTAACTTTATTATGACTCTTTGCGTTTCTGTTTCTATGGTATAAAATAGTTCAATAACAGAAACTTAATTTTCGTCTTGTAGGTGGTTAAAAACCAGCCAAGTACCTACGAGCCGAGCGAACCATTCTTGTATTCTTTAATTTTTAATTTTATTTTCTTTTTATTATTTAATTTTGTCTGCCAGCGGGCTGTACTTAATCAATCGTAATAGATAAACACTTTAATTTTATACAGAATGTGTATTTCTTTTGCCTCATTAATAAAAAAAAGGCGGTTCGTGTCATACCTACAAGAAATGTGATTTTTTTGTTCGATCTTAAAAATCGCTCTATTTTTTGAAACCGTAATAAGTACACATGAAGTTCTGAAATAGTGTATCATATTTCCGCTATAACAACAAATAAATAAAAAAAATGTATAATTAAATGGGGGCCCTATACAACTAAAATGTTACGAAACGCTTCGTGAGCGAGTCCGACCGGCACTTGGTCGGTGTTTTTAAAAGTTAAGAATTAGAGCAATTTTAATAATCGTGAATTGTCGCCACAAATCATTATTAATAAGTATATCTTACTCTCGTTATCAGAATGGGCAAGTTTGAAGTATACATTGAGGGAAAAATATTTTTCTAAGTGGTACCTTTTATTTAAGTATTTTATTCGTTCTGTATCTTCTTGATACTAAAGTAATAAAAATAAGTGCTCCACTTCCAATATCAAGAATTATTAGATACTTACCCTTTATTTTAATTTTGCTTTAATTTAGATAATTTAATCGCCATAAACGTGAAGTTACTACCGTAAATAAATGTTGTTAGTAAATAAAGATAACCAGTTTTTTTTATAGTTCATAAAGTTCAGATTTGATGTTTAACGTAATTAGCAGGTCACTTTCCTACTGTATACACGGCAGTGTGTCAAGCCAAGTTCGGGAAGTTAATCAGACAAATGTTTTTTTTATTCTAGGTGTTAATTTAACATAAGGTGATTATTTTATTGAAATTTAGAATAGATTCACTTAAGCAATTATTATATATATATATTATTTATTTTATCTTTTATTTTTAAAAACAATACCATAACAGGTTGAATACGAAAATTATGTTCGGAATTATAAAAACTCGAACTATTCGAAATTAATACGAAAATAAAATTAAGAGATAAAATATAAAAAGATAAAGATAAAAAAGCATCCATTGCATAATCGTAAAATAAAAAACTACAACTTTTTTAAGCCATTTTAAAATCTCTAAACCAGTATTCCATCTAAAGTTATTTATTATTTTAAAGTCACTGTTCAGTTTAATCATTATCATAAGTTATAGGCCGTGAAATATCTATATTATTCAGTACGGGATCCCACTTTGAATAATCGACAATATTACCCAGTACCCGGCTATTTCTTACGATAATGCAAATGTTACTTAAGGAGCCTTCTGCCGCTAAAGTAAAATATACATACATACATTAACTCACGCCTTCGTTCCCAGAGTGGTCCTAGCATTGTACCGAAAAGTAACTTCTCAAATTGTGAAAGTTTCTTATGAGAAATTCTCGGAATTTTCCAAGCATATTCTAAAATTTTGTATGGGGGGAAAACATTCTCAATCCTCTCAAATGTTTCCCATAATATTCTCAGTAATTTCTTGAGATGATTTCTTAACTTCTGACAATGTTCTGCAAATTGTACATTTCTAGGGTACACAGAGCTACAGAATTACCAATAACTCTAAAAACTTGTTGATTATTCTGATACCACATTTTGCACAATTAGGCTAAGATTATGGCGTACGAGTATTAGTGACGGGTTGCAAGCCCATTGCCTAACAATACTACAAGCCTTTATTCCCTTAGTCGCCTATTACGACATCCACGGGAAGACATGGAGAAGCAATATTCTAACCCGGCAACCACACGGGCCAAGATAAAATATGTTTAATAATAACTTGGGGCAGCCAGACCCAAAATGTTCTGTGAATTTATTTGAGTTTTACGTAAGGGTAAATCACTTCATTAACAGGTTTTTAGGTATAATGATAAAGTCAATACAATACTGATTTACTTATGTATGTGATATCAATGTAATTTCGTATTTTTTGACATGCAATGCAATTTATATTGACATTACATTGATGAATAAATAAACTAAACTAAACTAAACTATTTTTTTAATAGTAGTTTATGTAAATGATACATAGTGAGAGGTTTTAAAACACGAATGTGGCTTTATAAAACGAGCCAAAGGCAATTTGATTTTTTTGATGTTAAAGTGAATTTGTCAACCCAAAGTAAATGAAACTTCTTATAATTTGGTTTACAACGTGACGTTGACAAAACTTACATATAAGTACGCTTTATAGAACACCACTTACAATTTAGCTAGCTACTTATTCATTAACGCAACCCTAAAAAAATACCCGTTTTTTATACCCTTTTTTCCAACCAAAACGCAAAAGGCCTCTTAACTTATCTCTCCCCAAGATACGGCTAAACTAAAAGTGGTATAACGCGTGTAGTTACTTACAATCGGTAGATAAGAGAAGGGATTCACTCGGCTGCGCCTGCGCCGTAACGGGGTCTAGTTTCTAGTGGGCATGGAGGAGGTAGAATTTATAATAGGCTTATTTAGTAGGTAATGCTTAAATATTAAATAAATATGTCACAATGGAGCAAAATAGAATATTAACAATGAGGTTGGGCCTCTATTCCACTGGTATTTCTAATATTGCTTCTGACATGTTCTCGTATTGTTTTTAAATCGGGTTTTATTGTCAAGTACATAAGAGCTGTCAAAACGTCAACCATACGATAACACGTCAAAGTCAATATTTTTTACCCGGTAGGATAGACGCCGTGGTGTATTAAAAAGACCATAGTGAGTGTAAAAGTACGTATTATAAGTTTTTTAGGACGTGTATAATTACTAGACATTGAATTTTGGTAAATTTGTAAATGTAAGTCTATCTAAAGAATTTAAAAAAATAGTTATTTATGGTATTGTTAAATTGGTTGAAAAAATAAATAGAATTATTACAGTTTCATATGAAAGAGGTTTCTATTCTTACGTTAAAACAAACTAAGTTAAGATAAAAAAAAACCAAATCCATTTTTACCAAAATATGAATAAAATCCAATTAATTAATATTTAATAACATAAACAATAAACTTAAATAACTTAAATAAATAAATAAATGTTCTCTTAGTAGGGTCAATTTTAATGCCAGCACTTGGTGCGCTTCTACAGTTTTTTTTATCCAAAACGAGTAAGTGTATGTTTATTGTTGCCCAGGACCTGAACTATGGGAATATATTTAAGACTGTCAATTCATATTAGATTATTATACTAAGTCCAAATATATAAATTCCGCGAATACATAGTTTATGACTTATATCTCAGTTAAATCTATTTCAAAACATGAAGTTATCTCAGCAGGAAATATAATTTCATCATAATCGGGTGAGCAAATCTCTGAATAGACCGGTGTTACCCACTGCCCGTCTGTCCGTTGATCTATAATTATTTGATTTATTTTAGATATGCACAGGCGCCGCCTTAGGGTTGACGACAGGCTTCGGCTCAAAAAAAAAAACAACAAACTACGCCATAAGGTGGGTCTATATCGGAACCCCTAATCGTCATTTGTCCTAATGCATCATTTGTCCTAATTTTCGTTTATCCTAAAGCCTTTTCCGCTTGTTTTTTTTTGTTATTATATTACGACCCTAACCTAACCTAACCTAAACCGCAGGTTTTTTTGGAAAACTTAAAAAGTTATCTGTACCCTTACCGTGGCTGACCACGGGTGAGCTCAAATTCAGCCTAGCTGTGCTCACGACCTTTTCATTACCACAATCTTTGTTATCTATCTATATACAGTGCAACCATTTTCTTAATAGCGATCGGCAATCTTCGTTTTTTTGTGACACACGAGTGACAAATATACTGTCAGTTGCGAGTGCAAGCGTGATAGCGATAGCCAGCCGAAAATTATTAAGAAGCTGGGGACACTGTAAAATGTATATATGTAATGAAATAAATGAATTTGATTCGATTTGATTTTGAGTTACAATAACGTACCTACTCGCTGGCGAATCGAATGCTTTGTCCCTCGCATACCTCGCAGTATTCTTATAGAGAGCAAGGGACAGAGCATTCGACTCGCTAGCGAGTACGGTAATTGTAACTGACTCAGCTTATGACAAACAACAATTCGGACAGACGATACGTTAGGACAAACGCTATTAGGGATTCCGAGGGACACCCCATAAGGTACCAGATCATGGAGGCATTTCATCATACTTCTCAGGGTTGGCAACGCAGTCTTTAGATTGTAGTCTTGAAAATGCAAATGTCTATGGTCTCAGATCGCATTTACCATTAAATTCATTCTTCTCTATGCCATAAAAAAAAGATCCCTGATATTTTAAACAGTTCATTTTCAATTTCATCTGTCTGTCCTGGCAGTTGTTTCCAATGTTTTTTCCCCCCAAAAGAGGGGTATTATTAATTTAACCTGAATATCTGAGTCTGTGTTTGACATTGTAGCTCCCAAACGAATAAAGCGATTCGAATACAGTTTTTTTTTTAAATAAATCTAGTTTAATCGGGATATTTTTAGCTAGGTTTCATCAAAATCGGTTTGGCCGTTTAAGAGATATCAGCTCTGAATGTAGGGGTTGGTATTAGGTACCTACATCAAGGGTTTTTATAATTAACGTGTTAATTATTTTTTTGATTTCATATTTTAGTTTACTTTAATTCAATTTTATTTTATTCAACAATGTAATTAATAAATGTACCTATGAGTCTTGTTACTTGAAATAAAGAATTATTATTATTATTTATTTATAGTGGCATTTATGCCAATGTAACCTAACCTAAGATGGTCTGCTGATCCTTAACCTGGCAGTTATTTTCGATTTTGTATACAGATATTGACGATTTTGTTATAAAAATACTATAATTACAAACTTTTATTTAACTTGCATAGGGCCTATTCAACACGTTAAAACAATATTGCTTTACAATACGATTATTGTTTTTAACGCGGCCGCCATTACGTCAAGTACATAAGAGCTGTCAAAACTTTGACAATACAACAGGTCAAAGACGATATGGTTTTCATCTCACTAGCCCGGAAAGCCCTTTTTGTTTGTTTGATATCTATTGAGAAAATCGCTTTTTATCCACATGTGAAGAAAGAGTTTTGACATTTGAAGGCAGCTTTAGTGATATTTGACAGCTAACAAAACGTAAAACGTTAAAAACCGCTGAATTTTTAACATCACATTTAATAAATTGCATCGAGTAAAAAATACTAAATACAGTCTTACCACTTTATTTTAATTCGTAAATATCAGCATTCAACATTAACCTTCATTCTTGTTGTAAAAACGGATAAAATGTTCTGACAGTCCAAGTAAGTCGATGTGCGAACAAAACGCATCCGAAATAATAAAAAAAAACTTAAGTCAAAACGTGAAAACTTTTTAATTAAGCCGTCAACGCATAGAGGTAGTAAAGCAGAAGCCCTACTTTAAAAATCGAAGTTCGAAGTTAACTACGTTAGCTACATCTCTGTCACTCGTCCTTCGAGACTAAATCGAGAGAAAGGGATGGAGCTAACGTAATTTCGAACTTCGATTTTTAAAGTAGGGCCTCAGTTTTCCTTTATCTTTGCGTCAACGTTAAATATTCGCATGTTTTTCTAGTTTGTTTTGTTATTAAAAATGAGTGATTCGAGTGACGAAAGACGTATTAACACCTGTGGAATTACGGGAAACCGTGCAAAATGCGGAATTGAGCTTTTTTTCCTCGCTGTAGTGAGGTGAAAAGTTTTGTGTTATACACGGGTGAAAAGTTATTTTACGTCTCGTGTGTTGAAACCCTCGCTACGCTCAGGATTCTGTTTTTGAACCACTCGCTTCGCTCGTGGTCAATCATAGAATCCTTTCGCTAGCTCGTGTTTCAAATGAACACTCGCAGGTAAAATACCACTTTCCTCCCTTGTATAACAAATAACTATTGTCATCTTAGAACAGAGGCCCTGGTCGTATGTAAGGGAAACTGAAAGACGTACAGTATTCCCAGCTTCTTAATAGCTTTCGGCTGGCTATCGCTATCACGCTTGCACTCGCAACTGATAGATGTAAACCCACTGAGAATGCATTATTATGGTATCTAAGAGGTGATCTGATGATGGAGTCGGAAGGTGGCGACAGGATCTCCGCTATTCTTAACGTAGACCCACCGTGACGGGACTAATTAGTTTGGTCCCAAGCATATGGCTTTTGGCTTTGCAAAAATAAGTACTGTCAGCAAAAAAGTTTGTCCCAAAAATGACATTCTTGACATAAACTTATTATCTTTCGTATTTTCGCTAACATTAAACTAAACCATATTAAAATCAAATAACGGATCCGCTAAATGAACAGCCAAGTCTTAGAAAATTTATTTCCGCAATTCCAGCTAAATTGACAAGATTGAAAACGTATATTAATGAGTCAGAAGGCGTAATATTGAAAAGCCGATGTATTGCTTTTGCTCGCCCACTCACGTCGAGAAGGACCAATTAATTTTAGATTTATGGGTTGTAAGGTGCTTTATTTATTTATGGAAACAATAAATGAGCCGGGTAATTGATACAATTGGGAACTTGGAAGGTGCACTACCGATCTGTAAAGTTATTTTACAACATCGCACGTTACGCCTGTTGACTCACTATGTAATCTGTATTTTAGTTTCTTGTATAGTCGTTACTTGGTGTACGTGGTGTTTCAATAAAGTGTTTTGTATTGTATTGTATTGTTACATCCAACATCGCCACTATGTTAAAAAGGAATTCATACAAAAGTTAATTCTTTTTTACCGCAATAATGGCACTATTCAAAGAGTTGCTTTCGACGTTTAATGTCACTGTTAAATTTAAAGTACGTGTATTAAGTATAAAATAATATTACTTTCAAGACGCCAGGTGATGATTGATGAGTACACGATAATATTATGAACGCATTTTTGTGTGTAGGTAAGTTAGTGAGTTACTTCTTCACGCTGAAACGGCTTGACGGATTTTGATGAAATTTTTATTGATGATGTTTATACATTGCTTAAATTTTATCCCGAAAAATGTATCTTTTCTGGTTGGATGGTCAACAAAAAGGGGGGGTGTAGCAAATTATTTTATTTTATCAATAGTTCTACGTGACGAAGTCGAAGTTTTTTTTGTAATTATGACATTCTTAAAAGGCCCTACAGTCTCATTTAAAAGCGCTTTTTTTAGTATTGTATATACTGACGACTAAAATACTCATACTTATATACAAAATCGGTCTAGTAAGTCTCATGCTGCTAATTTTGTAAAAAGAAACAAAGTTTTACTTTATCCAAATTTTTCGCCTTAATGTGGCTACTCTCCCACTTTGTTTAAATTGGATTGATAATGTTGAGCGACAGATCTGACAGTCGGGTACTTAATGTAGGGTAACCATACTTTAAGACTTTCATTATTAGTTTTATTAGAAAATTTATAAAAGAAGGCTAATTTAAACAAATGACTGAATGTAATACATTGTTCGTCATTAACTGAGCCACGCACACTCCCTGTGTTTTAAAATAAAGTATTTTTTGCTAATCAAATGAATCGTCAACATATAATAAACGTATTAAATTAATTAATTCCATTTTATATTCCCATATCGCCCACATCAAAAAAACCAATTAAACATCAAAGCGCTAGTAGCAAAACATATAAAATCCCTAACATATAACCCCAATCAGTTTAATTACATGTTTAGAAAGTACGATTGGTAATAATTAAAACATGTACCATCAAAGTAATTACCTGTATATTAATAACCACGATATCTTATTGCATTTTAATATACGTGGGTGTTCTCGGAGGTAATTAATAATATCATCGGGCATAAATATTTGTCATTAGTAAGAAAATTACGAATTGCTAGAGGGGATAATTATGGTTTCCCATGGGAAACTAAACCACTAGGTACATGATATTGAAAAATATTGGCTTGGTTAAATGTATGACTTAATAAAATATTATTAAAATTATTTTAATTGACAAATAGAGCTACTTTCACATTAAAAATATTAGCACGAATTCAAATATTTAGACTCCTACATTTTCAAAACAAAGTTACAAAATGGACAGGCGTGCAAACATATGTAGAGTCAACCAATTTGATTTCTAGGCCACTATGCACTTTGTCAGTGTGACGTTGTAAACCAAATCATAAGAAGTCTCTTACGTTTTGGTTGCCAACATCACTTTAACATCGTCCATAGCCTAGAAATCAAAATACAGCTACATTTTTTTAAAGTATTTAATTATCCACCTTTAAAATGTAATGATGGATTTTATACAAAAAAGAAAATATATTAAGAAAGTAATAATAAAAACATTTATTCTTGCCAAACAACAACAAAGAACAGAGAAGTACGCACAAGAAGAATGTAGCAACGAAATGGTCCCAACTCAGCGTAATGCTAACATTTAAGTCAGCGCTTGTCTTCCTACACACATGTATAATTATTTAAAAACAAAAAGAAACTATAGCTTAAAAAAATGATCGCAACCTTTTATGCCCTACTTTTTGGCTGAATGGACAAGGGTCCCTTAGCCTTACGTGCAAAAGCAATTCTCTATCGCGTATTTATTTTTCTTCTCACACCTTCACAACATTTTCTCAACGTGGCACCTGCAGCAAAATATTGACTCAAGTAATTTCTCCACAACACATATTATTACAAAGTTCACATTATAAATGATCACAGTAAACAAGCCTTTTGTACGAGTAACGGGCCGCCGTCGCATTGTCGTGTGAAACGTCACAATGAGTGTTTACTTTAAGGTCTGATGACATTTGGGTTGCCTTCTGCTCCATACATGGTACTGAGACATATTTACTATATAATAAACTAGCTTCTGGCCGCGACTTCGTCTGCGTGGACTTCAGGATTTGATCTTACAAGGATAAATAATATGAGTTTTCTCAATCATGCTCGGAAATAACCGTTTTCCGATTGAAACACATGGACGGAAAATGCCTCTTTTTACTCCTAGGAGTAAAAAAACCATTTAAAAACACTTTCCGTCCATGTCAATATTGTTTTTTCAAAGTGCTCTCTATTGCGTATAAAATCGAAAGGACCATGAAGAAAATCTCGTACGAGTACACCCAATTTGTGGGAGCGCAGTGAGGGGCGGCGGCGCGGCGGGGCTCTGCGGAGCGGCGGCGGCGGGCGGCGGCTCGTTGTGCGTGACACTATCTTAACTAATACTCGTATGACGCAAAAAAACATTCTCTCCGAATTTGTCAAAGGTTTTTAAAAATATTTATAATCATGTATTTGTATAATTACCTCGCATTGTTTGAGAAAAGGATTATGTATGCCTCGGCGGAAACGAGGATTTCCTGACTCGTATTTTAGCAGGCCTCGCTGTTGCTCGGCCTGCAAACCACCTCGTCAGGAAATCACTTACTTTCCGCGCTTAGGCAACAATGTACTATTGTCCTATCCGAACCGAAAACAAAATATAGTGCTGTATAGGAAAAATTGCTTAACCACCCAGTGATTTTGACCACACCAAGGCAGCAGTTCGATACAGAGTTTTAAATCAGAGCTAGCGCCATCTAGTTCGTATATGGAGAACTAAAAGTGTCTTTCATTAGTCACTTTTGTGTACGCACACGTCAATGAATACAAACTGAGAGGATTACGAGATGACAAACGTAAAAAAAAACACACCACACGTGGGTAGATGAGATTTCACCTTTGTAATTTTGTTACTCGCCCATATAAAGTGGCGTCGCCTTCTGAGAAAATTCACAGCTTTTAACGATTAATTTGATTTCCCTTAGGAATGAGATGTTTTTTCGGAACAAAAACTACCCTGTCCTATTCCAGGACCTAACCTATTTATACGTGCTAAGCAATTTTTTTATTTTCTTTTCTTTTTCGTCTGTGCAAACACAATACCCATAACGACTTTTTCGAAAACCATCATTCATATCATTTTCGAAATTGCCATCCCCGAAAACATGAAACACGATAGCCATGTCGGCTTTTTCTAAAAACATCATGGCCGCCATCTTGAATTCCGAATCTGACATAATTTTCGAATTCGCTATCCCCGAAAACATGAAACACGATACCCATGTCGGCTTTTTCTAAAAACATCATGGCCTCCATCTTGAATTCCGAATCTGACATCATTTTCGAATTCGCTATCCGCAAAAACATGAGAAACGATACCCATGACGGCTTATTCGAAAACCATCTTGGTCGCCATCTTGAATTCCGATTCTGACATCATTTTCGGATTTGCCATCCCCGAAAACATGAAACACGATACCCGCATGACGTCTTTTTCGAATAACATCGTGACGCCATCTCGAATTCCAAATTTGATATCATTTTCGAAATTGCCATCCCCGAAAACATGAAACTTGATACCCATAACGACTTTTTCGAAAACCATCATGGCCGCCACCTTGAATTCCAAATTTGATAGAATTTTCGAAATTGCCATCCCCGAAACCATGAAACAGGATACCCGTGTCGGCTTTTTCGAAAAACATCATGGCCGCCATTTTGAATTCCGAATCTGACATCATTTTCGAATTCGCTATCCGCAAAAACATGAGAAACGATACCCATGACGGCTTATTCGAAAACCATCTTGGTCGCCATCTTGAATTCCGATTCTGACATCATTTTCGGATTTGCCATCCCCGAAAACATGAAACACGATACCCGCATGACGTCTTTTTCGAATAACATCGTGACGCCATCTCGAATTCCAAATTTGATATCATTTTCGAAATTTTCGAAAATTAGCTATACATTGACCGCCGAAATGTATGGCTAATTTTCATCACAAAACTGACAAAGTTAAAGTTCCTTAATTTCAGCCCGTAATTGGGTACACTTTTTAGTGATAACGCCCAAAAACATCATGGCTGCCATCTTGAATTCCGAATCTGACATCATTTTCCAATTCGCCATCCAAGAAAACGTGAAACACGATACCCATGAAGGCTTTTTCGATAAAAATCATGGCCGCCATCTTGAATTCCGAATCTGACATCATTTTCGAATTCGCTAACCGCGAAAACATGAGAAACGATACCCATGACCGCTTTTTCGAAAAACATCCTGGCCGCCACCTTGACGATACCCAAGAATTCGCTACCCGCAAAAGTTGAGAAACGATGACACCGCGAAAACATCACAAACGATACCCATGACCTGATTCACGACGACCTTTTTTTTACAGGCGTTTTTTTCAAGTTCCACTTCCCCACTCGGCTTGTATGAAGGCGGGGCCTGAGCGCTGAAAAACGCCTGTAAAAAAAGGTCACCAGCCAACTGCAAACTCCCATTAGCTCCAAAGGGTTCAGGAACTCGATCGCACGTAATCTTTACCGCGATGCATATTTATTAAGGCCGCGCAGCGTTCAAACCGCAACGACAGAACATTCCGGAAAGCATTCATTTCCGAGATGTCATGTCAAAACCCCCTGAGGGCTCGTGGACGTGGACGCTGCGGCGCGTGGTGCGGGGCGTAGAGAGTAGAGGTCTAGCGGTGCCCACCGCTGCACCCGCGGCAGAAGATTCTAAAAAAGCGGCCGCCATTTTGAACTTATTTGTTACTGGTTCGATTGTCTTGAAAAGCGATATCTGAGGATCCGTCGGGCCAACAAATGCGAAACCGTATTCAGATTTAAAAAAAAATGGCCGCCATTTTAAAATTGTTTGTTCCTGGTTCGATTGAGTTGAAAATCGATATCTGAGGATCCGTGGGGACTACAAATGCGAACCCGTAATGAGATTTTAATAAAGTGGCCGCCATTTTGAATTTTTTTGTGACTGGTTCGATTGTCTTGAAAATCGATATATGAGGATCCGTGGGGACGACAAATGCGAACACGTAGTCAGATTGAAAAAAAGTGGCCGCCATTTTGAACTTTTTTGTTACTAGTTTGATTGTCCTGAAAATCGATATCTGAGGGCCCGTTGGGACTACAAATGCGGACCCGTAAACAGATTTAAAAAAAGTGGCCGCCATTTTGAACTTTTTTGTTACTGGTTTGATTGTCCTGAAAATCGATATCTGAGGGCCCGTTGGGACTACAAATGCGGACCCGTAATCAGATTTAAAAAAGTGGCAGCTATTTTGAACTTTTTGAAGTGATAACTTCTTATTATTATGGGAGGGCAAACCGCTTCATTACGTAACGCGTGACGGCGCCAGTCTGTCTGGCTTCCCTTTTTCTCACGCATATGGCAGCGGCAGGCAGGCTCCTCCTCTCTCACTCTAACCCAGAGATTTAGATTAGCAGTGATCGGAATAGGTAGAGCTAATTTGCCTAAACTTGATGCATATTCATTCAATAATGTATTCCCATCTCACTCACGTATGAATGAATATGCGTCAAGTTTAGGCAAATAAGCTCTGCCTATTCCGATCTCTGTAGATTAGTTATCACTTCTGTCGGGCGTCCCGAGACGCACGCGATTTTTTTTATTATTACATTTCGATTATAGTTATTCCCCTGGGAACTTTAAAATTTTCCGGGGTGAAGAGTAGATATTAGTAGGATTAGTAGGATACTCGTGTTAGTAGGATTAGTGGATAATAGCTTCTGAACGCGTCTTCGTCCGCTTAGATTATACTTATACCCTCGGGAATTTTCCGGGATGAAAAGTAGCCTATGTGTTAATCCAGGGTATAAGCTATCCATTCCAAATTTCATCCGAATCCGTCCAGCTGTCGCAGCGTGAAGAAGTGAGAAACACACACTCAAACTTTCACTCAAACAAAACACATTTATAATATTATAGTAGGATTAGCGGAAGGGAAATTGACGTTGGAGCCAATCTACTTGTATTGTAATACTTTTCATGTAAGTACTACTCGTATCCTGGGCCCTAGACAAGATGCTTAACGCTAACGTGTAAACCAGAGGTCCCGAAACTTTTTCGTCTCGGAGAACACTAGGCAATTTTTTCGGTTTTTAGTGTATTTTGCACAGATAAAATGGGAGGTTGACACAGGCTACAATTGAAGCGCGGAAAAATATTTTTTAGAAAATATACCACGCACAGACAATAAAACCCTAAATTATTTATATATTCTTAAGAAGGTAATATGTAAGTAAGTACCTACTATCTGTGTACGACTATGGATTATTCCATTAATGGAAAGCCATAATTAAAGTCACAACCTGTTTAAATGGGATCCACTATCGCGGACCCCCATTTTCATCTCATGGACCCCCATTTCTTATTTTCACTCACATGGACTCCTTGCAGGTCCTCGTCGACCCCTGGGGGTCGATATAGGCCACTTTGGGGATCACTGGGTCAACGATTTTCGAAAACGGTCATTATTTAAGGTGACGTAAGCACTCGAAGCAACCGTCCGGCAGTTTACGTCAATCCTTAACCTTTTCTCGCGCGACTTCGCGGTTATATACAATTATATAATATAGTAAAAAGAGGTAGATATGTTATACGCACTTCGATTCTGGCACCCTAAAACCAAGCCAATTGGTACACCTTTACTTAGTCTTGCGCCGTCAACGGAACCGTAAACTAGTCTGCAGAGCAACATAACGTCGTCTCTGTTTCGCTCCCGGAAATTGGCTCACCATCCTGCTTTCACTAGTCATTTATAAATGAGTGTGTAATTGCAATATTTACTAATTATGTGTGAGTAAGCCGGGACATTTTTACACGCGGAATACCGTATAGGTAACATATCTACCTCATTTTATATTATATCATTGGTTATATAAATGAATATTTTATTTTTCTGCGCGGACGGAGTCGCGGCCAACGGCTAGGAATATAATAAATGCAAAAGTTTATTTGTTCCACATTCACGGCTTAAAGCCTCAACCAAATTGACATGATATTAGATACAGAGATAGACAACAGCTATTATTATATCATTTTTTATCTTAGCCCCCTTGCTACGATATATCGGAATGTTAAGGTTTTCCCATCTGCAAAAGCGTGGTTTATTAAGAGTTATCAAATAATTATATAACCCTTTTTTGTCTTCCTTAAAACACATAGGAACCCGCCGAACCACATACCCAGTTGTCTTTAACCTGCATATAAAAACGTCCCGATCCGATCGACACCCATCACAGGCGAGCTAGAAAGCCAGGACACTGACAGGTGACGTGCTGACAAACCGTCGTGTTTCGTCGTCGCGTGGGCGGTCGCCGGGGACTCGTTAATTGGTTGGCATTACCGTGCAAGTAATAATGAATGCGCTATTCTGTTCAAGTTTCACACTTATTTGTTTTTTTTAATTTATGGTATCGCTAGCTTTTGTTTATGACTATCCGCGTTGGTTGTTTATCGCTGTTTAAGGGGGAATAGGGCCTCTATTCAATACATATCGTTTTTGACCTGTTATCGTATTGTCAATGTTTTGGTAGCTCTTATTTACTTGTCAGTAACCATAACAGGTTACCGCCTAAAATAGAAGCGCTAGCCTCTATTCTGGAAGGTAAAAACCTTATTATCGTCTTTGACCTGTAATGGTATTGTTACTACTGCGATAACAGGTCAAAGACGATATGGATTTTACCGCCTAGAATATCGGCCCTGTGTTGTTTCTTGGATTAAAATGTAACCTTTGTAACTCTCTGGCTCTTTAGTGCAAAAAAATACGTAACTCTGTTGCTCCACTCTTTCGCATTTACGATATAGTTAAGTAGGAATTGTAAGTATGTTTTGATGGTAAATGTGATATCCGAAAACGTATAATTATCCCACTTTTATATTTTAAATATTAAAGTGAGTTTGTTTGGTTGGTACCACTTCACAAATGCACTAAAGTGACATGAAAAAGCGCAACTAAAGCCGAAAATCGGTTTTATAACAATTAAGATATAATTTTCTTTGTTGTAACGTAGAATAACCCAGTATTATCAGAATACTGTCGCGCCTTGCCAACTCGCGATTTGGTGAAAGAGCGCAAGTCTGTTAAGAGCTTTAAGACATTTATACCTTCTGTACAAATTAACCGGCGCCTTATACAGACAGTCCTTAATAGGTTTTATACCTGTTCCAAATTAACAATACCCATTTAGAGAACTACTGAATTTAACTGTTACTTTTACTTGGCTGGGTGTCGACAGAAAACAGAATTGAGTTGTTAAGAGTGTTTTTTTTAATTAACAACGTTTTAAATATTTCAGCGGCTTTATTCTACTTTGGCTGACCATTTTTCTTTGATACTGTAATCACGCTGCGTCCATTAATGATGTAAGCTTTAATTGGGGAGAGAGGTCCAAAAAAATGTTACCAAATATTGTTTTGAAAGGGAGGTCATCACGATCTCTTGTCCCACCGAGGAAGCGATTAGCTATCGACTATTTTCTCGCTCAAGAAACAAACAAAATATATAGATCCACACCTCACACTTCACACCTCACCATTGTGCCTCTGACACCTCAGCATTTGCTAAGCCAGCGTCCGTTTCACCGCCGCGAGGACATACATTGCGTGCCTTCTCTGTTACCTTCACTGTTTTCTTTATTTTTTTTGTATTTGTGAGTCTTATGGTTGGTTAATAAATGTATTTCTTCTTCTTTTTCTTCTTAGATCCTTTGTCAATAAAAGAGACGCATATATCGATAGTTGATCGCTGACTCTACTCGCTTCTCGCTCATCGTCGGTGTTGGGACAATAAGGAGTATTCATTTAATAAACTGATGAGAAAAAACATTTTTTGAATAGCTTTACAAATAACCAAGATTTGTTGCCATCTCTTTCTAACAAAACGTAATTTAACATTCTATAATATATAATATGGCCGACGTGTTACATGACATCACACGGCGTATCGGATCTCTCAATCTAATCGCTTTGTTATTAGCAGTTGAAAATGTTTGTAACATACAGATTTCTTTTTAATTTCACTCCTGGATCACCAAAAAAAATATTTTTTTAGGTTATTTTCATATTTTGTTGAAATAATCCATGCATATTCCCAAATTGCCTTACCCTTCTTTGAAGATGAACCAACTGTTTATACTGATATTTCTGTTTACAGCTGCAGCAGAAGTGCCGTGTCGCTGGGAGCGCACCTGGTCTGCGCACGCGTCGCCGGCCTCACCGACAAGCAGCGCGCCATGTGTCGCTCCTCGCCCGCCGCCATCGCCGCCGTCGGCGACGGTCTCAGGTATCTACAGACTACAACTTGATAGCAAGGAGAAGGCAATTGGGCACACAAGGCGTCTGAGATCTTTAGACAATTTGAATTCTTAAAATTACAACCTCGAGACTGCTATCTTAAGACTGCATCTTCGTTGCCAACCCTGAGGATTAACATGGAATGACTCTATGCTAGTAATTTTACCGGTTGTCCTATCCCCGTGACAGAACACAAAAATGCGAACGCTGCTTGGCCGTAGGTTAAAGGATCCATCAAAGATATCGTCTTATGGTGGTAGAAATCGGGCGGACCCGGCACAAGATCCTACCTATACTACTACTACTACTAACTTTACAGACCTACCGATCGGTTGTTTTACAAGGCGCTTATTGGTGTTATTGGTGTTTGTCTAAACGTGACGTACCTAATGTCTGTGTCACCTTCCGTATTTTCATCGAGCGGTCCCAACGGAAGACCAGCGTTTGGCTGCACGTCCAGCGCATGCTGAGTTGGGACCGTTTCGCAACAACTACCACTGTGTCTGTCGTTCCTTTATTTTTATTTTTAGATATTATTTTTATCACAGTGTTTCCATTGTTGTGAATAAATGTATTTTCGTTTCTTTCGTTTTTCTAAACCTGGTAGGGAAAGAAGATCCCCTTTTTTAGGAAGATCCCCTTCTGCCCTTGTATTATATATTCTGTGCCCTGGCCTATCTCATCTGTATTATTTTTCCAGGATGGCGTACTCCGAGTGCCGGCAGCAGCTGACCAACCACCGGTGGAACTGCACCGGGGTGGGTGACGGCAACGACTTCGGACATGTCATGCCTTTAGGTGAGTCATGGAAATGAGAGAACATTGCGACCATAGAACCAACCACCATTTTTTTCGCTTTAAGGCCACAGCTCATTAGAACCTCCCGGCACCCAACCAGCACCGCTTCGCCTCGAGCAGTTAGTATTCTTTATATGGATTTGTATGGGCATGCACTCACTACATCAACTACGCTACGCCGGGTACGCTACGCTACGCTACGCTACGCTACGCTACGCTAGTTGATGTAGTGAGCGCATGCCCATACAAATCCATGTAAAGAATACTAACCGCTCGCGGCGAGGCGGTGCAGGACGGGTGAGCTGTGACCTAATATAGTTTAGAATTTCGTAACAGACGTTTCTGTTAAATTAAAACTCCATAGAATAAGAGCTCGCCGGAACCGGACTATAAAATGAACAAAGTCGTAGGGTGAACTACCCTATTGTTGGCCCTTACTTCATTACAAGGTAAATTCAACAAGGAATTTGGATGCCAGTGTAGTTGGGTGTACGCCGTACACTAAGCGTAAAACTAGAAGTCGCGTCCTCTAGTCACTGAGTAAAGTTTGAATACTTATCACACAAATATTATTTAGAATTCGTTTTCCGCTTCACCCCCTATTTCTTCCCATGGGGGTCAATTTTCGAAAAATATTTTCTTAGTACAACCCTAGTGTACAAAGACTTTAAGATCTCTACAACTATGGTTTGCAATAAATGCTATAACTATGACTTAAACTTCAGACCCACCTTGGGTCCAAAGTCAATCTTAAATTCTACAGCAAAAGGTTGAGTTTCCTGTCACAAATGACTTGCCATCTCTAATGACATTGACGACTTCAAGCAATTTTTTTTGATAGCTGGCTAAATTTACGTTTGTGGACGTACGCAAGGTATATTCCCTCCAAATTTTCATAGGTTCAGTGATTTAGGCTGTGCGTGGTCAGTCAGTAAGTCAGTCAGTCAGTCAATCAGTCAGTCAGTCACCCAGTCACGGAAAATAGAAGATGACAACAGTTGACGCATGTCTTTAAATAAACACTCCGATTGAATATACATTGTAACTAATAATAACATATTTCATCTGCTAATTACCACGTTTATGTGTACGACAGCCTCAAAACAATAAGGCAAAAGGTTATTAAGTGTTTAACAGTAAATGATTACGATCGTGACTACAAACTCCCATCTTGCTTGCTGCAAGGCTTAGGGGGTAGCGATTGGTATTCATTTATTAAATTTTCTCTTGTTTTTTTATAGACTATCGTATCTTTTTCAGATACATTTCGACCCCATTAGGATCTTTTGTGCAATTACCCTCTGACACGATTTTAGAAAATTGATAAATGTATAGGATTGCCGTAAGCTTATGTTAGACCGCCTCGACTGCTTATGTCAACTCTTTATATTTCAAGGCCGTAGAAAACAGTAACGTTTACAGTGTTTGCATCTTATACCATACACAGACGGAAAAAATAACTTGGTGTTGTAATGAAATTTACTGTTCTTAATTTTCAAACACGCAACCTACTTCTAAAATAGTTTATTAATCAAATTATACTATTTATATAAAAAGAAGAGCGTCGGTGGCCTAGTGGCTTAGAGGTCGACTCGTGATCGTAAGGTACCGAGTTCGAACCCCCGCGGCCACCATGTACAAAATTAGTTTTTCTAACTTAGATAAAACATCGTGAGAAAACCTGCACATTTGAACAGCTGGAAGTGGTAAGAGGGTAATTGCACAAAGGATCCTAAAGGGTCGAAGTGTATCTGAAAAGGTACATCTGTAAGATAAGATAATATAGGATATATACAAAGAATACGCGCCCCAACTTTAAAACTTAACTTACATTGACGCACCGGGCAACGTAGTAGTCATAATTATTGCCTAATGTTGTACAAAAGATCGTAAAAACTGTTACGTCAACACTGACTCTGTAAGGGCATTGCAATTTGTATAGCAAGTGCCATCGTGAACTAAAAATAATGTAAGCGCCAATCGCCAACTCATGTCGCTTGCACCAAATAATCAGTGATCGGAGATTAACAATCATAGTGGAGATAATAACTATCATTGGTTTACGGAGGCTGGCTCCAGCGTGGTTGTTAACCTTTGATCTTCGCTAAAACATACTAAACCCGTTTACTTCGATATAAATCACACATTCATTTTGACGCTGTAATTAAGAGCGATTATGAAGAAAAAACTGAAATGAACTAAGAAGTATACACACTTTTTATTAAGAATAGTTGATTATTTTAAATATTCTACGTTTATTAATTATATATTTGATTCAGAATCATATTTTTATGTTTTTATTTAGATATAGCGTACTTTATGGATGACTTCACAATTTGAGATTTTTTTATCATGACAGCTAATGAAATAAAGGCAAAGGCACCTAGTACCGAACTACTTAAGATATATTTTAAATGAGAGCAAAAAACTTTCTGGTAGTCTGTAAAGTCGGTTTACGGACGATAATTTTACGTGATAACGTCATAAGAAAACACACAAGCCGAACGCTTAGGCCGATCGTGCCTCTCTATCGCTTGTTCCGCGCTCTCGCTTGCACGCTCGGCTCAGGCGGAACGTGACACTTTTTCTTGTGTACAGCCGGCGTTCATGGATTTATAAGACTCTATCACGTCAAAAAATAAGGTACTATATGAATCGTTATAAATGAACTAAATAATAGTAGATTATACAACTAGGGTCTAAAATAAGCCATACCATACCACGAGATGGTTATTTAAAATTGTTCGAGGGGTACCTAATATGGCTTTTAGACCCGAGTAATACACTCTACTTTTCACTTCGATTGCGAGAAAATAAAAACATTACCTATACAAAGGTAAAAAATTTGCAAAGATAGCACCACATATTCTACGGCGAAAATATTGTTTTAATTTGGCGGCATGTTTTTTTTTAAAGTACTTTAACACAGATACAAAATATAGACACCGCAAATAAACGCCACCGACCGTGTGAGTATTTAACGCTTCAAAGCGTTGCACAATCGATTTAATCATATTTTAACGATTGTAAAATAGGGACTAAAAACCACCTAATGTTTTGAGAAATTAATTCTGTTCCCTGATTGGTCGATTTTAATATAGCTGTATTCTGGTTGGTTCATACCAAATACGAAGTCTTTTTTTTTAAAGAGTTAATATAGTTAAAGAGTATGCGTACCAAAAAGAACCTAACGTTCCGATTGACAGTCGATGTGTACTGTGATAGGTTGATTTAATTTCGTGAAGTATTTTGATTGGTGGATTTAATTTGGTGAAGTAATTTGATTGGCCAAATTAAAATGTTTTGTACAAATAAATCATTCTATTTTCCATTTCATATTTTCCCTAGGGGAAATATGAATATAATGTATTCTCTAGAGTTTACATGTACTACTTGAGTCTCGCTTGATAAGTCTAATATGACACACTTTTTGAGCATGAGAAGTGAAAAATAATAAAATGCAGTAACTAAAGCCTATATTCCTGTTAACAGTTTTTGTGTAACCTACAATAATCACTACATGGGGTCTTTAAAACAACTAATTTAACAGTTTGATATTTATTCAATGCAAAATATGAAATGTAAGGATATTTCTTATGCCTGGACGTTTTTGATGTGTGTAAGTACATAAATATTTTTAAAGTGCATTTCAATAGAAGGATTGTGCGTTGTGTTGTGCCTATGGCACATCAAGGTTAATTATTCTTTACTTTATGTCTTCCGGAACAGAAATACAAGACAAAAAATAAGACGTACAAAGAATTACAAACTGGTCCGACCTGCCGTCGTAATTTAACTGGTACATAATCTTTAGCAGATAAATCCCGGTCAGTTCTAGCTTCAGCGATAATCTCGCGGCGCATAACTCTACAACCCGATCGATTTACTGTTTATTTATTAAGACCTGAATGTCCCGAAACGGTGTCTTATACAAAATTACAAATTTATATTGATTGGAAGTGACATTTTGGGTTTTAGACAGAGTATTACCTAGACTGGTCGCAACCCTTTGACCTAGAAATACACAACCCGACCAAATCACATACCATGAGCAGGCAAAGCTTGCTTTATAAAGGCGTTTTATAATGAGAAATTATTACCGGTACAACTATCAGAGATTGAATTTGGTAGATTTGAGACACTTGGTATCTCTGATAGCTGTACTTCTTCTTTCTTATTGCCATACGATTAAATAATTAAATAATTACAGGTGAAAGGTTTTGTTAGCTTTTGCAGCCTAAAATACAAAAATTCTGATCGCAGATGTCTACGATAGGACATAAACAACACACATAAATATAGTCAAAAGCAAACGATTCACTCCATTGTTTGGCACCAACAAAACTAGCCTTGAAAAAAAAGGACACGAAGTGAGATAGAAACTAAAGATGCCGTCTTTTTTATTTATATTTTTTTCCGTATAGATATGCTCCTCGTTCAGGACAAAGATGTCGCTTACACTATCATTAAAATGTCCTTAGTTTAAAAAAAATACTATTTTGCAAATGTATTTAATTTTTATTTTTTTAATGTATTTAATTTAAAATATAACCAACGTTACTTAAGCCACCACTTTTTTATGCATAAGGCATTAAATTTTCAAAGGATAGTGGGCAAAAATGTTTGGACGGCACACCCAAGTCCGCCACAGCTTAGCCTACTTTTGTTTGGAAGGTATAGCTATGTACTTCAGTACCAATGTGCATCAAATTCTGTCCATGAGTTCTCTATTTATTTTAAGTCGAATGGGTTTAACTTACTGAGCATTAGTGAAACAACATATTAAACCTCTTTTTTAACAAAATAAACTCAATAATAATATTATAAACTAAAAAATCTATTTAACAGTGTTTAATTATCATTACGATCTATTATTATTGAGTCCAAGAGCTGGTCTGTGGATATTCTCTTCATATCTTGCCAGGCTCAAAAACAATTGACTGATTTCGAGAGCATCACTTTCTGCACGCTAGTGCGATAATATATCTGTCTCTTTATACAATACACTATCAGTGATACCTACACAATTTTATGTAATGAGACCCCGGGGATATTTTTTAATGCGTCATAAAAATGCTTATTTTTGTTAGATGTTTCGAGTTATATTCAATACCTATATGGTTGGCGGAGTTGGGTGTATTTTGCCCACTATCCTTTGCTCGGTTTTTCGACTATGGGGCTTAAGTATTTTCTTTGACGTACATAATTTTCTAACCCGCGTTCAAACTTGGTCGAACCGTTTGAAAGCTACCACGCCACAAACAGACGCACAGATACACACGTTAAAGTTATAACACCCTTCTGTTTGCGTCAGGGGTTGATAAATGAATTATCTTTTTAGCTAATTTGTAATATTAGTTAAACAAGTTGTATGGCAGCCGGCGTCACGGCGCCGCCACTCGAATAAAAAGCCCAAGTGCGGCGCGCGCACAAATAAAAGACTCGCCCACACCGTGATTTATACGCACCGGCTAATTGACTGTGGGTTTGTTACTTCGTACACATACGAACAATATCGATATACGACATTTTTTTTATCGCTAGTTGGTTAGTAACACTGAATGGTAAGCTAGGGGTCTCGGGTTTTTTTGTGACATCGAGAAGGCAAAGGAGTACGTACACAGGCCATACCGAAGTGCTATCTATGTCCCAAAGATCGGTATCAATTATTTCTCTTATTCCGAAAATACCATAATTTGATTTACACTTTTTAATAAAAATCAAAGCTTTTGACTTGGGATGATGCCGCGAGCTGAGCCTTGTCCGTAAAATAACGATAATTTTGAATGGCTGATCGAATTTGGATAAAATTTGGCACATATTTTTGTCGCTCGCTATCCTGGACATAACATTTGATAGTTCCCGAAAAAAAGAAATAAACGCTTACTTCGCTGACAAACCCGCGGGAAAAAGTTAGTTTTTTAGAGTTCCATACCAATGTAGGGTTCCGTAGGGTGAGAACGGGATCCCATTTCTAACCCTCAGCTGTCCGTCCGTCTACCATCTGTCTTTTAGCGGACTATATCTCATGAACTCATGAACCATAATCGGTAGCGAGTTGAACTTTTCACATAGAGTATATTTCTATTGCAGCTATAACAACATGTAATAAAAATTAAATTAAATTAAAAAACCGGCCAAGTGCGAGTCGGACTCGCGCACGAAGGGTTCCGTACCATTATCTATACAACATTACACACTATACCAGTAGCCGTTATTAATATCGAGCAAAAAACGGCAAAAAAAAAAACACGTTTGTTGTATGGGAGAGCCACTTAAATATCTATTTTATTCTGTTTTTAATATTAAATACATTTTGTTGTTATAGCGGCAACAGGAATACATCATCTGTGAAATTTTTAACTGTCTAGCTATCACGGTTCATGAGATACAGCCTGGTGACAGACCGACAGACGGATAGTGGTCTTAGTAATAGGGTCCCTTTTTTAAACTTTGGGTACGGAACCCTAAAAATAAAGGGGAAGCCTTATTATGTGAGTCCGACTCGCACTTGACCAATTTTAATTGCAAATAAGCTTCATAAAAATAACAATCACAGTTTTTAAAATAAACAATATTTAAAGCGTTTCTACGGCAGCTTACACTTCTCAAAAGCTCCACGTCAACTCAATTAAGCTTTTATTTATTTACCTTACTGTTAATTGAAAGGTCTGTTTGTTTACATTTATAAGATTTGACAGACATATACGACGAGGTCATAAAACTTCTTATTTTAAAAAGTCTTAAGTTTCAATTTGCGTTGGAGTAATTTTACCTTATGCTTATTGTTTAAAGGTTCACTTTTTTAACAACTAATAATAAAAAAAGAACTGTTTTTACTGAAGAGTGGTGAAATGTTCGTCGATGTTAATTTGGATAGAGGTAGTTTTTATAGAAATTAAAAACAAATTTTAATGTTTTTCAAATGTTGCAATTCAGATACGTACTTTTTTTTTCGTGTAAACATTTTATGAAGCTCCAACGAGTGTAAAAAAAGCTTGATAACTCAAAGTTTGAAAATCAAACACGAAACGAAAACATATTTAAAAAAACAAAGAGGGTCTTCTAAATCGTTTTTGAATATTGTAAAATAACATTAGTAAAAAACTACTTTTGATGCGGTTTTCGCTATCAGTTAGATAATTTTTAACGGAAGCTTTGTTATTAAAGTAAATTCTGGTTTAAGAAATAAACGTTACAATCGCTTGTATGTTATGCAAGTTTTCGCAAAGAGGCCGTTACCTTTTATATCACCTGAAGCGAATACGTCTCTTTGCGACTAATTGACGTATTACGCCGTCCAGTCACGCAAGTTGTCGATAGATTAGTGAAATATAATTCTCAGTAAATGAATATTACTTAATGTATATGGGTCTGAGATCCCAGTTATAATCGGGTGGCCTGAGTACTCGCGTACATTCCGCTTGCCAAATAAAAATATCGATTTCCGGCAATACTAGCTATATAACCCGTTTCTGTTACAATAGCTTTTAAAAAAAAGGTATTAAAATCAGACTTCATTATAGTGCTTTTCTCAAACATTTGTATTTAAAATTATTTAAAAGTGTACAGTAGGGGGTATAACGGAGTTTTAGACTTACTTCCCGGCCGAGGCCGGAAAGATAAGTCATTGAGGCAGTACGGGTGGAGATTGGAGTTGCGCCTAAAATGTCGAACTTGGTCGAACTTGTATTTTAATAATACGAATATTAAAAATAGATTTTAGTTCTGAATATTAAATATAGATACTTCCACCCCAAAAAAAACTTTTCGTGATAAAATATCTAACTGATGTTGGATACCGCATGAAAATCCATTCAGTTCTTTTTGAGATCATCGCGAACAAACGGACAGACGGACACGGTGGGAAACTTTGTTTTATAACAATATATAATAATGTAATCTTAAGTACCCGAAACCGACATGCGTGCATGACTCGATGTATGAATGTGGAAGAAGCGAAAGACATTTGTCAGTATCGTAGCAGGTGGAAAGAAGTGGTCTCAGCCTACCCCTCTGGGAAACAGGCGTGAATTTATGTATGTATGTATGTATGTATATAATATGTACCTAGTGACAGTAACACGCAAAATAGGCGCAAGACTTTGAGTTGCAGATACCAGCCCGCCTTTAAAATACAAAAAAACTAGTTACTATAGGTCTACTGCTTAAAGCGTCAGAAACCTTATAAAGCGTATAAGCGATTTGCAACATGAATATCTTAATTGCAAATGCGTCCTTTTAGAGTAGAAGGGCAGAACTACTCCAAACCTTTATCAGAGTTGTTGAAACGACGTGAACGAGAATATCTGCGACTAATTGACGTATTAGACTAGCCTGTCAGTTGTCACTTAGATTGTCAGGGCTGACAATTGATAATAAGGCACTTTTCTTGAAAAGTGCATAGAGTTAAGGACTAAAATTAGGGTGCGCCAAAGTTCATATAAAATTGCAAATTAGATTGTTGGAACTTCGAAAATGTATCTCATATAATTTTACAACCTAATGATCACTCTTCATAATCTTTTTTTTTTAATACTAATGATCGGAACTTATAATCATCTGATCTTATAACGCCAATATTCACGGAACCGTACACTTTTCAGAATTTTTTAAATATCTTACGTGTAGATAAATTTAGGTTAGGTTAGGTTAGATTCATAAAAATCTAATAAAACCAACAGTTTTTTGAAAAAAATGCATTATGAGTTGCGATTATTATGACTTAAAAAAGTATGAACAAAGAAGTATAAGCCAAAATTTTCGAAGAACTGATGAGTATAGACACAAATCGTTATTTGTATAAAAAATCTAAAGACCAATTTGATATGAGCCAATATGGACCCCTAAAATTAACAACGGTAATTTTTCCGATACGTCACGAAAATGAGTCATGAATTTATGTACCTATCAAGTCCAAGTTCAAGTCTTCATAAGTCAATTGTCGGTATCTAAAATTCAGTAACCAAAGCAAATTCAACCCTAACCCTTAGTAATATGATTGCACTTGCTACACGAGTTTTATTTGAGATACTATCATTTGTCTTTTAGCAGTATAGTTAATTTTCGTAACTAAATGGGAAAGCTTCCGTTGTTAATTTTAGTCCTTAACTACGTGCACTTTTCTTGGAGAACCGAGTAAGGATACTTCTATTTCAAAATTATAACATCACTTTCATTTAAGACTGGATCTTACCACTCATTATTTTACACTTTTCCATTATTTTAAACGGTTATACTTGTTTTTATTCATACTACTCATTATTACAATAAATTACCACATTAAATAGGATATTAAAAACAATAGAAAGTCTTCTCCGTCAAGTTAAAGATAGAGACCGTGATTGTAAAATAACTTGCGATATTGTTTTCAATGTTTAATCGTCTTTAAGTGGCCGCTGCTGTGGGCGTCAACCCTAAGATGAATGTTATTCATTAATTCAGGGCTACATTTCAATCAACGCCCCGTGGGCTTAATGTAGATGTTATTGTGAGATTATACCATCGCTCAAACAGACAAATTATAAACAAACATCCGCCATTTTTGTTTATATTTGGTATTAATTCGAATATATACTGTTAATGAAATAATGACAGATGTTTGCGTTTAGTGGCCTAGAAGTTGTTGAATGAAACCGAGAAATGTTTTAGTGGCTAGAGAGTATGGATTTATTTTGATCTAGCGACCCGCCCTCGCTTCGCTTCGGTTTATGTGAGTTTTCTGTAACACCCGTAAATAAACCAGAACGTATAAATAAAAACCTGCCGTGAAAAATTATCTAACTGATATGGTGAAAACCGCTTGAAAATCTGTTCAGAAGTTTTTGTGATCATCGCGAACATACAGACAGACGCGGCGGGGGACTTTGTTTTATAATATGTATCTAGTGATAGAAATAGAGAAAACTAGTCTAACAGAAAGCATGCTTTGAAAACCCAACTGCTGTTTGAACAATGTCGTCGACATTATGTTACTATTATGCCGCGTAATTAGGCGCCAAAAATCTGCTATTTTGATTTACAATAATTTGAATATAGCCTATGACACTAATCGTTAAGACGAATGTAAGGGTTCTAGGTTTAGCCGTTTAGTAGTACGAGGGAACATAGAGACGGACATACATACAGGTCAAACACATAACCTTCCTTTTGGTATTTGCCTTAGTCGGGTAAAAAACAGTGTTTGCTACGCCCGCTTTGCACTGGTGGTCGGAATGACGTCATTTTGTTTGTAACCGCGTTACATAGCTTTTTACCCACTAGCAGTAACTTTTTTATTTTCTCAGTTAATAATAAAGATAATAAAATAATAAAAAAAAGTATCCTTTTGAAAGAAACCTCTACAAGCATGATTTTTTTCAGAACACCTTTTAAAAAAGTGAGAATGCATCCCTGGAATGTGTTTTGTACGCTATAACGGGACAACTTAAACTTGCCGGTTAATATTAGCTGCAAAGTATCTTAAAGTACGATACCCTTAAGAGAATCACATCCCTGATTGATGATTAAAATTTAAGTAACCGTGAATTGTGTACCTCCCCTCCCAGCGACGCGCGAGGCGGCGTTCACGTACGCCATCACGTCGGCCGGCGTCACGCATGCGCTCAGCTCGGCGTGCGCGCGCGGCGACCTGCCCGCCTGCGGCTGCGCACACAACAGGTACAGTAGATCATCATCATCATTCTCATTGCTTACCGCTTCCACTGTACTAGTTAGTAATTCAATTAGTATATTTAGGTATAATAATAATAATAATAATTTTTATTTCAGGCAACGAGGCCCATAGTTACAAATACCTTATAGACTAACATAGATAACAATATAAAACTTAAAACTAACACCGATGTGACAGAACAGCGGGTATCTGTTTTGCCAAAATTGGCGTGATGGTCGCTGCCGGTAGGTTGCCACTCATTTCATAAATTGTATTTTTTGTAATACTTATAAGACTATTGCCTAAACAAAATTAAAAAAAAAACGATCACAGATACAGCCATAGTCATGAATATACTGTAATACATATGAATAAAATGATATTTATTTGTATTTTTAATCACAATAATCATAATTTATTCGTAAAGCCAATTTACACATCACTAAAAATGTGGAATAAGGATAATAAATTAATCTACATATTAAAGGTAACAAGTAAAAAAACATTTAACATAAATAACTAATGGCCGAACCCTATATTCAAACCGCGGACAGAGAGGCTTATTTCAGATTAATATTTGACACATTTTGTATGGGCAAGTGTCAAATGTTAACCATAAACGAAACCGCGATTAATTTGGGATTGGAATAGCTGTCAATTCATATGCACTTTGACATAAGTATATGGTAAAACTGTCACCTCTAATGCCATTCTAATCGCGGCTAGATAATAATCTATCCGTGGTTTGAATATTTGGTTCGGCCGTAAAACTATGTTTTTAACGTTATAAACCCATTGTAACTGTTGAACGACTGCTCAATAAGCCAGCGCTTGAGGCGGCTCTTAAAGCCAGTAAAGCGAGTTCGATTCCGAGATTATGTTTCCCGGCAGCTTATTGTAGACCGCGGGACCCATGACATGACTGAGCTTGGTCGACTTTTGTTCTGGTTTTAAATAGCCTATTTAGTGTCCTACAGCTGCGCAAAAATTAATAAATATCAAGGGACATTCTGACACGAATTGACTTAATCCTAAACTAAACTATAGGCTCTACGACAAACTTATATGTATAGAGAAATACATGCTTAAAAGGAGCGACCACACCGACGCGTCAAATACGGTCAAGATGCGTAAAAAAAAGAATGGGTCATAGTAATTACATAGCGTCAATTTTAACGGACTGTACTAATTTACGCACAGTTTAGCTCTGGTGTGGTCGCTCTCTAATACATAGAAGACACCCAAAACGACCACTCATCCAACCACCCATCTCATCTCTATTTAGATTTAGCCGATCCCTCCAAATCCTAAATGATATATTTTTCCAGGAGAAGAACGACCACAGAGCAATTCCAATGGGGCGGGTGCGGAGAAGCCGCGTACGGCGCGCGATTCGCGCGGCGCTTCCTCGACGCGCGCGAGATCGACGCCGATGCGCGCGCGCTGATGAATCTGCACAACAACCGGGTCGGGCGGAAGGTGAGCGAGGTACCGCTGAATTACATATGCCGTGGACTCATTGATGGTTAACCCTAATTAATTTGCTAAAAAACGTTTCACAAACATATGTTTTTGGAAAATGTGGATCCATCCGTCACTTTCCGTTTCTGTCACGTAAGTACCTACTATATAAGTAAGAGAGTAACGGATGCTGTATCCACATTTTGTCACGCGATAAACGCAACCATACTAGGCCCGCTGGTTAGAGAGTGACGAAGTTTTATCCACGTATATCCACATGCAGGCCCAGCCAGGAAATATTTCGATATCAGGTTTATTTGTTTTGTAAACAGTCATAGAGCGTCATTTTAACATACTTCATTTTTACTAAAATATCATGTTTAATTAGTTATTCGCTACAACTCCCATTTCAGTACCTAACCATCCCTCAGGAACAGTATTTTTTGGGATTAAAGGACGCCTGTTATTCAGGATATAAGCTTGAAGAAGAAACAATTAAGTTAAAGTATTCAAATAAACCCATTAAAAGACGCGGTTACATCAGACCAAAAAAACATCCAAATCTTGATGTTAACTACATTTATTTAAACTTACAATTTGCCCAGCTGGTTCATTAGGGATTCAATTACGAGTGCCATCTATGGCACATGAATGACACGTATATTTAGTTAAAACCCCGTAATTGTACAAAAGTCGGCATTAACAGAATGAGCGGAAACGCATAATGATTCGAAACAGGTTGCAATTGCTTAGTAGACCACCGCAGTTGACAGGGACCGCCGTTGATACCACACATTTAGCGAAACGCGCGAATAAGTGAGATTCAATGAAACCATCGACAAGGGGGTTATTCTTTAAGCGAGTTTGCTTATTCGAATTCTAACTTCTAACCTAGCGTAGGGCGGGCTCGCCGATATTGCAAAAGACCGCTCCGGGCGGATTCAGGGCGCTCATAGTCCGGTGGACCAAAGAAGGCGACAGACCCCCCGATCCATCACCTGCAGGTCCATACGTTTCGGCCGCAGAGGATAGGGAAAACGGCGCTCCGTGATACCGGCACTTCTCTTCCGTAATATCGCCACCACGTGCCTAATCTACAAGGCACCACACACAAAAACTTCGTCGTTCACTTTGTCTCTAACTCTAAATTTCGTCGGCCCTTCAGTAGGTAGGTAGGTACTATCAGCTCAACGGAACTCTGACCCACCATAGAACGGTGCCGGAGTGACATTATAAAACAATTTGTTTGATTTTTCTTACGACTTGAATCATAACATCACTGTGACACAGTTCTATGGTGGGTCAGGGTTCCATTGGCCCGTCTTGACCTAGGTAATTTGACGTAGTTCAGACAAGGTAGAAGGTACCTAACGCAGCATTAAATGCCTCCCAGTGCAAGTTAAACGACTGTTGTCCGGGAAAGACGAAGTAACCAACAATCTTCGTGAAAAAAATTGAAAAGGTGCACCCGTATAATTCATTGAAATCAAATTCGACCAAGCGATCTCGAATTATCTCCAGAATAGCACCCAACACAGTAATCTTGTCCTATTGCCGTCGACATTTCTCGCGCGCCGCGGGGTCCAATTACGGTATTGTGCGAAATGACCGGTTGCCGGCGCCGAGAGGGTTCGTGATTCGGTGCTGGAGCCGTGTGAGTGGGGATCCGTGGGAATGGGTGAACCATTCTGTCAGGTCGTTAGGAGGTACATACCTATATCAGTGAGGCTAGAAAACTGACTAAATGTATGGAATTGACGTCAGCGCTCAACGGGACCGGCTGACAGCTTACGTCAATGTATTTTCGATAACGATAGCGATCTCGCCACGCGTATTGTCTAGGGCCACAGGGTAGCTAGTATAAGTTGTCGCATATCCTCGTCACTCGGACATCCCTGTTAAACTAGTCTGTAACGATAGAGATGCACTGAAGCTACAAAATACAAGATGGGCCTTTATTCTACGTCGTTATAGCCCATCTTGCTGCGATAATATGTATAATCAAAAGGTTGAAGTTATGATAATACCTTAATCACTTGACAAGCTGTCTTTCCACGGAGCATGGTTTTATTTTTTGTCGAGAGGGCGTAAAATAAAGCTTTCAAAACAATATAATTTATAATAATAAAATTTATCAATAAAGCTGCAGCGGGTTGATTTTTAAGAAATTGAGCGCTACTTAAAAGTAAAAAATAAATCACAAGCAAAGAATCATTACAACCAACCACATTCATTAATTTCACGTGCATTTTTGAACGAAATTTTCAAAAATCGGACCTCAGATCATGCTGCTGTGCCGATTTGAGATTTTAGTATTGTTCTACAAGTAAATAAAGTTTAATACCTACCTAAACTTTTTCGACACAGGCTCAAAAACGCCCGTATACAAAAAGCCCGAATTTATGATTTTCTTTACGGAACCCATTTATATAACTTCTCCGCATTCGCAATAACGTATAATTCGAAACAAGTGAGGTGGTACTTAAAAGAGATATTAACGCTCATTCAAAACTAGTTCCAACCATATCGACACATTAATATTTTGTTTTTTTCATCCGCCATTTTGAAGCTTCCACCATTTTGTTTTCAACTTTTTATCGCCTGTTCGCATGCAACGTTAAAGTGCGTTTAAAAACTTAATTAATAAGAATGTCTTTGTTTTATGATGATTGTTTTCAGATTTATTTTAATTTTTTTGCTTGTAACGTGCTATTTATTTTGTTGGTTAATTAAAAAGGTTCTGGTTTTTAAATGATTATCGAATTAATGTTTGTTATTAATTATATATTGGTCGATTACTTTGTTAAGTCAGTGCAAGCCTAGACCTTAACTTGGGACAATGCCAATTTGTGCAAGATTGTTTCCTGATGGTGACCTATCGCGGCTATCACAAGGTCTGGTAGATCACTCCATATTTCCGACGTGTAAACGAGTGTGCCAATTTACTGAAGTGGGAGAGCCACGCCGCCGTATTCAATCGTTAGGTTGCGTGCAGTATGAATGAGCCGTCTCGACCGGGGTAGTACCACCCTCCCACAGAATACCGACGTGAAGTAGCAGTACCTCGTATGGTCAAGTGAGAGTGCCGGTGGTGGCCCAATTTCCTCTCTCCCCCTTCCCCTTCCCCTGGCTGGCAACGCACTGACAACTCTTCTAGAGTTGCTGGGGTTTATGGGCGATGGTGATTACTTCCCATCGGAGGCCCGTTTCACGAAGCTACAAGTTCCAAATTACAAGCTGAAGTCTCTTTCTAACTCCTTTTACTAGAAAGAGAGTTCCCAAGTAATGCTCGTTTGCTCCCTCTCCTATAAAAAAATATAAAAATATATATTTTGAATTATAAATTTTGGTCGAATTTCAGTTACCCTCTGTTTTGTGAGTCGAAATTTTCATAAGTTAGAAAAAAAATCTGAAACCGTTTAACTTTTCTGGATTGTTATAAAAGTAACTTTACCTAACCACTATAAAAAACGAATGGGTTCAGAAAAAAAACTTTTCTATTTTCGGTTGAATAAAACAATTCACTTATGTATTTATCTTTTAATTCTCAGTTGGTGAAAGACCTGGTCCGCCGCGAGTGCAAGTGCCATGGTGTCTCTGGCTCATGCGCGTTGCGGACGTGCTGGCGCGCCCTGCCGCAGTATAAGGTTAGTTAATCCGACAAGTTCTAGCGCGATCGTCCCGCGGGCGGCGAGGGCGGGGGGATCTAGGTGTTAGCGGAGAAGGGAAGCGCGTTCGGCGTCGTAAACTAGGCGTCGCCTCGCCTCATTTTTCATCAGTGCATTTGTTTTATAATTTATGGTACTGTTTTGAGCATTAGCATAAGACTGCATTCACCGGATGTACTTAGAGATGCGGTGGTGACCACAAAATTAGTTTTTAAATTAGGAAGCATTTAATTACGCACGAAATTTTCGTGTAAAGGTTTTGTTTAAACTTGAAAGACAGACATAATTCTTTCCGTGTACACTTCATTATTGTTTTACCGAGTAGACTAGAGCCACTCAGTCAGTTTAAGCTCAGTATCGTCTTAATTACGATAATATTTTATGAGACTGCTAATTAATTATACAATTGAGTACTGCTAATTAATCTTTAAATTCTTTCCCACCAGGCCGTTGCCGGAGCTCTTCGGGAGAAATACCGCCGTGCCAGGCTGGTGGTACCGCAGCCGCCGCAACCGCATCTCGTAATACGCAAGTAAGATGGGATACTGACCGGGAGACATAGAGTTTCATAGAGTTTTATGCTTGCTTTCCACTGCGAGCAGAGTGGGCCTTGTTTTTTACCTTTGATATTCGCACTGCTAGATCAAAACAGTAGTAACTCTAAATACAACTGTATTTTAAAATCAACTTTAATACAACTCCTGTGAACTTGAAACAAAACTAGCAAGGATTTTGAGTTGATACTGTTTTGATCTAGCAGTGTGAATTTTGCTTTTATATAAATACTATAGGATGCCCATGACTTCGTACGCGTGTACAGTTTCCCGCTACTCCCCCTAAATAGCCCCTTAGGAGATGAATTACCAAAAATCCTTTCTTAGTGTACCCCTTGGTTATCTAAGGAACATTCCCTGCAAATTTTAAGTCCATAGGTGCAGTGGCTGTGCGTTGATCGATCAGTCCGTCAGTTTCTTCTTTTTCTATATATAGATTCTTTTCTACTTTATTATTATTTCATATGATGTTCTTTAGGGTGGATTCACATCTATCAGTACCAATTCGCAATTGGTCTGTAGAAATCGGCTGTTTTTTATGAAGATGCGTAAGGATGCGAAAGCAAAATTGATACGTACGCATCTTGATACTAAGTAACTAATTTATATAGACAAAACGCGAATCGGTGCTGATAGATGTGACTCCACCCTTAGTTATGATGACATTAATGTTAAATCTTATAACTTGACATGTGCAACACGTAACGTAATCTAATATTTAACACGGACGGGTGAGATTATCCCGTGATATTTTATTAATTTCGTGTTATATCCGAAGGGCCAAACAGACGACGGCGGTGGGCCGGCAACCGCGCAAATCCGAGCTGGTGTTCCTGGAGCCCTCGCCGTCCTACTGCGAGCCAGACCCTCTGTCGGGCTCCCTGGGGACCCATGGACGGACGTGCAACAGGACTTCCAGAGGTCAGTATGAATTGGAGCTGCTTTAAGAGCATTGTGCACCGACGTTTAAAATAGCCGACAAATATTTTCCATACACAAATTTTGTTCCGGGCGGTAATGCCCCCTATTAAGTCCGATTTCCACTATTTTTTAAATTTTTTTTCTTAAAATTAGTTTACTTCCAAAAAATATTTTATTTCATCACCTATACCTATTGAAGAAAATTATTAGTGATTAAAATAATGATGTGTAAGTATCCATTCGACTTACTCTACAAAGTTTAAGTACAGTCGAGTTCATAAATATGTGTAGATACACTTTAGTATCTCGCCTATTGAATGTCATGTTTAAACTGCCTTATATGAATTGTCGCAGTGATTAACGTGACAAGTTACTAAAGTGTACACATATTTATGAACTCGACTGTACAATACAATACAAGGCTCTATTCTACCTCGCAAAAACCATATTGCTTTTTGACATATTATCATATTGCCCATATTATAACTCAACTTATTTACATGACAGTAATGACGGCCGAGTTTCTGAAGCTATATAAATATTAATAAAATAAATAAATATTAGGCGACAATCTCACACAAATTGACGAAGTCCCAAACTGAGCTCTAGGCTTGTACTATGGGTACAAGGTGAATAAATACTTACTCTTAAGTATATGTATAGGGAAACAAATAAAGAAATACATAGAAAACATCCAAGACTCAGACGAAACAAATACTCGCGATCATCACACAAATATCTGATTATGACGAGGCCGTCGCCATGGGGAAAATGTACCTTTATTTTTTGTCAATGTTGACATCCAAGTGCCGCCATACTTTTCCATCGTCTATACTTCTACTAGCCCAACCTTGATCATCTTCTGGCGACGCCCTTGGTTTATGTTTTTAACGAGTTGTACAAAGCCACGTCCACTTTAGTGTCATAATAACTAGGTAACTGAACATTCAACACTAATACCTTTTGAACCTTGTCAGGTGAAGACGGCTGCGAAACTCTCTGCTGCGGCCGCGGCTACAACACGGTCCGCGCGACGAAGGCTACCCAGTGCCGCTGCCAGTTCCACTGGTGCTGCCGAGTCACCTGTGACACGTGTGTGGTACGCACTGAGACACACGTCTGCAAATAGACCAGGAAGCCTACCAATAGACCAGACCTAGGGCACTCTAGTATGATCCCTATGACAGCCGTAATTTGTAATTTCAAACACATGCCATACTCGCTGGCCGCAGATCACAAATCTATGAGTCGCAGATCCCATTTAAGTACCATCAGGTAGCCTAAATAATCACGTCACCCTAGGTTAACATTTTAATGCGTTAAGTACCTACCAATTTTACCAAATAATGTTAAATTTAATCAATGTTAGTCGACTGTTAGTCCATACATTTTGACAGCTTTTAACGCTCTTATCGTCTGTTAAGTGGTTAACATCGTTTGGTGAAATTGGTACTAAAATAGACAGTTCTTATTATGAATCTGACATTCGTCAATAATTTAACCTGGGGTTATAACCTAGGATTAAATTTACGGTAAGCGGTCCTTAAAGTACTCGTAACAATGCAGGATTCACGAAAACTCAAGTAGGTACGAATAAACAGGAGTAATATCCATGAGGTGTCAGAGGGATCATTCTAGATTGACCAGGTATACAGAAAAACATATCGCTCGACGACAAATTAGTAACTGACGAGCTTGCACAACGTATGATTTGCCGAAAAATAACAGATATCGTTGAACTTTTTTAATTCCAGTAATAAACAATTAGTTATTATAGGTACCCAAGTGTTAATTCCTTTTTTATTAAAATACAATCGGCAAGCCTGTTAACAATTGAAAATAGACCTTAAGACCTAAAAAAAACAGTTAATAGATTTTTCTTTTTTTTGATCCGTTTTATATGTATGACTTAAATTTTTAATTTAGTCTGTATCTTCTACATATAAAAAGAAGTTGTTAACTTAAATGACCACTTCGTGTCAATCATGGTAAAAATGTATTTACGCACCGTTTGTTACTTAATACTTTTTCGACATGTCACATATTGCTGCACTGAAAATTATGTATAAAATTTATAAGGAAGTATGACTAAATGATTTATACAGAACAACAGAGCAAACCGACCTTAATTAAGAGTATTGTGAAGCTGAAAATTACGTTTGATATCGTTTCCTTCCCCTTACACGATTTTTGAATAATGTTGTAGATTATTATGAAAAACTCAGAGACGGAACTGAAGGTCTGTCCAATTTACCCTTTCAAGAAAATATGGATTGGAAACCAAAAAAAACGAAAACGTATTAACCTCGTATTTCATAATAACCACAACATATTCACAAATCGAGTAAGTCGGACTCGATTTAGGGGGTGAGAAACTTTATCGCCCGAAGCTAAATTTGTTTTTTTTTTGACAGCTACGCGTTTAAGCGTCGGTTCACAATCCTCTTAAAAAGTAAATTAATATTTCTTCATCTTGAACTCCGTAATCGCTTTAAAAATATGTTTTATCTGTTCTTATACAGTGTATAATGATATTGATTTATACATATTCCACGATTCGCCTAACTTATACAATGTAAATATCACACTACATTTTTATAAATACATTTCTCGTGCGTTTAAAGTAAGACTCGACGGCTTTAAAATAGTATTTTTTAAGTGTTTCTTAAATTAACTAAGTACTTAACTCATTAGACATTCCACTTTAGGCTTAAGCTTAACTTATTCACTTAACAATGCGAATTTTGAATAAAACTTTGACACATTTTAAATTGTTATTTTAACTTACCCTACCCTATTAGGTACCCATAACCCTAAGGTGAGACCACCCGATTCTCACGCCGACTGTACACACTCGTCGAGACACCCCAAGATAGGCCAAGAACGAGTGTGTACGTACAGAAGTTTGGACTATGTCAAAGTGACACTAAATAAAATCATAAGTCTCTTACGTTTTGATTGATGACGTCACTTTGACATAGTCCAAAGTGGTCAAGGTATCATTTTCCTTTACTGTTCTGCTCTCGTCTTCCCGCTCATTCTTTATCTCACTCGCATGGTATTGAGAAGGCAAACGAGCACACAGCCACCTGATGGTAAGTGGGATCCGTGACCCATACAAATTTGCATTCTCAAGAGAACAATCTTAAGACCGCAAATGCGTCGCCAACCCAGCGCCTTATTCTAGGCGGTAAATTCCAAATCTTATTTGACCTGTTATTATTGTTTTTAACTCGGCCGCCATTACTGACAAGTAAATAAAAGCTATCAATACGTTGATAACACGATAACAGCTGGCCTATTGCCTAACGCACTCGCAATCGCAGCGCAATCGACTTCAAAGAGGAACAACTTTATTGTTTTGATTTTGTATGTAGACTCGTCTTCGGTTTTCAAAATAAAAACGATTGCGATTACGAGTGCGTTAGGCAATAGCCCCCAGGTCGAAAACGATATTGTTTATACCGTGTTGAATAGAGGCCCTAGACTAGACCAAGATGGAATGCCTCTATGCTAGTAATTTCACCGGTTATGCTGTTGTAATATCAAATTAAAATGAAAACAGTAAGTGAAGTTAGTAAGAAAACTCGAGAGCGGTATGTAAGTCGAAATATAGGAGAAACCTACAACACTTTATTAGTAATGCACAAATATACTTATATAACAATTGCAATAATTAATCGACATAATGATAGGTCATACGCCCCTGCCATCCTGCGCCCCTGTCGGCCTTTCGCGTAACTCACTCGCAATCGCGATCGGCTTCAAAACAAAACAATTGGTTTCATTTCGTATGCAGACAAGCCTTCGATTTTCAAAATGAAAAGGATTGTGATTGCGAGTGTTGTTACGCGAAAGGCCTGCGGGTCATGATCACGCCTTTTTGGATTAAAAGGAGTTGATACTTAAGGTACCAGAACTAGTATCAATATAAATCGAATTCAGCGGTACTATCATGGTCGTCTTTATCGACGTGGACAAAATATGTAGATAAAACACCTTTCACTGTCTGACCATGGTACTGCAGTACTTAAGTGCGAGAGCGACGGATGCTTTATCCATCGCGACAAAGGCGACCATCATAGTGCACTCTTAAGCCAATAAACAGCTATCTCAGATTCAGTTGCCAAAATAAATTCCATCCTCTCCTTTTAATAATTGGGTTGTGATTGCTACGGAAGTTTTGATTGAGATGCTGCTATTTTGCTTAGCAGGGCAGCTTAGAATACGGGGACTCGGTAATGGATGTGACTTTAAACATGACATGTATTTATCAACTTTATGTGGAATGAAATCCTTTCCAACTGTAACTTTTCAACGAATTCGAATCGTTAAAAGTTCTCAAAGCTCGTTCGATCTTTAGAAATAGCATTTGTATAGATTCTAACTTATAATTGGCTTAAAGTTGAGCTTTTCCATTGAACCGGGAGCTCGGATAAGTTTTTTAATTAACATACTTTTAATGAGGTCTCATGGAGTCGCTTTACTTTGGTACGTAATGTAATGTCACGTTGATTTGTTTTTTATTCCAGTCATAAATCTAAAGTTTCTTGTAGGTATTTGAAATGTGAAACCGGTACCTATGACTCACTTATTAAGTAGGTAAGTAATATTTTTTTTGTTTTTTGTTGCTATTTTAAAATGATTAAAGGCTTAAATTAAAAACCTTAACTAAAATTACGAAACATTACCTACCGAAATATTGAATTCATAATAACATGCATATTTAAAAAAAAGCAAAGCAAAAATGCAATTGGGCTACTTGAGGGACAGTGGTAACTCGAAAAGGGTTGCATTATGACCAAAAAATCCTTAATACATGCATGGTATAATATAATGGTAGGTACAAAGAAAAGTACAGCTCTACTCCCCTTCCCTCCCTACATTCCCTTCCGCTATCCCCCTCCAAAGTTTCTCATTGCACAGCCCAAAATATTATATTTTTCCCAGGAAAAAATCTCTATTTAATGGCAAGCGATAAATTAGGAATAACAAAATAAATACACATGGAATCTGCAAACACAGCATTTAAAATCCCATTTGTTTCAGCCAACGTTTACGCAAATGCATCATGTTGACAATTTGGCGGCAATAAAGCGTGTCACACAAACTCGTTCGATAGCACAACGAGCTTTTCATGCAAATTCGAGCTCTGAATAACAAACGTTTACAGCAATTCGTTGTTTTTGATTTATGTAACGGGTTTAAAATGTGATTTGCATTTTTAACGCAAATATGGAGCAAAAAATTCATGAGACAAATTAGGCTTTTTATTTGCGATATTTGATCCTGCCTAATGACGGTATCGATGATCAAGCTTAAAATACGTACTGAAAATCAAGAGGATGAAGTTTTTGAAGAATTCTGACTATTTTTATATCGCCAATGAAATGATAAACCAACCGACCTCGACCAAATACCTCACATCCTTACTACCTACTTAGTAGGTGTTCCCATATAGATGTATTGATTAAAAGAATATTCCGTCAATTCTCGTTTCACTTTCAACACCGTAGCCGTAAAGAATCGTGAGATCAAATTGATCATACACCATTTAATACTCTTTTACACTTTTTATTTTAAAATAGCAAAATCGAATAATATTGCCTTTCGTATGTTACGAAACAGCGTACTCTTAGCGACATCTAGCAACAAATTAGGCCAACATACATATTTTAGCAGAGAAGTTTTGCTACTCGTCAATAGGTGGCGTTAAACACACTTTTTTTTAGATTTTGACAGTTTTTAACCGTTTCGATTTACACATTACCGTAATGCTGTAACAAACATTGGGATTAATATTTCACCTCATTTTTTAATTATTGCATAGTTACTCGTTAATTTTACGTATTTTAATTTTAAAATGTATGTTAATTCAAGATTTAGTAGTTATTTGCAATTCTATTATATTTCAAAGATTAAAAATTAAGTCAATTCTGCTTTTAATGCGTGTAATGGAACTATACTGTCTGTTGTGGCGTCTTGTTTCGGGTTCGGGTTACGATCGCTATGTTTAACTATTAAATAACTTGCTTTCACTACCTTATATTATCGTTAATATCTTTAAAAATGCCAAAACCAACATGCGTACAGTGCAGCACCGACGATTCCCTCCTCTGGAGAAGTGCGGAAAACGGTCAAATCTGCAACGAATGTCACCTCGCCAACACGATCACCAAGGAAAGCAGTCCACCTTTTACATTCAGAACTGAAATTGAAGTCAAACGTGAGGATGATAAGGAGCCAGAAACTAAGAATGAGAAGGCTGAGGGTGAAACGACGCCTGCAAAAGCCACAGGAAAGGGCACTAGAAAGAGTACTAGGGCGACTCGGTATAAGCCCAAAACTCCGGCATCAGTAGCCGCTAAATCCACGGCACCCCGTGGGAGAGGCAGAAGGAGTATATTTAAGAGACAACCGTTGAAAGCGCCGACAGCTACTGCCACTGTTGTGACTAGTGATTCAGTATTTTATAAGGTATGAACTAAGAAAGTAAATTTATAATTACTATGGGTTCTCTGGTTACGCTTTTTGTGCTCTGAACTCCTAGTACTCGATCACACGCGGATATAAATTATCTTTCGTTTTCATGTATGTTGTTTGATTATTTTTGAACAAACTGGTTTGAATTTTTAATTGGATTTTTATAGCATTTTATAAATAAACCCAATTGTATATACTTTGCATATCTATTCTAAGTGATTGCATTATCATATCTCACTCTTTATATTGATAGTCAAATAATGTAAATACAACATTAATAATAACTCTGATCAACCCTCACACCAAAATAAATTATTTCAATAATTGATAACATTCAACGCATCTTCCAGGGTAACTACATGCAGGTGGGCGACATAGTGTCAATGATTGATGTAGATGGAGGCACATACTACGCTCAGATCAGAGGCTTTATGACGGACCAGTACTGTGAGAAGAGCGCAGTGGTGACATGGCTGCTGCCTACAAAGGCTAGCCCACCTCCGGAGAGTGGGTTTGACCCTGCTACTTATATTATCGGTAAGTTATAAGTTGTAAATACATTTGGTAAACTGTAAATGAGTTATAGTATAACTTCCTATGTGTTGCATTACTTGCCTACTTTTTCTGTGATACTTCTGTAAGGAATAAAATGGATGACATAATAGATTAAGTTTAAAGAAATATATTATTGCTGTTAATTAGTTTAAATTTTAAAGAAAGGATTCCATTATTTATATTATGTTGGTAATTTTTCAAGTTCAAAGTGTTTTTTAATCAAATATTAAATGTACAAATTTCATAATCTATCTTCAGTACTATCACTAATATTATTCTTAAACCATTTTTTAGGTCCAGAGGAAGATCTAGCTAGAAAGTTAGATGTGATGGAGTTTGTAATGCATGCTCCGTCAGATTACTACAAGGCGAGCAACAGTCCATACCCACTGACTGATAATGAAGTTAACAACTACACTGGATTTATTTGGACATCACTTGAACCCAAGGATAGGACATAAAGTAGTAATAAAAGTATTTTAGAATTAAATTATGTTTTTATTTATTTTTAATTGAATGTCTTGAGCAACAAACTGTTTTCAATCAAATCTTAGGTTGAGTTTGTTCTAATTAAAAGATACAATAAATTGAGCACCCCCAAATTGAAGGTTCCAATACAGATAAAATTGTTAGAGGAGTAAGTAACACATGTGTTGCGGCACTGCTTTGTGTTACTCTGCTTAATTTCTTTGTTTACGATACGGCCGCGTTTACTCTCAAGTCAACATGAGCTACAACTAAAGGACTGTAGTAATGATATGGTGCAATGACTATAAAAAATGAAATGAAAATTATCATTATATTAGGAGGAGAAAGAAACCTGGCAGCACTATAATGAAGTCTTATTACATTTAAAAAAAAATGCGTTTAGTTTCTCGTAATTTTCGGGGAAATAATATTTTCAAAAAAATCCTTTAGTACCTATATATATGGATAACAATAACATGACTAAAAAAAATCTTATAAAATTGATTAAGTTAAAATCGTACCATTTCTGTTTTAAACTTACATGAAAATAATCTAACCACTGAATGTTAAAACCACAGACTATAAACATTTGAGAATTGTGAAGTGTGCTGTGTGAAACTGAAACTGTGAACAAAACGCTAATGACATTTCAAACTCGCTTCGCGGCATTGTACTGCAATTTGTTTTGAGAAAATCAAGTTAAACCAGTCAATTACTTTCAAATTCTCATTCTAATCACATTCATTATGAGTCGCAAGGAAGCACTTTCGTCTTTCATCCAACAAATCCACGGACGCCCCGTAGTTGTCAAGCTAAACAGCGGTGTTGACTATCGAGGTAAGGTTTTGTTTTGATTTATAATAACCTGCTTTAGTTTCTTTCATTGATATAGAACTTGAAATATATTACATAAAGTAAAACGTTACCAAATCATGTCATCCGTAAAAGTCTGCCAATATCAAGACATCTCGTAACATATCCGTATGGACTATGAAGTTACTAGTTGATTGGGTGCTAATATGTTTTCTGCTATAAACATGGTTTTGGTCATCAATTAAGACTGCAGATAACCTCTGTTCGATACTTACTTATAAATTGACCTAATTTACCGATCAAACATTGTATTTATAGTTTTTTTTAGGTTATAATCGGTCTTTGATTTTTACATATTATATTGTACTTTGTTGTTATTTATAATATAATACATATACATTTTCAGGTGTACTGGCATGTCTAGATGGCTACATGAACATAGCACTGGAACAAACCGAGGAATATGTCAATGGACAGCTTAAAAATAAATATGGAGATGCTTTCATCCGAGGGAACAATGTTCTGTACATCAGCACTCAAAAACGAAGGATATAGTTGTACGAAGTATGGTTAAGCTAGGTTAAGATATTAATAAATATTGGTGTGCTAAAGTAATTGTTTTTTCTCATTGAACATTTTGAATGCTATAATTCGTTACTACTTTGGAAAAAACTCATATTTCGAGATGTACGAGTTTAAACTGAATTCTCTTTATGTTAAAGTTTAAAATCGTACGTCACAAAATATGAGATACGAGTTTTTTTCCAAGCAATGATGAATTACAAAGTCATGTTGGGGTTTTTTGTTGAGTAAATCAGTAGACCGTTCTGTGTTTCATACATTTAGCATCTGTGCTAATCCAGGATCAGTAAAGTTACAGTCAACTGCTTCATTTAAAAGGATAAGAAAACAATAAGAGCAACTGTAAGCTGGACATCTAATCTAATCTCTCCATTCTACAGTATGTCTTTATTAATCATCTGTTGTCAATGTCTAGCATTCTCGCTTGTGTTTTATCATTTTGATGGCATAGTGCCATGAACTTCTAACTGACATTTTGATGATTTTTATGTAGATAAACTTTAAATTTAATTTGTCATCATTACTGAAGACGCTGGTTTTGTACTCTTTCAATTTCATCTTTTTTAATGTCTTCAGTTATGATCAGAGGTCGGAATAGGTAGTGCTTATTAACCTAAACTTGTTGCATCTTCATTCAATAACGTATTCCCATCTCACTCGCGCATGAATGAACATGAGTCAAGTTTAGGTTAATAAGCACTACCTATTCCGACCTCTGGTTATGATGCCAAATTAAATTTAAAGTGTATCTACATGAAAATCTAAAACTGGTCAAAATGTCAGTTAGGGGTTCATGGAACTACAACGAACGTTTTTGCAGAGACAAAGAAATCAAATGATTTAATAAGTTAGAGATTCCATACAGATTCTTATCTTTTGAGATCTTAGTTTTCTTAGGCCGCATTTCATCAAACTTGGAATAAGACTTACTCCAAGATTAGTCCATACAAATTCAATCATTGATTGTCTTTTTTATAAGGAAATATGTAAAATTGTTGTGTGGTATAGCTGCCGTTCCACACAATTTGATGCTATAAGACGGCACTAATAATGCATTAACAGAGGAGGAGCAGGTTTTCCTAAGAGAGTTATAACTTGTTTTTTTTTAGGAAGTTTATAATATTCAAATTCAAATTATTTATTTCAGACAAGGTCCATATATTGTTAGTAACATCTAGAAACTTAAACTTAATATTTTTTACAAATTTCCTTTTAAAAAAACAATCAATGATGTACAATCGAGAACATAATGTACAAAATAAGGTCTCTTCAATTTATGTTCATTAAGATGTAATGGACATACATACATACATACACTCACGCCTTAATTCCCAGAGTAGGGTAGGCAGAGCTACAGAATTACCAACTCTAAAAACTTTTAAATTATGTAATGGACTTTAGTGAATAATCAAACAACATTGTATTTTGCCACGGATTTATCTTGCTTTCCCCATACTATAAGAGTAATTAAAACTAAGGTTTTGCGACAAAATATGGTGTCAATTAATTATTTACTTTTCAGCCCGTTGGCAGGTAGGTATAAATTCTAGGGTATTAAATAAAACATTCACTAGAAAGTAGGTAGCAATAGTAATATTTATATTATTGGTAATAGTTATTTTATTTGTGTTCACACATTTCCAGCCCCAGCATATGTGTAGTAAAATTTGACATCATTGTACATCTGAAACAAAAAGATAAAAATTCAACATTTATTTGTTAAAAGTTTAGGGGGTATTTATTGAGGTATGACAGACTAGCGACCCGCCCTGGCTTCGCTTGGGTTAATGTGTTTTCTGCGGCACGTAGGGACCGTAAACTTACGGGTTACTGTGATTTACGGGGTGACTTTGATAGCAACTACCACTCTACACAAATGTGATTTTTTTGAGGAGCTGAAAATCATCTTAATATTTTTTTTCGCTACTGGCAACAATGATAGTTACTCCATCTTAAGTTAATGTGGCGCGTGTGTAACGGTCTAATTTCATATAGAAAAAAATATAAATTGTAAGTAAGCGTTTGTCAAAAACTCAACTGTCAACCGTCATCCCGCGAAGATCGCGTGTGTGAAGATTCAGTGTCTAAAATCTAAATAACAGTGTTTTTTACGAGAACAACCTGAAAACTATTAAGATTAATGAATATTGTGACTGTGGAAGTGTTATCTCAGTGTTTTATCATCAAATACGGCTCAAAAACCCTTTGATAAATATCTAACTCAGTGAAAAAATATCTACTCCTACCCTCTTTTGGATAATAAATATCACCAAAATTTCTGATAAAATTATTTTTGACACTTGAGTGTTGCCACACAAAAAGTAATGTTGCCGTGGTTAGCATTTAAATTCTCCCCAAAATAATGGGAAAACCAAATGATATCCAACAAAAAGAAAACAACAACGGGAACTCAAGAGGACCCAAGAAATATACCCAGCAAGTGTTTCACCCAAGTTTATTTCAGAACAACACTGTTAAAATGTCTTCAATTAGTGATCCTATTCAAAATTTACCATCAACATCTGACAATCCGTTAGGTGAGAACACAATGAATGTCACAATGGATTATCTCAACGAGACAGAAAGCCAAGACACAACATCATTGTCGTTGTCAGAGCACCCACCATGGCAAAACGTACCTATCCTAAAGAGCTCTAAGCGTAGACGAACATCTGACTCCCCACCATCACAGGTACAAAAAGGCAGAAACGAAAATAGATTCTCGGGGCTAGAAACGGACGTAACTGGCGACAACGAGAAGCCGGCCAAACAAACTGTACCAAAAGAAAACAAACCACCACCACTCATCTTGTATAGCATTGAAGATGTAAATAAACTGATGGAAGTAATTGAATCTGTTTTGGCTAAAAATGAATACTCTATTAAGATTGTCAACAAAACTCAGATACGTATCAGTTGTTCATTGATTGAGGGATACAGGAAGCTAATGTCCCGTGTGCGTGAAATAGGACTCATTGGGCATACATTCACCCCTAAGGCAGAGAGGTGCTGTCGTATAGTAATAAAGAATCTACATTACTCCACACCTCACGAGGCCATTCGTGAAGAAATAGAAAAAACAGGAAACATAGTCCAAGGAGAAATTATAAATGCTAGGGTAGGACCCAATAAAAGGCCCTCAACAACTTTTTTTGTCAATATTGCACCAATCGAAAAGAATAAAGAAATTAAAAGTATCCGTAGTATCTATAACACCATCGTCAAGATTGAAGATCCCATTAGACGGAAAACAATAGTCCAATGCACCAAATGCCAGCAGTATGGGCACACTAAAAATAATTGCTTACGACCGTTTCGCTGCGTCAAATGTGCGGAATCCCACAAAACTAGTGATTGTCCTAAAGTCGATAAAAATACACCAGCTAAATGTGCACTATGCTTAGGAAGTCATCCAGCAAATTATAAAGGGTGTGAAGTATACAGAGAGATACTCAAAAGGCGAACAATGAAGAACAAGCCAATCAACAGAGGAGAAGGAGCCCCTTCGAGACCGGAGAGGAGTGAAGCTCAAAAGCTAGAGCCAATAGCAAACATTGAAGGCAAGAGAAAAACCTATGCAGAAGTGCTCCAAAGAGAGACAATAACACATTCAAACAATCACCCTGATGAACTAACTCAAGACTTTCGGGCCTTACTTATCGCACAATCTCAAAAAATGGATAAATTGTTAGATCAAATGGGTTCCCTAGTGGGACTCTTGACAACTCTTGTGTCTAAACTACTTAAATGAATGTTTTAAGAATAGCTACATGGAACATAAACGGCTTATCATCTAATAAGCTGGAAGTCGAACATTTTCTACAATCTAATAAAATAGACATACTATTAGTTTCAGAAACACATTTGACTGACCAACGTACTGTAAAGTTTAATGGATATAACGTCTATGCAACAAACCATCCAGACGGCACGGCTCATGCTGGAGCTGCAGTCATCATAAGAGGAAATATTAATCAATACCCAATACCAAGCTTCAGACACGACTACTTACAAGCTGCAATAGTATGTGTGACTGACTGGAGGGGACCGCTCTACGTTGCAGCGGTGTACTGCCCACCACGCCATAGAATCGATGAAAACATGTTTGGTGATTTCTTCCAATGCCTGGGAGCGAGATCTAATAAGTGGAGGAGACTGGAATTCAAAACATACCTTTTGGGGATCCCGACTTATCACATCACGAGGACGAGAGTTAAAAAAGTGCATAGATAGTAGAAAATTGGATGTACTAAGCACAGGAGAACCAACACATTGGCCGACGGACTCGCGAAAAACACCAGATCTTATCGATTTCTTTATTATCAAAGGAATCTCTCATGACTACGTTAAAGTAGAATCCAGCTTAGATGGCACCTCGGATCACTCGCCAGTTATATGTACCCTAAGTTCTACGGTCATTCACAAAGAACCCAGAGAATCCCTGTACAATTTCAAAACAGACTGGGACACTTTTCGAGAGTACGTAGAATAAAACGTCGAGCTGCAAATATCGTTAAAAACTGAAGATGAAGTAGAAACCGGTACCCATTATATAACTAATCTCATTCAACAAGCAGCCTGGCTGGCTACGCCTCCACTCAACCACAAACCGCAATCAGGGGACTACACCATCGAAGTACAAAAGAAAGTTACTGAGAAAAGGAGACTAAGACGTATATGGCATATGAGCAGAAACTCGCACGACAAAAAAGCTCTCAATAAGGCTGGCAGAGAACTAAAAGAAACTCTCTCAGAGCTTAAAAATAAAACCCTTCAGAATAGACTACAAACTCTGTCTGCTGACTGCAAGGAAGACTACTCTCTCTGGAAATTTACACATGACTTCCAAAGACCCCGGGAACCAGTACCTCCTCTAAAAAAGAAAAATGGTGGCTGGGCTAGAGACCATAGGGAGAAGGCGGAGCTTTATGCAGAATTCCTAGAAGATGCTTTCAAACCTAACAACGCCGACCCCAGCTATCCTGAAAGGGATATTGATGAAGTCTTGAATTGTGACCAGCAAATGTCCTTACCATTCAAACCAGTATCACCCCGAGAAACCCAACGAGAGATAAACCTACTCAAACTAAAAAAAGCACCTGGGTTTGATCTAGTCACAGCAGAGATTTTAAAGAGACTACCCAGAAAAGCAGTTATCTACCTTACTACCCTCTATAACGCCTGCCTGAGACTGCATTATTACCCAGCACTATGGAAAGTATCTATTATAATAATGATTCCAAAACCAGGAAAACCTCAAAATGAAGTATCATCTTACAGACCGATCAGCTTGCTACCAATACTGTCCAAGCTATTTGAAAAAGTCATAATGAAACGCCTGATACCAATGTTGCATGAAAACAATATCATACCTGGTCATCAGTTTGGATTCCGAGCCGATCACTCTACCATCGAACAAATTCACAGAGTAGCCCAAAAAATAAGGCAATCATTAGAAAGGAAGGAGTATTGCTCAGCTGTTTTCCTTGATGTTCAACAAGCCTTCGACAGAGTCTGGCATAAGGGCCTAGAATACAAATTAAAATCCATGTTACCCAACTCTGCCTACATGTTGCTCAAAAACTACCTCAAAGAGAGCCTATTTCAGGTCAGTGTGGATGATCAACTGTCTACCCTCCGGAAAATCAGCGCTGGAGTACCTCAAGGCTCAGTTCTTGGCCCCATTCTCTACAACATTTACACAGCTGACTTACCTCAATCAGAAGAAGTATTGACTGCTACATATGCGGATGACACAGCAATCCTTGCTAACAATGTAAACTCCACCATAGCGTCTGAAGTCCTTCAACGCCATCTCAAGGCAGTAGAACAGTGGTTAAAAAAATGGAGAATACAAGTAAGTACCAATAAGTCAGTTCATGTGACATTTACACTTAAAAAAGGAGACTGCCCTGCAGTCAAACTGAATAATGCAATACTGCCTCACAAAGAAACGGTAAAATACCTTGGCATGCATATAGACCGAAGGCTTACTTGGAGGGAGCACATCGGGAGAAAAAGAGATCAATGCAGCCGGAAACTTCGAGACTTATTGTGGCTGATAGGTAGACAATCAAAATTAAGTTTAGAGAATAAAATACTTATCTATAAAACCATATTAAAACCCATATGGTCCTACGGTATCCAGCTCTGGGGATCAGCCAGCCACTCAAATATTGAAATTTTACAACGCTTCCAGAACAATGCCCTGAAAACCATAACAAATGCACCATGGTTCACGAAAAATTGTGACGTACACAATTACACAGAAATACCAACAATTAAAGAAGAAATTAAACACTTCAACAAGAACTACGTGTCTAGAATTGAACACCACATAAACAAGCTAGCAGCAAAACTCATTGACACCACTGATTGTGTATAGCGTCTCAAGAGGGCAAAACTGGCATCACTGTAAACAGCCAAAGGAAATAAAGGTTGCTGCATCGATGGATGTATAACCTCAGCGTTGAATACCTCCAGAACATCTGATTAAAGCTGAATAGCTGATTGCAGATACAAAAATACAAAAAAAAAAAAAAAGTAAGCGTTTGTCTTGATTTTTGAGGTAAAAAACTTCACTTGTACCTATGTTAACCTAAAACGTAGGTAGGTATGCGATTTGTATGATGTCTTATGAACCTGTGATAAGCAAATCTAATTGGTGATATCAAAAAAGAATAACATCTATTCTATTTTATTTTTATTTTTACTTGATCTCGAGCGTGTTTACTTGAGATACTTAGTCATTCAAATCCTATTTAATGATATCAAAGTAATCAGTCATTTTTAGTAACTTTGCATATGGTGTTTTTTTTCTTTATGGGAACTAATACCAATTTCACCATACGATGTTAACCACTTAACAGACGATTAGAGCGTGAACTAACAGTCGATTAACATTTATTAAATTTAACATCGTTTGGTGAAATTGGTAAGTAAAGGTCTTAATTTTTTCTGATCATCAAGTCAAAAAATCAAGAAAAGTTCATTTTTATATATTTTTATTATATGATTTTGTTTAATAGGTAGTTTCCATAAAAAATCGTGTAAAACTTTGAATTTGATCAATGTAACCACAGTTTACGGCACATATCCATGATAGGAATGTATCATGTAACAACCTTCCGTGAAATATCTAGCAGGGGCACGTTTTATAAAACTACAAGTTACAATTTTACAGGTCGGCCGAAAACATGAAACACGATACCCATGACGATATTTTCGAAAAACATTATGGCGGCCATCTTGAATTCCGAATCTGACGTCGTTTTCGAAATTTCCATCCCCGAAATCATGAAACACGATAACCGCATGACGTCTTTTTGGAACAACATCGTGACGCCATCTTGAATTCCAAATTTGATATCATTTTCGAAATTGCCATCCCCGAAAACATAAAACACGATACCCAAGTCGGCTTTTTCTAAAAGGGCACTTTCACTAAAAAGTGTACCCAATTAAGGAAATGTATGGCTAATTTTCGTCACAAAACTGACAAAGTTAAAGTTCCTTAATTTCAGTCCTTAATTGGGTACACTTTTTAGTGAAAACGCCCAAAAACATCATGGCTGCCATCTTGAATTCCGAATCTGACATAATTTTCTAATTCACCATCCCCGAAAACATGAAACACGATAACCATGTCGGCTTTTTCGATAATCATCATGGCCGCCATCTTGAATTCCGAATCAGATATCATTTTCAAAATTTTCATCCCCAAAAACATGGGAAACGATGCCCATGAAGACTTTTCCGAAAAACAGCATGGCCGCCATCTTGAAATCCGAATATGACATCATTTTCGAATTCGCCATCCCCGAAAACATGAAACACGATAATTACCCATGACGGCTTTTTCAATAAACATCATGGGCGCCATCTTGAATACCGAATCAGACATCATTTTCGAATTGCCATTCCCGAAAACATGAAACACTATACCCATGACGATTTTTTCACGAATTTCACGAATTCCAAATTTGATATCATTTTCGAAATTGCCATCCCAGAACGACTTTTCCGAAAAACAGCATGGCCACCATCTTGAGAACAAAAACGTCCTTGACACTTTTTTAGTATCTATTGTACCTAGTTGACCCAAGGGACACATTTCACGGTTGTGAAGCGCCAGTGGGAGGAGGGGAGAGTAGTGAACTTTAAACACCACACCCAAATGTATTACGTCACACAAGTTTTAATCTTTATTAATTTGTTTGTCAAAAAAACGAATTACCCAACTATTTATAACGTTAAGTTGCTTAATCGAGGTTATGTTGATGATATAGTTTTATATTCTCTCACTGTAAAACATCCCGAAATAGCCATCTATTGAGATACTTTGTAATCTTGCGAGTAACGTCTTGTTACGATTATTTACTAACTTTTTTTAGACGAGTTCTGTAGAAAAACAAAAACCGCAGATTTCAATATTTTTCTACATCAAATACCCTAAACCTAGTTCTATAATGACCTGTCACAATATTATTATTATTAATTTTCTATGGACTATATCATCAACATATAATCTTGTTTTCAAGTGCCCATATTTTTGTTCTCCGGTGAGCACATACAAGCATACATACATACAAGCTTTAATTGTGTAATTCAGAACTTTACCTGATTTTCACCACTAGGTTCTCTGCCCCTACCCAAATCGGCTATCAATGTCTGCCCCCTAAAACCATAATTGTTCACATACTCGTCCCTACTATTCTTCCCTTCATTAGGATCAAAATTAACATCAACCCTATAATTCAAAATTCTGGGATTAAAAAATGGCGCCCAAAAATTTGAATACACATTAGCACTGTCACAATACACTAGGGTTGTCAAGAACACAATTTTTAGTAACATTTTTAGTGACCGGTCTGAAGCAGATACTGCATGTGAATGACTGATGATGTTTGATTGTAAATATTGGCTAGCTAGCGTGATCCAAGGTGGTCATGTTAAGGTGCTGCGCTATTTTTCATGACATTAACTTTAGCCAGCCTTGAGAGGATTGTAAAGCTAAAAAAGTTTATACAAAATGCGACAACGTTTCTCTCCGCTTAAATCTTGTCCGATTCTTACGATTTTTGAATATTTTGTACATATCGCACGCGTCGGACTGCTAACGCTCCAACCTCTAGGGCAATTTCATGATATGACCATGCATGTCCCGGATGCTGATATATTTTTTGATAAACCGGCTTCTTTTGCAAGAAAGATTATTTGTTATTTAAATCGTATTCTGGCTGTTAGTCAGTAAGTTTCGTAGTTACTCGTATTCAACATAATAATTATAATATGTGTACTGTTTTTTGCCTAATGTATAAGCGTTTTGGTGTACTTATTAACTGTTAGCTTGTATGTTACTAAAATAAACAAATATTATGAAAAACTAGGTCTGTACTTTTTCCTTTCCAAGAAAATATTTCTGAGCGAGAACATTTTCATAACAACTACAACATATATGTTAGGTATATAATATATTCAAAAATCGTGGGAATCGAAATCGTGGGGGTGAGAAACGTTATCGCCCGGAGCTAAATTTGTATACAAAATGTTTAAGTGCGATACGTACCTACCTAATTTACGCGTCGCCTCACAATCCTTTACACGCAGCGACTTTTTACAGCGTTTGCTACAGTAGCTATTGACAGTCTTATTTACTGGACAGTAATGGCAGCTACGTTAAAAACAATACGATTGCCTTTGGCAATATGGGTTTACCCAGCAGAATAGAGGCCCTGGCCGATTATATAGCGTTTAACAGGACCTTGCTTAGCTTATGTATCACTATTTGCTTTGTTATTGGCTCCTAAAGAGTCTGTAAACTGTATATGTAGTTTATTTGCCGAAGTAATTAGACTGTACGACTTTTTGGTGTCATATCATATCTATGTACAAGTAATACTGCTCACAATTGTAGGTAACTTAATCAAAGATGCAAAATTTTGTTCTACAAAATAATAATGATTCATAACAAAATCATACGAAATTATTTAAAAAATAGCTTTCGAAGCGAACGCCAGCGTGCCGATTGTCATTTGGGTGTGATTCTCTCAACAAGCTGAGGTGATCGAACGCTCGAGTGAAGGTCCAAGCGGCGAGTTTAAGTAGTCCCGACAGAGCGAACAAAACACGTTTTAGCGCGTGTATTCTCAATTAGGCCGCCTTATACGTCCGACACATCGTTCGCCAGAACTTTATCACGGTATTCAGTCGCAATGTGAGGCATTGGTGGACGTATACACGAGCGAAGAGACCACAGATTAAACAATGAGTTTACTCAATTTCCTAAAGCTGGTTCACATATACCGTGCTTGGTGTCGGAATGGTTGGTAAATTGGTAATAAATAAAATTGTTTCTAGTTTTTCATATCAATTTGTATAATTAACTAATTAACATTTTTTTATACGTTATCATTTAAAAAAATAGGCTTTATTTTGTTTGTAATATGTATAGGTTTATTGCAAAAATTGCCACATGACTACAATCTGTTATGTCTTGACAGTTGTGAAGTTAATTATGAGTTCGGCTTCACCGGGCTTCACAGTTTATTTACATTACACATTGAGGTATATTAACATTACATATGAATGAAGATTTTCCCATATACGGCAAGTAAAACTGGATCCGATACCGACGCCAAACCCAAGTCTCTAGTGCAAGACAAACGTGCAGACTAGCTAACAAGTTTATTACCCTAGAAATTCATGTACCTAGTGACAAAACACGGCGTGTCCACTTGGCAAAGATACGGATTAAAGCCAGCTGCGAATGTGGTTGTGATGCGAGATCGGTAGAAGATAATTTATCTTCTATGATTGCTAAAGACGAAATCCTCTTACTAATGATATCCCTAGACATATTGACTTTAAATCTCTGTTAGGTCGGGTATAAAAATATTTTTAACATTACATTCTATCCGGGTAACATTGATTTCTGAGGTAACATTATATGACTTAAAAAATAGTTTCTGCTAAATATTTTTGTAATAGCATGATCAATGATGTCTTATATCATTCTCCCTTATCACAAATACCAATCACAAATACTTAAATGATTAGGTATTGTATTTTAAGAATGTTTTATCCTACCCAAGTATTCAAAGTTACTGGTTGTGACTGTAGCAATGAGAATAATAATAGGTATATATATTGTCTTTTCCATTTCCCATCCTAAAGTATAATAAATAATCATTAACAAGAACATTTTCCCTATCAAGTCTTAGCCTCTTACTTTATTATTTATTAAAGCCTATTCTCCTAAGCAACAGCCCACCTAGGCCGAGCTCAGTGTTGTTAGGCGCTTAGTTTTAGTTTCTTTCCTCTGTTTGATCTCACCTTGAGGACTTTGGCGGTTGATATCTTCTTAAACTATCAATAATCTGATGATTCCCCCCCGACCCTATAACCTTTCACACAGCATTACAATGCAATTTTCATATTCATCTCATTAATAGTACATTACATACAATACATATTAAAGAAGGAAAAGATTCAATATTAATAGCGGTTTTACAGTCTGTTAAATAGCTTATAGAAATCTTACATGAGCATAGCGCAATAGTTCGCTCCATATAAATATTACCTTAACCTAGTAGAACGTCACGGTCTGGAGTGGCAACCACATACTGGAAGGAAACGTTGTGGGCAACAGCTGAATGTGAATAGCACAGGACTGTTTCAGTTGATGTAGAGATAAAATGAGTGTGTTCAAATAACAAAGTATTTGCAGTTGCCTATTGTACCTAAATTTTGTTAATTGATTTTCTATTATTTTGAGCACAGAAGAGATAAACATATGTATATCATACCTATTCCCTTAGAATAGGGAACAAGTAGGTCATATGAGGAAAAATATGTGAAATCATTTTTTATATTACCTACTGTCAGAGACACTTAAGGTCTGAAAGATATTTGTGAAATTATTTATCACATTTTTTCTTTACTGTAAGAGCTCTAATCACGGCGAGTTGGCCTAGTTGGTAGTGACCCTGCCTACAAAGCTAGCAGTCCTAGGTTCAAATTGACACAACTTTAACCCAACCAAACCTATGTGAGTAAAATTAACCTAATTGAGTATTTGTTTTTATTTATATTTGTTCAAACAATGATTAGTTCAAACAGTCATTAGAAATTATGACTTACTTTATCATTAGGAATAGGCATTATCAGTTTTAGTAATATTAGATCATGTTAACACATTCATATTCACATTCATATTAGAATGTGTTAATGTTTAGTACAAGTAAGCATTAAGGTATATAACTATATAGGCATACTTATCAATTTGGACATACAAGTTTAGCTGTCATGACATTAGCGCTAGTGAAAATTACATCAAAAGTTGGTATGCCTAATGAAATTACCTTTTATGACATTCAGTCTAGTGGGGGCGAACCAATGTATAGGTATAATTAAGTTAATAAAACAGAATATTTACTATACAAATACACATTTTATTGATTTAACATCTAACATATTGATATTAGCTATACCAGAACATTTAAAGACAGAGAGAAATGAAACAACAGTATATAATTTTTTACATTTTACTATAATATATACAATACAACACTAATATAATAAGTCCGGTTAATATTTATGTACTTATGTTTATGTGTATGTATGTATTTATGTACGTAAACAATGATCAGTGGTTCCCAGAGGTTGATTTTTTCTTGAATTTCCTTTGAATATTTTTTTTTCTTTATAGTGGTTCTTGTGCCTATAATTGGAACCAGACAAGATGGCAAAGACTGCTCTTTCTTCGCTGTTGTTGTCCGAATGTTTGTGATGGTGGCCATGAAGTCTGTGATGGTTGCTAACTGAAACAAGAAGAAAAACAATTACTTTTCACCTGATTGGTCATAAGGGGGAGGAAGGGGTGGGCTTTGCCCGAAGGCTTGCTTCATCCGCCATTTATGCCGCTTGCGCACGAGCCCCTGCTAGTTTTCTGGCCTCAGGACCTCCTACGCAAACCTTCAACCTCAGCAGTCAGGCTTCGGGACAGATACTGGTTAGCAACTGCTAAGCACTTAAGGAGTGCCTGATTGTGTTACAGCAGGCAAGGTCTGCTCTAACTTCGCGCCTTCAGGCTTCTATAATATTATACTCTAGGGGTAGGGCAAACAAGTACTGCAAAGAATCGGGGTAGATACATTCGGGTCTGTTACTTTAATATGACTATCATGTCGTTTTGATAAAATATCCACTAGGTTACTACTAATACTAAAATTATTTGTAATACAATATTCTTTTAATGACATTGAAATCAACCCATGACATTAAAAAAATCTCAAATACATACAAACAAACAAAATACACAAGGCAAGCAGCTGTTGCCTGCGACTCCTATATATTACTTTTATTTGTATAGAAGCCCAAAGACATCAACATTTTAAATGATGTGTTATAGGATTTCAAACATAGAATTAATCAGAATAGAGTAACACACTCCTAGATTAAAACAGTATTCATTCAAAATAAAACTGTATTTCAAAATCAACTTTAAAACACATAAACCTAATCTATCAGCAAGCTAATTGAAAATCGAACCTACCTTAAATTAAGTATTACCATATAATTAAAAATAAAATTATAAGTATAACCTAACTTTATTAAACCTACATAAATAACATCCTTGAAGTAAGTACTTACACACAGGCGCAGGAGATGGTGACATAGTTGGTAAATGCCACTGAATCTGGTGTAGGTTGGAGAGGCGCTCCGAAAGCGTTATGGACGCTCGACGTAGACGGAGTTGCGCGTTCAAGGGGCCACTTTCACACACGGAGACGCCGAAGAGGATTTCGTAACAAGCGGGTCACTACAGACTTGCACTACACTCGACGGCTTCAGACAGCGAGGCGGTGGAAGGCGGGGCCTGGGGCTTCGGTAACACCATTGTAGTCATCGAGTACCTATCAACACGAATACCGACTGACAGTGCGTGCAAGCAAAAGAAAAACAACGTAAGATGACATTTGTGATTGCTGCCTGCGGTACAGATTAATAACCACTACGTACCTATACTACTGCTGGGCGCTGGCATTGCTGCGTTTCGTTTCACGTGTTTCACAGATTATTATAGCATATTAGTGATGTCAGCCAGTTTACATCTTTAGCTTACAATGAGCTTACAGTATTCTTCATTAAAAAAAACATTTAGATACGTCAAATATTTTCTGAGATATTGAATTAAACTTCGTATGCGGTGCTCGAAACCCGAACTCATCTCATCGTAGCGGTACATGCCCTATATGAGTACCTAAGTTCCCAGGGCTATATCTTTTCAACCGTAAAGGGTTTAACTTTAACTTTAACTTTTACAAAATATGTTTTACTATAAGCTCTATTGTGTAAAATGTTAAAATGAACAATAAGTAAATGATATCGCAAGAGGTGTCCTCATACAAGGATCTTAAAAGATTTTTTTTCTTATTTGCATTTTTATACAGATTGAATTTTATAACGGCTGCTTATTTTGATGCTATTTAAAGCTTAAATTGTAGTGTAATTTTTATAGTTTACGACTAAATAGCAGTCTCATGTAAACCTGCTACAAATATGTGGAAAAACAAATTTAATCAACATGATGTTTTAAGCAGTCACCCATCCTGTTTTAGACTAGGTACTGAGCGTTTCGCTACAGATCGCGTCAAAAATCGCTTACTTGTTCGGCCTCTTTTAATTCTTTCTGAGGCCCGTTTCGCGAAGAGTAACCCAGTGTTAAATTTTTGGTGCAAGTGGCCCTTATAAAACTCATTAACAAAAACATAACCTTAGCTTGGTAAAAACACATTTTAGGTTCTCTCCATCGTTTGTCTTCGTTAGTGTCCATGATAACTTCGAACTTCGATTTTCAAAGTAGAGCCTCGTAAAGCAAAAGTTAACGTCGAAGCAGGCAATATCCGGTGCAGGTAAAAGTCCGGTGTGGGTAAGCAAGCAGTCCAAAAATTAAAAGAAATCCAGAGAAAATACCGAAGAGCGCGAAATGACAAGCTAAGGTTATGTTTTTGTTTATGAGTTTTATGACAAGGCACATCTTTCACTTTTTTTTAAATATGTAACGGACTAAGGTTAGTGTCCATTTTAATCCATCCCAAATTTAATAAGCTGTTTTTATTTTTTATAATTATATGACGCAACCTAAAAATCGGATGTTTTATTAATTACTTAGAAGCCTTATTTCCTACCAACGAAAACATATCCAAGTATTTTAAATCGTTCGTGGAACAATGATATTTTATATATCATTGTCGGGGAACAAGAAAATTCTAGGCATTGCTGTACGAGACATCGTTTTGATAATGTCAAGTTACAAAAGTAATATTTTTCTTCCACATGTTTGAACAATAACTGTGTTCCCGAGTTTTTAATCGACAGTTAAGATAGTACGGTCAGCTGCAAAACCCAAGTCTATCTATTTAGATACTTACGTGAAATATATATAAGCTCTATATAGGTGGAAAGAACCCTTAGGCAACCAATATAGAACCACGGGGAGCAAAATTGCAGCCTATTTTTAACCGACTTCAAAAAAAGGAGGAGGTTCTCAATTCGTCTGTTTTTTTTAAATGTTTGTAACCTCAGAATTTTCGACTGGGTGAACCGATTTTGATGATTTGAATGCAGGTGCTTCCCGTTTGGTCCCATTCTTATCAAAATGATGATCTGATGATGGAATCCATGAGGAATCGACGGAATTCTTCAAAATTTATAGGCACACCTATAGCGATTTTGGTATTTTTCATTGTAACTCATGTATTTGCTCTTAGAAAGCATTATTTGGTGAATTGGAACTGCTGATGAAGACCACAGATCCACAGATGGCCAACGGAACTCCTAAACGGTATATATTTCGAGGGTGGCGACAAGATATTTCGATTAAGATAGTTGAGCTACTATGACGAAGCATATTTAGGTTTAAATATATGACTATGACTTTCCCACGGCGTTGCTTGCGGCGAGATTGATATGTTCTATGGTTTCTTATTAATTGAGAAGTAGGAGAATAACAGCATAATTATGCTCACTAAAAAAGTATAAAATAAAATAAGTGTTTAAAAAACAAAAACCCGCCTTCAAAAAAGCAAATAATAACTTCTTTAAAATGGTAGGTAAATAGGGCAGTCCAACTGAAGTCGGCGTCCAACAATATTTTAACCAAAAGCAGGTTTTTGTTTTTTTAAACTTTTTTTTAACCGTGAAACTATGGTAGGTGGTTATGGTTTCTTTGTAAATTTCGATGACCTATTCCCAGTTGTCCACACTCTTTAATTTGACTCAACTGTGTTAGTTTTTATTAATGTACTTAAGTAGATATATTCGTATTTATATATTATACCCAGGGTCAGGAAAATACAAAGTGTTATTTAAGAGTACCTAACAAACGTTTACTTGAAATCTGGTTTATATATCTGGTCTAGTTTTAAAGATAATATTAGCAAAAAATACATGTATTCGTGATTATTTTCATATTTGTAAAACATTTTTTTGTAATATAAACCAGATTTTAAGTAAACGTTTGTTAGGTACTCTTAAATGACTCTTTGTATTTTCCTGAACCTGGGCATAATATATAAATACGAATATATCTACTTAAGTACATTAATAAAAACTAACATAGTTGAGTCAAATTAAAGAGTGTGGACAACTGGGAATAAAAATTCCCAGTTATCCGCACTGTGGACAACTGGGAATTTTTATTCCCAGTTGTCCACACCTATTTTCGAGGGTGTGGACAAAGGGGGTGTGGACAACTGGGAATAGGCCATTTTGATACGCCTTTGATTTGATCAGGAATATTTAAAAAGAGAGTGCTAAATCAAATAAGGAACTGATACTGATAAGAAAAAAAACTGTTAAAAATCTAACCTAATGATTGTAGGTTACGTACAATGTTAAAGTAACATCTTCACAACTATCAAACGTCTGTGATTGATTATGCGTCAGTGTGATAAAATTCTGTTTAAAATAATTCATTTTCAAGGACTCCTTTTTGTCAACATGTCGAAACAAAAAAGATCTTACAGTGTTTATTTTCACTTATTTGTTCCCTATTTGGAACTAACAGGTCTGAAAATCACTTAATTGTATCTTGCGAGTGGCAAAGCAGTGAATACTATTACCAATACTAATTATTTGCTCTTTTGTAGATCGCCCAGTGCTCGTGAATTAGGAGTCCTCAATAATGTTCCAAAATCCTAAGTTGTTGTTGTAAGCAAATCTATTCGGAATTCATTTCTGATGAGTTTAATGTCTAGAACTTTATATCAACAGAAACAAATGTTCAAAACAAATTTACCTATATCAACAGAGTGCCGCAGGACGAATAATATATTTTGACAGAGGCAATAGGAACAATAAAAATTTATGTCCTAATTTTGGAACTGTTAGATCGTTAGTGGTTTGAAATAAGTGAAAATAACAGCGACAGTCTCGTGTATCCCCTGCTACATCCCCCCATTGTTATTAGTCAGTTCACTTTCGTCAGAAATCATGATTTATTCCGCAAAAGTAGGTAGGTTGAGTTCGTTAGGTATGTTTAGATGCCCGAAGGGCAAACCGCCCAGCGGCAGAGCTCCGTCGAATAGGCATGATTTTACGGCCCTTCTAGGCCTTAAAGTTGCAATCACTTTAGGTTCCAAAAGGGCCGTAAAAAAATTTCTTTCGCCACTATTGGTGATATACCAAACACTGTTAAACCACTCATTTAGAACATAAAGCTATAAGATAAGCTGCAAAATTCACTAATGTGCTGCTTGGGAATTGCATGGACACCTTAACGTCTATAATCCTGTGAACACGTGAGGCCACGTTCGTAAGAAACAACCTATATACACGGCGATTTTTAATCGGTGATCAGGAGTTGAAAAATATTAATTACCAACCAAAATTGAATTCAATGGGTGAGGTCTCACGCAATTACCTCACTGTTTAATTAATTACACTTACTGATATTGTTAAAACCAATAACCACTGAAGACATGGTCAACCTACATTCATTATTGAAGTGAAGTGGATACGACACGTCAAGTGGCATCGCTTTGGCGGGGAATTTGACAGATCTTACGTCAATAAACTTTAACTTTTGAGAGCCAGGTCTACCAACCTGACATGACAACAAAATTACTTCACCCAAAGTCAACCAATTGCAGGTCATGAAACCGTAACCTAGCGACAATTGTTAGCGTACGGAGAAATTATGATTGGTAATTTCGACATCGGAAAAACGAAAAACCCACGATTTTATCCGAACGCTGATAGTTGCTACGGCTACGTTTAAACAACAGCTACTATTTATTAGTCATACAACGCCCAATCAGCTATTCTTACTATTCTTCTTACAGTCGTTATTGGTCGTTTTATAGGGTTGCTATGGCCACGTTTCAACAAAACTACCAATTTTCATTGACGTTTACAGAAAAATATTTTCTTCTTTTCTTGATTAAATAGCATCTGTCTCGTAGAATATTTTGCCAGTGTCAATTAATAAAATAATGTCAATGGACCTAAATTCTTTAACCTTAATGTTGTGCATACCTAAGAATTTCTAAACAATTAGGAAGTAGGGTGACAATTAATTTCGATGAAGTTATTTTCAAAACAAAAATTAGGTATTACAAAAGAAACAAAAGGTTGGTTTCATAGAACTGCGACTGTAACGTGACCGACATCAATTACAGAATTAAAAAAATTGGTACCTGATCACCAATAAAAAATCACCGTATATAGCGTTGTTAACTGAGGTAATTCAATTATTATTGTTTTTTATAACTTTTTGACGTTAGTATTAGAATTGATAATTTCGCCAGTTTTCTAGAAGGGCCGTTGGCTTTACCTTTTCAACACACAGTCGGCTCTGGCCGTCAACTAAAAGTCGTGCCACTGACGCCACGTCGGCTAAAGCCGACAAGATTTCAAGATTAAAAGAGACTTTGTTTGGTAGCAATAAGGTGTAATTTGCATAGCATAGCAAAGATGTTTGGCGTGTGGGCATTTTGTATTCGACGTATGGCGTTCAAAAGGTTAGTTACTTGATACCCTGCTTAACTCGGGGTCAGTCCGTGGGTCGAAAGATTCGATTCTGACAATTATACTTTTTTAACTCATGTTGTTTCACAAAATAAATGAATGTATTCTTTTCTTAATAATCATCGTTTTCAAGAAACGATACAACTTTCAATAATTTAAAATAAAAAAATCTTTGTTTCTTATTACAAGTATAATATTTATTTCTTTTAAATTTTAATTTAGTGATCTGTAAACTTAGATTCTTCTTAATATTACCTTTGTAACAATAAAACGACACCTATTACTTACCATATATTTTCGAGGTACCTAATAGCTTGAGTATTCGTTTCCGAAATCGGAAAGAATATGCTCACCGCAAGTAGAACGTAGATCACGACGAATCCAGACTCGCATTAAATAATCCAGCTCCTGTTCCGCGTAACTAAGGCGCGCTAACCTAACCTATCAAGGTGACATTGACCTGATTGACCAGTACATTACTACAGAGGCCGGGACAATAGGGGTTGCTGGCCGAAGACATATAGACGGCCGAGCAGAGCGAGGCCGGATAGGTTTGAGGCGGGCAACCCCATATTTCCCGCCGAGGTATGTATAGTGCTTTTCTCAAATATATAATTCATTAAAATAATTAAAACAAAAATTACAATGTCAAATACTAGGAGTGCATAAACATTAAAAGTAACCTATGCAATGCAATTTATATTACAATGATGAATAAATAAACTAAACTAAAGAATTGATAAGAGATAATTTAATAGTTTTGTTGTCATTACTTAGTAATGTTAATGAATATTTTCATCTATAATTTTATAACGCTCTGTGGCCTGTTTTATAAAGTTACAAATTACAATTTACAGGGTACAAATAGAGAATGTCAGCCAGTTTAGATTTTTGGCTTACCGTATTATTCATTAAAAACTAAAAATAGCTTTAAAAAAATCATTTCGATACGTCAAATAGTTTTCGAGATATTAAATTTTAAACTTCGTATGTGGCGCTCGAAACCCAGCGGCTAGCGCTCACGAATGATGACGTCATCGCTTAGCAGAGGTACGCGCCCTTATATGAAAAAGTAAGTTTACAGGGCTATAACTTTTTAACCGTTATAAGTAGCCAGTTGAATTTTTCACATAGTACGTGTTATTATAAAATCTATCGTTTAAAATTATACAATGAACAATAAATCAAATTCCAAGAGGGGTCCCCATACAAGAAACATGAAAATAAATAAAAAAAATTAGCATTTTTATACGGATTGTATTTTTATAATGGCTTCTTATTTTGATGCTATTTTAAGCTTAAATTGTAGTCTAATTTTCATAGTTTCCGACTAAATAGCAATCTCAAGTAAAACTGCTGCAAATATGTGACAAAACTGATTTTATCAATACGATGTTTTAGGCGGTAACCCATCCTGTTATAGACTACGCTTGTACTTGCAATTTTGTAAGTCGTTTTGATGTTACTATGGCAGCTATGTTTATCTATTATTTTGTATTACATAACTAACTGTCTGTCAATGACCGGCTTTTCTATTTGTAATGTTTGTCGAATAAGTTGGTAAAATAAAATTAGAATAATAATCAAGCACTTTAAATATTGGGATAGTGGCAATAATGCCTAGACCTAGCAAAGCGAGAGTGTTGTAGGTGGGTACGTCTATCGAGTTGGTAGCGCCCGCGCGCGAAATTTGAAATCGATGAAATGAATACACGAAGTATCAGAACTACTGCTAGGTCAATCAAAAATTCATGTTTTACAGTTCACTCTTTTATACATTAGCGATATTAATTCTAAATTAACACGAAATTTGTAAAGAAAGGCCTACCACCAAAGTTAAACAACCACCGCTTACCTAAACATCGATCGTGTTGATTTAAACTAGGCACTTATTAACATATTTGTAAGAGTTTTACTACAGTTTACTGTTTGGTCGTAAACTATTTATGTTTGTATGGAGTTTTGATTATTATCTAAACTTAATGTGACACCGAAATAAAAAGCTATTATACAAATACAACCCGTACTTCGCCTTCCAAAGTTAAGCAACTACACGCGTAGTCTAAAACAGGATGGGTGACCGCTTAAAATATCGTGTTGATAAAATCAGTTTTGTCACATATTTGTAGCAGTTTTACTTGACATTGCTATTTAGTCGTAAACTACAAAAATTAGACTACAATTTAAGCTCAAAGTAGCATCAAAATAAGAAGCCATTATAAAAATACAATCCTTATAAAAATGCTAAAAAAATATTTTCATGTTTCTTATATGGGGACCCCTCTTGGGATTTGATTTATTGTTCATTGTACAATTTTAAACGATAGATTTTATAATAACACGTATTCTGTGAAAAATTCAACTGGCTACTTATAACGGTTAAAAAGTTATAGCCCTGTAAACTTACTTTTTCATATAAGGGCGCGTACCGCTGCTAAGCGATGACGTCACCCCAGCAAGATGGCCCCCGCGCGCTTTAATATTATTGACCCAAATTTTAAACGTTCATAGAATCAAAACTACTGAGTCTTTTTGAATAAAATAAAAATTAGTATGTTTGTTTATTTATAAACTTTACTGTTACAAAGTTTTAAGCGATTTGGCGTACCTACTGACATTCTTCATTTCCATTTGGCACAACCTTCACCAATGACGAGCAGCCATTTGAGCAGTGTTGCCAGTTTAGACCTTTAAAATTGGTACTTGTACCTTTATAAAACGTGCCCCTGGTGTCATCTGTTAAGTTACAAATGACCTAAATAAATAAATCACAAATTAGTTAAATAGTTACTGAAAAAAAAACCCAAGAGAGCAGGCAGAAAATCATATTCGAAAAAAACTTAAAATCAACACACAAAGTTATTCATAAAATTAACTACAAATAATAACAATTATAAAAGTAACCATTTAAAACTAAAAAAATATTTTTAACTTTTAACGTATTCTCGACTTGAATTAGCCGTCAATTTGTCTAAATATGTATTAAAGTATTTAGTAAACCTGTTTTTACTCTAGATATTCTATTTATAGCTAGTAGCGACTGCTGACTTTTACTCCCTTCTTACCTACCGTACCACCGCCCGTTCCCCTAGTGGTACGATGGGTAATAATCTTTCCCCACGGTACCACCATTAATAGTGATGTCAAACATCTATAATAATATACATAGGCAGGTTTAGGTTATGTTAGTTTTGCAGTAGGCCGGGAGGGCCGAACCACTCAGAAATAGGAGCTCCGCCGTAGCTGAGCTCCGTCGACACTGTCTAATTTCAAATAAATAAGTAAGTATTTCTGGGTGGTTTGGCTTAAAAGCCTCTATTTGAGTCGAATATGAGGCTAGCAGCAACCCGGACACTTTGTAAAGTTCTTTCTCAACAAGGGCCTTACAGAATCTATCAGGGGGGTTCTCTCATGCCAGTAGGTTGAGTACTTGAGATGTTATTAAATGAAACAATATACTTGAACACTAGGTAAGTATAATGAGCATCGAGCCGGTACTAAATAAGGATAGCTTAAGCGCAACACGGAGTAAGAGTATTAAGAACAAGAACAAGACACCACCGGACAGAAGGGTAGGCAAATTCAGAGTCCCCAAGCCACACACACAACACAAGGCAGGTCCTCGACGAAGAGCGACGACCACGACTACTGCTGGCGTCGGTCTCTTCGCATGCAGGCAATTAGTAGCGACTGCCACGACTACTGCTGGCGTCGATCCCTTCGCATTCACGATACCACGAACTGTACGTCGGGGCTGCAGCTGCAGGGCGAGGTGACCTTATAGGCACCACCAGTGCACATACGCGCGGGACGGCGGCGCTTGGTCGCACGGGCGCGGCGGGCGTGCGCCACTCTCTCTCTCTCTCGCACTCGCGACGTCGGCGGTCTCGCTCAGAATTGGCCATAGGACGCGCGGCGCAGCGGGTGCGCGTCACTCTCCTTCTCGCCCTCGCAACGTCGCCCATCTCCCTCAGACAGGGCATGAAGTAAATCCGGACCACGGTGTCTTTTACGTCTGTATCATAAAATAATAATAGATTAATTTAACTTTAATAAGTAGATATGAAAATTAAACTATTCTTTAAATAGTAGGCATTTTTCCTTTTTAATAATTAAAAAAACAGGTCAAGTGCGAGTCGGACTCACGCACCACGGGTTGGGTATTTAAGATAATATGCTTGGTAACCGCAAAAGAATATAATAATTTTGATAGGGTTCCGCAGTCAAACTAAGAACCGTTATAGTTTCACCATGTCCGTCCGTCCGCAGCCTAGCTCAGAGACTCTTAATACTAGAAAGCTGTAATTTGGCATGAATATACATATTAGTCACGCCAACAAAGTGGTAAAATAAAATCTTGAATTATTTTTTTTTACTTTCCTTCCCCTACATGTAACGTGGGGATGTTTTTTTTTCTCATCTACCCCATAGTATGGGGTGTCGTTGGATAGTTGTTTCAAAAATATTGCGGGTTTGTCCAAACAATTTTTCGATAAAGGTATCCGTTTATGAAATATTAAGCTTTAAAGCGCTAATTTTTGTTAGAGTCAAGTATCCCCCCCCCCCCCCCACTACAGCCAAAACTACAAATACTACTGTCGATGTATGGGGATAATAGTTTTCTAACGGCAAAGTTAAGTTTGTCGCGAGGTCTAATTTGTTCGTTGTATGTAACGGCTTCGGAACCCTACACTGAGCATGGTCCGACATGCTCTTGCCCGGTTTTTACAATACCTATAAGATACCATCAGTGGCCCGTTTCACTAAGCTACAAGTTACAAACTACAAGCGGAACTATCTTTCTAGCAAAAGGAGTTAGAAAGAGACCTCCGCTTGTAATTTGTAACTTGTAGCTTCGTGAATCGGGCCTCTGATATCTTCAATAAGCCGTTCAATAAATTTAAAGGCTTTTCGTGTTCCTGTTTATTATGAACTTTATTTTCTATGCAATAAGGTCCATTTTGATAGCCTACATTTTAATACAGATTTGCAAAGTTTTTTGGTTATTTTTCAAAAACTGTAAATAATGAACACCTCATTTTATTTTTACCATAAAATAAAAACCAAAAAACCGCCTTCAAAAACGCAAAAAATAACTTTTAAAATGGTAGGTATACGTCAGTCCAACTGAAGTCGGCTTTTGGGTAAAAATATTGTTAGTCGCCGACTTCAATTGGACTGACCTATACTTGGTTTAGGCCACCAATAATTGTAAATTGTCTACTTTTTACACGTCCTATAAAATTATATGTTAATAACTTAATAAATAGTTTACTTAAATAGGTTAGTGTAGTAACCATTACGTTATGAGTAATAATTTTAATATAAACGCTGTTTAAATTCGACAAATCGTACCAATATTAATTAATTAACATATTTTCAAAAATTGATATTTTTTTTCTTCATACTAAAAATACGTGTCCAAAACTTACCTTAAGACTATTAAGTGCGAGATTATATTTAAAACAACATCTTGTACTGAATGGAATCACTTTAATTTACTTCATTATATTATTTTCTCGGTAATAATGACTGTTTATTATTAACGTTAATTGGTTTCTTACATATAAAATATACATGGAACGCTTGGTCCGGCAATATATTGTCTCGAGAGTTACATTGCGAGCGTTACCAAATATTTGCTTAATTTCCATGTATCCAAAGTCCCAAAACCAGAGTTAATATGGCAAAACTAATGCTCGTCCTGCCAAAAATTCAAAAAAAGAAATGTCAAACAATTACCCTCCAAAAATTTAAATTTAGTGTGTGAAGATTAAGTTGTCCACGTAAGTTTATTGAATTTACATACTGATTTTTATGTTAAATTGTAATTATTTTGTGTTTTTATCAATGTTGCTCATTGCTACATTCGTACTATTGCGAATTAACCATTAATTGAGGCTTTACAGTGGATTAATTTAGAGACATCACAATTTTAGGTTAGAGCCGCAAGCTTTTTCTGTCGCGAGATTTACCGAGTTTTACTAGGAGAGTTACCAAGCTTTGCTGCGAGAATTACCGAGAGTTACCTTAAGCTAGTTTCACAGGAAGTTAAAAATATTAATAACCCTTTACAGTGTTACCATTTTAAAAGAAGTTATTTTTTGCGTATAATGGCGGTTTTTTTGATATTTAATACATTTATTTTATTTTGTACTTTTCAGTGATAAGCAGTGATCGGAATAGGTAGAGCTAATTTGCCTAAACTTGACGCATATTCATACATGCGTGAGAGAGATGGGAATACATTATTGAATGAACATGCATCAAGTTTAGGCAAATTAGCTCACCTATTTCCGATCACTGGTGATAATCTGTTATGCAAATTCTAGACTTGTTACTAAAAATACTAAAATCGCTGTATGTATGCCTATAATATTTGAGGAGTTCCATCAATTCCTCACGGATCCCCTCATCAGATTTATATTTGGTTATAATGTATGTTTGTATGCTCTATCAAACCAAAAAAGATTTTTTTAAATCGGGGAACTCTGTAAAAAGTTCAAACCGAGAACCTCCTTTTTTTTCAAATCGGTTAAAAGACTAGCCTTCCTAAAACCTTCTCCTAAGTGTTACAAATACTTTTCTGAAAACCGCATCAAAATCGATTCAGCCAAACGCGAGATAATCGCGAACAAGCATACATACATACAGGTCAAACTGAGAACCTCCTTCATTTTGAAGTCGGTTAATAAAAATAATTAGGTATATATACGTCAGGATTAAAGAAATAAAATTGAATAAGAAACTTCGGAGATAAGGGGGAGAGGGGGGGGGGGGGGGGGAACGGTCATTTTTTGTAAATTTTTGGCTATACATCAAAAAGTACATGAGAGGAAATTAAAAAAAAAATACATCACACCCCATCAAACCACTTTCATTTTTCAACCCCCCATTCTAGACCCCTTTTCCACTTATTATAAATTTAATTTCATATTTTGTATAACTATGCCAAATTTCAAGTTGATAGCATTTGTAGAAGCTGAGAAAACCTGATGCGACATACATACAGACAGACAGACAACAAAGTCTCACCATAAGGGTTCCTTTTTTACCATTTTGGTACGGAACCCTAAAAAGTAGGAACTGGAAATGACACATGAACAAGATTTTCAAAGTTTTTTTTGTTATTTCTCAAAAACTGTAAATAATGAACACTTCTGAAAAACAACAGTATGGATAAACCAAATCGAAATATTGACACATTTTTTTTTTACATATAGGGCAATATAGAACCACCTCCTTTTTTGAAATTAGTTAAAAATGCAACAGCAAGATTGCCTAGTTAGCATACCTTGAACATTAACCATCAGAAGAGGAATATTGTTTTTGTTTTTTAAGTGGAAATTTGGTACACATTATGTGATGTGACATATGTAAATTGGTGACCCAAACAAAACACCGACATGTAACGTAAATAAATCACGTTTAGGGGGTAAAACGGAATATTTAAAAATAAAGTTTTGCAAACTATTATTGTCTGACATATAAAATGAAAGGGCTTGTTGTGGGTATCTTAAATATTTAAGAAATCCATGCATATTTCCTATTAGTGATATCCTTGAAACTTAAGAAAGATAGCCATAGCACGTTACACTAATGTAAAACTGAAAAGTTTTTTTATTTTAGGTGTCCCCTTATCTCACCGACATCCATTTCATAGAATGTATCACTTTGCAGAATTTTCTCCTGAACCCGTGTTGATTTCAGGTTATCTTGAATATGATTCACGTAGACTAGGTTAGATTAGACTTGTAACCATCACAAGATAACCTGAAATCAACATGGGTTCAGCAGAAAATAGCTTTCTATGAAACGAAAATTCAAAGTGATACATTCTGGGTGCGTCTCACGAGACATAACTACAAAATCAATATTTTCATTATAATAATATTTACAAGATATAATAAATGTTAGCTAAAATAACAAAAACAATTTTTTAAAGGGAATAACGGTCAAATATCATTATATTAATTTTGATTGTTTTTTTTTATATAACACTCGCATTGTATAATTTCAGTTCGAAAAACATACATAACATATTGCATATATTATATTTAGTATAAGGGTTATAAGATCTAATATTGTATACTATACTCAATAGGTACTGAAAGGATCGCTTACCAGAAAAGTGAAATTTGGCAAGATATCCTAATATTGAACAATATGCATTAGCGGCTTTGCTCCCACCTTGGCCTTTGAGTTGTTTTTTTATCTGCCTAGAAAATCTTGCTTATAATTTATTTTAACTATCCAGAAAATGCAATGAGCAAGATGAATCAGGGTAGAACTGACTAAGGTCTGTTCATTCATACTTGTCTTATATAGTAAACAACTTTCTAACCTCAACATGAATCTTTTTTGGCTAAAACAGCTATTTTAAACAAAATAAAGCAATCACAGACAATAGACTAGGCTAATGAGCCAAGTCATATCCATAATGTTTATTCAGTTTACTTTATTTACGATAAAAAAGCTGTTTAAGCTAAAAATAGGTTCATTTTGAGGTTAGAAAGTTGTTTACTATATAAGACAAGTAAGGATGAACAGACCTTAGGTTAGGTTAGATTTTTTTTATCTGTTTATATTATATGTGCATTATGTTTTTTGATGTTAGATTAATTGATTTATATATGTTTTATATATTAGCTGTCATGTACATTATACGCTTTAATCGTTATAATAATTGGTATTATATACTAATAATAACGTTACACTTTATGAAAATAGTTGTTTCGACATTATATATTTCGTTCATTATTTCCAGTGAATGTTATACTAAACAGGTTTATACAATGTGAGCGTATATATTGTAACTGTAATATTACATAACATAACATAATCTCACGCTTTCGTTCCCAGAGTTGGGTAGGCAGAGCTACACAATTACAAACATCTCTAAAAACATGTTGATAATTCTATAACCACAATTTGCACAATTAGGCTAAGATGTTTACCAGCGTATTAGTGACAGGTTGCAAGCCCATCGCCTAACAGTACTACAAGCCTTTATTCCCTTAGTCTTCTCTTACGACATCCACGGGAAGACATGGAGTGGCACTATTCTAACTCGGCAACCACACGAGGATACTGTAATATTATCAGTTCTTATATCTCGTATTACTTACCCTTGTTTCATCGACACTCATTTAAAAGAATGTATGGGTAAACCTAAACCTGTATTTAAATTATGGTACTTACATGAATGTTAACTTACTTTTTCTATGTTTATTTGTTTGTTTGTGTCATAACATAACAGACGCGACGCACTCAAATCGGCGGCTCTACTTTCTTTACTGTCGCAGAACTCTGTCAGGCTCACTTCTTGATTCAATCGCCAAGAGGGGTAGGCATATTCTTGAAATTAAGACTGTAAGGTCTGTTCTTACACGCGTCCTGCAAAATAATATTACACTAGACTTGTCTGTTCTTACACGCGTCCTGCAAAATAATATTACACTAGACTTCTTTCTTTAGGCTAAGTCGCTATCTAACCACAGATTATAAATTATAACCAGACAGAGGCCCTATTTTAAAAATCGAAGTTCGAAGTTACGTTAGCTCCATCTCTGTCACTCGTCCTTCGAGAATAAATCGAGCGAAAGGGATGGAGCTAACGTAACTTCGAACTTTTTTCAAAGTAGGGCCTCAGTAGACAAGTAACACAGGTAAACAGTCAATTTCTAACAACCATGGTCCGCTTCACGTATTGGGTGTTTTAGTGTACTTCATTATTTTTGAAATTTCATAATTTTATTTAATAAAAGAAGTACCAAGCGATGGCAGCGAAAATTAAATCGCACTCGGTTTCCGTTAGGTTAGGTTCGTTATGCCAATTTCTTTGTAAAAAAATGTTTTAATGAATAATTATTTAAAAAACAATTGTGTTCAAAACTAAAGTAATAAAAAAATATAAAGATAATTTTACAGAACTATATGTTAATTGAAATTATACTTTTAAAGTAAGGTTGACAGCTCGAACGATTGCGTGAAATGAAAAATTGCCTTGTGTCCATATGTCACACAACCGACATGACATGACATGACTGGACTGACAAGCAAGACAAGGCAACTCATGACATAATACCCACCGATTACCGTATGAAAATTATGGGCTAAATAATCTACTATTACATCTAATCAATCCAGTTAAAAAACCATTTGAACAATGACATTATTGCGGTTAAGAAGAATTAAATTTGGTAGGAATGTATTTTTTACATACCCAGTGTCACTGTTGAATTAAAAGTGCGATATGTTAAAAAAGCATTATATTTATAGCCTGACCAGTTGTGTACGGACCACAGACAGTACATACAGACTTACGGACCCTGGGAAAGTGTTGCTAATAACTGTGAATATACATATCTAAGTGTTCACATATTTTCCATACAATTACCTACGAATATCACTTATCTTATTTGACTATCATTAAATAATTACGTAGTAAATTTTATTGCTTGGTAAACTTTATGAAATTAAATCTTTCTTTGCAACAGAGTTAAATTGTAGGTACATAATTTAAAACCTTACTTTACTAGTAAACAATAAGTTACAATAAAATTTATTAAGAGCTTTTTAATTGGTTCTCAATATTGGAAAGTAATATTTTTAGACCACCCACACAGTATATTTTGTGACCACCTTTGTATATGGTAATAACATTTACCAGTGTATATAATAGGTTGGATGAAAAAGTATTCATACATTGAGTGATCCACCCTGGTAGGTATATAATGTCTGTATGTGACATGTCAACATCGAATATCAAAATATTATTAAACAAAATGCTTTACAATCCTTAGTTTATTTTCTAAGTATTACCACCACCCACTGCCAAGCAGCAGTGTTCGCATTTTTGTGTTCTGGTGTGGGGATAAGACAACTGGTTATCCGGTGAAGTTACTACTGACCTAGTCCCAAACTAAGCTTTAGGCTTGTACTATGGGTACTAAACAAAGATAGATATTACTTATATAGAGAAATAAATACTTAAATACTCTACTCATTGTATTTATACTCTACTGCTAACCACATGAAATTTAAAATGCTTTAGTACATTATTTTGTACGGAGATCAATCCCCATTTCACTATCCTGACAATAAGGTGACAATTCAGTATAAATATATTAACAAGTTTTCACATCACTGGGATTCATATGCGCTATGTATACTGAAATTTTGAGCCCAGATCTTGGAAGTTTATTTGAATAAAAACAAATGAATATCAGGTGGATGATGTCACCTCAATTGACCTAGTCCCAATTTTTCCGATATGATTGCCTAAAATTATGATTTATTCGTTTTGACAACCAATAAAAAGTTCTTAATTTTTTTTGAAATTGTAGGTCTCACTTTATAAAACCTATAGTCCTGTGAAACCTGTCCGTTTTGAACAGAGGAGTGGGTCACTGTACATTAGTTATATAATGATTCCTAGTTAAAACTTTATTTGATGATCATGATTATGATGTTATTTTTTTATTTAATGGTTTTTTGTAAATTATAATTAACCAACTTTATTTGGTCAAGTTGGTGCTTTTTGAACAATTTCAATTATTCATCTTTACAGGTAACTAGCTGTTCCCGTGCCGTGTTAGTTGGGCAATAAACATTTATTTATTAGTTAATATAGCTTACTCATAATCATATAATTAACACTCACACATAATGTGGCTTTCTATTTATTAAGAATTTTCAAAATTGGTTCAATAGATCCAGAAATTACCCCTTACAACGTCACAAACTTTACCTGTTTATAATATTATAAGTTAATAAGTTATATAAGTTATAAGTTTTAAGTTAATAAGTTATAAGTTATAAGTATAGATAGAGCATAGATTAGTAATTATATGGGAAAACGCAAGAGTTTCTTATACAATTAAATAAGATTTATTCATTTTGAAAACCAGGTTTGGTAGATAGGATAGATTTAAATAAATTTCTAATATATTTAAATAAATGCATGTGAAAGCCATAATATAAAAAATCAACATATCATAATAGGAGTTATGAATGTGTCTATAAAAAAAATACAGATCGCAAACGCATTGCCAACCCTGAGAACCAAGATAATGCCTTATTATTTTTATTTTTATTATATATATAGAGGTGATATAATAGTTGCAAACATTGTAAGATTTGTAAGACATAGTTTTTACTTTTTAAGTTTTGTTTTGTCTTTAGTATATAGAGAACTCCTAACTCTATTCAGCGGGACTAATGTAATTAGGTGCCTACAATGAACTAACCGATAGGGACGGTGTATAATTATAACGGAAAATTATATCACAAGGTGCTTTTATGGAGGTTATTTTTTCCAAATACAGTCATAAATATCATAAAACTGAAAGACTTAAAGTCATAAAGCAATAATTTAAAACCCTTACCATAAAAGTTAGCAGTCCTGGGCCGGGATTTTTTACTCTTGGGTATAAGTGAGTATCACAATTTAGTTTCCCTAGTACTAAAAGTTAATTTTGGGATTATAATAATTCAATTTGAGTGAAATTTTCTCCCGATATCAGTTTACTGAAATATGTCACAATAAAAAAAAAACTCCAAAATGATAACATAGTTCGTTATATTTGATTATTTGTTAAAATTACAATTAAGATGTAAAAAGACTCGTATAACATTTTAATTCTTTGTGCGATACCACAGCAAATGTATTCAGCTCGCCTACAATTTATACAATTTAATTTGCGCTATTAAGCTAACTAACCTTTGTACAATTAAATTAGGTTAGTTAGTAGGTAACAAAATATTAAATAATGTTAGATAGCTCTCAACTTGGTCCTAAAGACTTGCAATAAGTTATTGAAGATGTCGATATCACTTGCACTTGTTCTGTGAGCTATTCAAATATATTATCAATGGGATATCTGGGCATACTATATGGCATTTGTTAAGGATATCTGATCGTTCGATGGATTATTTTGTCTAATGAAATGATTAATAACTAATAAGTCTATATACTACACTACTATACTACTAACTAATTATACTACACTTTTGCAAAGATGGCAGTTTAAAATGAGGGTCTTATTTCATAGCTAGTTCCGTACTGTATTTTTTTCTTTTTTATCTTATTACGTACAATAATATGAAGCTAATATACAATCTTATGAAAAATTATAGCTTGCTTATGTGTACTTATTCTGCTAACTACACTATAATGAAATAATTGTACATGGCATTAACATTAGTGACTATAGGGAATTATGCATTGTTACAATAATCGGGTCCGGTCCTGAAGGCCTTATTTGCATTTAGCCTTGGCATTCAAAACGTTTCAGTAGTACACTGACCAAGTATGCAAAATGACTTGTTTATCTAATGCCATGGTCCCTATGTCCCGTCTACTATGGCTTATAGCAATGAGGGCGGTTTACAAACCAATACATTTTGCTACCCGGTCAAATATACAACTAAGGTGCTCTGCTCGCTAAGGCTAAATGCAAGTAAGGCCTTCAGGACCGGACCCCAAAAATCGTAATGATTAAACTGATTATAAAACAATGTTATATACTTACTACTTCTATGGTACATGTGTAATATTTTTATTAACATAATTATTTTTAAAAGTAGCAAGTGAAACCTGTAACAACAAACTGTATTTAGGTACATGAAGGTCTTTATATGCCAAAATTTGAGTGATATCGAGTGAAGTGATAAGTAATTTGGAAGGAAGGCTTCTATTTCAAAGTTTATTAAGGCTAAATGTAGTGTAGGAATTTCTTAATTACACGGATACGGATACCTACTAACTATTTTGTAAGAAGTGTTTTCATCTAAGAAACTACCAGTCCAGGTTCCATCCCCGGTAAGAACACATATTGGATGAATGACCTAGATTATGAGTCATGGATATTTAATTTTCATTTTGGTACATACCTATATAAATACGTATAATGTTGTCTAGTAGCCATAGTACAAACAAACCTAAAGATTATTTTGTGACTACAATCAATTTGTATGAGATTGTCATATTGTTATTTCAGCCACTTATTAACATACATTTCCATACCACCAAGACTAACCAGAGATTTCACACGCAATACATTTTAATTCTTCTGACGTGTGGTATGTATGTGATTCATAATTTGGAATGTAATATCTTGTCATCCTTATATCTTTTCATGTATTTACATCGGGTATTATCAATAAGGTATTTATTATAACATTTTATACGAGTTGAAAAGTTCGTACAATAAAAATTAGCTGAAATTTAGTAATTACACATAATGCAAATTCAATTACAACCCAATAATATGTGGGAAAGATCATCTGATGATGGTAGTATTGGTAAAATAAATAACAAATCAATAATATAAGCGTTTTTTCGTAACAATTACGTTTAAGAAAAAAGTAGAACCATCAATTTGTGAACTAGTTATTTTCGCAAAACAGTTGAAGGCTAGGTACGAAAGCAACAAGCAATCGGTAGGTAAACCAACTCGTGACAAAATTATTTTGTTTTAAACCTTTACTGAGGTTAGCTCAGTCAAATTATGAATGCGTTTATTACCCAAATAAGAAATAAATTACCTGCTATAATATTTCTCAACCATGTCCCGTCTTCCAGTAGCAACTGTAAACAAACGTAAATACACTTATTTCACCACCATCACTTGTCACACAACACATCACCACCAACTTTCCTAATATTCAATTGACTATATGCCACCAACTCTTGTAAAGTCAATAAATCCACTCCACTCACATTTACACAACCAATATTTTAGATGGCGGCCATTGTTCGTCCGAGAAGTCAGGGTACGTTTCCACTCAAACAATGCTGAGTGAAAGAGTGAAAACGACACGTAACGCAGCTTCTGATTGGTTCATTTCTCTCTTCACCTTTGCTTCGGTCCAGTGAAACCGCACCCTAAACCAGCTCACCTCTAAAATAGGAGCGTTTCAATTTGACACTAATGACAGCCAAATGTGATCTCATTGTCGAACGATCGAACGAATTGAGAAAGTTAAGAATTGCGTGATAGTAGGGACAAATAGTTCCGCTTACGTCTGTGAGCGCTAGTATCGCTTCGGTGTAGAATGCGCAATAATTAGTTGGAAATTATGACATGATTAGCTACTGCCGTTGGTAAATTCGTTATGTATTAGGTCATTTTATTCGTAAAGTACCTTAAAATGCTACATACGTAATTTTAAAACCATTTAGTAAATATATAAATAAGCGCTGATTTAGAGCGTTGTGTGCAAGCCTTAGGTTACAAGCGTCATTTTCCTCTCCTGTCAGCTAAAGTGAAACGACAATGCTACCTAAGGCGAAGAGATCTGTCATATGTTCGACCGACAGATAGATCACTTTTGCTTGTTGAGAGAATCAGTACCCTGAGCGCCATATTGTAATGTTATTTAACTTACTTTTTTAAGAGGCCACATATTGCTGCCACGTTCACACAGGAATGAAAAGGGGTGGCTCTTTTTGCAAGAGGATGAGCGGGAAACGAGTAGAGCTATATTACGTAGCTATTAATATGGGTTTCTCTTTTATTGACTCGGGATCTATATCTTTTCTTTCGGCAAACTAGTGGAGAGAGTTCTCGCCGGCAGTGTGAACAGCTCGCGATCAACTATTAATGTATGTGTCTCTTTTTTTGACACGGGGTCTATATCCTTTGTTTGTTTCTTGAGCGAGAAACTAGTCGATAGCTATTTCGCTTCCTCGCCGGCAGTGGGACTAGTGCCTTACAAGAACCCATTCAGGCCCTACTTCCCACTCTCCAAAGTTTTTTTGCAAGAAAAATGTGTTTTTTTTACAGGTTACAGACTTACCTAACTAAATTATCCTAATGTATCCCTTCCAATGGCGAGTATGACTTATACTGATACAAGTCAGGTCCTCCGTAGCCGTAGAGTAGCTTTCCTTTGCCGTTTTCGTCGTAGTACGGGTAGCGATAATTTGGCCTGGAAGAGATTGCCGAAGGTTGTATTACCTACTATTCAGATAACAAGTCTAAGTATCCTGACACATTACACAACTAGTATTCGCACAGTACCAAAAGTTTCCGACTACAATGCTAGACTTAATTGTTGCGTGTGAACGAATAGTATAATAACGACATTGTTTTACTGCTGTCAACATTATCAATATTCATATACTTCATGGCAGTGCAATGTGTCGGAATTGACTTCTTATCTGCTTAGCACAGGGTACTTAATCACTACGTTCTGCTTAGTACTAAAGTAATGCCTGGTTTACACGGGCTTAGTAGCTAACGCTTAGTACTTCTCACTTACACTAACACCCAATGTGTAAACATGCTGATTAGTGCTTAGTATAGTTTGTGTACAGTGCAAGTGAATAGAACTCGATCCTATTTACTTAGCGACAAGTCAATACCCCAACACAATTTACTAAGGAAATGTCGCTTGCTGACAGTGTATAAACAGCTACGACAAGTGCTTAGTGACAAGTTTTTGTTCGAATGTCTGGTCACCTTTCTACTAATTCCAACGTGTAAATGGTAAACTTATCATTTGTCACTATGCAGGTTAGGACTAAGCGATTAATAGGTACCAATGACAAACACTAAGCCTGTGTAAACTAAGCATTAGTCATAGGGCAGTATTAACAAACTCATCTTGCCCGAGCGCTAACAAACGCATCTTGAGACTGGCATCAGTTTATTGATTTTTGGCTTCACCCGTGGTACGGTTGGCTATGTCCGGTTGACCAAAACACTCAATAATAAGTACCATCAATATGAGGAAGGTTTAGGTATTAGGTTACGTTAGTCCTTCAGCCGGCCCGAAGGGCTAAAACACTAAGAAATAGGAGCTCCGCCATAGCGGAGCTCCGTCGACTCTGTTACATTTGATTTTGAAATATAAAATTTGGTCAACCGGACATAGCCAATCGTACACTCAAAATCAAGATTTTAATTAATAAGCATTCACAAACGTATAAAGATAAATAAAAGCTTGTTCAATAGGGAAACCGCTGGATTAGCTGGATGCGAGTAGCACTGGAACGAGCGTGGTGGAGATTGAAGAAGAACTTAGGTTTAAAGATCAAAGATCATTTTGAGAACTTAAAATTAAACATACATGTTTTAAACTATAAGTATAAAAAAAAGAGTGTAATTCTATACATAAAAAGAGGGTAAATCTATGCAACAGTCCGACCGCATTCTGCCGGTGCATTGTCGAGATCCGTGCGCGGAGTTGTAAACAAGATAACGAAATCATTGAGTTACGTAGACTGGAAGTGGCATAGCGTACTTGCTTTGTATTCCGTTTTGTCACTAGGTGATTATGTGATATCATTATTTGTCCAGCCGTTTTACTTACTATGTCCAGCCGTTTTATTTTCCTAGGTAAATAACTTTCAGCTCGACGGACTTATTATTAACGAGTTGAAGTTGTCCCGTTGTTAGAACGTACAAATAACATTTTAGTGTGAATTGTCAATTACTTAGTTTAAAGTTTTGTTCGTATGAGTTTGCTCGCTCTTTTTACTATTCGACAAGAAGCCGGTTTTAAAAGAGTGCCAACTCAGTAGTGGACGTGATTCAGCTAGTTCAAAGTTACGGTAGCTCCAATTATTTCTATCGATGCAGCCAGAATCTGAAATCTTGAATCTAGAGTTCGACCAACGAGTGGTGACTCAAAAAAGGCGGCAAATTAATATCACTCATAATGTGATGGCTTGTTTCATAGGCAAAATTATTGCCATATGAAGAATATGAGAAAAATGCTTGTGTAACCACTTGCTGGTCGTACTATAGCTGTGGTTTTATTGCCTACATTTAACATTTTTTTTTTTTTTTTTTTTTTTAACGTATAGGTAAATGGGTTTTAAATGTGATTTATGTTATAACATTTCTCAAACGTACGACAGTACCCGACCTCAATAGTTCATTCAATATCTTAGTAGGAATAGTAGTTAGGTGCGTAGGTATGTCATAGTACTTATTACTCAGAATTCAGATTATAAGTACCTTTCAAAATACTGGAAATTAGGTGCTCTTGGCTGTGGAATTGTGGAATCTGCTGTGACGAATAAGCTTAGAACTACCACCAGCTGCAAAATAATAAAACAAAGTTAATATAACACTAAACATTTAGTTTGATGCTGTGGTGACATCTGTTGTTGAGTAGCTGTACCTTGATTTAAGTTAAGTTGACATTGAAAATCCTAGATGGCGGTAAAGGTAAAAATATCAGAGAAAGTTTGCGTCCTAGTTTTTGAACTTATCGATACCTTAGCGCACAATCGTACTAAATGATTTTTTTTTGCCAGTAAAGTTTCGAACTTATTATTTGTGCACAAACATACTAATTACAATAACTTTTCAAATGTAATTAGTACAAGTGTGAACTAAGGTATCGTTATTACATTATGTATAAACACCCAATAATATTAATCCAAAATAAAATAAGCTGAATAATAAAATAAAGTGAATAATCTGAAACCGAACCAGCAAACTTTATTCTTGATTTATGGTTGCTAAATATTGGGGTCAGTTTTCGATTATTAAACCATTAAAATAAAAAAAACGTTAGCAAGACGAGAAATCGACCAGCAGCCTTCGTTTGTATCCTCTGACCCCAAACTAATTTCATAACACACTTACAATTACATAAAGCTACCCAAGCCTATTTAGAAACAAATACTTACCACAAACAATAAATTCCTCAAGCACTCCATAACTTTTTAATTAAATTACTCCCGCCAAAACACCTGTCAGTATTTTCGAAAAACAAAACAAGACCACGGTATAACGTATACAGCCAGCGTACGTGCGTTCCTCGACGTAGCGGTTACAAAACTGGGGAGCACTGGGGAGAGGTGGTAAGTGGTAATGAGATTCTCGAATAATGATTGCCACCTACTTAGTAAACCTGTCGCGTTCAATTTTACAATGGGATTTGAATTTGTTGCTTAATAATTGCGAAAACACAGTCAATGAAGTTAATAAAACCTTTTTACCATGTAAAAATTAAACACTCTCATGATGGCATGAATGCTCACTATTGCACAGTGTTTCATTGTTTTAGCCCTTATACGTTACATATGTTTTTTTTTCTATGTATAAGGGGTTTCTTTCATTCATACCTATTAGTTTTTTTTTGCAATTAGAGTCTTAATTAATTCCGTAGATTAGCTGTCAAACAGAACGTGTCCGTATTTTTTAAAGCAAAAATTACTTATACAAAAGAGTTTAAAACATAAGAGTTTGCATCAAGTAATTTTACTGGTGCATCATCAATACGAGAACTCAAGATAATCGCTTAATGACGAAGTGAAAGTTATGCAGTACCGTAATAAATGCTGCACCGTTCACTCTCCAGGCTACTGCGTTTGCTGTCTCTGTCCCTCTGTGCCGTAACCCCAAGACGAATAGTGACATAACCATTGTTTTCTTGTTATGATGCAGGAACAAATATAATAATTATGAGTGTGTTCAAAACGGAGCAACGTAGCAATGTTATTTTGTCTATTAAAGTGATTTATTTATTTGTGTGGCAGGACCTTGTGCAGGATCCGTCCGGATTGCTACCACCATCTTATCCTTTAGCCTACAGCCAAGCAGCAGTATTCGCATTATGTGTTCCGGTGAGGGGATAAGAGAAACAGATAAAATTCTAGCATAGAGGCATTTCCATCTTGGTCCTCAGGGTTTGGCAGTTTGCAACGGATTGGTGACGCCTCCGGCGTGTAATATGTCCATGGGCCGCGGTGGCCATTTCCCATCAGGTGGGCTATCTTCCTGTTTGTAAGTCGATGGTAATAATAAAAACCGGCCAAGTGCGAGTTGAACTCGCGTGGAGAGGGTTCCGTACATATACGTTTTTTTTTTCATTTTTTAGGGTTCCGTACCTCAAAAGGAAAAAAGTAACCCTTATAGGATCACTCGTGGGTCTGTCTGTCTGTCCGTCTGTCACAGCCGATTTGCTCCAAAAGTACTAGACCGATCGAGTTGAAATTTGGTACACATATGTAAGTCAAAGACGGACGCGTAACATAAATAAATGAATTTTGGACAAGGGGGCCACTTTTGGGGGGTAAATAAGGAAATTTAAAAAAAGTTTCGCACACCTTCGAGCAGCACTGCCACTATATGTATCAGGGACTCGATTTACTGGTTAAAACCTTATCGACTTTGATATCAATATTCAGAAACTTCATAGTTGTGCCTGACAGGATTGACTTCTTATCTGCCTATTAAAAAAACACATTTAATTTAATATTTTTTTATTATCACATTTTGAAAAACTAACAAATATATAAAGGCTATTGCTATTGATCACATAATTACTATCTTAACATATACTTAAAATAATGAGGTGTTCTAAATTGCTACAAAGAAATCATCCACCTTTTAGGTGAATACATATAGTGACTAGATCCATACATTACCGACATTTTTTTTAATAATATGAACTACATATTTAGGTTTTTTTTCTACTTGACAAAAGTAGATTTTTTGTTTTTACACTTTTTATTATCATGCATGTCAACTAAAAATATATAAGGCTTATATGTTGTCATTTTTAATAGATAACATATATTTTAACTATATCAAAGCATTTAACATTAATTACAATTATAAAAATGCAATAATTTTAACAGTAACTAACGGTTTTTTAAATATTGCTATACATTATAACGTGATAGTTTTTGACATACAACTACAATATAATAATATAATATAATAATATAACATTTGAATGAACAAGGGCGAAATTAACCAGTAATTTAGTATTGTAATACATTATTTTATAATATTTTATACTTATCAATGAGCATTACATATTATCAGAGTAACTGGCATCTTATCCTAATTTATAATATTCGAATGTTACGAAATAATATTACACAACCTTTGCAACGAAAAAGACATAATTTTTCTATTATAAATCTTACACTTACTTTCCATCTTTTAAATATAATTATCAATTATCAATTCCAAAGTCCTTTAGTTCTTCTCTAAGTCAGGTTTTAAGTGAATAAAATGCCTGCTTGAGATTAATAAGAGTTCGGTCCGGCTGGCCTATTGCCTAACGCACTCGCAATCACAATCGACTTCAAAGTGGAACAATTATTTTCATTTTGTATGCAGGCTCGCCTTCGACTTCAAAATGAAAACGATTGCGATCGCGAGTGCGTTAGGCACTAGCCCCCCAGGTCCATAATGGATCGCATAACCTTATTTTGCATAATTACACGTCTAATTTTGTTTTTATATAAACATGCCTAACGAAAAATTAAAAATCGGTCATATCTTTAAGTGTACCTGTTCAGACCAAAGTAACGATATATTGCACATTTCAAAACAAACTCATTCAACTTTTGTTTTACTCTGAGATCTTTCTTTCTTAGTACTACATTGACAACTGCATTATTCAACAGTATTTAATTTTTTGTTGCCAATCCTTTGGGTTTTAAGGTAAGATTTAGATGCAGTAAATCAATTAAATATTTTTTTTATGTTTGTTACTTGTTCCTATTTAGTTACCCGTTTTCCTATATTTTTGTTTACATGTTTTTATGTTATTTATTATTATTGATTATTAAGAAAGTATACGTTTAATATAATATTAATGTTATACTTTCTAGTAAAATAAGGTCGTTGTAAATATAGAGAATGATGTGGTAACAAAATAGGAAAAAGTTACAAATTAAAAATTGTCTTAACTCTTTCTTATACACAAACTTTTTTAGAAATACTCAATTATAGAACGTCACACGTCGCTACGCAGGAAGTTATCACAAACATTGACGACGCTATCTGACAAATTGAAATGCGACCTAACCACAGTACTAATTTTTACCACAGGAAGGTCCTACATAAACTTGTCGAGCTACCAACATTTTTATAGAATTCGATCCAAAGTGATGGACAATATCAGCTGGCCTAACCTCAAAGTGCATACACAACTCAATAACCCATACAATCAGCAAGCATCCACATCCTGCTGATTTTTTAACCGTCACTTACCCTGAACCAATCCCATGATCTGGCTCTGGTAGTCTACATAGTCCATAACCCTTTGGGCAATGGTTCGTTTTCTTATCAACATGGCGGCAGCCTGTTCGAACTTGTGCTGGTTTCTTCTGATATACGCTTGGGTGTCGGTCACTAGGTTGTTTAGTTTGTCTGGATTGATTTCGTCCATGGCGCACTCCGCCATTAGTGGGGGGTTGAACCGGTAGTAGCTGCCAGGGGGGAGTAAATCGTTGAGGACTAGATGGGTACCTGATGACAAAAAGGGGGGGTTATAATGGTCTCCGTTTAGTAAAAGTACGTTCGGTAAATATATCATTTTACGAAGTTTAATACAATAAATACTTCGCTGTTACAGTCCGACCAGCGAGTTGTGACGTAAGCATTTTTCTCAAATTATTCATATGGGAACGATTTCACCTATGAAACAAGCTAAGCATTATGAGTACCTATCCAATCGCTATGCATTTCGTGTTGCTAGATTGTGATATTTTGAATTTGCTGCCTTTTTTGTGTCATATTATCGTTGCGTCTCTTTGATTAAGTATGTCAAATGTGAGAGGCATAGGAGCAGTATTTCAAGTAGATTGAAAATACTTTTTTTCTAAAGGGTTCCTTTTTCTCGACTTGTAAAGAAAGAAAGAAAGAAAATTATTTATTCGTGACAAACAACCAACAACAGATAAAAAAGTAGAAGAAGAAATTAGCCACGAAATGGTCCCAACTCAGCGTAATGCTGGCATTAAAGTCAGCGCTGGTCTTCCGTTGGAACCATCGAACAGTTTCACATCACTAGTCTGTTAGAAACTCTCAATTGCAACCTAAATGCCACGAGATTACCTCGTAATAGATGTGGTAAATAAATGGCATGTTTTGGTATTTACCTTCAGTATCGGTAGCAGAGTCCAGGATCTTGTTGAACTTGTCCTTCCAGCTGGTGGCTGAGGCCTCCTTCTGCAGACCTCGGCTTAACAGCTGGTAGTCTAGGTGCTTGTTGAGAGCCTTTCCAGTGCCCACTGAGATGACTGTTCCATTCTTAAGTGCATTCGCACCGAACAGCAACTTTGCTTCGTGAAGACCGACGCCAGTAGGATTGTTAACCATTATACCGCCATCCTGAAAACATGATAACAAGATGTTAGATAAAAAAAATGAGTACACCTGATGGTGAGACCTGAGACCCTAGCTTATAATCGCAAGACTTCAATCCCAAGATTGGAAATGCATTGCCAACCTTGTTGACTAAGGTGGAATACACCTATGCTAGTAATTTCACAGGGTGGTTTATTCCAGCATTTGAACACAACAACGCAGACATTGTTACTTGGGGTATAGGTAATGGACTTTTAACTTTTCGTCGAGCAGTATTCGTTTGTGTTCCAGTGTGGAGATAAGACAACCGGAGAAATAACTAGCATAGAGGCATTTCATTTTAGTCTTTAAGGTTGGCAACGCATTAGCGGTCCTAGGATTGCAGACTTAAGATTGTAGTCTTACCATCAGAGGCCTTTCTTTATGCCATAAAAAAAAACAACGAATACATTGACGTATACGGGCAACGTCGAATGAAAACACTACAAATAAGGCCGGAGCCAGAAAAAAAAATTGGCCCCCATCCTTAAAGATATTTGTTGCAATACTAAATATAATCTAGCCTTCTTCGTGGCGAACAAGTTTATAACATCCTCGGAGTTAATATTTCGAAACGGGGTTTGAATTGTCGACTTCGAATAAGGGATGTTTTTTTGTTACCTGATGCAGCAGGTTGTCGAGGCGGAACTCGTTGAAGTAGGTGGGCGCGGCGGCGGAGGCGCGCACGGCGTGCCACAGGCGCGCGCGCGCCGTGCCCGGGAACACGGAGCGCACGCGGAACCCGCACTCGTACGAGCGGAACAGGTACGGCGACAGCTTCGAGCCCGAGTTCACCACGCACGACACCAGCGCCATCTGTGCAACCGTACCGTCATCATAAATAAAAACTATCCAAAAAGTAACACAAGAGTTCCTTCTTTGTTACCAGAACTTAAAATTGTTTCCTTTAGTTACTTAAACCCGAAAGAAACCTGACCGCGTCAGAACGACATAACTTGTATCTAAAATGTAACAAAATTAGTTCCTTTTTTGTTACCAGACCGGAAATATGTTTCAGTTTTGTTACTTAAAACCGGAAAAAACTTGACTGCGTCAGGAAGGTTAGATTTTTCGAGAGTATGTATATTTCTTTAGCTCGCTCTGCAAACTAAACGGCTTGATGGATTTTAACAAATAAGGTGTCATTAGATTCGTCTTGCTTGTGGGAATAACCTGAATGTTTTTATTTTATTTTAGTCGATCATCATGCGTTTTCAAATCTATGGAAAAAAAATGATACCTTCTGGTAACAAAAAAGAAAATAATTGTCCATTTTGTAACTTAAGCTGTTTTCTTCCTGTTTTTTGTTACTTAAACCGAAAGTTTTTTGGTAACAAAATAAAAACTGTATGAACAGTTTTATTAGGACGTTGTGGAATTGAACATGATAAACGATAGAAACATAAACCAAAGTGAGATTATTTATTCAAATTTCAAAATATTTATTCAGCAAATAGGCCACATGAGGGCTCTTTTACACGTCGGTAATATAGAGTGAATCTACCAACGCTTCGGACAAGACCATCATTGCGGAGAAGAAGCGCCGCAAGAAACTCCAGCAGAAGTTCATTTTTTCAATCATAAAACATACAACAACAATACTTAAAAGTAAATTACATTAAGTAATAATAAGGCAATAAATAATAAATTCTTAAAACTACCAAAAATTAACTTATTACAAATTTAAGGTCAATAAATTCAAATGGAAAAGAGCTAAAACTCCCGATTATGTGTCGTAAGTAAACCGAAAAAATTAGAACCTTCCAGACTTATCGTGATTTTTACCTGTTTTAACAAAATTTGCAATGATAACTTACCTTAGGTGTGTCTCGCCTATTGCACTCAGTAAGCGTGCTATCTCCAAGATTCTTTATCAGCAGCTTTTCCCAAGCGTCCGTATCGTAGTACGAATGTGACCATACTAATCTAGAAGTACCTGGAACCAACAATAATAATAATGTTGCCAAGCTCATTTACTAAAACTTCATTATAATAATAAAAAAACACGTCGGCTGCGCTAAGCTAGATTCAAGTACGTCTATTTTTTTCCATTTTCTATTTTTTACGCCGTTAGATTCCTATTAATTCGGCGCATAATTCTACATAAAAAAAAACTCATATTTCCTTTTAATTTTAGAGCTATCGTCAAAAGAAGTATTCAAGTATCTTAAATCAGACAAAATAACCAAGCTGAAATTTCGCTCTCACTTACTTGAATTTAGCTTAATGCAGCCGACGTGACTATCGGCCGGACTCGGAGTCATTTATTTAATGACGACTAAATTGTTCCTTAATTAATGAAGTTTGAAAAAGGAATGAGTCTGTAAAATATCTGAGTATTATGTTGAACTTGTCAAAAACAGTGACACATTGAATTTTAATATTTTAATATGGCAATTACCATATTAAGCAGCATTAGGATAAATTGGGTCATGTTACCAATATCTACGATCTATTTTTGATCTACGAAAGAGCACCCCGCCAACAGACTTTGCCCGATTATCTTAATATAAACATTTATTTCGTTTGGGACTATGGTGAAATTGTCCCCTGATATTTATTTATTTATTCACATCGAACAGCGCCCTCTCTTGTTTGACACCACAGATTAAAAAGATTAAGTTTGCCAAACATTCAAAGCTTTCATTCACTTTGTTATATTATCTGTCGTAATAGGTAGTTTCATAAGCGGATCATATCAACGTACCTCCAATAAGAGAAGTGTTCCCAAACATTTCTTTGGACAATGTGTAGTACATTTGGCTCGCAGTCTCTAGATTCCCCACTCCACCACCTAAAAAAAACAAAACTATTTCACGACACTACTTAAAACGTAGAAAATGGTTTGATTGTGAATACATCTCAATCCTTTGCTACTTTTTCAATAAAATATTAAAATATATTTTTAAAGTTATAAAGAAAAACCTATAACAGCAATAATGTCAGGCTACTGTTGAAAACCCAGTTAATTCGCGGTCCATGAGCACATAAAAGAGGATTCGAGACACCAAAAAAAATGCAGCAAGACTTGCGAAATTACAGTTTGTAAAGTGATATAGTTTGCCAAATGATGATTTGGTGAAACATTAGTGAACCACATTATCTATTACTAGCTGGGTCCTGTTTTATAAAGCTACAAATTACAATTTGCAGGTTACAAGTTTCCATTTGACACTACCTCGACCAATGATGATCAGCCATTTGAGCAGTGTTGCCAGTTTAGACCTGTAAAATTGTAACTTGTAGCTTTATAAAACGTGCCCCTGTTGTCCGCGACTCCGTCCGCGCAGAAAAATAAAACATAGCCTATGTTACTTGTAGCATTGTAATAGTAAAACAATTTTTGAAATCGGTCCAGGTGTTTTTGAGTTTATTCATTACAAACATACAAATCTTTCCTCTTTATAATGTTAGTGTATATGGATTCCACTATGAAATGCTAAAGAACTCACCAATAACAGCAGCAATGATGGCCCCAGTGCTCACCCCGATGATGTAATCGAACATGTCCTGCACCTTCCGGCCGGTCAGCCGCTCGAGATGCCGGAGCACCTCGATGGCGATGAGGCCCCGGATGCCCCCACCGTCAATGGACAGGATGTTGGGCCCGGGGCCCTTCGTGGGCCCTGTGTAGCCCATGAGCGCTAGGGCCTGGAAATACAGGTTATTTTTTATTGTGATGGATCTTCACCGTATTCTTATTTCAAAAAAGCGGGAAACGTTGGACTTAAAGTTCTATACTTTCTGGTACTTTACTGCTATTAGTGTTTTTTTTTTAAAGTTCAACAATCAAAAAGAGGTTTGTAGGCTGACCTAATGTCGAATGGCATTATCTTCCATTCGACTACATAATCAATCAGATATTTACACAAACATGTATTCATGCCATGACAATAAAATCCAAAGTCAAATTTCCAATTGTGATCTATCAAGCGATATTTGGAAGAGATCCCTTAAAGGGATAAGTTCGCCTATGACATTCTTTTGTTTATCTTTATTGTATTGTTTTTATTTTTTTGGGTCATAAAATGTTTGCATACATATGGATATTTTTAAATTTAAATTAGGTTGTTACCTCTTTGACAGTGCCCAAAGCATTCTCCACGGTTGGGTCTTCGCCGCGCAGTCTCCTCTGCACCCTCAGAAGAGCTCGCACCGCTCCTTCCTGCAAACAACAGTTTCTGTCAATCGTAATGTACTGAATGGATAAACTTATTGTAATATCCACTACGTTACAATAAGTTACTAAAACATCTTCACAGATGGCGTTGATCTTAATTATTGAGTTCTTATCGAGAATATTTTGGGCTCAGTAGTTTCGGAGATACTTAGGGGAGTGGTTAATTTTCATCAATTTTCTTAAACAACTTTAAAACTATTAATTTTTTTAATGAAAAAAGTACCTCCATATTTCAAATTCATTAAAATACGTTTCACATCCTTGTTACGGTCACAGAAATTCACATGTATTCCTTCCAACTTAAGTCCAGTAGATTTGGAGTAAACTGGCTGTGACAGTCGGAGTCATGAGTAATCCTATAAGGGTTTAGTACCCTTACCATGAGTTACAATTACCGTACTCGCTAGCGAGTCGAATGCTCTGTCCCTCGCACTCTATAATAATACTTGAGAGGTCTGCGAGGGACAGAGCTTCCACTCGCTAGCGAATACGTTAATTGTAACTTATGGTAAGGGTACAGTTTCTTTAATCAATGTACCTTAATAGCATAATCCCTAGACTCCGGGTACTGCTTCAAATGATCAATGAAATGCTCCGTCCTACTCATCAGACACTCTGTCGTCTCAGCCGTGACCAACGCCGAAATCACGTACGCGGTGCGCGAGTGAATTGATGTCTGGAAAACAAAAAAACCTTCATTAGATTTTAAAAAAAAACAGATGTTGTGATCCCTAGTTTCAGAGCTAATAACAGTAATAACTTTTGAACAGATAAACCGAAGGCCATGAAAACCACCCTGATAGTGTCCAACAGAACTTTTGGTTTCAAATTTCCGGCCGAAAACTAGACTGCGTTCGGGGGATTTCGTGCTGCAGTCGGGCATATTCGGTGTACGGTTTTTGAAATAAGTGGTGAAAATAATAATTTGTTAAGTTGATTATTACATAAATGTCAGAGATTACTAAAAATACTTTTTAATTTTTTATGATAATGTTGACTTTATTTTTCCCGCCTAAACATAGAAGGAAGTTTCGGTTTCGGCGAAAACTGAAACCAAATTTCGTCGGTTTAAACCTATCATATTAAAAAAAAACCCGCGTCTAAATCGGTCCTTCCGTTTCGAAGATATGATGCCATGGACAGACGAAACTAAACCCACAGATTAAACTTTTAACGACCCCCCTTTTGCTGTCGGAGGTTATCTTATCTTAAACATGGGCCCCTTTCGGATACACTTTGACCCTTTAAGATCTTTTGTGCGATTACTCTATTACACACTCAGCTTTTCGAATGTGCAGGTTTCCTCACGATGTTTTTCCTTCACCCTGAGAGCAACGGGTACTGTGCTTAAGTTAAAAAGAACTCATCGGTACATGCTGACCGCGGCGGTTCGAACTCGGTACCTTACGATCACGAGTCGACCGCCTAAGCCACCAGACCACATAGTTACGCTATTTTGACGGGGCTAAAAATATCAGTCACCATTTTTTTTAAACATAGACTATATTAACGGTATTTCCTCGGTGATACTGCAATACCACGTAACTAACAACTTAAATAAGTTGCAAAATGTACCTTACTAACTTACTTGCTAAGGTGTATTTTGCATCTTATTTAATTTGTTACTTACGCGAAATTGCCGTATCAATGACGATTTGATGTGCGAACCTATAGCTTGTATTCATTGCGGATATAACATTCGTATCGTGAATGGTGAGATATTGTTAACATCCGCACTGCTAGATGAAAACAATTGTAACTCAAAACACAACTGTATTTTAAAATCAACTTTAATACAACTTCTATGAGCTTGAAATCAAACTAGCAAGGATTTCGAGTTGATACTGTTTTGATCTAGCAGTGCATAACATAAAACATTGTTTAACGTACCACTTTCAATATTATCTGTTCAACTTTCTTTTGTGATATGACACGATTGACACGGTGTTTGTGTGTGATAGTGATAAGTATATAATATACTTCACTACAATGTAAATCATTTAAACGGCAGTCTGTCACATGATTTAAATACAATATCAAGTACCAGTTGGTGAAATAAGTCGTCGCCGTAAGCTTGTTTTTTTTTGCGTCATAGCACTGCTAGGTCAGGGGCCCTACTTTGAAAATCGCAGTTCGAAGTTACGTTAGCTCCATCCCTTTCTCTCGATTTAGTCTCGAATGACGAGCGACAGGGATGGAGCTAACGTAACTTCGAACTTCGATTTTCAGAGTAGGGCCTCAGAACAGTATCAACTCAAAATCTTTGCTAGTTTCCTTTCAAGTTCATAGAAGTTGTATTAAACTTGATTTTTTAAGTGCCATTTGCGTGAAGAGCAAGAGTGTTTGTTTTTTATGTACCTACTAGCTTCCGCCCGCGACTTCGTCCGCGTAGATTTCGATTATCGTTATTCCCTCCGGATCTTTTAAAATTTCCCGGATAAAAAGTAGCCTATGTCCAGTGAATAAGCTATCACCTCACCATATTCCAAATTTCATCCAAATCCGTCCAGCCGTTGCAGCGTGAAGAAGTAACAAACTAACAAACACACACACAAACTTTCCCATATTAGTAGGATAGTAGGATTTTTATTTTATTTTAAAATATCTATTTATTTTTACCGGACTTTATATCTGGGGGACCGTTATGGATATACAGGGTGTTAGGCAGAAGGTTGGACAAACTTCAGGGACTAACTCTGTAGGTCATACTCATCAACTTTTATTATGGGACCAACATCCAGTTCGCGAAAAAAAAAACACCTGTTCCATACAAACATTGAGAGCTAAGCAGCCAAAATGTATGGAACAGCTGTTTTTTTTTTCGCCATTTCGATGTTGGTCCCATAATAAAAGTTGATGAGTATGACCTACACAGTTAGTCCCTGAAGTTTGTCCAACCTTCTGCCTAACACCCTGTATTAAACTTTATGAGCTGTGCTTTCGCTAGAGTTAGATAAAGGATAAAAAAGATAAAAGAAATTTATTCAGTAAGTAGGCCGCACGGGCACTTTTACACGTCAAGAATCTACCAGCGCTTCCCAAGAGAAGACCACTGCTGAGAAGAAACGCCGCAAGAAATTCAGCAGTCAGTCATTTTTTAAACATATTTTCTTATTACAATGGTACTACATAGTCTAGCATTATATTAAGCTATAAATATTAAATTAAATATAGTATCAAATAACACGCGTAGTTCAGCAGGAAAACATGCCAAGAATGTTACGGGAGAGATGGAGAGAAAAAAAACACATACTTATGTGTATATAAGATGGTGCGAGATGACCACATAAAAGTTTTGATATGTTTTCCTACGTCAACGGTGTCCCCTAGACAAGATAAAGATTTTGCATTTGAATAAATTATTATTGACTAAGTTTCGGGTTTAGGCCATGCATTTTTGTCTGTTAGATAGTCCTCGATCCAATAATACGTTACGTATGTCTCCCCCCCTACTGTCTAAACCATAAATGTAAAAAATCTGGAAAATATCATAAATGAAAGCACATATAACGAATTTAAAAGGAAAACTATCAAGACTAAATAAACTTGGTTGGTTCTTGAGACCCAGGCGGCTTTATACCGACTAAAAATCATCTAAGACTGCTTATTGAAAAAAAAAAACATTTTTATCAATAAGGAAGTCCTCGGACATAATCATGTTATTCTTACTTATCGGTTCGGCAAAATATAAGGCAAATATTAAGGTCACTTTATCTAGAGTATTAGATATGAATATGAATCGGCCCCCTTGTAAATTTAGGCAAAGATAAAGTTGTCTCAGACTGTTATGTTTATTCGGGTGAAATTTCTTTGTGACAGATAAGTTGTTTTATAATTGAGAACAATGTTCTTTAATGAAGTCATATTAATTTACATATTATACTATAATTTACGGAGCCGACTTTATAAAGGACTTTTGTTTCACACAAATAACTTGTTACATACATGACATGATACAGATGTGGTAACCAAACATTGAGCATAGTAATTTTGTGATGTACAGTCAGAAGAACTAATATCTATAGAGCCATTGTGCCAAATATATGTAAATATAGACTTTATTATCAGTGGCATAGAGAGGTTGATATTTTTGAAGCCTTGGAACCGTATATATATTTAAGACTTTGACTGTACACCGTTTTCTCAAATAAGAGGTTACACAAAATATAAGTTTTTAAAGGCCTATTTGTACTTGTCTTAGTACCATTATTGTAAGCATTTTTACAGTTCACCATACTGCATAAATTCGAAATTAAAATAGTTTTTGTGGACAATTTAGAAAGCATCAAGAAACTGCCTATGGACACCCTAATTTGAACTTTAAGTATTTAACATAATAAGGCTGTAAATTATACTGCTAATAAGTCATTAGCATTAAAATTGCAATTCTTTAATAACTGAATTCTACATTCTTGTTTTTATTTGTTCATTTCTAACACCCGTATTCACAAACAATACTTAAGGGATCCATCACTGAGTAAACACACTGCGTTCAATACAGCTTTGTTATTGGTCCTTTTTGACCAACCTTTTGTAAATGAGACGATTTGAACCACCCTGTGCATTTGTGAGCACTGTAAGACCTCTTATTGACATTTGTGAATACGGGTGTTAGTGTTTGCTTGGTCTATATTGGTGCAAAGTTACTAAATTTGTTTATGTTTGTTGATCAATCAATAATTTTACTCAACATCATCCCTGTTGGCTATTTACCAACAATTCCTCTATTTTTAAACTGCACAAAAAAGTGTGTCAATACTTATGGTGAAATTTATGTGTTCTCTTTTTAATTTATAAACTTCCGAGTCCAGAGATCCTTTTTCTAAGTTTTTTTTCATTGTTATTGTTAATGGCGATCCAATGCAGTTATGCAGTGATTTCACCAACTTGAAATGCGGCAGGTCATACAAAACCTCGTGCGTTACGTATGTTTTTTTTATTTGTCTTTTAACTCTAAGTCTACAAATATTAACTAATAAAACCTACCTTTGTAACTAGAGGCTTATTTGATTTCCAACCGCTCTCCGATATCTTCCCAAAATGTGTGTCCTTCTTCAACTTCAAACCTTGCCAGAGACCGTCCATCGTGATCTCTTTAGCATCTGACCCGACAGACAAACCTTCCTGGTTATGTTTTTCATCCTGAGTAGGAATCTTGAATGGTCTTTCTTGTTCTATTTCTCTATGGTCTATGGTTGTTGACGTTGTTGTTGCAGTGGTGACATTTTTGTCTGTAACAACGTCTATTTCTTTGACAGTAGAGGATAGTCTAGCCGTCACAGCTTTTTCAAATTTTCTTATTAGATCTGGAATTAAAAAAGGTGAGATGTAATGTAGCATAAATTAATAGAGTTTTAGTTTGGACTTTATTTGTCGTACAAGTAAACTAAAAAAATATGTTAGTCTCTTTACTATAATAAAAACCTTTTTAAGCAATTTCCAATTCCTGCCCAAAGTCCTCTATGAAGGACATTTTTCTAAATTGAATTACCAGGCAAAATGTACCAAAATCTATTAGTTCTTACTAAAGAACACTGGGCAAAACAAGGCTATTTAAAAAATAGAGTGTTAGAGTAGGATATACTGAGGCACACCAAATGTAAACAAGAGATGGCAACCTAAGGCATTGACACTGTGTGTGTGTTACTGTTACTGCCCTATTTGAAGGCTGAGGACCTCATTATTGACTTCTTGAGTCAAAACGTCTGATGCCCTGATGACATCAATTTAACACAATGTTTGTTTTGTTATGTTTTCATTAAAAAAAAAAAATATTATCTAAATAATGAACAAACTAAGTAATTATCGAGTGTAAATAATATATCTACTCACTTTCCCACTGCTCCGGAGACACTGGCTTCATTTTCTGAATTAATTTTTCAACTTCTGAATGTAAGTTCGACATAGACAAATAGTGCCTAATTATCCGCCACTGGCCCCCAAACGAAGACATTTTTCAAGTTTTCTTTGTAATCAATATACGTTATATATTGTCTAGTTTATTTATACACACAACAATTGTTCGTTCTGTATCTAAAATAAAAGATATAAAGGTAAATTCTTGGGCGAGAAAACTACGCTCGCGTCCGACTCTTCGCGCACGAATTGTCGTAATGTTTCAGTACCAAGAACTATCTCGACTAATGGAAATCACGTTCACAGCATACGTAGATACGCGTGTTATCACGGCCGTGACAAACGTAATATTTATTCGTGTTAAGCTTCGCGAAAAAATATAAATAAATCAATGACAGATGTTCGCAAATGACGTAAAATCGTACGATAACAGTGCTGCCAATCGCAGCCCGGTCAAAAACTATTTCCGTTCACTTCACTATCGTTCGGTCTTCACTTTCTTTTTCACTTCACTGATTCACTGTTCAAAATTGTCTCAAGTTTTAAAATTGTAAACCGCTTTAGCAAGTTGAGTACCTTCCTTCTCAAGTTTCTAGTCAGTACTGACTAACCGGTATACAAACAACAAGTTTTATACGATTATCAAAACATGTTTGCTGATTGCGACTACGTGGTAAGGCGTTAGCCACACCTCCCATGCGACTCAATGAAATGGCGCCACACTGTAAACAAAACATCGTATGATCGTGTTTTGTAACCGTTCCAAAATTTTATTTCCGCAGCATTGCGATGAATGGGTAAACGCGACGAATTGTTGTTGCATAGTAAATTAATTATAACAGTAAACCTAGAATTTTTTATGATTTTTAAGTACCTATTTAACTGATTGGTGGTCCGTGGTTTACTTTAGCTAGCATTCACCACTGTACTGTAAGCGACACATCAGCATTAACACTCATCCAGGATGGCAGGCCAGCCTGTTAACTAACGAAGTTAACTACTACCCACTGTTTTGTAAGTGTCAGTTACCTACATTTAAAAATGGGGGAAGAAAAAGACTTGAATTTTAGCTAACTCTAATCTAACTTAACTCTAAGTGCGGAGTTAGATTCAAGTGTTAAAACAGTTTTTACGGTTGTCAATTGCATCAGTAAACTATCTATAGAATAGATAAGTAATAAAATATCACTGTAAAATGGTACCTAGGTGAACTTTGCAATTGAAATTATCAGAGAGTTAAGTACCTACTGGAATAAATCTTACCTAATTGTTGACAGATTTTTTTGCGGTTACTTCTTATACATATAAATGAAGCAGAAACCTGGTTCAATCAAAGTAACGCAGATAAAAATATGTATACTAATATTATTTTCTTTTTTACACTTAACTAAACATTGTGGAAGAAGCGAAAGACATTTGTCAGGATCGTAGAAGGTGGAAAGACGTCGTCTCTACCTACCCCTCTGGGAAACAGGCAACGTATGCAACTAAACATTAAAAAACTTTTCCTAGACCCAAACAATCCCAGAGCAATCTGTGCTAACCATGTGCTAACGATACGAATTGACGTCTACCGTTTGAAACTATTTTTACAATGACCTATTTTTTCTTGCGTGTAGATTTATTTATGTGATTCCGCGCGAATCCAACGATTGCCACACCCTTTTCACAGTATTATTAGGCATTTGGTTGAAAATTTAACGTCGTCTGGCTTTTTCCTTTGAGTTATCCAGTCCCATACAAAATTTGAAAGCCTTCTTGTTTATTAATTATCCCCTGACTAAAAAAGAGGGGTGTGATAAGATTTAAGTGTCTGTCTGTGTATATATTTGTCTATATATGTATGCGTGTGTCTGTCTGTGGCGTTGTAGCTACCAAACGGATGTATGGACCGATTTGGACCAGGTAATTAAAAAAAAAAAGTTTTGTGGTAATGGTTCTTAGCTTGAGATATTAGCTCTAGAAGTATACTTCCGCCATGATATCGGAAGTTTTTATCAATTATACAGTTATAACTCTTATAAATACCTAGTTATTATTAGTCATGTTTGCTAAACAAGCTCACTTTGTTTACTATGTACTATAACTACACCGCATACAAGTTATATACGCAATTTGTATTTGTTACAAATTGTTGTGCCGGCAGTACAGTCAAAACATTGACACGATTCACTGCCTTAAACTATTTTCACTCTTTCTATACACAATAACAAAAACAACCTAGTTCTCAAAACAAGACGCACATTGCACATGAAGCACGTGATGACTGCACTTTAGCAAACTTATCTACTGCGTGGTCTGAGTGGGTTTCTAATAATCGTTGGCGATAGTTAGTGCATATACAACGTATGTAAACCCTAGTAAGCTGTCATCTCAGTCATATCTAGAAGTTATGATGGTAGCATTGTGATAGCATTAATAGCAGGTTCCCTATAGGATCGCATAATATTTTTACGCGTAACGTTTCCTTATGCATAAAATCGTTTGACCTAAAACGGCTTTTACAATAGAAATGGTTTTATTTTAATTATATGAACAACTGACCTACCCTAACCTAACCTAATCTACACAATAGACGTTTATTAAATTCTGAAATGTCATGCTAAAGGGTTTTATGCGAAAAGATACATTATGCGTAAAAAGTTTATGCGTTTCAAAGGGATCCCTTAATAGCATACTATATAGGGTTGATATTATTTTATATAATTACTTTTTCGGGTATTTTTGTAACACGTATAGTGTGAGCTGATTATAGCACATTACTTATACCTTTCTTATTTTGTACTAATTTGAACTTACTACGAGTATAAGTGCTAAAGATGGATCGGATCACTTTAGGAATCAAAAATGTAATAAGTATTCTGATAACTGACAAGGAATTAAGGAATGAGAGTTTTTATTAAGTAATATAGAAAACACATGCACACATGTTTGATAAAGTATACTAAAGTCGTTTTACTTAACTAGGTGCCTGGGTGAATCAACTTTTTCACCCACACGACTTTTGACTCGTGCGTTACGGTGTGATCAACTTCCATATAAATTTATACTTATACTGAGCTTCATTTTTTTTAATGCTATTATTCTACCTTATGCTAAATCAAATATTTATCTCGTGCTCTGATGGGATCATTATTTAAGTCAACTGAATACGATACTTTTGAATGGAATACATTTGACCCAATTATTTCTAGAAATTTCGTGTATGTGTCATTTCACTCGACAATACAAAGATAAGCAAAAACGAACTTAAAAAGACGACTAATCTTTCAATTCTACATACCAATTACAGACAGTATCATTTTTCATGACACATTGGATAAGAGGCAATCTCTATAATTAGATGAACGGACATGCACCGAGAAGGTCATTCGAGATCAATTACGTCTGTACGTAAGTAAAAATACTAACGAGTGGTTCATAAACAAAGCGAGATCTATTATACATTCCCCGTGCCCGCTTAAAACTTGCTTATCGTGTTCTTTCCAGTGATGATCAAATCTTATCCCTGGGGCACGTTTTATAAAGCTACAAGCTACAATTTTACAGGTCTAAACTGGCAACACTGCTCAAATGGCTGGTCGAGGTTGTGTCAAAATATGGAAACTTGTAACCTTGTAATTTGTAGCTTTATAAAACAGGCCCCCTGTAGGTACCCTACGTTCCAGGTAAGAAATCCTTAAACAAATAAAATACAATTATAGTAGAAAAGAATGTATCTTTGATCGTATTTCAGTCACAAAATAAATTCTTGGAGAAAAATCTGGACTAAGTGTTTGTCATTGTATTGTTTTTATTTTTTGTCTTATACAATAAAATACCTATTTACATACATACATCGAATTTGCCACCGCGTGGGTAAGGTACCCATATTATACTTGCATGCCCATGCCCGTTTCCTTACAAATTTTCACATTAATAATATGATCGGTGACGTATATGCACGCTATGAACTATGATAATACTTAATTAGAACTTACAATTATGATTATCTTCAAGTGTTGTTATGTTTATGAGGCAGTTTTGATTATAGTCATCGATCGATCGAATCGATTTGACGTTTATTAGAGATTATATGACGTCTTAATACCATGGAATTAGTAAAGTACTTACGTCATCTGGAAGGTGCACTACACCGATAACGCGAGCCGAAAGAAATGTACTAAAACTTAGTGCGTCCCTTTCTATTAAAGGTGACCATATTTTAATTGGTTCCCCTTGTTTACGCATAATCATAAACTGTCCGAATGTATGATTTAGTAGTACCCAACTTGATAACGAGGTACAAAATTACAATCCGGCATGCAGTCTTGAAGTAACATGCAAGATATGAATGATTATTTGAACAAAAAATATTACAATATTCTGTCTATTTCCCCCCAACGTCATCAGCAAAACACGTAAATTTGTAAAAAATATTTGGACACCCTAAATATTTATTTAGATCACCCAAAATTAATTTCTCATGTGCCTTTGAAGATGTCTAAAGATACCTCACGACTTTTAATTTTAGTCATTAATATCCAAGTAAAAAAAAGTATTACAAAGTTCGCGCACACAACTGTCAATTACGCTTTCATAGTTTCATTCAGCATAAATAATATACCTAAGAAAAAGTAACGTTATTTTAACATTTTCTCCCTTTTCTATTTATTTTTTTATATGGAATAATTTGGCATTGTCCGGCACGGCGGACATGTAATAATATCCCGCATTTGGCTATGTCCGGTGTGACGGACATAGTTCTTCTTAAAATCTAAAAAACTAGATTTTTTTAAATATTTTTTCTGTCCTCCTTAAACTTCTATTAATCAACATATTTAATGAGTAATTTTACGGTATTACCTTAAATTACCATAGGAAAATCAGATGGAACTACTCCAGTGGTCCGTTTCACGAAGCTACAAGTTACAAATTACAAGCGGAACTCTCTTTCTAGCAAAAGGAGTTAGAAAGAGACTTCCGCTTCGTGAAACGGGCCTCAGATATCTTTTTTTTTCTAGCTTCCGTCAGATAATCTTCAGGTTTGAAATGTAAACTACATACAACAGAGTTGTTAGTTACTTTCCCAGGAATCGCCTCAATCCATTTCTTTTTTACTTTAATATTCGCAGGCAGTCTGAAATCAAATCGTTTTTGTTAGGTAAGTTCGCTTGCATAATGATATTAATGATTGCTCGTGGTCACCCTACTAACAGAAATCTCACAAACTTGCCTGTGAAAGGATATCCCACAACCTGGATATGATTCTTTATTGCAGCCACTCACAGCACAGTTAGTATTTACCATTGTTTTTAAGAAAATCACTTATTAACACATAAAAGCCGAAATAGGTCTCATTGCAACAGTGAGAGATTATTAAAGTGACCGCCAATCGCCATTTTGTTTTATTAGTGTTGCTAGTTTTATTTTACAAACTCCTACCATTACCATGATGAGCAATGATTGAAGCGGGTTAACTCAAGGGGTTAACTTTAATATTAATTGAAAAATTTAAGACTTTAATGCACTCCTAGTGCCTAATTTAAATATATATACTGTGATAATTATCACAATTTTAAAAATTAACATGTGCTACCTAGTTAACATTTTGTACTAAGAAAATGGTAACTTTTTAACATGGCAATTGTGTAACAGGGACAAACGAAGACAAAGTAAGTCTCTTTAGGCTCGTACACTTGATTACTACAAAATCAGCCTTCTGTCTTCACATATTGAGTTCAATTTTACTTGTAGCGATTTTGGAAGTAAGCATTCCAGATGTACTTACTAATTCCATGCTTAATACTCTTAGTAGATAATTGCCTATGCCGATTATGAAAATCAAAATATCCACTAGTTAGCACTAACATTTATTTATATTTACCTATATAACCTCTTTAAATGTATCTGTCAGTTCAGTTCAGTGCTCTCATAGCATGGCGTTGGAATGAAAGGGCAGGTAGGAACTAAGAATAAGGACATAAAGCATAGAAACCGGACTATAAGACGTACTTTGCGTCATCTATCTTTCTCTACTTTTTAGATTACGTATTACATGAGAAAAAACGAAACAAAAAGTAGGCTGTTTTTTCTTCTTTGACTGTCATTGTCACAAGGTTTTACACAGGGACTTCTTTGTCCTTCCTATAGGAAGGATTTGTCTTTCCTTGTCTAGATGTCCAAATACTATAGGTGCTTATAGGTCCAAATCACACCTTACTTGTGACGATGTACCAAATAACGAAAGAACAGCTATAGATTCATCTCTTTCCAACTCACTATAAAAACCATAAGTAAAAAGAAGTGAACTATAATGTATTCTCTGCTTATTTAGTACGGTTTCTATGCCTTTAGTCCTTGTTCTTTGGGTAGGAACCAATGTCTTATTTTTTTAGCTAATGTTGCCGTACCGTTTATAATAAGTTACGAGGGTTTTTACTTTATCAAGTATAAATTACAGACATTTTGCTAAAACATTAAGCTATTTTATCCAATTAAACCTTAGTTCAATCTTTATTCTGCATTTTACTGATTTAAAGTACCTACTACCTACGTCATCAATGCACAGCCAGTCATTATTGTGTCACGTATTAGGTACCTAAAGTTTACAGATGTAAACACCTAAAGTGATAAGGCCAAAACTAATACGCAGAACGTATCGCTGCTGGGAACAATTACATAACAGAACCAAGGCCAAATGAATGTAAACAGAAACTTGTTTTTCAACCTGCTACAGGTGATTTTTTTACGTAAACACACGCTTTAGTTCATAGTTATTTATATAAAACAGTGACTGTCCTTTTTGACCGATCGGCCGGTTAGCTTAATGACCTAAAGACTATGTTGCCTTGTAACAAAAGATCCAACAGTTTACTCTGTGCCACCTGTCGCATGTATGTATGTATGTAAACTCTTTATTGAACAAACTAAAAGTAATAAACAAAAAAAAGAAACAGAAACACAAAAGGTATGTACCTACAAAGGCAAACTTATCAATTTATGGGAACTCTTCCAGTTAAACTTCAGTTAGGCTCTTGAACGCACTGCATTATTTTCTGAAAAATAACTTACATGAAACATCCCCAATAACATGGAAATTCAAGCGATGATGCTGTTTAAACTTACGTATCTATAACTTGGTAAAAAAGAGTTTGAAATTGTTAAAAATAAACAACAAACCCGACTGTAATAAAAAAAACAACTGAAAAGCGAAAAACAAGCTATATAATCTTTAGAAAATGTAAGAGCAATGTACTTATTGATATTTATAACAATTTAAATTTAAGTGAATATTGGAAAAGGTGTTCCAGGCGGGGGCAAGCTAGTCCAAATGTTTTTTTTTTTCAAGAAATAGGTTTTGAAATTCATTGCTTGCCCCCGCCTGGAATACCTTTTCCAATATTCACTTAAATTTAAACTGTTATAAATATCAATAAGTACACTGCTCTTACAATTTTCTATAGATTATATAGCTTGATTTTCGCTTTTCAGTTGTATTTTTATTACAGTCAGGTTTTTTGTTTATTTTTAATAATTTAATTTATTTAACTCTTTTTAGTTTTTATAACTAAAATAGTGGTATTAATTAATTATTACCAAGCGACATATTGAGCTCTGGATCTCTAATTTTTAATGTCGTGAACCTACAAGTGACAAATTATAAGCGAAACTCTTTAAGCAAAAGGAGTTTAAATATTACTTAACATTTACGTATTTTTTTGAGTTTCCTGTCAAAATGGTAGCATCAAAGTGTTATAATGTATATATATTTGGAACGGGCTATTTAATAGCTTTCATTTGATACCCATATTGATACATTAAAAAAATATTTTTTTATTCCCCCTCCATATTTTTTTTCGCGGACGCCATATTGAAATATTATATACCCTATGTCACTTCGGCAATTAAGACGAATCGAATGACACCTCGCATGTTAAAATCCGTCAAGCCGTTTAGGCTGCAGAGCGTGCCCAGAAATAGACATACATACATACATACATACATACATACTCTCGAAAAACATAACCCCCCTTCTGACGCAGTCGGGTATTTTTTACCCGACTGCGTCAGAAGGAGGGTTATGTAGGGGCGCTGGTTAGTGGAATTGGCAACATGATTCCATTTTTACCCGAAAACAGCGGCTAATGGAGGTAACCTCTTATCAATATTTTAGTTAGTTTTAGTTTTCATCACGTTACATGACTGAGGCTATGTCGAGGGTTCTCATACAACGATTTCTGGACCAGGTCCTCACTTGGTCCAGGTACAACTTATCCGACCCGCGGCAGCAAACCTAACCTACAAAGAATTGATAGCTCTTCAATTACCGATATTTTTTATATAAAATTGTTCTAAAGACTGTGAACCCCTTTTTTTTGAAAATCAAACGCTTAAAAGTTCGGGGTTTGTTGTGACTGATGTGAAGTTGCAAGCGATTTATTTTTATCACTCGCTCTCGCTTCTCAAAAATCTACCTGCTAATTTAACTTTACACAATTTGGTTCGCTATTAAATAAGTCATCGATTAGCATGATCCGATCAGCATGCGCCGCCGCAACGAAGCGGCTAAACGACGACTCTTTAATTCTGTACGGTATGGTACCTAGTTTGAAACTGTACCGTGTACAATATAGCATTATTAAAGTATTATTTATCATTAGATCCTTAGGTACATCTTAATAGTTAGATTAAGTACTTAAGTACGTATATAAATAGACTTTAATATTGTTGAAGTATGTATAATTCTTAGAGTTAACTGTAGAAAATTATGCAATTGCATTGTTTGCAAACAGGAAATAGACATGCATCGCAAAAAGGCGCCATTTTTTTCTTCATGTTGTCATTTTGCAAAATATTCCATTCAGTAGGTCTAAGGTCTCGCTTTTAATATAGTCGCGTTTATCGCTGTGGGTGGATATAACGTCTGTCACTTTCTAACTAGTTTGTAAGTCAGAGAGGGACGGTACGGGTGCAGCTCCATCATCGGTCACCATAATATCGCATTGTCACTCGACTTGGATCTAGCCACCAAAAACCACATGTTTTGATTAAAATGGCATCCAAGCCACAACCACTTACTATCAGTAAGTGGGACTGGGATCTAAGACCCCTAGATATTTGCATTCTTAAGAATACAATCTCAAAACTGCAATCCTAAGACTCCAAATGCGTTGCCAATCCCCAGGGCTAAGATGTACCTAATGGCTCTGTCAGTAGTTTCACCGGTTCTCTTTTACCCACACCGAAACACAACAATTCGAACACTGCTGCTTGGCGGCGGGTTAAGGTAACCTTCCGAGACGGGCCGCAGAGCGCAACCGCAGGCGACACTGCGGCTGGCCTGTGTAGATGGGCAGGCCGCGTGTCGCCGCGCTCGGGATCAATTTCATAGATTCATAGAAACAAGTTGTGTCGCTGGCAGTTTGCGGTCTGCAGCCCATCTCGGAGGGCTACAATTAAAGGGAAAGATGGTGGTACAGATCCGAACAGACCCAGCACAAGGTCCTACCACAACTGGTCGTTGCCTTTTGAGAATATTAACACACTAGGTTGTTGGTTCCACCGGGGCCTAATATGGCTGCGTTTATCGCGTGACAAAGGGAATATGCATGCATGTCAGACCCACCATACCTCTAGCCATACCCCTGGGGGTAGGGTGGGACTGACCCATAGCACCGTAGTGCTGTGCTCTATATGCTTTCACGTTTTTTTTTCCACTCCAACCAACTATACGGATCAACTGACCAAAATTTATATTTCAAAATGAAATTTACCAGAGTCAGGTTTTGGAAACTCGCTTTTTAGGTTGTTCCGACATACTTTACACATGAATAACAAATGAATAAAGTTCAAAGGGGCACAAAATAATCGTTGGTAACAGTTTGGAATACACCCCCTTTTTTGCCAAGGAAGAAATAAAACAAAAAAATATTAGTAAAAAACAGCTGAATATATTTTTTACGATATTAACGTAACATCATCGTATCAACTAGTGTTTCCAATACACAAAGTCGCGCCCCACCATATTTCACGTTGAGCGTATTCATCGAAGTACGAAAAACAAAGTACCTGGGCGCGTTTTCGTGAATTGAAATCACTACTGTCTTGCTAAGAGATAAATGGTGGTATCTCAGACCAAACTCTTGTAGCAAGAGGAACCTTATTTCTAACAGGAAAGAATTGAATCTGCTTTGGCTATTGAATTTGAGATATCGCCTTTTGATTTATGAATGAAGTATATGTATGTCTATTTCATTTACCTACTACGTTTCGAGAATTTCGACCAAGTTTGATCTTTTCCAGTCACAAAATCTGATTATATTCGAGATCTGGAAAAACTACTGCAGTCATAATATCATTGGAAGAGAGTTGAAAATTGAAAAGAAATGCCTACATTTAAAAATGCGATTCCATTATTTAATTAAAACTATAAACTACTGCAGGTATATACCGTCGGAATAAGAGTTGAAAATTGAAAAGAAATACATTTAAAAATACTATTCCATTTTGAGGTTATGTGATTAAAAAATGAATTAATTTTAGATTATTTAATTAAAACTATAACCCGACTGGCTACCAACATGACGCCATAGGCGTATATAGGGTTACAGGAGGGGAATTTAACAGCCATGTGCATGCTTGTGAAGAATAAAGATGTTTATCTATCTATCTATGTAAATCAAAAGGACCCTTAAGGTGGTTACGCCGTTTTTATATAGTGTAACCTTATTATTTGTATTGTTACAAGAATTAGAACAGCGTTACCGCCAGCCGTCATCAGGGCCATTTTGATTTAATTACAAATACGTCCTTATTAATAAAAGTGAAATAACCGTGGAGTAGCCAAGCCATTCTTTGTCCTTATCAGTCGAATTCAAATGTCACAATGACAGATAAGGACAAAGCATGGCATAGCTACTCTTCGGTTACTCTATAAGGCTGATAAAGTATAGAGTACTCGCTCGTTCTACATAAATAATTTCAAATAAAGAAAAAGATTTCTAATTGCCTAACTAAAGCCGCAAACACAGCGAAGCGTTCCCATACTAAAAACGCCTCCGTCACGCTTTGTGAACGCACCGCTTACGCTGTATATCCATCTGCTCCTTTAAGTAATCTATTAAACTTAATACTTTTGCCTTAGCTTCGCACAGTCGGGTAAAACATAATATAAAATAAAATACAACATATTGCATTTTTAACGCATTCACTGCCACCGACGCATATATGCGTCACCGTGACTTCAACCCTCAACGCATAATCGCACCTTCAGAACAACAGTGACCTAATTCAAAATTTCTGCTTTTAAACTTCAAGTCATAATTTTATTATTATAGAGACCTAACTCGAAAACTAAAATTTCTCAGTTACGTCACTATTGTTTTGAAGGTGCGATATGTGCGTTCTTACAGTAGGCAAGCTCCGTATAAAACAAAAGATGTCGCACCTGGCGAAAGTTCAAAAAACAGTACTGGCAGTGAATGCGTTAAAGTTCTTTTTTACATAAGATTACACACAAACAATATAGGTTTAATGTAGCCTATTTTTAAAAAAACATTTTTTTTATTCATTCATTTCATTATACATGTAATAGGTACAATAATTTCATTAATCCTATTGTTTAACTTTTTAATGAATACCTTCAAAAGTGAAATTCTCAATCTTAGCTCAGTTTCATTTTTTTTTATAATTACTGCATAATTATTTTGACATAATAATATAATCAATTTGTATGTTTAAATATGAACTACAGACATCATTATAACATTCTCATTTGTTTTCTTCATTAAATTTAGGAATTTGTTTACCAATAGAAAACAAGTAAAATTGAATATAGTATACCAATAAATTCAGGTAAGATGCTTCCTATACAATCTACATACTTGATTATTTGTATACTTTCACATGTGTATAATTAGTATAAATATAGTATACATATACAGGCTGATTTATAATATAATATAATATCCTAACTTCGTTTTGTTCATATAAAAGCTCAATATATAAAAAAACAATATTGCAATAAATCCTATACAAAAGGAATTAAGTCCAAATTTGTTCAGTTTTACAATCGCTAATTTTATTTTAGATTAAATAATAATACAGCAGAACACAATTAATATGTCTCGCGTCAAAGCGCTTAAGCCGGTGAACGAGAGTCCATTATTGCTTAATTCGCGCGCCATATTATATGTATCCTGCTAAACTTTGTTAAATTTACAAAGGAAGCTAAAAAAAAAGAATACTTGTGACCTGAAAACTCTAGAAAAAAATACACGAATACTAAAACTGTCTTAATGAAAAACATTAGCTCTAATAAGAATAACTAAGATAAATAAAACAATAATAAATATTTCTAAAGAACACGTTTAAGATTAGTTTTCCAAGCATCACCATGTATAACATAATTTAACTAAATCTATATTTAATACACAATAAGTAGTACATAGTCTATTCATACAATGGGTTTTACGAAATTTATCGCAAGCTCTCTCAAAGCGAGTCGTAGACACAGCTATGATATATTTTAGTACGAGTACTATACCGTTAAACGGGGTGAGTGAGGATTAAGGGGTGAGTAGGAACACAAGCTAAAATAAAGCATATGTTACTAATTATAAGACTGAAACTATTTTCAATAGACGTACCTAACGTTATTTTCCATTTAATCTTCTTATCTGTAACAAGTTATGACCTATTGTGGGTTGTGTCCCTACTCACCCCTTAATCCCTACTCACCCCGTTTTACGGTACTTCATATGTTTAGTTTCTTAACTAAACGTAAACAAAACAAGCACCGTGTCTGTCAGGCACTCGTCCCACCGCCGACGTTGAGCGAGAAGCGAGTAGAGCCAGCGATCAACTATCAATATATGTGTTTCTTTTATTTACACGGGATCTATATTTTTTGTTTCGACAAATTGGAGAGAGTTCTCGCCGGCAGTGTGAACAGCCAGCGATCAACTATTCATATATGTGTCTTTTTTATCGACACGGGATCTATATCTTTTTCATCTCACTAGCTCGGAAAGCCCTTTTTGTTTGTTTGATATCTATTGAGAAAATCGCTTTTTATCCACATGTAGAGAAAGAGTTTTGACATTTGAAGGCAGCTTAAGTGATATTTGACAGCTAACAAAACGTAAAACGTTAAAAGTGCAGAATTTTTAACATCACAATTAATGAATTGCATCGAGTAAAAAACACTAAATACAGTCTTACAACTTTATTTTAATTCATAAATATCAGCATTCAACATTAACCTTCATTCTTGTTGTAAAAACGGATAAAATGTTCTGACAGTCCAAGTAAGTCGATGTGCGAAAAAAACGCATCCGAAATAATAAAAAGAACTTACCAAAACTATTCAATTAAGCCGTCAACGTTAAATATTCGCATGTTTTTCTAGTTTGTTTTGTTATTAAAAATTGATTGATTCGATTGACGAAGTCATATTAACAACTGTGGAATTACGGGAAACCGTGCAAAATGCGGAATTGAGCAAGCAAAGTGAATTGATAGTACAAACCCTTTTTCTTATTTTCCTCGCTGTAGTGAGGTGAAAAGTTTTTTGTTATACACTGGTGAAATAGTACATTACTTAACAAGGGCTGTAAAAGAAAGAAAGCCCGAAATCGCAGGTATTTGAGACCCGAGCTGTAGGCGAGGGTTGTAAATATGCGATAGAGGGCTTTCTTTTTTACTGCCCGTGATGAGTACACAATTTTACGTCTTCACCTGGCCACAATGCGAGTTTTACCGTGCGCGCAGCGTGCGATAAAACTCACATTATGGCCAGGTGTTACGTAAAGTTATTTTATGTCTCGTGTGTTGAAACACTCGCTACGCTCTTGATTCTATTTTTGAACCACTCGCTTCGCTCGTGGTCAATCATGCAATCCTTTTGCTAGCTCGTGTTTCAAATGAACACTCGCAGGTAAAATACAACTTTCCCCCCTTGTATAACAAATAACTATTGTTCGTTTCTTGAGCGAGAGAGTTTTCGATAGCTACACGGGTAGCACAAGTTGTATTTTCTCTCTTGTCGCTCAGTGCGTCTCTATCGGTACTGACTGGATAGAAAGGGAGATCCGAGCGACAAACAAGTCGCGAGCAACTTGTGCTAGCCGTGCTAATCGCTTCAGTGGGACAAGGGCCTTAAACAGCCTATCAAAACAGTTGTCGAGCTTTGACGTATCAGTGCTCTTCTTCTATCCTCGTAAGGCCCAGTGTGCAATACGGGGTACATAATCAAGGCAATTCAATTTGAACTGTGTTGCAATGAGAATAAAGTTTATTTTCCTATTTTCGGGCTTCTAGAACAAACATAATTGAATTTTATTGCGTTGATAGTAGATTCAAAGTCCCACTCACAAAAAACGCCCTGTTTGTAGTATGGTGGGCCTTACAAGGCTATTGGCTGACGAACTATATCACGTGGTTTTGTTTACATTTAGTTGCTATACTAAATACATGGAGTATAATTTATATATATCTTTATTCCTATGCATTATATTAACAAGGTACATTTATTATTGCCCTATTATTGTGTGCTCTTTTCCAAGCTTATACAAAAAATATAGGTATCTTAAGAAACCTTGCTATAATTTACAAAAATATATTATAGCTATGTCTGATGACCCCTTAAATATTGTATGCAATAAATCCCATAAAGACCCTCTAAGGGTCAATTCACAACGAGGAATTGAACCTAAGACCCAATAGAGCAAGATATTTACATATTTTGTGCACTTCCAAATACATCGATATTTAAAACCTGATATTACAAGTAGCAGATAGCTATATATTTATTGTGACTACATAAAATGTATAAGCTATAAGCTAATATATTTCTATAGTTTGATTTCAGCGTTATCGTGCCTAATTTAAAATAATTATCAAGGTTTATACATGTTGATAATAAGCAATTTTTAGTCTTTATTTAATGTTTCGAGTACGGTTCATATCGTATAGATATTTGTTTTTTTTCGAGCCCCACATCTTTATATACAGCATGTAACAAATCTGATTCGGTTGTATTAGACCGTTACTAATATAACAGGCTAGTGTCATAAAAAAATATGATTAGACGGCATTTACATTATCAAAAAATATTGAAAACATGTTTTTTCTAATGTCAATTAAACAACAATTACGAAGATAAAGTGCGTTGAAGTTTCGCGTCACGTCACGCCGTGGCACACTTTATACCCCGTTGTGACGTCACGAGCCCCCACTCCCGAACTTTGATGCGCGTTATATTTGCCAATTTTGATTGATTTGATAAAGCAAAAAATACGTGTTCAATATTTTTTTGATAATCTTACAGATGCTAGACGGACTAATTAGAAATATTATTTTTTACCCAGGACACACCCCTATTCTGAACTGAAATATAATGAAAGTTTCCCCTGAACTCAATTGATTCGCGGGTTGATGTGACCTTTGACTGTTGTGTACCTCAGTCCGATACTGGAGATTACACTGTTGTGACGCTCACGTTACTTACATTGTGTAATTTTGAGCCCATGACGCACGCGGTGCGTCACAAACACCTATAATTTTTTAATAATTTCAGTTAAATTAGCATCGAATACCGGGTGTTTAGCGCGTGAACCCATTCACGATATTATATTTACAGTTCCGCATATGGGGCGTCAAAAATGTGTTTGATCAAATTTACCTAAAAACCATCATACTTGCGTCAAGCACATATTTTAGCCAGTTATTTCGATTTCGTGTGTGACCTAAGTCCAGCAGTGGATGTGTTGTGTTTAATTATGTCGAGACCTACAATTGTAGTTAATATTATCGTCATTTACACAGCTCCAATTGTGACATTTGAGCCGGTGACGCACATGGTGCGTCATGAGTAAATCTATTGAGGCACACTACTAATTTTGACATTTAAGCTCGCGACACGTGGTGCGTCGCAATTGTGGCACTATAAGAATCGAATTTGAGATTTTCACACGTGACGCACATGGTGCGTCACATATTTAATGATCATTTTTGTTCCTAATTTACCTCAAATACTTCAGTTTTAAGGAAGGGGGTTACCTCATATTATGTCGAGCCCTATAATTGCAGTCTAGTTGTGTCAGATTAAGCGGTGTAGGCGGCGCAGTACTCGCTGAGCGCGCGCAGGCCGCCGCGGCCGGCGACGCGCGCGTTGTTGGCGCGCACGCGCGGGTTGACGTGCGCGTTGTGCAGCTCCGCGATCTGCGTCGAGCACGCCGCCGCCGGGTCGCCCGAGCCTGTCAGGCTGCCGAGCCTGAGAAACAGGAAACAGGAATCGCTTATACCAATGAAGCTAATTCCCAAAGCTTTAGGCTTTTACAGTGTGTACTAGACAACGATAAATATACTTATAAAAAGGAAACATACTGACGACACGTTAGCCTAGTTGGTAGTGACCCTGCCTACAGAGCTAGAGGTCCCGGGTTCAAATCCCGGTAAGGGCAGATATTTGTGTGATGAGGGCGAGTGTTTGTTCTTGAATCTTGGATGTTTTCTTTGTATTTAAGTATGTATTTCTCTATATATACCCTTAGTACAAGCCTAGAGCTTAGTTTGGGACTAGGTCAGTCTATGTGAGATTTGTCCCCTGATGTTTATTTATTTTCACTTAAATACATAGCAAACATCCAAGACACAGACACAAATCGAACCCTCTTTGCGCGAATCTAACTCGCACTGGACTGGATTTTTATTTATACTTCGGTAGGTACTTAATCGTCATGTATAGGCATACGAACGTTAATGGAACGGTTTAATTAACATTCGCATTCCTATACATGACGATTACATTCTAACAAAATCCCAAAAAACGAAAACCAAGTTAAAATGAAGTTTGTGTTACGAATCTTTTATTTTGTTCTAAACAATTGAAAATAGATGTTCTTGTTAATGGTGAACTTAGGACTCAAGTATCTCACGAGATGTTTTATACAATTCTGTGGGAAATTTAAATATATTCGTCGAAAAAATAAGATCCCTACCAGAACTCATTTCCAGGGTGTGCGTTACCGTCCCAGGGGTACGTCATGACTAGTAGTTTGCCCGCGTGCTCGCCTGTTAGCCTGGCGGACGGCTCGCGGTTTTCTAACTGCACGTTTATACCGCCTGTAATAAAATAAAGTAGATGGAAACAAACCTAGACGAATTAGGGACATAAGCACGTTTTTTTTTAGATAAGCAGTGAAAATAGATTCAATTATGACATTTATGAGAGACTAAACTGAGCTTAAGACCAAAACTAGATTTAAACCCATATTTCATTGTGTTGGCACAAACGACACAATTATGTAAAAGAAGTACCTTAAACACATAAGATAGCTAACTTTAAAATAAGATTTCATTTTATTTTTCCAAAAATCGTCTCCTTTAACTGGTTATCGAACAAGATAATCGTGGTAAAAACCACATCCTGTATTTTTATGGCACATAGCCAAAGTATGTTTTCTCGAAGTGACCCACACACTGCATTTTGCGTTCTACGGCCCGGCCAAGCATATTTTATTGTCTGAATCAGACACATTTTTTATGAAGATCAACTAAGATTCATGTAAGGATCATTCTATTGTATGGGAAGAAAAATTGGGGCTTGCGGCTATGTCAATAAATAGTGGCTCAGTTGAATGTATGTAAATATCATTTAGATAGATAGATAGATAAAAATCTTTATTCACATATTACGCCATGACAAATAGAAACACGTTTACATAATTAAGATAAAGTAAAAAGAAAAAAAAAAAGAAAAACATTAAAAGCTTAAACTATAACTAGAACTACAACTAAAATTAAGATGCGTGATTCAGATGTCACAGCATAGTAATGAAAGGGCGCCGACTCAGCATGTGCTGCGCGCATTGCTGCGGCAGCGCTGATATTCTGCCGGGACCCAGAAATAATATTAATTGTATGTAAAGAAAAAATCAAAATGACAGAAGTTGATCAAATTGACATTACAAAAAGTATGGTCATAAGGAAAAGTACGAAAATTCAAAATAACCTAGACTAAATATGGAACCAACCTTTTGGATGTCTTTTACTTTCGAAGAATATCCTTTTTTCCGGGCTGTCTTCTTGAGTATCATTTGTAAATAAAGCTGAAACCAAAGAATAACTAAACATCTTTGTTATAATTTAGTTGTGTGTGTCAAAACCAGCCAAGTTCTAGACAGCACACATGACAGTTATATGGCTGGTGGCTGCTATAACGGTTTGTTAGTTAATTTTCACGAAATCATTATTTCCGTGAAGCGATATTTATTTTCGATTCTTTTTCCATTCTTAATTTTACCCAATTTCATTTTCCCCCGTTCGATTTTATTACCGTCGCTTTTATTTTCGTTCGACTTTTTGCCCAGTTGCATTTTGAGAGTTTGATTTCTATCCCAGTCGCACTTTTTCCCAAAAGAAATTACATCGTAATGTAGGTAGGTCTCGTTTATGTAAGGTTTTAGGCCCAGAGGGCCTAATAACCCAGAACAAGGAGCTCTGCGATAGCGAACTCTGTCAATTTTGAATTTTGGAATTGGAAAAACACGGCAGTGAAAATATAATGCCGGGAAAAAGGTGACTGGTAATATCGGGTTCGGGAAAAAATGCGTAAAGAAAATGAGCTTCAAAGAAAACCTGCATTCGGGAAAGTCATCTAACAAATCGCTATAACTCTGACACTCTTCCTGTCAGGATAGAAGCTTTAGGTCGACATCTCGTTCGGCCTAAGCAGCAAATATGACTAGATCGCTTTGTTAGGTAACTTCGAGTGCCCGAAGGGCAAATTGTCCAGGAATAGGAGCCCCGCAATGCGGGACTCCGTCGGCATTGCTAAGACAGACGTAAAATGAAAAAACTGTGTTAATTTAACGACTCTGACTTTTTGAGATTTAGTCGCAAAGCGATCTGGTCGTATGGCGATCTAGGCACAAAGCGATGTAAAGTCGGGTTCAATAGAAATGATAAAAGATGTAAACAAAACCAAACGGACCTATTTACCATTATTACACCATAATCACGTACTTTTGGACATCGCGTGAGGTATTTTTAATGATGTACACGCTTGATGGTTACTTTTACATTCTGTTTAAGATTAAAAAACTATTAACTATACGTTTTTAAAATCAAAACTCGTTTGCAGAAATATTGAGGTTAGTTGTCAAACAGTACTGATTTGTTTACATCTTTTGACATTTCTATTGACCCCGGCTTTAGTCAGATCGAGATGTAGTCGCAAAGCGATCTGGTCTTATTTGCTACCTAGCCCTATCTAGATGTGGACCTGAAGCTTCTATCCCTTCTTGTCTGGCACTTGGCAATAACAGCTCAACCAACCTAAACTAATAAGCAGTATCCCAAATTCTATAACCAAAGCAGTTTGAATTCTCTTCTGCTAGTAATAAGGTTGATATTGCTACAGGAGTATTATTTGAGTTACTGCGTATTGGATTAGCAGGGCAGAGCTCAACCTACCTAAAATACTGGCACTGGGCCTTATGTAGGCGAAGTTGACGTCTGTGACGCGATTTAGCAAGTCTTTCTTCAGGAAGGCTCGTATTCTCTCCAAGAACGTCAGGACGTAAACGTCAGGCTGGTGCGGTGACACTTTCCATACTCCCAGTCCTAAGCAGAATATAGAAAACGTAAAAAAATGGTTGTAGTAATTAAGTCGTTACATTTCAAACTCGGATAAATCCCTGCAAAAGGGCAGTGGAATTTGCGTCTTTTTTCAAACAGATTAAGTTTTAAATTCGTATACCAAATTTCAAGGAGATATCCGAGTTTGAAATGTAACGACTCAGTTGTTAGAACTATGAGATGATAAAACCCCCCGATATAATGTTTGTAACGTTGTACGTACATATTGTTATTAAGTTATAATTATTTATATAATCTGAATGTTATTAAAATGATTTTTATGAAACCTAGCTAAGAAAGGTGATTTAAAAAAAAAACACGTACCAATAGGTTCATCCGCTTAAGAACTACGGTGCCCCAGACACACAGCCACACACACACATAGCGGTCAAACTTATAACACCACTTTTTACCACACACACAATTTTTTTTGATGGAATTCTTAATCTGATTTCCTGTTTTCTGTTTTCCTGTAATCCACAAGCAATGAACTATATTTTGTATTTTTTTCAAAATTTTAGGCTCAGTAGTTTCGGAGACCAGGGGGGTATGGTTAATTTTCGTCTTCTTTCATGAATAAAATCAAAACTATTTATTTTAGAATAATAAAAAATAAATTGAGATTCTCATAACGAGCCCTTTCATTTGATATATGAAACAGTAAGGTTTGCAAAACTTTTTTTTCAAATTTCCTATTTTGTCCCCCGAAAATGAACTTTATTAAAAAAAAACTGCACATCTGTGTTTGGGTCATCAATTTACATAATGTGTACCAAATTTCAAGTCAATCGGTCCAGTAGTTTCGGAGCAAATTGGCTGTGACAGACGGACAGAGAGACGCACGAGTAATCTTATAAGGGTTCCATTTTTTTCATTTTTTGTACGGAACCCTAAAAACACATGACACTGGAACAATTTATTGCCAAAACAAACCCGAAAGTGAAATAAAATCGATAAAATAGATCACTCACCAGCCCCAACAACATTGACGAACACGTCGCGCGCCGCGCGCCGGCCGCGCTGCTCCGCCTCCAGCAGCACGCACTCGGCGGTGACGCTGACCCTCTTGTAGTACACTTCGTTGTCGAAGATGTCTTCGCCGGTCTTGACGTATCGGTCGATATATCGTTTGTCGTCGGGCTTGTCTTGTATGTTGACGTACGATGTTAGCTCTTCGTGTGTGTAACTGTGTACCTGAAATTTAAAATAAGTTTATGTTAAACAACTGTCCTTACTAATATTACACAATTTTGATGCCGACTATACTTAAAACAGGTAACCTATCGCAACCTCGAAAAGTTTTTGACCGAATTTCATTTGACCGAAAACGTTTCGTTTTTTAACGTTTCTCCGATGGCACGATTCGTAATTTTTTTATTTCACCGTTTGACATTAAGGAAACATATCTTTAGTCCGAGCAACTTTTCTCCTTGTAGTCACTTGCCCTATGTATTGTTACGTATTTTATTTCAATGCCTATTTTTCATTACACCATTGCTACAATTAGCCTAGGGATCGTTTCGTATTTTGTTTCTTAACCCATTTTTCACTACATCAATGCTACATATAGTTTTCGCTACGTTACGTCAAATATTCATTTCGGTAAGAAAATATTGCTTGTAATTTGTTACTATCCAGAAAATGCACCGAGCAAGGCGAATTAGGGCAGAACCGATACGGATAGGTTAGGTTAGAAGGCCAAGGCGGGAGCTTTGCTCCCGCCTTGGTCTTCGAGGTTATTTTTTTTTCTGCCCAAAAAATCTTGCTTGTAATTTATCCAGAAAATGCAACGATCAAGACGAATCAGGGTGGAACCGAATCGGACAGGTTAGCATAGTCGATTTAAAAATAGGTAAACTATTAATAAACCGAGCCGTTAAATTGGGCAAATGATACTAAGGTAAAATAAGAAATGGGAAATAGATAAATTGACAAACCATTACATTGGAAAACTGTTTGTACGCCGAAATCAGTATAACGGAATAGATAATTTGTCAAATCGGTAAAAAACCTAAACAAGAAATGACTAAATGAAAATATTCGAAATGATCATTCGGCCAAACGTAAAAAAACCCAAACCATAATTGACGAAAAGTATTTGTCGAACCAAAATTCGGTCAAACATTTTTCGAAGTTGTGATAGGTAACCCTTAAAACACCAGTTTACTATTATGAAGCGACGCTTAAATCGCGTATCGCATTGTTTGCACACACACACACACACACACACACACACACACACACACACACACACACACACACACACAATCGCACGCACGCACACACACACACCCACACATGATTGCCTTGTCTATGCCAAAAAAAGTCTGCAGTGTTGGCATCGCAATTGCAGTCTTGGGATTGCAGTCTATGGATCTCGAATCCAACTTACCATCAGGTGATCTGTGTGATCGTTAAACTTCTCCAGGCTATATTAAAAAAAAACATACACACACACACACACAGAACCGTACCTGGTAGAACTCGGACCACATCTGCCGCCACATGTGCCTGGCCGACTGATTGTTCCTCACGTACGTCGTCTTCAACACGTTGAGGCAGGTCGTCGGCGTCACTTCCTCGCCGTACCCATTCTCGGGGCAGTTCTGCTGCTCAGTGATGAGGATATCCTCGTACTCCATGCGCGACTTGCGCTCGAATCGAGGGCCTATTATTCCTATGATAAATAAAAATAGATTAATCGATAATCGAAAACACATTGACCTAGTTCGAAATAATAAAATAATGGTGGTAATAAGAATAATTCTGCGTATTATGATAATGTTGGCTATGATGATGATCGCAATTACGGTGATCATGTCGATAATGGTGATGATAATGATGATCAATCATCAGTGATAACAATGACGCTCTCTGCAATTCAAACCACGCCCGTTAATGCACTCGGTATATCCACTCACATACACCAGCGAGGACAACTCGACGTCGTCGGAGCTCAGTAATGATTAAGATACTGATGAATATATTTGCGGTGATAATATTGATAACGTTTGTATTGATGGTGGTGATTATAATAAATAATAAATAAATATCAGGGGATAAATGTCACACCAATTGACATCGTCCCAAACTAAGCTCTAGGCTTGTACTATGAGTACTAGACAACGATATAATTACTTATATAGAGAAATATATAATATAATATTTATATACTTACATAGAAAACATGCATGACCCAGAAACAAATATTTGCGCTCATCACACAAATATCTGCCCTTACCGGGATTTGAACCCAGGGACGCTAGCTTCGTAGACAGGGTCACTACCAACTAGACCAGCGCGTCGTCAAAATTATGATGGTGATGTCGATGATATTAATCGTTGTGAAGATCAACATGGCGGTGATGATAATGATGGATTTCATCACTTACCAATAATAACCGCCTCGCTCTCCGCGTCCTCTTCCGCGACCACTCCCGCGTTGTGCCGGCTCCCGTCGTTGATGCACTCGGTGTGGCCGCTCACATACACCAGCGAAGAAAGCTTTAGTTCGTCATAGCTCAAACAGTTGTTGAGCGTCAGCGGCGGCTTCTGATGTAATGTTCCTATTGCCTCCCAGCCGCCTTCACTAGAAATTTAGCGTTTATTTTTGAAATAACGCTTTACGATGAATTTTGATGGTGAGTTCAAAGGCGAGTTTAACTTGACGTATTGGTATGTATGAATCACGTGATAGTGCGTTTCTTCAGTGTTGGTTACATTTCAAACTTTGCCAAGGTCTAGTTATGATTGTCGTTCGAAATGAGAAATGAGTTGGGAATGATAAACCGAGTGTTACGGTCAAATAAGATCTAAATTAATATTAAATTATGAAGTTTAATAAGGACTGGGGCGAATGGAAAGAAACAAAGCTGGTATTAATTTTGTCATATACCCCCTTTACTAATAAACGTTGAGTAACGGTGGTATAGCTATACAATGTTTTGTCCTTATCTGTCATTGTGACATTTGAATTTGACAGATAAGGACAAAACATTGTATACATTGTATAACACTGTATCTCAACGTTTATTAGTAAGGGGGTAAGTGTCTAACCTAAGATTTAAGGTCCCCTGTATACAAATGTGTTGATCATTTTGTGACAATGATCAAAATTAAATTACCCCGTATCTACACTATTCTAACTTTTATAATTTCATAATCAATCAACATATCCCTACCATCTCTTGTGAAAATGTCTGAGAACATACATTCATTCATATCTCAATTTAAATGTAAAATTAGCTGGATAACATTTGGAGAAACTGCAACTTAACCTTACAATATTAACCAAAAAAATTAGATTTTCAAACATGTAGGGTCACACTCACAAGCACACGTACTTACAGTTTGACATAGAACAAACGCACACTAAAATACTCTAAAGTACAATAATTAAAATCATTGCCTTCTACGATAAACACCCTGTATAGTATAAAGGTAAAATATAGTATTTGAATAGAGAAAAATATGAACCTTATGCTCTTCGGGCGAAGCACATGAATGTACGTAAAAAAATTGTAAAAACGGCTCGTTTCTTGTAGCCTCGGCACATAGTCACATCTGTTCAACCAAAATATTAAATACTACTTATAATAATTAACTTATACCTAATTACAAAGGTAACCAATTAGATTTTTAGGTTATTTAGAATCTTGACTCATCAAGTCTAATTTTACAAAAGCACGAAGTTAGGGAACAGAATTAAAACAGACTTTTATGGTATATGATTGTGAAGTCCATATAAATTGGCAACCTCACGAAGACGAAGGCTGCAAATGCAACCCTGACAACTAAGATGGGCCTATGCTAGTAATTTCACCAGGTTGTCTAATCCGGACGCCGAACGCGAAGAATTTCGTTCATTGACCCACCATTACTAGTCTCTGTCACTGTGACCGCTGGCATCATGGATTGTAAACCTTTTCCCTATAGTAATACGGCGCCCTACACTAAAGTTCAACGTACGAAATTCTTTGTCGCCAATCTGTCGCCTGCACAATGTTCTTACCGCTACTCTGTCATGTCCGTCTGTTCATTGAAAGCGAACTATAATAATATGTGTGTACTTACTCCTCATCCCCTGACAGTAATTTGTATGAGTCTTGGGCGTTCATGAAAACCACAGCCCGCTTAGTTAATATCCTGTCGATGAGTTCCGGTACAGTCATGTCCTTGTAAAACGCCTTCTCTATGGTAGAGCCAAACTCTCTAGAAAAGACAATCGTAAGTTTATTTAAAAAAACCGGCCATGTGAGAGTCGGACATGCATACGAAGGGTTCCATACCACCGTACAGAGCGATAGCTTTTTAGAAGATGCTTCGGGTTTGTACTTGTCTGTCACTCTCTCTTAATGAGAGCGTATGAAAGCGAGTGAGAGAGAAGTACAAACCCGAAGCACCTTCTAAGTGCTCACAGACTGTACAATATTAATATCGAGAAAAAAGCCTTAAAATTATTGTCATTAGCATTACCATAGAAATAATTTTATAGCAGCCATAACAATATACATTCTGTTAAAATTACAAGCTACTGAATATGGTTCAAGAGATACAACGGGTGTCATAGTCGAGCAAAAAACTTTTTGTAGTGCAAATGATCATTTCATTGGCAAGGCCTCTGATTTTCATATAAAATGGACCCGCCTAGCGGGTCGGCGGCAATGACAGTGTGAATACATAATTTATAAGGTATATGACATAACTTAATAACCATTGAACTATGAGTGAGTAACTTAACGGAAAAAGTGGCCACCTTTTTCTGTTAAGTTGACTACACGAAGGTTAAAAGTTACTTATTAAACTTTGTCTTATATATGCTATACATTGGGTATACAAAAAAAACCCTCCTTCGATTTCAAGACAATGCTATACTTTATTAGAAAACACAATAATATTAATGAGAGCGCTCTGGACACTAGGCGTAGTCTTAAAACAAATGATTTTGACTATCGACCCGCCCCAGCTTCGCACGGGTGAAATAATATCCAGTGCAATCACCAAGAAAAAAAATGTAGTAATAGCTTTATTCCCAATAAATTATTAAAATCCATGTAGTGGTTTCATCACTCGCGAATATACAGAAAGACGCAGCGATAAACATTTTAATGACACACTACTGCTACTTAATTACAATGTGGGTATAGGTAGCACCTGCTGTAAAATTGCATGCAACAAGTCTGTTATAAACTATGACCTCATTCAAGTCGTTCGTGTTGCATTGTTAGTACTTACGAGTATAATTTGTTAATTTATTTATTTACGACCAGCGACCCGTTCCTACTTCGTCTGGTTAAATAATAACCTAATCATAATATAATAGCCTATGAGGGTGTTTCTCAGAAAGATTGTACCTAGTTAAGGACTAGAATTAAGAAACGTTAACTTTACCGCTGCGTTACGAAAATGCATTTCAAGAAAAATATGGTTGAAGTCGTCAATGTCATTAGAGATAAGTCATATGTAACTTTTAGGAAACTCAACCTTATTGTTGTACTGTTGGACCTAAGGTGGTTACGAAATTAAATCTCGTGACTGTACCACCCTCAACCCCAATTAGCAGTATCTCAAATTCAATAAATTAAGTAGATTCAATCCTCGCCCGTTAGTAATATGCTTGCACTTGCTACAGGAGTTTTGTCAGAGATATCACCATTTGTCTTATAGCAGTATAGGTAATTTTCGTAACGCGGAAAAGTTAACGTTTCTTAATTTTAGTCCCTAACTACGTAGCTGTCAGTCTTTCTGAGAAACGCCCATGTCCATTTGGAATAATGTACGGTCAAGGAAATGTATTCGCGTACCTTTTTCACTCTTGTCACAATGACAATAAGAGTCAAAAAGGTACGGCGAATACATGTCCTTGACTGTACCTTTTGAATAGTGAAATATTTTTTTAAATAGGTGCACTAGGCCGGTATTCTAGGCGGTAAAATCCATATCGTCTTTGACCAGCGTGCCTTTTCCTAACACAGTTGCAATCGCAATCGGCTTCAAAGTGGAATAATTGTTTTCATTTTGTATGCAGACTCGCCTTCGGACTGTCAAAATGAAAACGATTGCGATTGCGAGTGCGTTAGGCAATAAGCCCTCTGTTATCGTATTGTCAACGTTTTGATAGCTCCTATTTACTTGACAATAATGCCGGCCGAGTTAAAAACGATACCATACCAGATCAAATACGGTATCGTTTTTACCGCCTAGAATAGAGGCCCTGTGCAGTGGTTTCGGAGTTTATCTACTCTCTCTCTTATAATATTAGTATATAGAAATACTTATAGATATAGATAGTATAGATATTCGTTTTAATTTATAGCCTGATTAACGACTTATGTAGCCCGAAAAAATCCTCTAACAGTGCGAGTAGGTAGTATGATTAAGTAAGGTAATATAGATTACAAATTTCAAATTATCCGAAAGATTTTGATAAGAGAAGGTAAGTACTTTTACCTAAACATGAAAATCGTTTTTTAACTCTCTGTAAAAAAAATCCTTTTAAGTGATTTTTATGTTTAGGTAAAAATATCTAACTTCTCGTTTAAAATCTAAATTTGTTAGCTTATTGTAGGTACATCTGTAATAATATTACCTAACTTCATCACATGCCAAATTTCATGGGCGAGGGAATATTTCGGAAGTCTCCATACTACAAATATCGTCGATTAGAGTCTATTAGTATTGATTAGGTACGTCGATGCAAACATTGGGATTATGATATTAGCAGCCTACGTTACTAAGTTTGATTGATTGGATTGATTGTTTGTTTGTCATTGTTTTTATCTATTATGATGTGTGTTTATCCATGACGATGATATTTCGACAAATGAGGTGTCATTGGCTTCGTCATAGCGATCAACGTGACATAGGCAATAGTGACGTCATCTCAAATTTTTGATGGTTGAAACATTTTTCATATTCACAATATTAGTCAAAATAATAAAGATATATGAAGAAATGTACCTACTATAACTCTGTGACTGTGACCAATATACAATCTTTTGAGGTGTTGACGCAATTCTAAGAAAGGTGATGAAGTCGTGCGGTGATGTAAGTTACCTCTTATAAATGAGGAAATGTGTCATCAGCAGTAGAACTCTCTCGTGCAGTATTGGGTATGTCGATGCTATGTTGCTCTTCAGTTTGTCTACTGGCCGACGCACTTTCAGCTTTTCTAATCTAAAGATAAATAGTACTAGGGTAGTATTATTGGTATCCAAATGACAAGTTATAGGCAGTGATTGTTGAATTATCGCCTCTATTACGTTACACTAAAGTTCATAGTGCTAACAATTTACAACAGGACGTTTTTTAAAAGTTTTTATGAAATAAATCATGCTTATTGAGGTTTGTCTCATTAGCATACTAATAAAAATAAATGTTCATTATTTACTGAGAAAATAAATAAACAAATTCCTCCTAATAGCTAAAGAGCTTAAACGATACATGGTCTTTTCTACGTCACATCTAGTGCTACGTAACGAGGTTGCAAACAAAATGACGTCATTCCGACCACTACGTGTCCAAAGCGTAGCAAACACTGATATATTTTTTTCTCAGTAAATAATTACAAAAAATATATCACTATAGCAAGTTGGTTGGATGACATCAGCTCGACCGCAGGGCCAATCCGGGGGAGGTCCACCGCAAATCGGGCCCAGTGGAGGAAAATTGGAGAGGCGTATGCCCAACGGTAGGCACATATGCGGTAAGGAAGATGCAAGATCTAAGATCTATTAAATATCAAAGTTTTAATTACTTAGATAAAACCTAATTGTGAAATTAATTGTTTGAATTATGTACTGCATTTTACAATTTGTCTTTCCTTTATCTCTCATTTCTAATAATTGATATTTTTGTATCATGTGACCTATAATTATGGAGCTATGAATAACCTATTGTATTGTACCTGACAGACTCTATAGGGAACGGCACCGGGAAAGCCTTGCTCCTCTTTATGGTCTCGTCCACCTCGTCCGAATACTCCAACTTGGGAAGATCCGTACATTGACGTAGTAGCTCGTTCGTTTCCTTACTCATGCTGGGGAAACACCAGTCTGGCTTGCACCTGGGAGGAAGAAAGAAAATATAAGCGACTGATAAGGACAAAGCATGGCTTAGCTACTCCAGGGTTACTCCACGTTTATTAATAAGGGATTGTTTAAGCTTATCTTCTACTTGAATTTGGAGATGGAGTCTATCATATAGGGATAAGTTTCACTTTGTGCATCCTTCTTTTATCTTCATTGTCTTGGTTATATTTTTATGAATCCATTGAAAAAAAATGCATTGAATAATATATTATTATAGTGTTTACAATGTTTACATACATTATTATTTCAAAAGTTATTTACAGAAATTTCTATAGCAGATATACAATTTAAACATAACAAAGGAAATTAGTAAACATACAGTAACCAAATAAACAAACAATATGATGATGCTAAAACGGCATGGAAGAATGTTATTATTAACTAGCGACATAACTTCGCTTTGCTTTGGTTTATGTGAGTTTTCTGTGACTCTCAAACATAAACCAGAATTTATTATGCATGAATAAACCTCCTGTGAAAAATGTTTACACCCACAGAACTTTCGTTTTCTCCTCCGCGTTACGGTACAATAAACTTCCAAACTGAACTTGCAAACATTTTCAAATACTTTTACGATTTGAAACAGTTTGTACAAGATGATTTTATGACTCAATGTATGAATGTGGAAGAAGCGAAACAGATTTGTCAGGATCGTAGCAGGTGGAAAGAAGTGGTCTCTGCCTACCCCCAGAACACAGGAAACAGGTGTGATTTAATGTATGTATATATGAACAAGAAATTCTACACTACAATAGAAATAAGTAATTTACAAATATATACATACATACATTTACAAATATATGTTTTCTAACAATCATGATTTCTTATCTCCTGTGTTATCGAACAAAATCTTGTTGGTTGAAAAGTTGATTTATCCAAAACTATATTAAAGCGAAAAAAAATTGTCGGTCTTAGGAAGGGTTCGAGCCTACATCTCAATTCGTTTAGAATTTTGTAACAGACGTTCTCATTCATCTTTTGATTTACCCAATTAAAAATGAAGTGAATTATACACATCAATGAAGTGAATTATACTAATAAATGAAGTGAATTAAAAATTAATAAGTCTTTTCTTTTTTAATACTCATATTTTTTTTATTATTGTGCTGGACTGTCACATTGATTTCGCCATATTTAAATGTACAATTTATCTCATTTAGTTTAAGAGTTATCTGTATGTATGTTTGTTAAGCTGCTTATTAGTTGAGTAAATCTTGTATATACCTAAGTCTTATTGTAATTAAATTAGATTGTAATTGTTACTACTCTCTCACACCTAACCATAGACCCCTCTGGTTAAATTATAATAAAAAACATAAACAAATAAATTTTGTGAGTTTGAGTGAGTTTCTTGTGTTTTTCTATAGTGGTCTCTTCTGGTAGATTTATGATGTGTAAAACTGTCCATTCGGCCTACTAACTGGATCTTTTTATTTGATAAAATTTTATGAAAAGTAATAATTAGGGATCGGAAATTTGGATGCTTTTATTGTTTTGTTTTTGTTGTTGTATTGATGTTAAGTAGTATGGAGGCGGACTCTATTTAATTTTGCTAATTAATTTCCTGGGTTTTTTCCAGAATACCTAATATAATTAGCATACATATACACATACGTATTTAAAGTATTTAAATAACATATTTGATTGTTTCTTTTAATAAAATATGTGGTTTGTTTGACTAGCAGTACCTACACTGTTCTTTAATATCAAACTAAATTAAATTTGTTAAGTTACATTGGCTAATTTTCAATGGAAAGTGTTTTTTTATATGGTGTCTTATTTAAATATTTTATTATTTTTTAATTCCAAACAACTGAACATTTTTTAATGATAATAAACAAGCACCAAGTATTTATACATAGTATTCAGTCTTAAGTGTTGAGTTATAATTTATTAAATTATAGAATTGCAGAGAAACCAACACATGACAATCTCAAAAGAATCTTTAAATTAAAATAATTAAATAGTAATAAAATTGTACAATAAGTTTATACACTCATTTAAAATTGATATTCCTAACAATTCAGATCAATCTTGTGAGATTGTCCCCTGATATTCATTTATTATTTTACTGCACTACGAGATTTTAATTATGAAACTTTTTATGTTTAGATCATAAAGTTGGGGCCGACGTTATATCAGAAATTTAGGAATGTTCGATTAGAAATGATAACACTTACCAAGCGATATTTTGAAACTGTCGTAAGATATCCATTTTCTGCGGTTTTCCCTACGAAAGAAACAGTAATCACGGACCCATTTACCATGAAAAAAGTACAGTAATAACAGTATAAAACAAAATTATGTAAATTCCTCAAATAACTGTAGGTCTGCGTATTTACCGACACATGCCGCAAAAACACCACAGCAAGAGGAATAAGTTTCCACCAGATCATAAAAAAACAAAATCAGTCCAAGTTTCTATTCATAACTAATTTTAAATGAGAGTTTATATTGATAAAGATAACTGCGGAAATTCTTACTTTCCCACAAGAGTGAAAAATATCTCAGTGTGTTGTCAGTGAATAAACCTTACATTTATTGACATTGACGTTTGTAGCTATAGAGGAAAAATAATAAATTTGCGTCGTTTGTTATTTTACCTCGAACAAACTAAAAGTACAATGTTGCCAAACGGCCAGTTTCCACAAATATATGGTTTCTTTTAATTCTTTCGCTATAAAAAGTCCCGAATGGACTGATGGATACAATGTCAGTAAGTTTATTTATATCATTTATTTTTCGAACAACAAAGATTTATTCAAAATACACTTGATAATTAACTAGGCTAGAATTAAATTACACACGGAAATATATGTCAGTTCAATTTACATACTAATCTTAACAACTATGGCACTGCAGTGGTTGAGATAAGCAGCGTGCAGCCTGCTCGCAAACATTGCCAGGATGGTATTTACTGAACTTTTTTTATATATATAATAGAATTTTGATATTCGGTCGAAAAAACGGTCCACCTTATTAACTGTGAAATATATCTGATGCCCAAATGAATAATAATTTAAAAAACAAAATTAGGGATTTGAAAAACACTTGCTGGCAACTTTAAAAAACCGACATCAGACATATGTCATGTTGACGTTTGATCGAGTGAGAAGTGTTTTCGCGCGCTCGTGTTCCGAAAAATGATTCTGAAATAACGTGGAAGTTTATCACAGTGAGATTCTAATTACCTTACTATCATGACTGATCTGCAGAAAATACGGTCAGAAGTGAACAATGCTTTCAAGCTCAGCGGTTTTACGATACGCCGCGAAGCGAGCACGTTTGTTGCCTCGCAAGTGTCTACGTTAACTCCTCAGGAAAGGCAGAAGATGATTGATAAATTAACGGCTCATTTACTGCACCAGTGTATTTCTCAGCCTATTCTGGAGAAGGAACATCTGGAAATAGCCTACAGAGAGTGTTCATCGTCAGGTCTAGAAGAGACTGAAACGGTACTAAGTGTTATAGACGCGTTTAGTATACCGAAGCTATGTTATGATAATGAAAGAAAAAGATTCACTAAAAGTGCGAACACTGAGCATCATTTGTACCCAGAACCAAAATGGAAGGCGCAGTACTTGATTGATAGATATACTGTAATCTGGCAAAGGACTGTGCGTAACGAGCTTTTTGCACAAGATGCGTTGCCCTCCATGGAGACGGAAAAGCGATTCCAGTTGCGTAAAATTGAAGTTTTATTAAGCTCGTCAAGTAGAATTGATGAAGTCATAGTCTTAGGTTTATTAACGCAGCTAACTGAAGGGAAATTTTACTTAGAAGACCCGACTGGCAGTGTGGTGTTGGATATGACTGACACTAGGTACCATTCTGGCTTGTTTACGGAAAGCAGTTTTGTGTTAGCAGAAGGATATTTTGACGATAAAGTGTTTCACGTTATGGGTCTTGTTTTGCCACCATCAGAAAGCAGAGCAACATCATTGAAGTTTTTTGGTAATTTAAACACTTTTGGAGGCAAATCAAAGAACTTGCTCAAAAACTCGCAGAATTTATTAAAGATTGAACAGGAGAATGAAGATGGGATGATTATCTTTCTATCTGATGTTTGGTTTGATAATCTTAAAGTCATGGCAAAATTAAAAACTTTGTTTACCGGTTACAATGAGTTTCCTCCGATTGCTATGGTTTTTATGGGGGAATTCCTCTCATGCCCATATGGTTACGAACACAGCACACAACTAAAAGCCGCCCTTGTGAATCTTGCTGATATTATATTTCCGTTTACAAAGCTACGAGAAACTTGCAAGTTTATATTTGTACCGGGCAGAGGTGACCCTTCAGCTCCAAATATCTTACCAAGACCTCCCATTCCAAACTCTATAACAAAAGAAATAAGAGACAAGTTGGGAGATGCTGTAATTTTCACATCAAATCCATGCAGAGTGCAGTATTGTACTCAAGAAATAATCTTAATGCGGCAAGATTTAGTCACTAAAATGTGTAGAAACTCCATACACTTTCCTGAAACAGGGGATATACCTGACCACTTAACAAAGACACTTTTAAGTCAGTGTACTCTTTCACCATTGTCACTAGGAGTTCAACCAGTATACTGGAGGCACGCAGATGCCTTAAGTTTATACCCAATGCCTGATCTAGTTGTAGTGGCCGACCATTTTCAACCATATACAAGGTCATATCAGGATTGTCAAGTGATGAACCCAGGGTCATTTCCAAGGACTGAATTTTCGTTTAAAGTGTATGTACCTGCTTCTAGGACTGTTGAGGATTCTCAAATCCCTAAAGAAGATAGTTAATGGTTTTTTTAAGTTAATGGATGAATGTGAACAATTTGTAAAATAGCTTGATAATCTATTGAAATGCTGGCATTAAAATAGTTGTTCTGTGTAATGTTGAAACAACACCATGACCTAGTGTTGCCAGGTGAAGTTTGGGACTGGGTTAAAAAAAGCGGACTTTAGTTTTTAAATCTGGTACAAAAATACATTTAAAAATCGCGCGAATTATAGCCTACTTATAATGCCAACTGTGGTGAATCGTTTATAGCCGTCAGTTGTTATAAAAATGTATTGTTATTAGAGATGGGCCGACTAAAATAAATAAAATAAAAATAAAAAAGCCTTTTATTTCTGGGTTACACAAAAAATAACAGTACACTTGCAAACTGTTCTAAAACACTTGTTAGATAATTAATTAAATTATAATGAAATCGTATTGCACACCAGAACCCTCTATGAGGTAAAGGCCTCTTCCAGAGATTTCCAACTCTTCCTATCTTGGGCCCTCCAGACCCAATTTTTACCAGCTGTCACGACAATATCGTCAGCCCAGCGTGCCAGAGGCCGACCTCTCTTCCTTTTTCCCACTGGACCTTTCCATGTGGTTATTTGGGATGTCCATCTATCGTCCTGCAGTCTGGCGACATGGGCCGACTACGTCTACTTTACTGTTGAGTTTCTTGCGGCGTTTCTTTTCAGCAGTGGTCTCTTGCGAAGCGCTGGTAGATTTTTGACGAGTAAAAGTGCCCGTGCGGCCTACTTACTGAATACACATCTTTTATCTTTATCTTACGGATTTTGCCGACTGGCCAGTCTGCCGACTAATCGGTTTTCAATTTCCCGAGTAATCGGCCGACTAATCGGCAATGCCGATCGTAGGATTTTGCTAAGTTCGGGTGAACTCGGAAACGTTTGTTTCGCTTTGGCCGTCGCGCTATGTTACCTACCCCTACTATGTTTTGACCAGTTTTGTTTACGTTAATTTAGCACGCCAAAAAAATCAATTAGAACCCTAATTATAGTATTTTAAAACGAACTACCTAGTGCTGTTCGCAGTAGAACTAAGGTTACGGACATAGCCCGAAGAATAGCCAAACTTAAGTGGCAGTGGGCGGGGCACATTGCTCGCAGGACTGATGGCCGATGGGGTCAGAAGGTTCTTGAGTGGCGTCCGCGGACCGGGAGACGAGCTGTAGGTAGGCCTCCAACAAGATGGAGTGACGACCTTGTAAAGATCGCGGGAAAGCGGTGGATGCGAAAAGCACAAGATCGGTCTGAGTGGAGAGCCTTGGGGGAGGCCTATGTCCAGCAGTGGACGTCTTTCGGCTGACATGATGATGATGACCTAGTGCTGTTTATAACTATGTCGAAAATAAAATCGCGTGTGCGGACATTTTTTGACGATATTTCCTATAGGCAATAAAGTGCCGAATATGCGGCATTTTTTGCAGACTAGTCGCCGACTAATCACCGACTAGAAATGATGCCGAATAGTCGGCTTTCCCAACTAATCGTGACTAGTCGGCCCATCTCTAATTGTTATATACTTATATGATCACTCTCCAGCGCAGCTCTGGAAATCGTGACAGTTGGCATCCCATCCAAGGGTATATCGGGATGTGTCCATTGACCTCTAAAAATTGGGATGTCCCGCAGAAATCGAGACGTCTGGCAACACTACCATGACGCCTTGCCTAATAATTAAATTACCTACAATAGTTGTCATTTTTAAATACCATATTCCGCATTGAGAGACCATCCATGTATTTTAATTAATGATGTAATTTTAATTTTAAGGTAAAATAATACAACATAATAATCTGTGGATTTCGTTTTAATTTTTACTAAACATCTATATTTACATAATACCAAAACTTGTACATAAATGTCTCGAAACAAATTTAAAAAGTCAAAAGCAAATGGCAGTGTCCAGAAGTGGGATACAAAAAATATATCTTGATCTTTTAACCTTTGTTTGAACTTTTTAATGTTAATAAAAATGCACCATTGAAATGTCAAAAAGACAAAGTATTTCAAAAAGTTTTACATACTTTGAGAAATGTTGTTATTTATTTAAATATAATTATATTAAAAGTAGTTAAGTTATTCATTATAATTTAATTAATAATTCAGATTTATTATAAATGAGTTATCTAAAGGGTAACACATGACTAACAGAATATTATGAATATTGCCGGGACGGCTATAAATTGTTCAATATGTGCTCTCCATTGATTACCGATTGTAAAGCAGGTCATCTGTTAGTCTTGTCCCCTTTACATACATTATTATTAAGTAGGTACCGCATTGACAAAAGTTTTTTTTATACCAGTTTACGAATTGAGCCAACATGCAAAATCTTACTCGTGATTTTATTACTAACGTTAATGTAACAAGGTGGACTGAAAGGTTAATATAGAAAAAAACTAAAAGAATGTTAGAATTATATTAGATGCGTCAACTAGTCTTGCCAAAGCTTGGCAAACTTTGACAAACCCGGTTGCAAAAATGTAGGTTACTCTATCCTACAATCGAAATGAAACTTTAACCACATTCAAAGATAATAAAGGAAACCTTGGGCCAGCCATAGAATAGGAAAAAAAACAGTGAAGTTTGATAAATATTAATTTTACGATAAGTGGATCTTAACAGTACCTATAGATTTGTGCTTATATTAAATGACTTAATGTAGTTTTATTAACGTATCTACAAAATATAATAGTAACAGTTAAATATATAAGTGCTACGACATAAATATTTACTAAGGGCGGACTCTCTTCATAATATATAATTTTTATTACATAAAACATTTCTAAACGACTAAAGTCAGGCTAACAAGATGAGATAAACGCTGTGCTTTATGTGATGCTGCGACTAGTATAACTGTACTTTTTAAGGTTCCGTTCCGTACCTAAAGGGTGCTAACGGTACCCTATTATTAAACCTCCGCTGTTTGTCCGTCTGTCTGTCTATCAGCGGGCTGTATCTCATGAAACTTAATAGATATACTTGTAAATTTGGCCGCACTTGGCCGGTTTTTTCAAGATTTATTTTGTTTAAATTCTAATAATAAATCTCAATTCATTCACCTTACTTTAAGTCATTTGCGAGTCGCAAGTTAGTACTTCTTCAAATATTTAATGGTCGATTTCCCAATAATTTACCAGACAATACTTTCTAATTTAATTAATATTTGATCGTCTGTTAAATCATCCATAATTAACTGTAATAAATTGTGCCTTCCCAATTGGAGTTGCAATCTGAAACACTTGATTATTAAAACACTTGCACATATTTATAAAGTTCTGTATTAAGAGAAGGATGGAATCGTGACCTCCATGACCCAACTAGAGTAGGGGGCCATAACGCTACCAAAGACAAAACAGAAGGGTTATATTTGACAACGGTCAAGGCTAATACTGATAAAGAACACTTAACGACAGCATTCATAAAGAGCTCCAATTTCGCTATCAATGTCTTCTAAATCGCCTAGCGTATTATGGTTGCCTTTATCGCTGTGGATAAAGCTGCCGTCACTCTCAGACTTGCATACTGGTCAGATAGTGACAGATGTTTTATTCACATCAATAAACACGATCATAATAGCATGGTTGCATTGAGCACCAATTTTTAAATTATGAAACCTTTATACCAGCTGTAAACGCTATGTTAGACAATCTTAAAGAGACCGAATGCATTGGCTGGTCTTGGCCTATAGGCCTCTCGCTGATAGTCTTACCAAGACAGATTTTCGCGAGTGTGTACAGCCAGCATTACAAAGTTCTGCCGTAATGCCAAAGAAGGCGGCTAACTGTATCGTAATAGTGAAAGCACTTTAAATGGAATGAGGTTACAAATAGAGTTTAGAATGTTTCTCCTACTCAGTTAGCAAACTTCTTTGGTATTACGGCGGAGTTAGAACCCAGTTTCTGTCACAAGTCATTTACAAAACATTGCAAGTGTAAGGTTCGTTCTTCGTTCTTTTTTGTCGTACGATTTTATGCTCCCATGATAGTGCTGTATGTTTCTCCGATGGGCGCGAGGGCGACTAGACAGATCATGGCCACGACGAATAGGATGATGATGGGCGCGTAGATTCCTAGTAGCAGTCTTCTGAAGCTCGAAAACTGGAAAGATTATGTTAAGTGTTAAAAATATAAATAAGTACCTACTTAGAAATAACTTTGGTATCATATGAAGCAGCAACTATTTGATCAAAAACTAGACAATATGATTACGACGCTTTAAACCAAGCCCTCCCCACAGCGTAGTCCCGTTCCATTTATCAAGCGTTAGCCTAGGCCCCCCCTTTTGTCCGCCACCGAGTGGTAGTTACCGGCGCGTCGACGCCGCGGTCGAGCTGCGAGGCGTGGCGCGCCTGCGCGGGCATGTCCTTCATGGGGAACACGTTGACGGGGCTGCGACTGATTTTGCCTTCCGACACGCACACCGTCAGCTGAACAACAATCAACTATTAGGTAGTTACTTTATGGTGGGGAAGGTAAAAAAACAGGCTACAGGTAAGTAGGCTCTAAAAACGAAGGACATAATGCATTATAAAAAAACCTTGCCTACGAGTGCCGTCGGCATTAACGCAAGGCTCTTGCTAATGGTGGTTACAAAGAAAGTAAGAAAAACATTTTTAGACACCCACAAAAAATAAAAATGGATAAAAGAAAAGAAAAAGAGACGACAAGTAGTGCTAGTGTTGCGAGAACGGTCCCAACTGAGCATGTGCTGGCTGTGAAGCCAACGCTGGTCCCCTTTGGGACCGCTCGGTCAGGGCTGCAGAGAGGATATTCTTACAGAAACTGTCGTGTCGAGGAGTAGGTACTATAGTAACACGCCCTCAAGGATAGGTTTTCTGAATAGGAACACTGCACTTAATTCAGCGGATGAAATTAATAGAAGAGCACAGAACGAAGCAAGCGAGGTTGATAAAATAGCGGTGAGAAAAAAATAAAATATAAGAAAGACTGAAAAAAAAGAACAGAGCGGGCGAAAATAACAGATTTAAAAAAAATAGGTTTATGAAGAATGCACTTAATACTAGAGCGAAAGCAGCACAGTTGTTAGTCCTGCTTTCTGTATACAGGATGACTGCGTGGTCGTGATACAAATTATCACCTCTGTGTTCTACCCACGAATATGAACAACTTTCACTATGGGATACAGACTGTTTTATTTTTTCGTGATTTCAGAGTTGGTCCCATAGTGAAAGTTGTTCATATTCGTGGGTAGAACACAGAGGTGATCATTTGTATCACGACCACGCAGTCACCCTGTATATGGCCCTTGATTCGGGCATTATGTTATGAGGTAGGTACCTATCTGTCTCTAAAAATAGATAAGATCTAAGGATCACTGCTGCCACAACCGTGGGCACTGTAGGTAAACTGAAAAGGTAGAAATCGAAATCTGCGGATGGCGCGAGTTTTCTGAATTTTCTCCAATTAGTCTTGTTTTTGTTTATTTTAATCATTTTTAATACCTACCACTCACAACCTGCGACTATTTATCTTAAGGCCAGTATTATTCGATTATTTTTTCGCATTCTATTTTTAGGGTAAGGCAAACGAGCACAAATACCATGATGGGAAATTTATGGGATCTGAGATCCACAGAAATTCCCCATAAATTCCATGATTATGACCAACATACAATACCTAGGTAGGTTTAGGCCCACAGATATTAGTAATCTCAAGACTGCAATGCGATGATAACCTTAAAGACCAAGATGGAATTACGGCATTCCTTTATCCTAGTCATTTCCTGACTTCGACCGCGATTATGTCCTATGAACCCCCGAAGGTTATTATGTGACGGCTATCCTGTGCATGTAGTTCATTTTACAGCGAGCGTAAAGGACAGAGCTATGGCAGGCAAATAGGTACAATACATAGCTCTGCCGTTTTCTCTCAGCGTAAACTGAATGTCGGGCTAGACAAGTTGCTTAACGCTAACGTAAACGATTTTCGAAAACTGACAATATGTATCGTCGCTGGAAAGGCAAAACTACTAAAGCGCCATTTTGGTCAAAATGAGTTATATATACAGTACGACTGCTTTTTTTTTTCTGCGTCGTTTGGTCTGGGTCTCGTAGCGATCGGAGCATGTTTTTGGCGCTTTAGTAGTGAAAATTGGGTCAAAATTTCAATAATTTCTTAGGATTTTTTACTAACATCCGACTCATTTAGACATATTTTTGAATAGTTGGCGGTTAAGTATTGTGCTTGCTGTATCTAGCCGTTTCAAGCTTTATTAGTAATTTTAGATAACATAACTGAGGATACTCGGTGGTGATTATGTAAATTTCGCTTGTAGTACATACTAAATGAAATGTATTTTAGTCAATAACGTTTACGCAATAACCGTCAGTTGTAGTAATTTAGTATTTTTTCTCTTTTGAAATCATGTGAAGTCATGTTTGTTAGTAAATAATCTTATAGCAGGAATCGACGATTGTGGCGCTTTAGTATTTTTACCTTACTCAATAAACAAAGTAAAAAGGATATTAGTATATTTCAATGCGGGAATTCTATCTGTTACATCTGTTAAGAAACTTTGAACTACATACTTAAAGAATATTACGAGATATTAGTAATTATTAAGTTATAAAATAAATTAGAAAAGTATAGGTAAGGCGTTATGCGATTCATAAATTTGTAACAAATTCGACCTTTAGTCTATTTCTCAAATTGTTTTCGGGTGACATCAAGCGTATTAGACGCGCAAGCAATGTCAAAACAATATCTTTTGACATTATGCGCGCCAGTTTATAATTATTATTTATGCTAGTTACCTCAGAACTCCGTCATTTATTAACCGATCTGGAAAATTCGTTTTTGGTTTGATAGGGCATACTTCTGGAGTAGGCTTACTGTCATCAGGTTAGAATCTGATGATGGGGTCCTGGAGAAATTGAGGGAAATCTTCAAATATTTTAGGTACACCTATAGCGATTTGGGTATTTTGTATGTATAAATAGCACATGGTAACTCGTACATTTGCTCTTGAAAAGCACCATTTGGTGAAGTAGAACTGATGATAATTAATGAAGATCACAGATTCACCAGAACTACCTACTTACTCAATAATTTAATAATTTCATGGGTTGGGATTTAATGAATATTATTTAATGCCAATTTATTTAATATTAATACTATTTATTTATTTATGGAAACGCATACCTATTTATTTGATAAAAAAGAATGATGTCCCGTCAAAAACATAAATGTGAAAATGGGAGCCAAGTTCAATATTTTAAGAATATGCGATGCATGGTTATCGCCTTCACCGACATAAGAATTGAGATTTAAATGGGTGCCAAGTTCCGTAGATAATCCTGATATTTATTTATTAAGAACGTACAACATTCTAAAATTAATTAAATAGGTACACAATTTCTTATTTTTTCTCATACGATAATGTATGCTTGATCTGGCCGTTGGTCCAGACATCTAGCGAGAGTCTCCTGAGGTGTTGGTCGAGCCTCTTCGCTATATGACCGTTTGCCGAAACAACTATCGGGACAATGATCATCGACTCAATATCCCACATGGCGGTCACCTCGTGAGACAAGTCAAGGTACTTGCTTGTCCTTATCGGCCTTCACGAGGTTCTCGTCATGCGGGATGGTGACGTCGACGAGCACTGCCCGTCGTTGAGATCGATCTGTCAATACGATATCAGGCTTATTGGCGACAATAGTCCTGTCCGTGATGACAGATCGATCCCAATAGAGCGAAGCACGACCATTTTCGAGAACTGGCGCCGGTGTGTACTTATAGTACGGCACTTCAGACTCAACAAGACCATATTGAAGAGCAAGTTGCTGATGGATGATCCTGGCCACGAGGTGATACTCGTATCTGTGCAAGTACTCGCCTTTGGCCAAATGCGAACAACCGGAAATTATATGACTGAGGGACTCGCCGGGCAACGGCATGCTCGACAAATGTCGACCGTGCCATCCCTCAGAATATATTTCCGGTAATTATTCGTCATTATGACCATGCCAGCAATTGCACAGACAAAACCTTCGGTTTCCCCAAAGAGGTCACCAAATCGCAGCCAGTTCACGGACGCTAAAAAGTCTACCTCGGGTCTTGTTAGGGCCCCGTAGAAGCGTCCGTGTAGCTCGTTGCTCTTCCACACCTTCTTGCGGTCTTCAGTGCTCAACACCGTTGGTCTGTGCCAGTTTTCGTTTGCCAAGGAGAGAGGCGTGAGGCTCTTGTCTAATGCAACCACATCTCGATGCATCCCACACTCATTGCTAAGGAAATAATCCCTGAGATTGCACACCTCGCGGTTGTGGAGATTCTTAGCATTTAAAATGCCTCGACCACCACATTTCCTCGGGATGTACAATCTCATAACAGATGAGCGTGGGTGCAACATGCGATTTGATTTAAGCAGTAGACGGACCCTCCTACCCAGGGCGTTCAGCTCAGTCTGAGTCCACCTTAGTATGCCAAAGAAATATGTGAGCAGCGGTATCACCCAGCCATTGAAGGCGCGCACCTTATTGCCACCCGACAAAAGACTGCTAAGAACTTTTGTCAAGCGGCAGAAGAAGCGCTCTTTCACTGACTGCTTGACATTGCCGTCCACAATACCCAAAGACTGTGACATACCAAGATATTTGTAGGTTTCAATTTCGGAGAGAGATCTGAGAGTCATAGTCTCAGAAAGCTGCAAATTCGACCGCACACTTATCTACACCGAATTCCATCTTGATCGCATTACTGAACTCTTGTGTGATTTTCAATAATGCGATAAGATCTTGGCGCTTCGATACAAACAGTGAAAAATGACTTCAGCTTCTCTACGAAGTCAATAGCCAAGCCCAGAATCCGTCAGCAAAGATCTGAGAGGATTCAAGGCTAGGCAAAACCACAAAGGACTACTGTCACAGAAAGCTGCAAATTCGACCGCACACTTATCTACACCGAATTCCATCTTGATCGCATTACTGAACTCTTGTGTGATTTTCAATAATGCGATAAGATCTTGGCGCTTCGATGCAAACAGTGAGAAATGACTTCAGCTTCTCTACGAAGTCAATCCAAGCCCAGAATCCGTCAGGAAAGATCTGAGAGGATTCAAGGCTAGGCAAAACCACAAAGGACTACTGTCACCCTGGAAGATGCCTCTTTCAATCCTTAGGCGAATCAAAGGGGACTTCTCGACCACCTGGTTGACGAAGGACTGTGACCCACTGCCTCATACACACACCTAAAAAGGACCTCAAAGTTGCATCAACTTTATACAACTCTAAGATCCTTTCGAGCCATGAGTGAGGCACCGAGTCGTAAGCCTTCTTGTAGTCAATCCAAGCAGCCAAAAGGGCCGCCTTGCTATGCCTGACTAGCTGACAAATCGTTATGTCTATGAGGAGGAGCTCCTTAGTACCTACCCCGGGACCCAACCTTACATCCGTTTTGAGCAGAGGCCAAAACATTATTTGCAATAAAATGTACATTTAATTTTGTGCTCAAAATGGATGTAAGGAGCTTGTAGATGGTAGGCAAGCATGTAATGGGTCGGTAGGTAGTTCTTTGGATCCGCGGTACTACGGGACTTGTGGAGCAGAAAGGTGACACCAGTTGTTAATAGGTAAAGGTGGCAAGGAACCTATCTCAAGGGAATTTCAAAGTAATTCATGTTTTATTTATTTCTTGGTCTATTAATTTCAACTGACATTCATGCGTAAGTAATATTGTTAAGGCTGAAACAAGAAAAAAGTCCTACAAAAGGTAAATCATCAGGATGGTTAATTGATCATTCTGCCCTTTAAGTAACATACATTTGAAATTTAACTTATCTTAAATGCTAAATTCCTATTTGCTTTATGGCTTTGCAAAGTATTTTTGACAATAAGTCATTTCCGCTTATGATTAACATATTTTTTATACATGTAAGTATTTTTTTCTCGAGAGTAAGTAGAAGGAGACAAGTCCTTAGTATTTATTGACTCCTTACCTAAAACTTTAATGTGGAGGTTAGTAATTTTATCTTACCAGCATTTTTTTAGGATTGAGGGCATTAATGCTAAAGCGACACGTAACTCCGTAAATACTGAACACACGTACAATACGATAAATGAATCGTGCAGATAAAAAAAAAACATGATATGTCACCCTTTACAGCCTCCATTTTCATTCAAAAGAAAAAAAGTTATGACATTGTAAAGACAAAAAAAACATTAAAAATGCTTTTTCTCGAAATGACCCTTTTGGATGTTAGTAGTTTTGCCTTTCCAGCGACGGTATGAAATTGATGTCGGCGCTCGACGCGACCGGCTGACAGCTTACGTCAATCCTATACATTTTGGATAACGATTACGAACGCCGAAGGCATCTTGTCTTGGGCCTCTGCATAACTATGTCATAATAACCCAATAAAAATCGACAGTTCCAAACAATATTGAAGCTAGCTCCTTACCGAGAGAACGACGTGCATGATGACGTGGAACGCGACGAATGCTGCCAACAGGAACACGCTCCATGAGGGTAGTTCCGCTTTCTGCAGGTACACCGCTAGGAAGATCGTCGCGACTGGAAAACAAACACACAGTAGTTAGAGTACTTATTGTTTACTTAGAAAGAAGAAGAAAATGACTGGCTTCATGATCGATCAACGAACAGCCGAAGCCCATTTCAGTCCACTGCTGGACATAGGCCTCTCCCAAGGCATGCCAATGAGCTTGGTCTTGTTTTTTTTGAAGGGAATGTTCCTTGGATATCTTAGGGTAGCACTAAAAAGCGTTTTTATTGGAAATTCATCCCTAAGGGGTTTAAATGGGGGGGAGTAGCGGGAGAGGATTGAATTTGAGATACCGAGATACTCATTGGTTTATGAGTGCAGAATATCCCTTGGACTTTCTGAAATTTGGCAGGTTTTTACAGGTCATAAGACCTCTGGTCAGTCTGTAAAAGGCATAAGATATAGTATGGTATAACTTACTGCCAAGAATGTGGGCTGCGTTGCCGAACAGCCAGTGCACCCAGTTGAAGATAGGCCTCTTCTTGGTGCCCGGGTGCGGCCTGAAGTAGGCTCCTGTAAGACAACAAAAAAAATATAAAAAAAACAGTTTACAAATTTCTATTTAATTTCACTTGTTGTTTGCTTATTATACCTACATAAATATTGCAAGTCAATTTTAAACCTGCCCCCTATTCCACCATCCTGACAATGACAGGTGACAGGTGATATTTCAGTGTACATGGCGCAGCTTATATGAAACCCAGTGAAGTGAAAGCCTGTTAACTTCGCAATGTAAAGCGAATTCTCACCTGTCACCTATCATTGTCAAGATGGTGAAATAGGGGCAGTTCCAATTTTTGACCACCGACGCAAAAAGAGGGGTGTTATAAGTTTGACCGCTATGTGTGTTTGTCTGTAGAACCGTATCTCTTAATCGGGTGAACCGATTTGAAGCCGTTTTTTTTTATTTGAACAGGTTTTCTAGCAGTGGTTCTTAGCTAGTTTTCATGAAAATGGGTTAGGCCGTTTAATAAATATCAGCTCTGAAAGAAGGGATCACCATTTTAGGAGTATTATCTATATTTTCGAAATAGGCTCTTGGTTGGGTCTCATTTTTGAGTGCATGCAGCGTGTCATGTCATGACGCTGATACTCTTAATAGTAAGTAGTAGTACCTACATGCTGAACCAGTTGTGGCTGCGCTTGCGCTGCCGTATCACCAAAGATGTATAAGCATTGTAAATTTTATGTAGTTATCAATAGAGTATAAAATGCTTCGACTACTGCATTGCGGTTAGCCGCCGTCTTTGGTATAACGGCAGTACGTGTGTGCGTCACAAGCTCCTAAAGGGCGGAGTTGAATTACTCCTCTGTACATACTTTGCTTAAGACATCGACGAACTATAAATACGACTGACGCTCATAGACGAAAGCTCCCGGTGCGTGTTGGTCCTAGATGGCGTTGTTGATCGAGCGGGCTATAATATAAGGTAAGGTGGGGAAAGTCAATCTAACCATCAATATCTCCTTAAAAAAATATAAGTATATGGTTTGTTGCATTTACCCCTTTGACGCTCTTACCCCACCTGACGGGAAAGTGCGTCTACGGGGCAAGTCCGTCTTACCAACAATATCTCCTAAAAAATATATAATGGTTTGTCGCACTTACCCCGTTGATGCTCTTAGTCTCTTACCCTACCCGACCTTAGTTTGTCGATGCATAACATAAGCATATTGAATACGGCTCTAATTCTATTAACCTTTTGAACGCCACACGTTGAATACAAAATGTGCCACCCACACGCCAAACATATCTGCTATGCTATGCAAATTACACCTTATTGCTACCAAACAAAGTCTCTTTTAATCTTGACCTCTTGTTGGCTGTAGCCGACGTGGCGTCAGTTGCACGACTTTTAGTTGACGGCCAGAGCCGACTGTGGCGTTGAAAAGGTTAAATTACCCTTGGAGAGTTATACGAACCTATAGGCTGTATGAAGCACAGCACGACAGTGACGATGCCCGTGATGGCGTGAGGGTTGTCTCCCGTCGTGGACCACCCGCCGACCTCCACCACGATGAGCACGAAGCCGCAGACGGTCAGGAGCCAGGTTAGCACCATCAGGATCCGGTGGTACTGGCGGGAGATAGCGACAGAGAAATTAGTGACCGAGAAGTTAGACACCGTGGTGAGTCGAGTTGGAGAATTGAGCTTGGTATAATGGGAAACTCCTATTTCTGAAATGTTCTGGCCGGTTTTTTGGCATGGGGAACGCGAAGAAGCCACCCAGGGCCTCTATTCTAGGCGCTATATACTATATAGTTTTTGATCTGTTATTAGTATTGTTTTTAATTCGGCTGCCATTATTGTCAAGTACCTAAATAGGATCTATCAAAACGTTTACAATACGATAACAGTCAAAGACGATATGGTTTTTACTAGGGATGTTACGGAGCTTCACCTCCGCATCCGTTACGACGTTTGCTTTTAAACCTTCGGATCCGCCTCCGCCTTCGCTATTTTTTATTTCACACCTCCGCCTCCGCCTCCGTTAATTTTTTACCGAAGTTATACCGGAGCTGAAGGTATTGCATTTACCGCGGCAGCGCGGCGCACGCCAGGCTCCGCCTCCGGTAAACCTCCGGATCCGGCTTCGGATAGGGCTCCAACTTCGCCTCCGGCTCCGGATCCGACTCCGTTAAATAAAAAAAATAAACTCCGGATCCGGCTCCGGCTCCGGTAAAGCTGCCTCCGTAACATCCCTAGTTTTTACCGTGGTCTAGAATCTCGGCCGCAGGGCCGTAGGTAGCTAGAGTTGAATTTAAGGTAGGGTATCGGTGGTATTCCATTTTTGTTTTATGAGCATAAGTGATATTTTTTGGGAATAAATGGCAAAAAAATTATTTATCTATTATACAATAGTTTTTTTACGTGAAAAAGGAGGCAGACGAGCAAGCGAGCTACCTGATGACGTTTTTATTAAGGTAGGGCATTAGTATTTTCAGTTAGGGCATTCCTCCACAATGCTCACCATAGCTGCGGTCGTGTGGCACCCGATCGTAATAAATTATTTGTACAGTAATACCATACAGCTTAAAAAGTATTCGTGTGTCATAATTATAAGATAACACTCACAGCAAACCAGATGTCCTTTCCTCCAAGTTGCTTGCCAACCCAAGTCTGACGGAAATATCTGCAATAGAAAACAGGAATGAGACGAGTTGAACACTATAGAGGTACATATACAGTCACGAACTTAAATTTGGGACCCACCTTAGGTCCAAAGTCATTTTGACATTCTAAAACAATAAGGTTGAGTCTCCTATAAGTTACAAATGATTTGGCATCTCTAATGACATTGACGAATTCAAGCCTATTTTTGTTGAAATGTACATATATTTTTTATGTCATGGCCTTCTCCATGAGTCATGGAAAAGGCAAAAGAGCACATAGGCCACCTGATGATAAGTGGGATCTATGACTCATACACATTTGCATTCTCAAGACTACAATCCTAAGACCGCAAATGCGTCACCAACCCGGAGAAATAAGATGGAATGTCTGTATGCTAGTAATTTTACCGGTTGTGCTATCCCTTACCGGAATATAACAATGCGAAAACCTGCTGCTTGGCTGCTGGTTGCGTTCCGAATGGATGCTGCACAGGTCCTACTACCACTAAATGGATCTAGATAAAACTTAGCACATCTAGCACTTAAACTAGTTCTACGCGGCCGCTAGTATTACTACAGTATAAACAGTAGTTCGTTTTCAAACAAAGGTACAGTACAGTGCTCTATAGCGATCGGCAATCTTCGTTTGACTTTGACACACGAGTGACAAATATACTGTCAGTTGCGAGTGCAAGCGTGATAGCGATAGCCAATCGAAAGCTATTAAGAAGTTGGGAATACTGTATATCGCGTGCTTGGATGTGTGCGTGCCTTAACCGTACGCGCTGCGAGCCGCCACTAGCAAACTCAACGGACACATCAAGCCGGTTAACGACTACTGATGTGCCAAAGGAAACTTTCCGAAATTGCGGAACATTTCATGTAGGAAAATTTCGGAAACTTCTCACAATTTTATACGGGGATTGAAACTTTCCGTTTCTTAAATTTCAAAAACCTATATTTCTAGTGAAAGTTTCCGGAAATTTATTAGAACTTTTCCATCTTTTTGGAAACTTTCCGCAACTTGCACATCAGTATTAACGACGCACATCAACGCGGCCCTATCACATGAGCGGCAATAGGTAACATGAACTCCTAGAGGGCCATGGACGACCTACTTTTCTATTTATACTTAGGAATTACCTAGCCAGCAATATGCCTAGCGACGCGCTCCCCAGCCAAGCGGCGATCATGAAGCTCCCGTGCAGCTTCAGCAGCAGCTTCGAGGAGCCCGCCGCCGCCCCCACCGACGACAGCGCCTGGGGCTCGCCGGTGGACTCGAAGGCCAGGTTGTGGAAGCCCACTCGATCGGCCTCTGCAGAAAAATGACATTTACATTTTTGTAGTAGAAGTAAACGAGTAAAAACGGGTGAAGTGGTAGTTGGACTCGCGCACAGTTGGTAGGTAAGTATTCTGCCCTTCTAAGAAAAAAGGGCGCGTCACATCGAACCGCATATGTATAAGTAACCTTATTTCTTAAGATAGGGGGCTAAATTTGCTTTGACTATCAAATGGCACATGCGTCCTTTTTATTTGGAAGGGCAGTATTATTATGAAGGCGGCGCGTTCCCATACTAAAAAGCGTGACCCAAAGCGTGGAGGAGGCGGTTTAAGTATGGGAACGCACCGCTCTTGCTATCAGTGCGTTTGCGGCTTAAAATTAGTTGCTTTCAAATCTTAAAGGTGTTTTTCCCTCCGGCAAGCGAGGCGATGCGTGACGAGAATTGAAATTTGTATTGAACAAATACAACTCCCTCCTCGCGCATCTTCGGTGGAAATGGGTTTTAATAAAAAAAAAACACGCCGGCTCGCCTCGCCGGTGGAAAAGCCGCATAAGTCTTGTTGCACTTAGGTATGCTTTATTATTACAAATATCAAAGACCTACCTTTCATGCTCGCTCCAGAAACCACCATCAAATTATATCTCCCTGTCGCCAGATTAAATGTCTGACCCATAACCTTAGACTCTACATCTCTGGTAAACTTGCAGTACAGTTTCCCATCTATAAACGAAGATTCCAACAACTGCACAATATCTTGGGGAGAGTCAGATCTTCGAACGTACGGTTCAGTCTTAGGATAGGTCCAGGATGTGAACAGATTGACTCTGCCATTGTTGTTTACACATTCCATGGCACTGTCGTCTCCCATCTTGTTATCCATGCTTAAGGCGGCTGCGATGTATTTAGGGTTGTCGGTTCCTTGGATTTCAAAGGTGTACTTGTCACCAGCCACAAAGATGGCGACGATGGCTTTGCAATTGCCGGCTTGTAAGCAGTTGGAGGGGACACCGTAGCAGAGCTTAGTGTCGGCACAACCTTGGTAGATGGTGTCGAGCTGAGCAGGAACGGGTTTTGGCTGGAAAAAGAATTGTATTCTGTAGATGCTAAGATGAATTCAATTAAAGGGGAGGTGTATGTCTTGACGTAAAGACATGAAGTGAAGGAGAAAGCAACATAAATTTGGTTCTGCCTGGTTGTGATTCCAGAATCTTTGTAAAGTAGCCCAAAATGAGTCGGTTTATCGTATTTTTAACCAGTAAGTACAAAAAATGTTGTCAATTCGACTGTTGTTTTTTTGTATGTTTGTTACGCGATTACTCCGTTAATTAAGAATCGATATTGAAAATTATGTTTTTGTTTGATAGGGAGTATACTCCCGAGGTGGTCACATTGTCACCAAGTCAGTATCTGATGAGGGAATCCGTGAGGAATTAAAACAACTCCTCAAATATTATAGGCATACACATAACACAATCCTAAATGAGTTGGTTAAGAGGAAATATTAAGTATACATAGCAAAGGTACCTTGGTTTCCATAACAACGGGTGGTGCCACAGTACTCCGTTGAGTGGTGGTGGCAGGCTGCGACGTGGTGATCACCGTGTCTGGAGTTACCACCTCCACCACTGAAGACTCCACGTTCTTCCAGAACATCGCGTAGCTTTCGGCTACAGTTGCTCTGTAATGAGATGAAAGATTTTATGAGGATCGAGAGGCTGAAATTTTCTATACAAAATGCGATAACGTTTCTCTCTCTCGTTTCTGACTCTAAACCTAGTCCGATTTTTACCATTTTTGAGTATGGTTTAGATGGGTACTAGGGAATGCAATTTAACCGGTTATTAACCGTTTTTGTATGAAAATAACCGGTTAAAACCGGTTATAACCGGTTATTTGCATTCTCTAATGGGTACCTATTATTTTATCGAAACATCTTTCAACGACTTTTTTTGATAGTCACATGTCTAACCTAACCTAACTAACGTAATTAATGTTTAACATAATTCCTGAATACATCATGGTTTCAGCAGAAAAAAGCTTTCGATGAATATCTAACTTTTAGAACCGAATTAAATAAAAATACACCCGAAACGGATATATTCAAAGATCGCGGGCATCGGACTCGATTTAGGGGGTGAGAAACGTTATCGCCCGGAGCTAACTTTACAATCGTCTTAGAAGGATAAAAATAATCGTTGGTGACCACTTTGTGACTAAGATGGACGTGACAAGCGTATGCAAATCGATGTCGACGATGACACGACAAGAGTGTCTGGCAATGCCTGCTTTTTTTTAGCGTAAAAAAATCATTCTAAATCAAAACTACTAGTGACAGCTGTTTTTTTCTCTTCTACAAAGACGCTCTAACCACAATATAAAGATACCAGTAGACCATCTTCGTATAAGCGTACATCGAACCTCTTGTCGCCTTACATGTACGCACCAAAAGCAGGGGCGTGACATAACGCTGATATAACGCTGATTAACGCTGAATCAGTCTTGGTTAACTGTGTGCCAAAACCGAGCTCCTTAAGAGTAGAATAACTTTGCTGTAAAGGCGTGGCCACGGCGTCAGCGATGGCGACTGCAGCGTCAGTAAGCGGCGACAAGTAATTGCATAGAAATGTATCAAATATCAGGGACAGGGGACAATGTCACACCAATTGCCCTATTCCCAAACTAAGCTCTAGGCTTGTACTATGGGTACTAGACAACGATATAAACACTTATATAGAGAAATATATACTTAAATACATAGAAAACATCCAAGACACAGGAACAAATACTCGCGGTCATCACATAAGTATCTGCCCTTACCGGGATTTGAACCCAGGACCGCTAGCTTCGTAGGCAAGGCCTTACCAACTAGGCCAGCGCGTCGACGAAGTTAGAAATGCATTTTTTCTAAACCTATAACTTAGGTTAGGTTTTTTTTACACCAAACCCGGAAAATGGAACGGTTTCAGAAACAAATTTATTTATTTAGTAATTACAATAACAGGTTATCTTATCAGTTAAGACCAAAGCACCTAAATTGTTATCACAAAAAAAGTGAGTGTGTAAAGGAAAACAGATTGAGTACGCATTAAAAACTAAACTAAACATGTATCGAAAAATATATTGCATTGGCAATGGTGTACAGTGCAACCATTTTCTTATTATAAGTAGATCGGCAATCTTCGTTTTTGTATGAAATACGTGTGACATACCTACTGTCAGTTGCGAGTGCAAGGGTGATAGCGATAGCCAGCCGAACTCTATTAAGATGCTGGGAGTACTGTAAGTATTTGCGTAAATGGATTGCTAACTTATGAAAATTAGGAAAAAATCATAGGCAACCGTAAGGAACCGTTGCAAATCGCAACATTTGCTGAGTCGGCTCCTTTTACCACATGCCATAGTTATTTTATGCTTTTGCTTTTTTATAATTTATTTGTTCATCATCCTTCTTCCCCTATCCCAAACTACGTGGGGTCGGCACGACATGTTTTCTTCTTTCACTCTCCTCTATTTGCTGCTAGCTCAGTACTCACACCTTTCATAGACATAGACCTTTTTTGGTCTTCCTGTACCCCTATATCCATCAACATTCATTCTCATTACTCTTCTAGTTCTGTGACCTTCGTCCCTCCTCATTACATGCCCATAATCCACAATCTATTACTCCTCAACTTTTCCACTATCGGTGCTACTTTCAAGCTTCCTCTAATATATTAATTCCTAATTTTATCCATCCTAGTAACGCCACACATCCATCGTACCATCCGCATCTCTGCCACATCCACTCTTTTATGTTTGTTTGTTCATTTTTGTATTATGTGGTACAATACGATACAATACAAAACACTTTATTGTACACCAAATAAAAAAAACAAAACAGAGAAACAGCACATTTAAAAAATAATACAGGTAAACAACAGGCGGTCTTATTACTAATTATCTCTTCCAGACAACCTTAGTAGGGACATGGTGTCAAATTAAAACATTTTACACAGTAGGTGGTGCAGACTTCACGCGAGCAATAACAAGAAACTCTTTTAGCAATTAAACATGAATACAAAAAACTAAGAAAAAAGTAACAAATAAACGCTTACCAAAAAAACAAATAAATAATTAAGCAAAAATACACAAATACAAATAAATACAATATACATATGACGTACATAAATAAACAGATAATTAAACATAAATAAAATAAATATATAAATATCAAAATATATACCTGGTGGTACCTACCTAGTTAATCATTTTTCTTTCTTTTTTTCTTTTCATGCAGCATGCCTCGAGTACGGCTTTAAGACAGGCACCTACATTACTTTCCGCCGTCCCCACTCACCGCCACAACCCAACGTTGCGGCCACGCCGTAACCAAACCGGGTCCCAAATACCCCGGCTATTGACTCACTACAATGCTGAGTCATGGCAGATAACTGGCGTGACTTAATTGAACGGTAGTGTTATATCAGCATCAGACACGGCACAAGGTCAGAAAAGGCCTGACCTTGAAACTTTAGTTTCTCGCGAATTCTTGACAGGGAAGTTTGTAGTTCCGCGTTGGATTAAAATGAGTCTTTGTTTATGGACATTTTGAAAGTTAAGTATAAATAACTACGTATTAAATAGGTACTTGTAGATAAAAACCTCTGAAAGTACAATTTTCGTAGAACTTCCCGATTAAACTAGGTTTCTTTAAAAAAAAGTTAACTTGACTTGTAGACTTGTAAATAACTATTTCAAAATCTAAGTAAGTAGTTACTTAGGGTGATCAATAAGTTTTTAGAATCGGTATGAACCATCCTCGCAATGATATTATTTTAATGTGGACAATACCATGGCACTAATCAACGTCAAATTAGAGAAAATAATTATTAACATTATTCATTTGTTTTTCTGTGAAAGCTAAACAAAAAACATCTGTATGAATTTTTTTACAAGACGACAAAAATAAGACTTAATAGTTTTGTAATTATTTGGAGCGGTGTGGAGAAAGTCCTGATGCCCTAATAAAAAAAATGTTATTGGAAATTAAACCTTGGTTTATCATTATGATTTTAAGGATAAACAAGTTATCTTTGCAGTGGACTTTTTTATTTCCAGCTCGGTCACCAACATTTAGGGTGGATTTTTTAGTCATTTCCGGGATTATTGAGGCCTACAAATAAATACTGTGATATTAGCTTTTAGCAATTATCAAATAACCTAGGAGAGTTATATATAATTATTCTGCCGTATAGTTAAGGAAAAAAAATAAAAAATAAAGTCCTGAAAAAAAAATACGTATTTTCGGCAGGAATTATTCTTCAGAGCCATCTAATTCACAAGGATGCTGCTCTCCGACCTAAGTTTAGAACTAATAACCGCTCCCCCTGTTATTTAGCCCTAACTTTTGACCACTACTTCTCATTCACCAATGTTCAAAAACAACTACATAAAAATCACAAGCTGATGATGACTTAGTTAAGGTACAAAATTTGACCTCCAAAAGTAAAAATATTTTTATAGGGGTAAAATAAAACATTTAAATGACGTTAATAAATGTTTGTAAATATAGAAAGTGTGCATATTCCAATTAAAATATAACGCTTTACATATCTCCCATTTTTTATACCGATTCTAAAAACTTATTGATCAACCCTCGTATGCTATAGTATCAAGTGTTTTTTTTTAACTGGGATAGTATAGAAAAATCGTTCCTACATAAAACTAAGTCGACATTACGTAATTATTTTTTAAAATAAATATACCGACAACCCACACGACCAAATAAATGACTACGCAATTTTTTTTTCACAAAAAGTCTCAAGACCATTTATCCTAAGACAGTTTCCCTGTATATCTGGATTATACTTTTTTTTTTCGGTTTCGGATTTGCCCATACCATCCCAGTTAAAAACTGGGGACCTAGTAAAAAAGGGCATAAATCGACTTACCTAACTTGTTCTACTAAAGGTTATAAGGCTACATAAACGGAGTGTAATAGGCTTAAACCCTTTTTCACTTGATCTTACAAAAGACTTACACCCTTTTTCACTAGGACCCCAAAAATACACATCGTCCAGGAGCTCTATTTTACTCGGCAAAACCATATTGCTTCTGACATGTAATCGTATTGTCAACGTTTTGATAGCTCTTATTTACTGGACAGAGTTAAAAACATTACAACGCATTAAAATTGACGACGCGCTGGCCTAGTTGGTAGTGACCCTGCCTACGAAGCTAGTGGTCCTGGGTTCAAATCCCGGTAAGGGCAGATATTTGTGTGATGAGCGCGAATATTTGTTTCTGAGTCATGGAAGTTTTCTATGTATTTATGTATATGTTTCTCTATATAAGTATTTATATCGTTGTCTAGTACCCATAGTACAAGCCTAGAGCTTAGTTTGGGACTAGGTTAATTGGTGTGAGATTGTCCCCCAGGGTCGCGTTTTATAAAGCTACAAGTAACAATTTTACAGGTCTTAACTGGCAACACTGCTCAAATGGCAGGGGCACGTTTTATAAAGCTGCAAGTTACAATTTTACAGGTCTAAACTGGCAACACTGCTCAAATGGCTGGTCGTCATTGGTCGAGGTTGTGTCAAATGGAAACTTGTAACCTGTAAATTGTAATTTGTAGCTTTATAAAACAGGTCCCTGATAGTCATTGGTCGAGGTTGGGTCAAATGGAAACTTGTAATCCGGAAAATTGTATTTTTTGGGCTTTATAAAACAGGCCCCTAATATTTATTTTATTATTTATTAAAAATGCCGAGTTGGGGTCCTACTGAAAAAGCGTATGTCTCCTAAAGATCAAGTGAAAAAGGGATTAAGTCTAGTATACCTACCTACCTACTCCTTTTATGTGTATTACCCTTCTTAGTACGAGTTAAGTCGACTTATACCCTTTTTGAAAAGCACCAGGTACCTACACTGCAATTATGCTGTTTCGTAATGGCAAACAAGTATGGTTAAAATATTTCGACAGTTGTTACACTTGTTACTAACTCAAAAGCATGCAATTACCGCGTTTATAAAATTCGGGAGATACGTAGGTGTAAAGTTTCAACAGTATTCGATATAAAATATTTTTAAGATAAAGCGACCCAGATTTATTAATCATCGGAAACTATAAAAAGCGCGGTCGTATACAGCAGAGAAATGAATTCGTGACGTCAAAGTATGTATAGAATACATGTGCGTGACACAATAATATAAACCATGCATATAATAAATAAGCCACACGCCCTCTCTTCGCTTCCTTTTCTATAACAGCCGTTCATAGTCCTCTTCCTTCCTCTTGAATCACTCTGTCTATTGACGACAACCGCATTAAAATCTGTTGCGTAATTTCAAAGACCTAAGCTTACATACAGAGGGACAGACGGCGGGAAGCGACTTTGTTGTATACTATGTATAATCCGCACCACGTAACACGAACCAATATGGCGGTTACCGCGCGGTAACAATGCGGTCGCTATGGCAACGCGCGCTCCCATCACACCGCGCCGCTTACCGTACCGTGACACCTAAAATATAGTTTCGCGCAGGTTCATGTTACGTGGTGCGCATTATAAGATAAAAAATATAATTTAAAACGTCAATATAAACATTTCTACCAGCCGTACCTGAACTCGACTCCTCCAAGAATGTCCGTAGGTGTCTGCCAGACGAAGGTCAGAGCCGGCTTCTCCTCAGGGTTAGAGTGGGTCACGGTGTCGTTATCTCCGCGGCAGTTGATGATCTGTGTGCTCTCAGGGAACGGGACAGAGAGGAACTTGCCCACTATCTTGTCTGGGTTCTGAAATAAATTGTATTATAAATATGTAGGGACAATCTTACACAAATCGAACTAGTCACTTATTTAGGCTTGGACTTGGGGTTGTTTTTGTTTGTCAAATGTCATTACAAATAAGGGGATTTAAAATTGAATGGCGTGTCTGAAAAATTTAATGGTGTGCCTGAAAAAGGCTTTTAAGGATTCTAAAACAATTGGATTTCTGGGCCATGATAGAACTATGTCAAAGTGACGTAAACGTCATCAATCAAATCCCAAGACACTTTATAGGGCTAAACTAACTGCGTTATTTTAACCAGTTGTTTTATCTCACGAATGAAAGGCCATGATTGTAATAGGCTAGTGTCCTAAAAAAGACGAATTAGTCCGTCATTTACATTATCAAAAAATATTGAACATGTATTTTTTTCTTTTGTCAATTAAACAAAAAATGACGAAGATAAAGTGCATTGAAGTTTCGCGTCACGTCACGCCGTGGCACACTAAAGTATGGTATAGTTAAATACCACGTTTTGACTTCACGAGCCCCCACTCCCCAACGTTGATCCGCGTTATATTTGTCAATTTTGATTGATTTAATAAAGCCAAAATACGTGTTTAATATTTTATGGTACCTAGTCTTACTGACGGACAAATTAGTATATTTTTACCCAGGGCACAGCCGTATTGTAACGCGTAACGCGTTAAGCGTATAGACACGCACACCACTGCGACGCTTAGCGGTGACAGCTACGCACTCAGAGACAACGTGCACGAGCATCTACACACACAAGTATAGCAAACCCGCATTTGTGAGATAAAACAACTGTATAATCCGCAGTAATCCGCACCACGTAACATGAATCAATATGGCGGTTACCGCGCAGGTAACAATGCGGTCGCTATGGCAACGCGCGCTCCCATCACACCGCGACGCTTACCGCCTACCTGTGACCCCTAAAAATCGACTCTCGCGCAGCTTTATGTTACGTGGTGCGCATTATACCTTCTTATACTTTTTATTTGGTGAACCATTACCTGAACTAATCTCGCCTGCAGAATGAACCCTCCAATAGACGAGGGGGCGCCGGGCCGGCTCCCGATAGTCACGTTGAGCCTGCCCCCCTGGCGGACCTGGGAGGAAGACGACACCACCACGTACGGAGGGAGGGAGGTCTGGGGCTCGATGCCCAGGTGGTTAGGGTGCTGATCTATGCAGGACTGGAACAAGACAATTAAATTTGAATATATGATACTGGCCTCTGAGATTTAGGTTAAATCTAGCTAGGGTTTGTCATCCGTCTGGGTTTCCCCGGATTTGTCCTAGTCTAGAGGGCGTCCGGGGAGCATCCGGGCGGGGTTTCATTTGTAAATCCAGGTATAAAAATTTTAAGTCTTAGGCCGCGGCGCTGAGCGACGCGACGGCGGCGCGACTCGCGATTCTGGGCTCCAAAATCCGGGGTTTTTACGCGTCTTGACCCGGTTGTCAAATTTTAGAGATGGCAACCCTAAATCTAGCTCACAATCTCGAGACGTACTCGTAGTTTTTAGGATTCCGAACAAAGCTGGTAAAGAAAGGAACCCTTATGGTAAGACTTCGGTGTCTGTCTGTCTTTATTTCACAGCAGGTTTTATCTGAAACTATAGAAGCTATCAACTTGAAATATGGCATAGTTGTATAACTTGCTTGACCGCACGTATTTTTAGTAAAAAGTCATGAAATTATTTTTCTAAATATTTGAAAGGGGTCTAGAATCGGGGGTTAAACGGGATGTCATAATATGAAAGGGGTTCAAAACGCACATTTCAAAACTTTTTTTTTAATTTTCCGTGACTTTGATTTATAGCCAAAAATTTAGAAAAAATGACCGACCCCCCTCTTTTCTCCGAAGTTTATATAACAAAACATCTGAAAAATTCCCGAGTTTAAGATAATTATTTAGATATTAGGCTTAAAAAAAAAATTTGTGAAATTTCAGTTTTGGATGAAAGGAACTTTAAAATTCTGTATTAAAATTTAGACAAGTCAAAATAGAGCGTCCATATTGGCTCATATAAAATTGGTCTTTAGATTTTTTATACAAATAACGATTTGTCTCTATACTCATCATTTCTTCGAAATTTTTTGCTTATACTTTTTTGTTCATACTTTTTTAAGTCATAATCATCGCAACTCATAATGCATTTCTTTCAAAAACTGTTACTTTTTTAGATTGTTATAAATTGAACCTAATCTAACCAAAATTTATCTACACGTAAGATATTTAAGAAATTCTGAAAAGTGTACGGTTCCATGAATATTGGCGTTATAAGTTCAGATGATTATAAGTTCCGATCATTAGTACTAAAAAATATTATGAAGATTATGAAGAGTGATCATTAGGTTGTAAAATTATATGAGATACATTTTCGGAGTTCCAATAATCTAATTTGCAATTTTATATGAACTTTGGCGCACCCCAAAATATACCTTATTGCATAGAAAATAAAGTTCATAACAAAATGAGTGTTTTGCTCTGGCTCAAGCAGCTCAAGCCACTGGCTGAATGTACGTACCCCTGGCGGTGCACCGGATCCGTGCTGCTCTGAAGACTTCACGAGGAGCATCACCGCCAGCACCAACAGACTTCTATTCCTTTTCCTAGGCAGCATCTTGGATCAGCTGAAAAAAAAATGTTCTATTAGTACAAGTCTCGAGCTTAATTTGTAGTAGGTATCGTAAAACGGGGTGAGTAGGGATAAAGGGGTGAATAGGGGCACAACCTAAAATAAGTCATAACTTGTTACAGATAAGAACAATTATTAAATAGACAATAATTTTACGTCTATTGGCAATAATTTCAATCTTATAATTAGTAACATAATGGTTCATTTTAGGTTGTGTCCCTACTCAGTACCTTGTCGCAGCTAGTGATCTGCGACAAGATACTAACGTAACGTAGTAACAACTGTCATTATCCTCCGACGCAAACACGTGTTCTAACTGTAGGGTTAGGACATTTGGTGGGATGACGTGGTTCTAGAATGCATGGAGTTGCTATTTCCTAATTATTGTAACACATACAGACAACAGCATAAATAAGTGATCATTTATGTACCTTGTCGCTTTCAGTCGTTTGACAATTTTGTATGACATTTAAACACGACGTTAAAGTGACAAGGTACATAAATGATCACTTATTTATGCTGTTGACTGTACCACTTTGATTTTGACCTTTGGTATTCGCTGCCGCTAAAGGGGGTGGTTGCCAATACATATATCAGATGTTTTTATCTATTTATGTTATGATAAATGAACTGCCATTGTACGAATATTATACAAGGTGGAAAAAACGAACGCCACATGGACGGCGCATGAACGCGACCTTAAATATTGGAAATAGCAAATTCTACGCAAAGGAGACTTACTTTGATTTTTGAATTCATTAAATATTGCTATTATGGATTTTTGGAAATTCGTCTTCCTTAACTTAAAGTAGGGTTTTTTAAGGTCTTTATTTAATTTCAAGGTGTATGTGTTGTAGATATAAATGATCACTATCAACGACCCTTTCGATCTGTATCATAAAACACGACTTTATTGTTTTGTCATGTTCGACCAGTTCGATTCCCGGTTAAGGAAGAGGATTTTTTTCAAAAATCCAACGATGCAGTAGGTATTTATTGAATTTAAAAATAAAAGTTAGTCTTCTTTGCGTGGAATTTGATCTTTCCAATATTTAAGGTAGTTGCCGTCCATGTGGCATTCGTTTATTCCACCCTGTAGTGTAGAGTATAAATTAATAGTTGTAGTCAAACAGGTATTAGTTCATTAATCTTTTTCTTATTCACGGTTATTAGTCAACGACAAACCTACATCGTAATTCGTAATACTGTAACTGAGTACCTGCTTACGTTAGGTAATGACTGTTTTTTTCTAAAGTCCCTTCTTAGGATTCATGAAGATATATGTTTCAGTTCTAATTTAAAAATAGATGATATTATCGCTTCATTTTGCTATTGTCCCCAGTTCCTACTGATATTTAAAACAATCTACTTACTTATATATAATTAACAATACTCTTGTTAGAAGACTACACCTCTATTCTAGGCGGTGAAATGCAAATCGTTTTTGATCTGTTATGGTATTGTATTTAGATCAGCCGTTATTTCTGTCAAGTAAATAAGAGCTATCAAAACGTTGACAATACGATAACACGACAAAAACGAGTTGGTTTCAGTATTTTTTGTTTCTTTTTTGCTTTTCTATTTTTGGCAAAGCAAGCGTTAGACAAAAAATATTAATGTAATCGCGATTTTAGTGTTTTTAGTAACAAGTGTACGAGTAGCATGTATCTAGAAAGTATCATTTGGTGAAGTGGAACTGATGATGATGACCAGCGTTCGGAGTTTTCATAGCGCGGTAAGACGAAAGAGAGCGATAGAGTCGACATTAACAATAAAATTCAACTCTTACTCATACTCATCCTGATTTGTTTATTTAATTTCAAATTTTGATTTTATTATAAATATGGATAATAACTTTCACTTGTAATATTCATAACATTATGAGATTAATATTAAATAATATGTACATGAAAATAATTTTGTTTATAATTGTAATCTTTCATTACTTAGCTTAGCAGCTTTACTCAGGGGCTCAGGGCGAATATTAGGAATTAAATGAACAAATGAGTATGAGTATGAATAAGAGTTGTGTTTTAAATATATTTCATTATTACTATAGTACTACTTAAGTCTAGCATAATATCAAATAACATACGTAGTTCAGCAGGAAAACATGCCAAAAATGTTCGAGATGTACGAGAAAAAAAAAAACACCCACTTATGTGTATTGTATTGTATGCATCTTGACTTTGCCCTATGACGATTTGTGTGAGATTGTCCTTTGTTTTATTATTATTACCACTTTATTGTACTAGGCCGACAATAGTTTTGTCGTGACCGACCACAGTCACTGACGAACCGTAGCTATCTTAATGGTTTACTAAAAAGTGAAGGTTAGCAGGTTTTTATTGCCCAATGGAGGGCAACGGCGTGATTGTTACAATCATAACATTCATAACAGTCGGAATTATTTCTTAGATATAAGAGCTTTGTTTAAACCAGTGGTTCTTAACCTTTTAGTCCTGGGGGACCATTTGACAAAATTTCCGTTATGCCGTGGACCACCCAGTTGGTTTATTGATTTGGAGGTAATATTCAGTAGATAGACAGAATAGATAGAGATATAGTAGACTCTTGTCACTTATTTATTGGCATGGCTCGCGGACCACTAGATATGCTTCCCAGGACCACTTGTGGTCCGCGGACCACCGGTTAAGAACCACTGGTTTAAACAAAGCTCTTATATCTATGAAATAATTCCGACTGTTATGAATGTTATGATTGTAACAATCACGCCGTTGCCCTCGTAGGTATATTGGAATCCCTAATCGTCATATGTTCGAATTTTCGTCTATCCAAAGCCATTTCCACCTGAATTTTAAAACTTTTTAGCGTAGTTATAATACAACCTTAACCTAATCTATCCGCTGGCATTTCTGGAAAACTTAAAAAGTGGTCTGACTCAGCTGAAAATCTGTTCAGGGCAAATGATAATTAGGACTCGCGATGCATTAGGACAAACGTTATTATGGATTCCAAATGACACTGCTTAAGTCAGGGAATCACATGGTCGGTCGGCCAAGAAAATGGTCTACCGGTTTTGACAAAAGTTTCTGTGAGATCTAATTATCACCAAGGTTGACAGTTGTCACCATCATAATATTATTGCAAGGGAAAATCGAACTTGTTGTATCATGACGTGCGAATGAACTTTAACCGTAGGGTGGCGGACCACATTTTTGGACGTCTGAACCTAATTTATTCTAGACTAAAATATTCGAAACATTGGGAATGCGAATAGATTTGCCATTTAGTAAACCAAATGTTTAGCATGATCGAACCATGAAAGAACTAACTTATATAACTTCGATCTAAAAGATTCTAAAACATTCAAAAGAAGCTAATTACAGAATACTAAACAAAAAACATCACGGTTTTTTACAGACAGTTTTTAGGAAGAATGTTTTAAAGATTTTCCTTAAGTTTTATCTGTCTATCGAATGAATTTACTGTGTAGTTTAAAAAGCATTTTTGTTACGTGAAATACCATTCTACAACAATTTGAGAATCGTGTAACAAATTGCCTCTACCTTTTACTTAGCTATCGTATCGTAAGTCGTACCTTCGTGTTACTTTAAAAGGTCACTGACTTCAGATTATTGATTGTGCGATTCCCTTGCCATTCGAACTTTAACACCAATTAAGTACAATTAAGTAATCAACCGGTTTATTGATTTAAATATACAGATGTAAAGTCATGATAAAAGATGTAAACAAATCAGTACTCTTTGACACATAACCTCAATATTTCTGCGAGCTAGTTTTGATAAAAAACGTATAGTTAATAGTTATTTAATCTTAAACAGAATGTAAAAGTAACAATCAAGCGTGTAGATCATTAAGTACCAATTTCACCATACGACGTTAACCACTTAACAGAGGATTACAGCGTTAACAGCTGTCAAAATGCATGAACTAACAGTCGATTAAAATTTGTTAAATTTAACATCGTTTGGTGAAATCGGTACTAAATATACCTCACGCAATGTCCAACAGTACGTGATTGTGGTGTAGTAATGGTAAATAGGTCCATTTGGCTAGTCTAAGTCTTTTATCATTTCTTTTCTATTGACCCCGACTTTAGTTTTAGTGCAATACTATTTCTCTTCTTCACCTCTCCACTCCGAACATTCAATCGCGAATAATTTTGTATTGTTGCGAATAAATGTAGGTATCTTTATCTTTATCTTCATCTTTATCGAACAACGAGTAGTCCTTCGCGAGACAAACAGTTCTATTCAGTTGAGGATTACCTCAGTGTTGGCACCCATTACGTATCTGTCCTGTAAAATGCCTTATTACAGCCTCCTTTTAGGCGACGCCGGTAAAAAATTTCATCCCTTTCAATATGTACAGGTTTATCGAGTACCACCCAGTATATTTCTCTATATAAGTATTTATATCGTTGCCTAGTACCCATAGTACAAGCGTAGAGTTTAGTTTGGGACTAGGTCCATTGGTGTGACATTGTCCCCTGATATTTATTTGTTTACCTATTTAGGTGGCTTGTGTGCTTGTTTTCCGTCTCCATACCTCATAAACTCTTTAAACAGCGCAGTCATTCTTCACAAATACTTTTTTGCTAAGCTAAAATACTCCACTCAACATTAGCACCGCTCGAAGATGCGATAACCAATGGTAATTTCACGCAAATGTATTAAAAAACTCTCCTATAGTCACATTTTAACTGGAGCCGATATTTATTATTGGCACAGAATGTATCGAAGCAACAACCCAAGTGGAACGATTTCCTGACACGCGTACCTACCTACAACTTGAAGGGTGATAGGCTGACAGGTGAAAGGAAATGAGTCAGGCTTAAACGAATACTTACAGAGGGTGTAACTATGGTTTCGAAGGACATACGTAAGTGAATCATAGTTTGGAACGGTTCCAAAATTTGCTGTGTAATAAAAATAGTTTTGATGTAACTTGGATCAATGTAGAAATAGGCATTCAATAGACATTTTTTTGGGGCAAGTGGCAGGCAAGATTATTTATGAATAATAAAGTATTAAATGACGATGACGAATGTCAAAACGATTAATGTACCCATACATTGCATCGTGTAACCTTGGTGTTTTCAAGCCAAGAGTAAATAGGTTTTTTCTGGATAAGGGTTTACCACCCTCGAGCTTTGTCACTTAACATCAGAGGGCCCTGCGAAGATGCACTACGCTAACTAGCGTGTCTATTCGTTTCGTTTTTAAACCAAACGCGTCACTGGTAGATGACGTGGTACGAAAAGTCACGTGATCTACCAGTGACGCGATTGGTTAAAAACGAAACGAATAGAAACAATAGTTACCGTAGTGCATCTTGGCAGGCCCTCTGGTGAGACTGAGGTCAAACACAAACACATTTTGGATAAATAAAAACATGAATCTTATTTTTTCTTTTAATTTTAAAATTAGATTTGAACCAGACACTTCCTCACATTTGGAATTTTGAACACAACCAAACAAATCTTCAGCCTAAAACTGACATTTTGGTACCTAACATTGCAGATTCGATGAGTTATCTTATAAGCTGCTTCATGTAGATACACCTAATTGTCACTTGTCCCCTGTACTCGTAACTATCAGGTTGAATAATAGGTCCCTGTTCAGTTAAAAATGACCGGTTTGCAAGAGGTCACGATTCAAAGTGAAGGGCCCACGCAAAGCGGATGGTGACTCGGTAAGGTCGCACACGCAATGACAATATGCATGTAGATTTGCAACACATCCTGACAGTAATACGACACGGATCCGACCACCATTTATTTGCTGACTGATATTTTAACATATTATTTGGATTACTTCTTCTACTTTTTTATTATTAATGGCGGTCCATCGTGGTATTACTATGGATTACTCTATCGACTGATTTCACTTCAACAAAACTACAACTTTTTTTAAACACTCATGGTAAAAGAAAAGCTCGGAACTTAGGAAGAAACATTGTACGACACATCACAGTTTTTTATTTACTATCCCATGAGGCTGCGGTGTTTCTTCGGTTTAAATTTAATGTGAAATTCGTCTAGACGTAAGTCTAGACTTATTGGCATAAATAAATATTTTCCTCCATAAACTAACTGGTTTTTGTTTCAATCTTTCAACATGCATTCCTGCGAGCACGCGAGAGGTCAAATTGTTTTGTCAGCCTTGCTTGAGCCAATGTCAAGCCGTGGGACGGTAGTTATGGCTGATTTAAGCTAGTGTTCGGGGAATTGTTGTTGTACTAAACAAACTTAGTGGAGTTGGTTCTCTTCTTGCTAGGAATATGCTTTAGACATCAAAAACACACACACTTGAAGGAAAAACTTAAAAGGTTGACTATTCCTACATCTGGATCGATTATTTTACAACGAGGCAAGACTGTGATCAAATGTTATTCCATTTTTACCCACGGACCTAAGGAGTTATTTTTTAACATATATGGACGACAATATTCAAAAATATAGTTTGGTTTTCCATGCATTTTTTTTGTTAGACTTGTTGGTAACAAAAAACAGGGAATACTCGTACGACTGAAGTACCCATAGGTTCACAAGTCGAATCGAGTAGGAAAGGAAAGGCCTGTTTTTCCTACTAGGAAGTGATATGATTGGTTTAAAAATCCACAATGTTAACACTGCCGCGGTCGAGGACAATGTCATACGAGACTACTTTAATGATCCAATCTTTAATGTAAAGCGTTTAACAACAATATCTGATGATAGATGACGATGATTCAGTATAGAGCAGTAATGATTGCAGTGTTTTTCCGATGTAAGGGTAAAACAGTTGGTAATTCTAGCATTGAGGCGGTTTAACTATTCCTCAGGGTTGGCCACAAATTTGTGATCTTAACATTGCAAAAAGTCCATGGCCACTGGCCTATAGTCCACATTGGTTTTAGCCCTTCTCGGTTAGATAATAATATCCTAATCACACTGTTGACGATATGACAGGCATGACAGCTCTTACTGTAAGTGGACGTCAACAATCGACAATATCATTACGATGTCGAAAGATGGGATAATATAATGTGGAATAGAGGCCCTGTCTGCTTATTTCCTTTACGCATACCTACTATAAAAAAAACCGTCTATAAAATAATAAAATGTTAAATATGTATTATCTGTAATTAGACGTGTTTTCTGGTGTAATTTATGTTTCCGTAACTCTTAAATCCAATTGTTCAAGAGTTGTCGAATAAACTATTATATTATATTCTATTCTCACTTAAGATTATTAACGGTCTTAAAAAAAAAGGAGATTGTCAATTAGGTTGTATTTTTTAAAGTCCGAAGAAAAAAAGTCAACAGGAAGGGTTCCATCGGCCTCAAAAGCAAGGTGCTTTATTTAGGAAACTTAAAGTTTTCCTCAATCGATCACACGGAACCGGAACAAGTTGTCATGTCATTGGTCACCTTGGCCATGATCAACGATGTTGATTGGAGAGGCCGGGGAACTGGTTGCTGGGACTGATTATGATCAGTTAGGTCAAGTGGGAGGTCTGTGATTATTTTTACCCCCCATTGCTAAGTATTTTTTACAAGGGTTTTGTAAAAAATACTTGGAAAACTTGCAATGTAAGTAGAGGTATGTTCGGGCCAAATATTGCGAGGAAGATTTGAACCAATTACTTGGAATCGATTGAGCTGGAATTTGATTATATGGGCCCATCAAGCTGGTCTGATGATGGAAGAGGATGGTGGCGACAGGATCTTCTATATACTTAACGTAGATTCACCGTGTTGGGACTTATTCGATTGGTCTTGATAAGCAGATAATGACTTTGCAAAAAAAACTACAGTCGGCCACAAAAACTTGTCATTTCCGTTCATTTTGACAGGTTTCTAGAATTCTTGCCTTGTCCCGGGCCACGTACAGTCACCAGAAATAATATATTATCCAACATTGCGCTCAAAAATATCTGATATCAGATATTTTTGACCCCAATGTTGGATAATATATTATTGCTGGTGACTGTACTTAACCAGTATATTACGGCGTTTATGTAAATAAAAAAGAAAAGTGCGGTCAAAAAGAATATTTCAAAATATGAATATTAAAGAATATTATGAATAATATGAATATAATTAATGTGAAAGTAGTCTTAGGCCAAATTGTTAACAAGCAAATCTATATTCATGTAAAGCTTATTCCATTTGTCAATTTAATATATATACAAACATAGAACTTACTAACAGTAGCATAGAGGCGTGTAGATAATTTTGACGCCTTGGGGACCGTATATATTTATGACTTTGACTGGACCGGTAGGATTATTTTAAGTCACGAAATATTTTCCTTTGTTCACCCAAAAACTAATAAGTCATTCTAAATAATAACAGGTTCTTTAATAGTCACGCGACTCTTAACCTGAATAAGACGTATAACTTATTCAAGTAAGAATGTGGGTTGACGCGACAAGGAGCTTAGAAACCAGCGGAGACACACCTTAAAAAAATGACATAGGAAGATAAACAAACAGACTCCCGAGACCTAAAGGTAAGGTAACTCTAAAGTCCGATTTACATTGGTCAAATTATTTTCAACATGACCGAATATACCGTTTTTGAGTTATTGACGAAAAACTGCGCTTCCCAACAAAATGGCGTAAGTGCCATGAAGATACGCTCTTTTGCTGGTGCATTTTTTTTTGCACATCGTATTTATAGAGATGAAAGATATGATGAGATATAATTTTGTGTTTGTAGTAACGGCTTCGGAACCCTACACTGTGCATGGTCCGACATGCTCTTGCCCGGTTTTTTTTGAAGTCTGTTAAAAAGTGTGTATTTAACATAATACTCGTATCTACAACATATTAATTATTATTTAATAATCGTAAAATACGGAATAGATTAATTAGTAATTAGTAGTAGTTTTTTGCTTCACAATCCTCTTGAAAAGCTTTAGAATTAGTTCTTCTATTAACTATGTATGCTCCAAAGCACAGATAGGCATTATTCGAATAGTTATTTATTCGAATAATTATTCGAATAGAGAATAATTCGTAATATTTTTATTCGCGAATAATTTATTTGCGAATGATTTATTCGCGAATAAATTATCCACGAATGAATCATTCGCCTGCTTTTCGAATAACGAATAATTTATTAATTTATTAGAGAAAAATGGAGCAGGTATTCCAGTACATAATAATTATTCGTGGCATTTCATTCAACGAATAAATTATTCGCGAATAAATTTTTCGACGAATAATTTAATAGAATGTGAATAATCATTCGATAATTTCATTCGTTATTCGCGAATAATTTGGTTATAATTATTCGTTATTCGTAATTCGAATAAATTTTGCCCATCTCTCAAAGCTGTAACACCTCCAATGCCTCCATGGCCAACTTGCCGTTCGTTCTAATCTAGGGCACATTGAATGCCATCCACCAAGACGTACATAACCGGGTCACGATGTTTCGACCCACCCATGTAAGGATTTTCTCGTTAATTAATGTATGTGTTATTTAATTGGCCATTTAAATATCAGGGGACAATTTCACACTAATTGACCTAATCTTACTAAGCTCTAGGCTTGTATTATGGGTACTAGACAACGATAATCGAACTCACAACATGGGATTGCCGATTAACTAATTCTACGAGGACGAAGTCGCGGGCAGAAGCTAGTAATTTACCTAAGAAATAAATACTTAGAGCTAATGCTTAGAACTAATACTCGTACTCGTAACACAAATATTTGCCCAAACCGGGAATAGACCCCGCAACCGCTAGCTTCGTAGGCAGGGTCACAACCAACTAAACAATTTGTCATTTAACTCCATTATAAGAGAGCGTCGTCGGTGGCCTAGTGGCTTAGGCGGTCGACTCGTGATCGTAAGGTACCGAGTTCGAACCCCCGCGGTCACCATGTACCAATGAGTTTTCTAACTTATGTGCATTACCCGATGCTCTTACGGTGAAGGAAAAACATCGTGAGAAAACCTGCACATTCGAACAGCTGAGTGTGTAAGAGGGTAATTGCACAAAAGATCCTAGCGGGTCGAAGTGTATCCGAAAGGGGCCCGTCTGTAAGATAAGATAAGATAACTCCATTATAATGTTTCTAGGTAGGTAAATAGTTGTTCGTTCGTTAATATCCCCCTCGTAACCAATCACCAGTGATCGGAATTAGGTGAGTTCGAATAGTACAAGTCTTGAGCTTAATGTAGTATGTTTTTTATAAGATTGCCCTTTCATATTTATAATAATAATCTTAAATACCTGTAAAAAACATACTACATTAAGCTCAAGACTTGTAATATTCGAACTAGACTGTGTAAAATACATACCCGGGTAAATATCGAATACCCGGTATTCAAGAAAAAAAATATTTTTCTACCCTGTTGTAACCACTCTATATTATGTCCTCTTGCGAAGAATATGTATTTTAGCTCACCTAATTCCGATCACTGCCAATCACCAATCCTGGCCAAGATCAAACCTAAAAAAAGTACTTACTTGCCTCGAGTACTCTTCTACCAAATTTCAAGAAGATCGGATCAATAATACTCACGTGATATGGAAACGAACATAAGTACACACATACGAACACCATCAGTTGACTTTAAGATATCATTTCGTTTGGTCGAATATTTTATTTATTTTAGATTTACTCATTTATACCATATCTTAGTTTAAGATTAAGATTTAGAACACTGAAAATTCTTTAGTGTGCAATAAAAATTAAATAAATAAATTACTACTAGTCCTACTGTACACTTGAGTTCATATGTGTACACTTGTCTATTTAATGTCAGGTTTAAACTGCCATGTATGATTTGTCACAACGATTAAAGTGACAAGGTACTAAAGTGTATACATATTTATGAATACGACTGTACTGTGAAATAGCGGGCTTGGGACAAGAGAAAAATACACAATGTTGGTTATAATAACGTAATGGTCGTATCGAAACTACGAGTATAAGCGTTTGAGTAACAGCCCGCGCTACCCAGTTTTGCCTGTTAGTTACGGCAACGGTAATCTAAATAGTTAGAACGTTTAACTTTAACGCTTCGTTATGTTATCGACTGTGCTTAACGACTGTAGACAATTAAAAGATGATAACATGTAACAAAAACACTAGTATGTTTATAGGGCAGAGTACGATTACTTTTCCTATGTAATGTGACCAGTAATCGACAAGGCATCAATAATGGACACTTGATTCTTATTTATAGAAGATAAGGGTTATTAATTTGTTTTGCAACATTCAACTTATGGCCGTATGATCTTTGAATTAAGAGTTAAGTGTCCATTATTGGTGCATGTCAGCTTAAAGTGTTCAAAACTGGTGCCGTCACCCTACGTTATTTTAACATTGAAAAATTAAAGTTCAAATCTGCATTTCTTGAATATTAATTTGATTATGCTAATACTTATAAAGCTTAAGGAGGTATAATTATATGTATTTAATTGTTCATTTGACTAAACAGTCTTATTGTCGTAAATTAACGTTTAATGACTTTCTAAGTGTAATTAACGGCCTTGTTCCACATAACTTCATAGCAGCCATGTATGCCAAAACGGCAACAAATCGATGCTCCACATTCACAACGGAATTGCCGTAATGATAATAATATTAAAGGCCGTAGTTAATTACTTTACATACCATTCAAATCATTAAAAATGTGTGTTAATGCCTGTCCAGTTCCTTATATAATTATTCCCAAGCCATGATAACTTGAGTCTGTCATAATAATAATATATGAACACGAATATCCGATAAAGAGTTCTTGCAACTGCACCATTTCTATTACTGTAACGCTTTTTTTTACCATGTCTGCCGGAAAGTCAATTATTAATTTTAACATAGCTGATAGCACCAGTGTTGGACACGTTACTTTAAGCTGACCGGTAACACTAATGGATACTTAACTCTTTATTCAAAAATTATAAGATAATAAATCGATTGTTGCGAAACAAATAACCCTTACCATCTATAAAATAAGAATCAAGTGTCGATCATTGGTACTTGTCCATAACTGGTTCCTTTCTTATTACATGTCATGTGCCTATAATAAGACTCTATGGTGCGTAACATTTATATAAACACGCATATTGATTAGCATATTTGTAATCCGTGGCAAGATGGCGTCACTTATCGTTTTAATCGTTCCATTGTGTGTTGTGTAATGGAGGCTTACAGTAGGTCAGGGAATCATACCGTAGCTTCACACATTAGAAACAATTCTCTTCTTATGATGAAGCAGTAGGATGAATATTCTCGCATTTCTCCTTGAAAATATTAACGGCAGAAATTCGGTTTTTAAAACAATGAATTGAATTCAATTTCACTGACTAATTCTTAGTATCTACGTACAAGCTTGCTCGTCGTTTTTATGTTTATTCGAGCAAGTTGTAACATGTGTACCAGTAATTGACTTAAGCTTTAGCGTAAACTTTAAGTCATTTACTGGTACACATGTTACAACTCGTACATGTTATACTCGAATAAACGTAAAAAACGACGAGCAAACTCGTACCTGGATGCTTAGTCATAAGTTATTAGGATTAAGTATTTATAATTGCGGTCAAATTGGTTGGGTCGAGCCGTGATTAAAAACTTTACTAAATATTCTACGGGTACCTAAAGGTTTTTTTTCAAGATAAAATCTAGAGTCCTATTGAAAAAGGGTACAAGTCGACTTAACTCGTAATAATAAAGAGTATAAACATGTACGTATACTACTAGAATTAAACCCTTTTTCACTTGATCTTCAGGAGAGTTACAGCCTTTTTCACTTGGATCCCTGAAATATGTTCTGAAAGTAAGTCTCCATTGTGTCGCGGTTTTTATTTATTCTATAGTTGTTTGATGTTGCTTTTGCGAGCAACTACCGGCTCCTGAAATGCTTGATAAATGATGTCATCATCATCATCATCATCATCATCATCATCATCATCATCATCATCATCATCATCATCATCATCATCATCATCATCATCAGCCCGTTGCAGTCCACTGCTGGACATAGGCCTCTCCCAAGGAACGCCACAGAGCCCGGTCTAATGCTTTATGCATCCAGTCACTGCCGGCCCTCTTATGCAAGTCATCCCGCCATCTGGCCAGAGGGCGTCCTACGCTACGTTTGCCAAGACGTGGTCTCCACTCCAGAACACGCTTACTCCAGCGGTTATCCGTTCTGCGACATACGTGACCAGCCCATTCCCACTTCAACTTACTAACTTTCAGAGCTATGTCGGTCACCTTGGTTCTCCGACGGATCACTTCGTTCCGAATTTTGTCCTTCAGAGAGACTCCGAGCATAGCTCTTTCCATAGCACGTTGAGCTACTTTAAGCTTATGGACCAGCCCCACAGTCAGTGTCCACGTCTCGGCGCCGTACGTCATTACAGACATTTACAGATTGATAAATGTAATTTTTTATTAAAAAAAATGACGCTTTACTATCTTGATAGCGCACTCAGCGTAACTTAACGTAACTTATTTATTTATTTATTCGAGAAAATACAATGTAGGCATTACAGTATGACACTAAATCGCTTACAGTTCTAAATTAAATGAGTACAAAATTAAATAAACAGGCATTAACTAACTAAATAAATTACAAAAGCCGATCTTGACCGTAACATAAACTTTTTGTCACGCCGTCAAAAGTTACCCGTGCGCGATATCCCTAACCTTACAATACGTTTTTCTGATTGAGTTGTTTTTCTACGAGACTCGATTTCCTAACAAGAATTTGTAAATGTTATTGTATCTACTGACAAAGTTATTAAACCTTAGTTGAAACTCAAACCCGACGTTTATTTGATGGAAGTACTTCACGTAGCCATGTTTTCCAAATATTGATCTTATGAACATGCCTTCACTTACATTTACCATATTGCATGAAAGAGATGCAATGAAAATATTTGCTAAGTGAAGCCCTACCATGAGAAGCACACTTCAACAAATCAAACATACAAACATAGGCCTCGCATTTCTTTTGACAAAATATGTTTTTAACCTGAAATGATACAACAGTTACACAGTCTAATAGTTCTTAAAATGACCTCGGGGTATATCTATAGAACTATAACCTCGTGCCTACATCCTTCCTTTGGAAAGGACATAAGAAACAAACCAAACTAAACCCTAAGCACTCTCATTTTCCGGTTTCAAAAATATATTCCATAAAAAGTTCCCCTGGTCGAGAATACCTCGCTTTTATATGGATGTAATTGCTAATTCTTATAGTATTAAAAAGATAAAATTACGTGTTTTATTGTTTTTTACTCGGCCGCCATTACTGTCAAGTAAATAAGAGCTATCAAAACGTTGATATTACAATAACAGATCAAAAACAATATTATTAGTCATCGTTAATGGCGGCGTCTACTTTCAGGGGCCCTACTTTGAAAATCGAAGTTCGAAGTTACGTTAGCTCCATCTCTTTCTCTCGATTTAGTCTCGAATAACGAGTGACAGGGATGGAGCTAACGGCAGGGCCTCAGAGGGCCCTGCCAAGATGCATTGCGATAACTAGCGTTTCTATTCGATTCGTTTTTAAACCAATCGCGTCACTGGTAGATGACGTGACGTGATACGAAAAGTCACGTGATCTACCAGTGACGCGATTGGTTTAAAAACGAAACGAATAGAAACGCTAGTTAGCGCAATGCATTTTGGCAGGGCCCTCTGGGCCGATACTCGTATCTAAGGGCCAAACCGAAAAACCGCGTTCCCATCGGATCATTCGTTTGGATGATACACACACACGTTAAGCTTATAACAACCCTCTTTTTGCGTTGAGGGTTAAAAAATGGATTACACAAGCTATCAAAGACAACTTTTTATTTTTAATCTCACACCTTAAGAATTGTCAGTCAATTTTGATTTGCATTATGCGTGTTAGCTTGCAACGGCCGGTATCTTCAAATAACATATATTTTGATCCTCATATTTTAACAAAATTTGTGTTCGGATTTCTGTTTTTTAATTTACAACTATTAAAACCCATTAAGTTAAAACTTTTGGGGCATAACCAATCGACCCACAAGTTTCTGAATTTAGCGTTTAAAAATCCCCGAGTCCAAAATTGCACGTCACGGTCGTCATCACCAACGCATAATGTTAATTGTGTTTTTTCCTCTTCCTTCGCATTTTTGATTAAAAAAACGTAATTAAATAGATACCACGAAGGAATAAAGGTCAATGTGCCATATTGGTATAACGATCGACATGTACGAGATGTTTTCTAAAGCTCGAATGCCTTTGAATGTTTTTTTTTCTTTTGGCTTACAGCGTCAGCCGCCATCAATTAAGATCAAATGGGAATTACATTTAAAAATCTATGTATGATATTTATTGACTACTTATATAGTTATTTTAGGTCAACAAAGCAACTTTAGGTCACTAAGAGAACACCTTACTTCTCAGATAGTACAATTAAAAAAAAAAAATGATTAAAAATCAAACAAATTATTCAGGAGTTTCGTTGACTTTCCGGATCTATGCAAAGATCACATCTCGTCGTTAACGTGTTTCCCCAAGTTAGGAAAAAAACCATCAACTCTAATTAGAAAGCAGTAGAACACCTCAAAATTTTACCGAAAAATATTATGGTCTATTTCCTGGATACTCGACACGTTCGCAGTAAGCGACAAGTAAATTGGTCGACATGCAACACTCCGGTACCCAACAACGTGCCCTGCGAAACCCACTTTTTGCGAAGTGTCTCGGCCACGCATTATCGTCCTTCTTACTCACACACAGCGGTTTTCCCTGTCTGGCACGATACGGAAGCATGGGTTTTGCCCACTCTGAGGTTTATGTACTGCTATTTGCCATCACAACTGGTTTTCCCGGTGAAATGGTTTTTTATTAGCTCGCGAGAGATTTAATGATGCATGGAGTTTTATAGGGTCTTTTTGAAAATCAGCGTCGCTTGACGCGGCACGATGCTGAGTTGAACCCTTTTTAATACTATTTACTTGTTTATTCCACCGACTAGAAAAGTGAAGACGTCAAATCGTCTGTTTTTTTTAATAGGCTATGTGTTTTGCCGGGTTAGAATAGTGCCACTCCATGTCTTCCCGTGGATGGCGTCAGAGGCGACTAAGGGAATAAAGGCTTGTAGTAGGTACTGTTAGGCGATGGGCTTGCAACCTGTCACTAATACGCTGATAAACATTTTAGCCTCACTGTGCAAAATGTGGTTGCAGAATTATCATTTTTTTTTTGTTGTTGGTAATTCTGTAGCTCTGTCTACCCCGCTCTGGGAGTGAAGGCGTGAGTTTATGTATGTATGTATAGACAAGGACTTTAATTGTTATGCCACTATGGAACCCTGTCGCATAACGTTCATCATTCATTTAAGCGTAATTTCTGTCAAGTGGTCAAAATTTAAAAAAAACAAAATTCGAAATATTTATTCAGTAAATTGGCCACATGAGGGCTCTTTTACACGTCGGTAACATGGAGTGAATTTACTATTGCTTCGGACAAGACCATCATTGCGGAGAAGAAGCGCCGCAAGAAACTCCAGCAGAAGGTCATTTTTTCCAATCATAAAATACAATAATACTTAAAAGTAACATTACAAGGTAATACAGTAATAAATAATTATTTTAAAACTAACACAAATAAAATCATTACAAATGTAACCTAAATTACTTAAATTAAAAATAGTGACTAGGAGAACAACATGACGAGGTCTCTAAGTCAGGAACGATAATTAAAATACGGTTTGACGCTGTCAATATGACAGGGTTCCATAGTGGCATAACAATTAAACTACTTGACTGTATGTAATTTTGAACCGGTTCCTGATAATGGAATGGTCTAAATTTTGGAACACATATGTAAACCCGATGAGAATGCAATATTATGGTTACTAAGAGCTGATCTGATGATGGAGTCGGAAGGTGGCGACAGGATCTCTGCTATTAACGTAGATCCACCGTGTTGGGACTCATTAGTTTAATCTTGATAAGCAGATAATGGCTTGGCAAAAAAAGTACAGACGAAAACAAAAACTTACCACAGTCTTGTTTTTCTTTTTTTGTAATACTATTTGAATCTTTTCCAATTCCATCTCTGCCATTCAAAGTAACGTGTGCAGAAACCTAATCATTTTGAGCTTCAAAACTATTTGCACACAACATTAGTTACCTAACATTAGTTAACCGTAGCTGTTATCGCGTTAAACATAAAGTACATTATGCGATGGCCCGCATCGAACTTTCTACTTAAGTTATTTAACGTATTCTTTGCTCGTGTGCTATGTGTGTGTTGTTTACGAATCTACTGCTAATATTTGCTAACAGAATAACAGAGATTACTATATCCTCATAAGGCCCAGTGTGCAATACGAAGTACATAATCAAGGCAATTTAATTCGAACTGTGTTACAATGGGTATAAGGTTTATTTTCTTATCTTGATAAACCGAAAATGGCATCATAGAACAAACGTAATTGAGCTTTATTGCCTTGCTGGTAGATTCATAGTCCCACTCCCAAAATCTCCCTGTTTGTAGTATGGTGGGCTTTACGAGGATATTAGTGCTTTAGTGGTGGTAGGATCTTGTGCAGGGTTCGCCCGGATCGCTACCACCATCTTACCCTTTAACCTACCGCCAAGCAGCAGTGTTCGCATTGTTTTCTTCCGTTGTGGGAATAAGACAACCGGTGAAATTACTTGCATTGAGATATTGCATCTTAGTCATCACCGTTGGCAACGCATTTGGAGTCTTAGGATTGCAGTCTTAAGACAAATGTCTATGGGTCTCAGATCCCACTTACCATCAGGTGGCCTGAGTGCGTGTGCCTTCTCCTTGCCATAAAAAATATATTCAACCGTCAAATAAACTCGAGGTATTTTTTGATTTCTACACTAACATGTTAAGTCCACATTACAAACGTGTATGTACCCATACATAAACGACGATAAATCCGTCATTGGCGCGCCCGCCAGCCGTGACAGAGAAAGCAAGGCAAATTAATAAGCCAGCATTACCACGCTACTAATACCATTTCTACTGTATAATTTACCATTATTAACTTTAATTTCGGCTCAGGTAATTCTTTTTACGATGCACTTACACGGGTAATTTTTTGAGCAATTTTGGCCGTCATCAATATCATCATCATAAGCCAATAGGCGTATTCCAGATAAAACTCCTGTAGCAACGTTTACCTCATCACTAACAGAATAGAATTGAAATTGCTTTGGCTATCGAATTTGAGATACTGCTTATTAGCCTAGGAGGGTAGAGTAGCTCTCATTCTCTAATTTGGTGTTATAGAATGAGACGTCCGTATTGATGAGAGGATATTATTGTCCAAAAAAGTGCACATTAAACAAGTCGCTCTTAATTAAAAATTAAATTCAACGCACTAATTATTTACCTGCGAGTTAAAAAGGTCCCGTTAGAGCGTAAAAGAAACATTTAATGGCGTGCATTCTCAGCTTCTTTAAAGTGTCATTCCGCAGCCGACCAGACGGCGGCGCGGCAACGGCAGGCTAGTCGTCACTACTAGTTTCTAAGTATTTCTATGAAATACCTTCCGTAGCGAGCGTCACGACGTCTGTCGCTCGACCGTCCCCGCACGCGACGCTGACGCCCGACCGCAGACGGTAACAGCAGGCGTCACTACTGGTTTCTATGTACATACATAAACTGACGCCTTCATTCCCAGAGTGGGGTAGGCAGACCTACAGAATTACCAACAACTCTAAAAACTTGTTGATAATTCTGTAATCACATTTTGCACAATCAGGCAAAAATGTTTACCATTAGTGACAGGTTGCAAGCCTATCGCCTAACAGTACTTTAGCCTTTATTCTCTTAGAGAGGCACTATTCTAATCCAGCAACCACACGGGATTCTATGTATTTCTATGAAATACCTTCTGTAGCCGACCGTGGACGGCAGCAGCAGACGGCAACGGCAGGCGTCGCAGCCGCCCGACCGCAAGCACATTAGTGACGTCAACGTCCGACGCCTGCTGCTGTAGGCTGCTGCTTGCGGTCGGCTGCGATATAACACCTTTACCCGTTGAGTGAGCCCGCTCGTGTCACATAGCTCACTCGATTGACCGTTCGACAGAAAGAGACGTTTTTAAGAGAATCAAATAAAATAACACATCCTGATGCCCTGAAGACGATGCATTCGGTGTTCGTTATGGCTATCAAAATTGTATAGGATAGGAATGATGTAAGCTGTCAGACGGTCGCGTCGAGCGCCTACGTCTATTTAATTGAATACATTTTGACAGTTTTCGAAAATCATTTACGTTAGCGTCACTGTTCGTATTCTTGCATTATCTAGGGTTTTTTTTAATAAGAGCGATTCCGAACTTCCTTCCGGGAGTTGAGTGTCTTCGTTCCGTATAGCGACGCCGGACCTAAATCACGAGATTTACAAATAAGTAGGGTAAAACACTAAATTATTGGCTTGGATTAATTACATTAATGAAAACTTTATAAAACAGGTGGAAGAAACAAGTATTAAACGCGTTTATATGACCTGTCAAAGGGATCATCCCTAGATTAACCCAACTATAGTCATTCGTAAACTACGTCATGCTATACCTAAGTTCAATGACTCAGGGAGTCGCTGGCGACACACTGCAAGTGATTTAAAAATGATTCACTCTCAGATTAATGAACTAATGACTTTGCTGATAAGCTCAAAAATGTGTTATTCATTTATTTTAATAAATACAAAGTTCATTTAATGTTTCAATGTATTTTATAATTTTTCCCTCGACTTATGACGAGGACTATGTGTCCGACAATTCGGAGAATCTTACTAATAATTGTTAATGAATCACGCCAGAACGGCTGAACAGATCTAGATAAAATTTGGCACAGAGATAGATTATAGTCTGGAATAGCACATACGCTACTTTTTATTCCGAAAAAATGTCCCGCTCCCGAGGGAAAAGCGATAAATAAGATACACGGACGGAGTTGCGGGCAATAGATAGTTTATATAAATAAACAAGCTACCCGCCCTCGCTTCGCTTCGGTTTGTGTGAGTTTTCTGTAAAACTCATTAATAATACAAAATTCATTTTTTTTTAGAAGATCTAAGCGCACAGACAGCGAGAGGGACTTTGTTTTATACTATGTAAAGATGCAGGGTATTCAAATTAAAAACAACAAACACTGTAGCATTAATTTTTTGCGTTCCTAGGTCAAACATTACCAGAATAGTTTAACCTTTTCTAGCTCCGTGTCTTGTCATACCTAGGTACCCATTATTGATTGTAAAAAATGACCCAAAAATATTTTTGCCGTTACAAAAATCCATTTCATATTTTGATACTGTTAATGTTTCTTAAATTAATCGTAATTTTATTCTACAATAATTTTGTCGATTATTTGTCAACTTTACATAAATTAAATATTATCTTGATTGCTTGTACAATGCCGTGGCAAAAAAAGAAACAATGAATAATTTGCTATAATAGTCTCAAACAAACAACGCGAAGAACAATATTTCGCGTATAAGGTTGCCTCTACTCGTTTTTTATACCGCTTTTTGTATAGATATAGGCATTATAAACTTCTTATTTATTTTAGACATGTTCGTGCTAGACATGTTGTTTTTCAGCTACAATTTCCACTGATTTTAAAATTAAACTTTTAGTATTAAATACCCGGACAAATCTGTTCTTAAATTGACCTAGACCGTAGTAAAGTAAGCTCTAGGCTTGTACTATGGCCAACGATAAAAAAACTTTTATAGAGAAATAAATATTTAAATATATATAAAACATCCAAGACTTAGAAACAACTCGCGTTCATCGCTCAAATATTTGACGATACCGGGGATCGAACCCGGGACCGCTAGCTTCGTAGGCGGAGTAACTACCAACTAGGCCAACGCGTCGTCTTACTTGTGTATCCTACTATATACAAGGTGACTTAATTGTGTATCTTACCTAAGAAAAATCCCGATTACACAACCTTTAAAAAAAAAACCCTGTCCATATCGATCCGTTTCGGAGCTACAATGCCACAGACAGACACACACACAAAACACACACACACACACACACACACACACACACACACACACACATGCACATACGCACGCACGCACGCACGCACGCACGCACGCACGCACGCACGCACACACACACGCACGCACGCACGCACGCAGGCACGCACGCATGCACACACAGATACACACGTTAACCTTACAACCCCCCTCTTTTTTACCAGAGGTTAAAACTGTAAGCTAAAATATGATTTAAATTAAATTCATTCCAGTTTACAAAGCACTACCCTAAACAACATCGTAAATGGCTGGTTCAAGGCAACCGAGTCGCCCGCGGTCAGCAGGAGATCCTTGTACGTTATTAATAATACAATAACAACGTTTTGTTTACCATTAGCAACGTCTGTGCTTTAATTATCGTAATGAATAAGACACATCTGGGATAATTGACAACATTTCAAAAAAAAAGCATTTATGTTTTTTCGCGTTTATAATAGCTGGTTAAAAATTTGACTACCCATGTTTCTCGGTTTTTCTTTATTTAACTTAAATTCGTCGTTAATCATTTATTAAATAATTAGTCATTAAAAAGACCGTATGTACAAAGTTAGGAATACTGATGTCGTGATCTTAGCATGATAAAAAATAAAAAAAGTTACTTTAAACAGAAACAGAACTGACTGTCATGTCATGTCATGTCACCTGTCAACCATAACAACTGTAACAACATAAATTCTTCGAATTTGGGCAGATTGCGGCTATCCGCTTTTACAAATCCATTAGTCACTTTCATTTTAAATAGCGTATATCAAAACAATAGTATTACGAGAATCGAAATAATCGAATGTAAATCAAGTAATTCGTCAGACAGATGAAAAAATGGACATGACAGTTGTATATTTTTTTCAATTCCTATGGTAATAAATGGACTAAGGTCACTCTATAAGTGTATTCCTAACATTCACAATCCAACTTTTTTTTACTGTTTTTCCTAAATATAAAAAAACGACTGCATAAAAAAATCCAAAAATATTTTTTCTGTAATCAGCAGTGTAAAATCTACAAACGGTATTCTTTTTTACTACCTTAGCATATATGAATTGTTGTCAATTAGGTATGCATTTCATTTTACGGCAAGCGTAAAGGACAGAGCTATAGCAGTTATATAGCTCTATCCTTTTCTCTCAGCGTAAACTGAACTGCATTGCTATGTCATAGTATCCCCCCTGAAGTCCTAGCTAAGATGCAAACGTTGCTTATAACTATTCTGTGAGGCTAGATAAGTTGCTTAACGTTAAAGTAAACGATTTTCGAAAACTGCCAATATGTATGGAATAGGTTATTTGACTAATTTTAGAAAACTTTTTAAATGATTCTTTTATAAATAACAAGCACACTACATTGATATTTGTGCGATTCTACTGTGTTATCAATAAAAAACCACGTAAAAGTTAAAAAAATTAAAACCGCGCTAAAAACGCTGTTTCTATCATGGCGCTGGCCATATGACAAGTGTGACGTCACACGCTAGTAAACAATAAACAATTTGAAGAGATATACCCTTATGATCTGTGGTTACTTGCGTGTGACGTCACTAGCATGAAACCACAGCTGCAAAACAACACTTATTAATTATTTATTTATTATAACGTTGACAATACACGTCTAAAGCTATTATGGTTCGCCGACTAGCATAGCCATGCTTTAATGACTAAGCGCCAAAACATCTGTATTCATAATGGATCTGTCGCACTATAATAAACTATGATTATTTTTTAAAAGATTGCGTTTGTTCTCAATAAGAGTCATGATCATTGAGTCTAACAAGACGTTACTAAGACAACGATTTAAAAAAAAACATGTTTGTTTTCTCTAGGTTGTTACTACACACATCAAAATGTCTCATGTCTAAGTATCAAAAATGTTTTGGTATTTTGCAAAGTATCGCAACTCATTAGCATTACAGTCAACCAATTTGAATCCTAGATTTACACTTTTATTAATTTAGTTTATCACAGAATTCTATTACTTTATTTCAAATAACATTACACTGAAAATACCGTTAACTCAAAATTATTTGGAGTAAAACGATCACAAAATGTTGTAAAACAATGTCTGCCATCTTTGCAAGTATGAAGATATAGATAGCAAAATATTTACTAGTGATGTTGTCAAATTACGAAACATTAATGAATCCGTCTACGAATGTTATTTGAAATAGAGTCATCTACGTAAACATTATTTTACGTCATGAAGGAGGCAAACGAGTACGTCGGATCTGAGATGAGATCCATGGACATTTCCAAGACTGCAATCTCAAAATTGTAATCCTAAGACTGCAAATGAATAACTAATCCTGAGGACGAAGATGGAATGCCTATCCTAATAGCATCACATTGGAATACAACCATGCGAACACTGCTTTTTGGTAGTAGGTTATGTATAGACTAAAATAGCTTGAGTCCCGGTTGTTCTGTTTTTTTTTCTTGTGCTCGTCGAATAAATGTTTCTATTTTTATTTCTTCAAGATGGTAGAAGCGATCCGGATGGACTCCGCACAATCTACCACCCGCGGTCGTTGCATGGCGTTTGTACGAGGTGTATGACTCATGAAGTGCCATGCAACTCATCGGAACCACACACCGTTACTCACAACAATGGACCGTCCCACGCAAGCTTCCCATGCACGTCCGTAATTCACTTACTCTTCTGCTCACGTAATAAGTGGTATAAGTAGTGTTTACTATACTCATGATGTATACCTGTAGTAGGTACAGTCAAACTCATTAGTAGCTGTATATTTTAGTACCTTGTCACAGTAACGTATTAAAGTGAGCGCGGTTTGAATTTAGTGGGTGCGCTTGACTACCTATGAAAAGCATAGTGAACGTTTAGCATAATAACTGAATGAAAAGCAAGCTTTAAAAACCCGACTGCATTTTTATATCGTCGTCGGTATAATAATAATTGACATTTTGCCATTGTTGTTATTTCAATTTTAACAGTTTAAGTATCCTATGTCACCGGGATGGTGAAAGGATTCTAACGATACCACTCACAACTAAATCGGCTCAGGCGTTTAGAAGTTATGGTGGAATAAAGAATCGTACATACATACATACATGAACCCTGAAAGCAATACACTCCTTTTTTGGGCAGTCGTGTAGAAAAAATCAAATAACATAACACTTATTTATCATATAGATCGTTTTTTTGTTATAATGCGTTTTAAGTCAATTTCTTCTTACTAGGTTAGGTTAGGTTAGAACTGTGACCACATTAGTAGCTATCAAAGACGTTAGAAATGTCTTCTTTTTAACTTATGAACATTATGATTTAAGAAATTATGCATTTCGTTGTTATGTGTAATAATAATTATATCGTTGGTGGTTGGTGGTTGGTTGGTGGTAAAACATGAACATTAGTACATTAGTTCATGCAAATCATATTACACACCCGAATTAAGTATGTCAATAGCTACTAAAATTTGCAGTTACTTCTAAATTCGAACTGACTATACTAGTCTTATGTAGTGCATATTACTTCTACCGCACACCATATAACTGTGTTCTAAAAATAAAAGATTAATAGCTATTCTCTCCAGAAATGTCCTATTTAACGGATTAAAAATAACCATAAATCCATGTCCTGGTGATAAATTATCTCTGTACCAAATTTCACATCGATTGGACGAGTTTAAAAGCGATAACACAGAACAACAAACCAACACTTTCGCATTTATATGAGTTAACAAAAAAACAGATAGACTGATTTTGCATAGAGAAATGTTGATGATCCAGACCACATCACCTTTCGTTACGTAATTATGCAGTTTTCTTACAATGTTTTATGTTTTCACTTATCGTAGAGCTGTTCTGTACAATTGTGACAATGCTCTAGAATGTGTTTTGTCTTTATTTTTACAAAGAAAATGTAAGAGATAATGCTATAGAATTCTTGTTCGTTCGCTTGGTCTAAACCCACCGTGAGGGGTGAGGGGTTCAAAGATAAAGATAAAAAAAAAGATAAAACATGTTTATTCAGTAAGTAGGCCGCACGGGCACTTTTACACGTCAAAAATCTACCAGCGCTTCGCAAGAGACCACTGCTGAGAAGAAACGCCGCAAGAAACTCAACAGTCAGTCGTTTTTAAAAAAAATACTTATACAATTATAGAACTTAACCTAGCATTATATAAAACAATGAATTTGACATTAAAATATATATATCATGCGTAGTTGAGCAGGAAAATGTGTCAAAACTCAGTATGTTCAGATGAACACATAAATAGTAATAATAATAATAATTAAATATATATATATACATATATTTACTCATGACGGTGCAAAACAACCACATAGTTTTGATACATTCTCCTACAGAAACCGTGTCCCCTAGACAATAATTATACCTACAATGTTTACATTATTTTTCTGACTAAGCTATTACTAAGTTATTTAGGTGTTTAATTTAGGCCAAGCATTTTTATCTGTTAGAAGTCAAATCTGGAGACCTAGTGAAAAAGGGTATAAGTCGACTTAAATAGTAATAAAAAGGGTTATAGATAAGCGGAGTATACTAGACTTATACCATTTTACATTAGGATCCCAGAAATACTGTGCCTTGCACTCACAAGCCGACTCTTAACCAGTAGGCTACTATTATCGGATATTTACGTAGGCCCTGTTGTTTGATCAGTAGTTAAACTAACTAATTGTTAAAATTCGAAAAAGGAATGGAAATTTTGACACATTTCCTTGAGATTTTAACCATTAGGGCCGGTTTTATAAAGGCCCGTAAGTAAAAATGTCAGGTCAAATTTTAGTAACTTCATACAAGTTTTGACATTCCTGACCGAAATTTGACCTTACGGATCTTTATAAAACCCAGCCTTAGTAATGTTCTTTGACCATTACTTAGTTTAACTACCGATCAAACAACAGGCCATTAAACAGACGTAAAATAAAGTAACCTAAGTTATTTTATATTAACGACAAACTTATTTCATACTCTTCAGAAGGCCAATAACAGGTGTTAATTCAAAATAACTTGGACTACTTACAACTACTACATGCAAGGTCACACACAACTGTTAAAAACATTATCACCTCTGTCAATACCTCACAGAAAACAAATTTACATTTGCAGTCATAAAATGAGCCAATTGGAATAGATTTAGTTTACAGGAGTGTTCCTTGAACTGTATGTGTAACTTGGTAAGTTTTAGTTAGTAACAATTGAAGGGTCATTTGGGAAATCAAATTGTGCATGTGTGTGAGAAGGATTTTAAATGTATCTTTGTATTTTTGTCTGATTATCAGTTGCGCGTCAATGTAATAAATAAGTAACTTTGCTTGCAACTTCGTCCGCGTGACTAAGACTTTGATGGTAACGTGACAAAATAAAATATCTGTACCACTCTTTTTTTAATACAAAAGAAACAATATAACTATATCTAATAGGCGCTTATGCGTGACGCCTGAACATACAAACAGATAGAAAACAGTTTTTTGCTTTAAGAGAATTGTGAAAGGACGATTAAATCGCGTAGCCTTCAAAAAAACTATTCAAATTTAGCTCCGGGCGAAAACGTTTCTCGCCGCCTAAATAAAGTCCGATTTGCACGATTTTTGAATATGAATAATAATAGTTGTTATGAATAATAGGTTTGCAAGTTTCTGTTTTTGTCTTTCATTTGTTTTTATAATATTTTCTTGAAAAGAAAAACATAGAGTTCAAGTTTTTTGTAATGCCTACAATAAAAAAAAAATATCTAGGGGGTGAGAAACGTTATTATAACGTTATGTATGGAAATTTTCAGTAAATAAATTGTCCGAAACGATAGTAGATTCATTCCATATTTACCGACGTCTAAATTAGTCATATGGCAAATTTACAAAATTATAATTCAATGAATTCCGATTTGAAAAAATGAAAAATTTCAAGAGCCATGGGAGCAATAAAAGAGTTCTACGCGGACGGAATTAGTTATATTATATAATTGCTATAATTATCCCAAATGCCTCAGAGTTACCCATTAGGTAAATAATGGTGTATCCGATTTGGGTAACACGGAAACCTCCCACGGTCTTAGCTCAACAAAAAACGTTTTTTTTGCCGACCTCGCTGGGCATAGATGGTGTATAGGTACCTATATAAACTGGTTATTTGTTTATAGTGTGCTTTGTAAGGAAACTGCCTAATTTTCATCGTAAAATTAAATATTCGAGGAAACAAGGAAAAATGATAAGAAAATTTTGCGTGTATGGAAAGATATTTATTAATAGAGCGAGCGAAGCGAGGTCTATGAGTCAACTAAGATGGCAATAGTATGTTTGTTTTTGAGTTAGACCCTCCGTCCACTAGGATCTATTGACATGATCCATTAATGGGGTCAAGTGGACTTTTTGTACAGTTAAATCCATTATTGGAGTCGAGTGGGCTTTAATGTACACTTAAATCCATTTGGAGTCGTTCACACTTTTTGACGCTGGGATCCATCAATGGATTTAAATATACTATACAATAATCCACTAATGGATTCTATTGAACTTTTTATATACCGGGATCCATCAATGGATACTAAATGTCCACGAGTATCCATCAATTGATGGAATCAAGGGTATTAAAAGTTTAATACAATCCATTGATGGATCGAAGTGTAATTAAGAATGCAACAGAATCCATTGATGGATTCTAGTCTAGAGTATTAAAAAGTGTAAACGAATCCAAATGGATTTAAGTATACATGAAGCCCACTGTACTCCATTAAAGGGTTTGAATGTACAAAAAGTCCACTCGACCCCTTTAAAGGATCCTATCAATGGATCCTAGTAGACGGAGCAGAGTTAGATGACAACTTGAGTATTGTTGGTTCGATCTTTGTGAAATTTACAAGATTACATACATACATAAATATAAATACCTTCACGCCTGTCTCCCAATGGGATAGGCAGAGACTAAGGAACGCCGTTTCACTTAGAAGAATCTCTATTCTACCCCTTGGCTAACTAATTCAATAGTCTTGAGCTAACGTAGTTCTATCATCTGAAAACCACTGACCATAATTATCACAAGTTCATTATTTTCGTGAAGCGATATATTTCTTTTCGCATTTTTGTTCTCGTTCGTCTCTTTTCCCAGTCGCATTTATTTCCGTTCGATTTTATCGTAATCGCACTTATTCTTAAAATAAATTACATTGCAATGTAGGTAGTTTTAGGTTATGTTAGTTTTGTAGCAAGCTCGTAGGGCCAAATAACCCAGAAATAATCCGTCGACTGGGTCAAATTAGATTTTCGCAACATGAAAAACACGACAGTGAAAATATGGTGCTAGGAAAAGAAGCGACTGGATAAAAATCGCAAGCGGAAAACACGACTGAAAATAAACTGCCGGAAAAAAGGCGACTGGTAATATCGCGTTTGGGAAAAAACTGGAAAGAAAATTAGCTTCAAAGAAAAAATGCGTTTGGGAAAGTCATCTAACAAATACCTCAGTCCATTTCCACTGCAAGCGGAGTGGACCCCGTACGGACTCCGATTAGCATACATACATCGGTGACTTCAAGTGTTTCCACCGCGAGCAAACCTTTTGGAGGCACCGTTGTATGCTAAACAGAGTCCGTACGGAGCCCTCTCCTCTCGCAGCGGAAACCCTGCTGAACGGTTGGCAACTAAATACGTTGCCTACATTTAAATTATTTATAAATGATTAATCAATCAAGTAACTGGAGATTAATGATTATTATATTAACACATCGGTTCGGATCAAGTTTGACCAGTTGTGAAGTGGGTTACAAAAGCAGAACGTAATTTGTAATACGATTCTTACGTAACGGTTATATTAATGAGACGAAATAAGTTGAGTCATAACATAAGTTTGTAATCTCTGTTTTGTTGTTATAAATACAATTTTACTAAAAGAGACCGTATGGTCAGAATCAAAAATAATTTAAAGATCTTTCTAAGCACCTGGAGCCCGTTCGGGGGTCCGTCGACGCAAATCGTGACCAAAATGCTTGGCACAAAGCATTGCCTTGCCATTCAACGTGGCAATGGTGCCAGCATTTTGGTACGATTGACGAAATACTCCGTAACAGGAGTGAAAGCCCTTAGAATTAGGATTAGAAGTGCAGGTTTATTCACAATTTGACGGTTTAACATGGATAGATTATAAACTATGGAAAATTAATACGTTATGTTGTAAGCAGTATGTGATAGTAAACTGTCGATAACGACGTCGATGTCGACTTACCATGAGTTACAATTACCGTACTAGCGAGTCGAATGCTCTGTGCAAAATGCGAATACAGTATTCTTATAGAGTGCGAGGGACAGAGCATTCGACTCGCTAGCGAGTACGGTAATTGTAACTCATGGTAAGGGTACTGTTCACAATTTATCGACAGTTTACTATCATATACGACACGTTAGCCTAAGCCTAGAGCTTAGTTTGGGACTAGGTTAATTTGTGTGAGATGGTCCCCTGATATTAATTTATTTATACGGTGACATTTACATTTGATAAACAAGTGAAATATTTGGTATCCAAAGCCGAAACTTGAAAATATTATAAAAAACCGGCTAAATGCGAGTCGGACTCGCGCACGAAGGGTTTCGTAGGTACCATTATCTATAGGTACAATATAAGCAAAAAAAACGGCCTAAAAATCAAGTTTGTTGTATGGGAGGGGAGCCCCCCTTAAATATTTATTTAATTTTAATTTTATTACTTATTTTTAAATTGAGTATACAACTAAATATTTTGTGAATATTTCAAGCGTCTACCTGTTGCCATTATTAATATCGAGCAAAAAACGGCAAAAAGACACGTTTGTTGTATAGGAGCCCCCTTAAATATTTATTTTATTCTGTTTTTTGTATTTATTGTTATAGCGGCAACAGAAATACATCATATGTGAAAATTTCAACTGTCTAGCCGTCACGGTTCATGAGATACAGGCTGGTGGGTAATAGACAGACGGACAGACGGACAGCGGACTCTTAGTAATAGGGTCCGGTTTTTACCTTTTGGCTATGGAACCCTAAAAAGCACAACCTATACTATGGCAATCATTCGTGCATTTTGAGTTGGCAAACAGGTTTCTCTAATTATGGATTATATTAGTTACCCTACCATCTTATTGCAACCATACAACAGTTTCCTTATAGCCTGATGAATATTGTACCCCATACATATTCATCTGTTAATGTTTTTAAACATAGCAGGTGGTCAGCGTACCGGTTTGTTACGACCATACGAATGTTATACGGTACATATACTACGACTAAAGATTTAACTTTGATAACCATACGGTACATTAGTACGAGGGTTGACTTTAATGACCATCTTTATATGACCTACAGGCACGTGGGAACTGTTTGAAATTGGAGATGTACTTAAAATGCTGGTTAGTCCAACTTGATACCAGCATCACCCAGCATATTTAGACGCCTAGTTTCAAACGTGTTAATATAAGCTGAAGGTTCGGCTTGAATATATTCTGTGCTGCATGAAATAGGATAGTTCGCCAACAGACGATAGATCTCTTATTTCAAACGATTTATTTAAGATCATAGGGCCAACTTATAATAGTTATCTCGACTCTTTAGTGCATAACACCACTATGTTTTGTTGCGTTTGATGGCGCATTGTTCGAACTGTGTCATTGACATGTCGAATTGTGAGGCAAAACCAGGCTAGGGCTGGCACATATTTTTTTTTTATTGCAGAAAGAAGTCAAACGTTATCAAACGTTACCCAAGGATAGAATCTTAACGCTTAGCTTCATTGGTCGGTAGCCCGCATGCTTTTCGTGATACATTGCGTGGCTGCGATAGTTCCCGGCTCAATAATGTTAAAACAACCCGTCAATGGATTGCTACAATCATTGCCGGCTAAATCCTAATGATACTGCGCCTTTACGTCTGCAAATGCGTTGCCTTCCCTGATGAATAAGATGGAATATCGCCCCTTAAAAAAACGGGACTTATAAGTTTTGGTGTATCTGGGTGTGTATGTCTGTGTATTTGTCTGTGGCATCGTAGTTCCCAAACGGACGGTTCGATATGGACGCGATTTAAAATAATGGTTCATGAAAATCGGATGGGCCGTTTGAGGGATATTGTATCAGCTTCAAAGGGATCGCCATTATCTTTTAAATACTTAATAATTATTTCCAAAACTAGGCGAACTGGCAGATGAAAGAATTCACGTCGCTACCACCATTAATGATGGACTAATTTGGCGCGTTAACAGGCCACCTTGGTGTTATGCCTCCACAATAATGAAAAGGGATAGTTCGCGCGCGCCTTGATGGCAGCGTCAAATAATTAAATTAATTGCGGTCTGTGGCATCGTGGCTCCCAAAAGAAGGACTGATTTGGCCGAGTTTTTTACAAAAAAGAAAGCTAATTTAATTGGGGTGGTTTCTAGCTAAGTTTTATAAAAAGTGCCTTAAGGCTGCGGCTCCACTGAGGCGGAGACGAGCGGAGCTGTGCCAATATTAACCAATAGAAGGCGCATGTGGTCACGTCGAGCGCGCCTTGCGCACGTTAGTTTAGATTCTATTGGTTAATATTGGCACAGCTCCGCTCCACTCCGCTCATCTCCGCCTCAGTGGAGCCGCAGCCTTAGCCGTTTAAAAAATATCAGGACTAAAACTTGAACTCGCCCTTATATCGGGCGTTTTACCTAGTTATATTATTTGCATCTTTGCCAACCCTGTGTGAACAGGTGGCCTTCGCCCCAGCCAAACATTTATCGCACGAATGCACTCCGGCCAGTCGCTGCTCGTATTGTTTTGTTTTTGTCACTTGCCTGCAATGGCAGCAGCTGCTGTTATAGCTATTGTCGTGGAGAAAAGGCCGTATCACTAACTGATATATACCTGTAGCTTAAATGAATTTCATTACAATCCATTTTTTCCGAGTTAAACTGTTGTACAGTCACCAGCAATATATTATGCAACAATGGGCGCAAAAATATCTGACACGTCTTTATTACTAGAGTTATAAGTGCGTGTCAGATATATTTGCGCCCAATGTTGAATAATATATTATTGCTGGTGACTGTACTCTCAGAGTGATTGGTATAGTAGGACTATGCGAAGTTCTTTACTTGTTGACCTGCTGCCAAGCAGCTGCGTTCGTATGTTTGCGTTCATGTGTGAAGGTAAGACCGAGGTGGTGGCTGAAATGACGAATGTAGCAAAGACGCATCTATCAGGGTTTATTATCTAATCTTTATTGCACTAAAATACAAATTTGAGTACAAAAGGTGATCTCAATGCCAGCTTAAGGGCTTAGGCCCGTTCCTCACCGAGACACCATGGCAGCGCACCCAGTCGTCACCACAAACAAAATGAATTCAGTATTCCCAGCTTCTTAATAGCTTTCGGCTGACTATCGCTATCACGCTTGCACTCGCAACTGACAGTATATTTGTCACTCGAGTGTCATAGAAAAACGAAGATTACCGATCGCTATTAAGAAAACGGTTGCACTGTACAGTTCTATGGAGGGTATCCCACCTAGGGCACGTTTTATAAAGCTACAAGTTACAATTTTACAGGTCTAAACTGGCAACACTGCTCAAATGGCTGGTCGTCATTGGTCGAGGTTGTGTCAAATGGAAACTTGTAACCTGTAAATTGTAATTTGTAACTTTATAAAACAGGCCCCTGGTGTCCGCTTGGTTGTGCATCGTGTCATACAATTTGTTTATAGCGGCGACTGGGTACACCACCAGTCCACCATGGTGTCTCGTGAGAAGCGGGCCTTCAGCTTGATTTACACTTTGCGAAGTGCAAGTGCGAAGTTCATACATTTGCTACTTGCCACTTGACAACGTGTTTTACATGAACAATAAAAAGTAAGTTGCTTTTGAGCATGACGATGCAATGACGACGACACCGATAAAAATTAGCACTTATGACGGTATACTAGAAGAATTATTAGGTGTCAAAGTCAAACGTATAATATTGCAAGTCATCTATTTTGTCCCTTACGTATAAAGTGAGCAAAAGCAAGCATAACGTGTTCTTATAAACACTAAGGACCTTGTGTTCCTTATTATTGCTTTTTGTGATGACTTGCAATTAAACCTTTGACTTTGACACTAAATACTTCTGGTATACCGTCATAAGTGCTACCCACTTCTATGGTATTTTCAATGGTGTCGTCATTGTAATATGAGTAATTATAGACCGTAGGTACTTATATCTTGACCATAAGCAAGGTTGACACCATACGACTTGTACGAGCTATATAACTGTAAATGTTGCATGTAAAATTATAATTACTTACTACCAACGCTAAAAACTCTTAATAACGACGACGCGTTGGCCTAGTTAGTAGTGACCCTGCCTACCAAGCTACAAACAAGCGTTTGTGTATTATTCCGTCTGTCAATACCCTATTTCTTAGAGATGGCAGAGGCATGAAGTTGAAGACAAGTTCATTAATCAAATACTAAGGCATATTGCCTATGGCCACTTGAAGTCACAAAGGAATGAATCCAACAATTGATGTTCTTAAGTGATGAAACGATTTAAAACTTATATCTTACGTACGGAACCTTCAGTGAGTGAGTCCGTTCGTACTTGACCTATTTTTTATTAGAAAAAGCCAAGTCTAGGCTAGAACGAAATCTGTCATGAGGTCATGACACATACCTCATATTTTTTTCTCGACAACGATCAACGATCTCTGTTAATTACAACAATAGGTTTCATAATTATGATAAAAAATAAATAGTCGATTACTTACTATTAGCCGCGAGTTATTGCGTCTGCGCACGCGAGCTTCAGTTGAACCTTAAGTTAAGGTGTTAAGTGATATATTTGAGTACCAGAAATGTTGTGCGTGTCAACGTAAACACGTTGAGTGCCAGGCTTCCTAGTGTCAATAGAAATTGGAGCCAGGGTGGAGTTATTAGCAGACTCTTAAATAGTCCTTTGTTTGTTTAATTTTGTAAGGTTGTTTATGTTTTTAGATTGAAATATTCGTACAACACCCAGTAAAGATCCCGTGTTCTTGCCGGGTTAGAATAGTGCCACTCAATGTCTTCCCGTGGATGTCTTAAGAGGCGACTAAGGGAATAAAGGCTTGTAATACTGTTAGGCAATGGGCTTGCAACCCGTCACTAATACGCTGGATCTTAGGGCCGAGTTCACCAACAGTTAAACGGACAGGTAGCGGGTTTCAAATGTATTGATTAACAGCTGATTAAGACTTAACCGTCTGTTGAATTGGTTAGTGAACTCGGCCCTTAGCCTAATTGTGCAAAATTTGGTTACAGAATTATCAACAAGTTTCTAGAGTTGTAGGTAATTCTGTAGCTGTGCCTAGCTCTCTGGGAACGAAGGCGTGAGTTTATTTATGTATGTATGTTCAAATTTGTAAGGTATGTTTTAGGTACAGTAAATAATCTGTACTGCGTGTGCTGGGGTGTGATTCTCTCAACAACGACGGACGGGCGGACGAACGAATGATTGTCCTAGCGGCGAGTTTAAGTAATCCCGTCAGAGTGAACAAAACATATTTTAGAGCGTGTATTCAATTTGGCAGCGTGACTTCTCGAACGTATAAGGCTGCCTAATTGACAATGTACGCGCTAAAATGTGTTTTGTTCTCTCGGACATCTGTTATCGTATTGTCAACGTTTTGATAGCTCTTATTTTCTTGACAGTAATGGCGGCTGACGTCATAACAATACCATAACAGGCAAACTACGATATCATTTTTACCGCCTAAAATAGAGGCGCAGGCCGTTTGACAGACTAAAATCCATAAAGAAATGTATGAAACTTTACAGAAACTGATGCTCTGTGTTCCAATACGATCCCGCTCTCTTTGGTATTACTGCAGCCAAGCGTATGATTTACACTCTATACTACGTTTGTTTAGGTACTTAAAAAAATGTAAACAAAACAACCACGTGATAAAGTTCGTCAGCCAGTAGAAGCAGAACACGGATACGTCAAAGTGCGATAAAACAGTTTTGATTGGCCGTTTAACAATGCCACGTAGTTTGGACTGCTTACATTTTTTTAAGTACCTACCTAAGCAAACGGAGTATACTTACTGTCCACATTTAGCGTAACAAGTCCTATAGATTTGCCACGCAGTCCGATCCGATGGCGCCCTATAGTGGATTTTCCTTTGACTCTTAAATTGGTGGGTAGATTTATACTCGATGATACTTGTATCTGTCAGATCAAAACAGCAACAATCGAAAATACAACTGTATTTAAAAATCAACCTAAATACAACTTCTGTGAACCTAAAACAACTCTAGCAAGTTTTTTGAGTTGGTTCAACGTTAAACTAGTATAGTTGGAAGGAGTTTTTCAAAATGGTTTTACATTAAAGGAAGTCGTATAAAGCTCTGCAGTAGAAGCCACGTTTGTTTCGATTGCTGTTGTTTAGATTATTCGGATTAGAAATATTGCTATCTATGGCCCATTTATTCTCAGAGTAAATGGGATTGTTGGAAGGGGATCAGATTAGGGAAGGATTCGGATTAGATCCGGTCTAAGTATACAATTTGAACGCGTGCGTTCTTATGTTACAGGATCGTATCGGAGATCGATCGCCGGCAGTGTGTAAAGGGCTTAAGAAACTCAGGAGGCACAGGATCCTAAGCCGAGGCCCGTGTATGAAGAGACTTAGGGTGACGGCACCAATGACGGACACTTTTAGCTGACAGGCACCAGTAATGGACACTTCACTCTTAATTCAAATTTTATACGGACCAAAATTGATTGTTATTCATTTGTTGCAAAACAAATGAATAACCCTTATCTTCTGTAAAATAAGAATCAAGTGTTCATTATTGGTGCCTTGTCCATTACTGGTTCCATCACCCTATTATGAATGTGTAAGAAGCGAGAGAAGTTTGCCTGATCCGTAGCAAATGGAAGGAGTTGGTCTCTGCCTACTCCTACGGGAAAGAGGCGAGTCTGTATGTATGTATATATGTATTAATATTCTCAGTACCAAACTTATATTCTACATTAAATACATAGGTAGGTACGCGATTACAAACAAATGTATAAATATTGCGCGTAGGAATAATATATGTTTTATAGGATAGGATATAATCGTATTTTTTTTTGACGGGTAGAGTATGGTATTTTATTTATTTATTACGTTAACCCTTACTTAGTGATTTATTTCTTTTTTATAATTTGTAGGTACCTATATTAAGACTGGATTAAACTTTAAACATTCAATTACAGGCATAGATTTTAATTACATTTGATATCATTCATTCAACATCGAAACGAGTCATTCGCTCAAAAAAAGTTGCGCGGTCAATCACAACTTGAAGGTTACAAAAAAAGATAGAAGTAATTAAAATTCTCGCGTAACATATAAATGTGTATTTTGATACGGTACACTATTTTAACTGTTTTATTCTAATAGATGAAGTATTTAACATACATAATGGCTTTTAACCGCAAATTGAGTTAGCGTAGCTCAAAATACTTCTAACTTTTACTTTCTATGTGTAAGGTAAGAAGGTACTTACGAAAAACCGGTTTGACAAGACGGCCTTAGTATTCAAGTCGTTCACAACTAAACACTCAGTGTTGAAATACTTCGTGAACCAAATAATCGGTATCACACAAAATGCCACCACTTTTCTCACGGACCACTAACTTTTTGTCAAATTCCACGCAAAAGAACCAACTAGATTCTTATTAGAATAATTCTAAATTCAAAACTGTTTACACATAATCACAGACCCACTATGTAAAAAAGATAAGTTACGAAAATAAAACGTAACTCGTGTGTTTTTAAAGTTCGAATGAAACTTTTTGCGCTCGGAATACAAGCGGCCTGTCGCAATGGCAGAACGGAACTGAGTGAATGGAACGGCTGTGAGACGGCGACCGTTTCGGTGACAAGTGAATGATTGAGCGAATGGTTTCATTGAAGGTTATTGTTTACGATCCTGAGTGGAATGTGGAACCGTTCGTTCTAAATATTTTGGGAAGGCTAGTCGCGCGTTTATAGAATTTTAATTTAAATATTTGATTATGCTGTACATTTTATTACACTGTATTTTTTAAAGTAAAGTAAAGTAACAATACTATCAAAAGCTACTAGGGTGATGGCACCAATGATGGACACTTTTATCTGATAGGCACCAGTAATGGACACTTCACTCTTAATTCAAATTTCATACGGTCCTAAATTGATTGATGATATATTGTTGCAAAACAAATGAATAACCCTTACCTTCTGTAAAATAAGAATCAAGTATCCATTATTGGCGCCATGTCCATTACTGTTTCTATCACCCTAAGTAGATAACTAGTATTGCGAGCCCTTTTTTATTTTGGTTTTTTTGGTCATAATTTGTGTACATAATTATTCAGTCATAATTTTTATCTTTTCTTTTAATTTCTTGAATTTCTGACGTCTAGATGAGGCTAGGTGTATTTTAATGAAACAAATCCAACCTAACTTTGATTCATTTTAATTCTGAAAGTACCTAACAGCTTGTTAAAAAAATACGTTATATATTGCGATGATTATGACCTAAAGCACATTATGGCATAAATAATTATGGTTGTTAATATAAACCCCCATTTAAACGAGAGTTTTGTAGATTTATCTGTTATAAAACAGGGATGTTACAAGTAAAAAAGGCTACTTCACATTTTTATTATATTTTATTGATATAATTTTGTACAAATAACGGCGTATAATACATCGGACAGGTCTCACATACAAAACTAATTCTAATCAAGCTATTTGTAATATGTCACAAGTAGGGCTAAGTATTTTATAGTTTAACTAAAATTATAGTTAAATTTCCGTACAGGTACAAAACATTGGTAAAAGCAGTCGTTATTTTGATAGTACAGTCATCCTGGAAATTAGTAATATTTACGTAGCTATTTTTATTTGTGAGGCTTTTATATTTGGTGACTTTTCTAAAATACATAAATGACACACGATACAATTAGCGAAATAATACATACATTAATTATTAATACACGAAATAATTACACTTACTTAAAGTTAAATTAAGTTACGAGGATAAAATGATATGCGATCAAATAAGTTACACAAATAAATTAAACAACAGTTATAAACACACAACAAATTAAGACGAGACCATAATTAAAGATATGTATTTGTAAATAATTTTTCACACCCTGTGAAATATATAATTGACAGAACCTATTTGTGGAAAAAATCCCGATAGAGGGTATCGTAGGGTAAAAATAGATCGCTCTTCGATTAAATATTGACGCAAAACAAAAAATCGACAAAATCAGTCCACAAACTTTCTTTTTATTTTAAAAAATATTCTGGGTATCGTTTGTTTTGCATATTTGTTTAGCATGTATATCATACGTATTTCATTATGCATATTGTAGGTATAATTTTATCGGTCAAATACCATACATAACACTCATTTATCAAAACATTCATTTTGTTGTAGTGAATAGTAGACGAAGACGTTAGAATTGTCCACTTTAACCTACCATTAACTTACAAGAAATTATGCAACTCGTTTTATGCTAAATGAAATTTAGTAAATATTTGTTATGCAAATAATTACGAACCACAATATCCTCTATCTATTGTTTAAGCGAGTAAATATTAGAAGAAAGCTTTCATGTTATTTTTGTTTTGCATCAGAATTTAATCGATAATAAAAGGTTTTTGTAAAGCGCATTTAAAGTTATACTACTCAATATATTAATCTATTCTATGACTAGAGCGGTGCTACAGGGACAACGGAAGCAAAGCAAAGGGGACGCGAAACAAAACACTCTCGACGATCGAATGTAAACAAGCAGTAGGAAGGCAACTGTCATATTAGTTCCATAAGGAACCACGAGATGGCGCTAGAAAAAGATCTATGCGACAGTGGCGCTGCTAAGTGATATTTCATGGCAGTTTCCAGTTCCTTGTTTTTTAAGTAATCAACTTCCAACGCTATGGCTCCATTTACTACTTACATTTCGCTAAACCACGCCCATATGAAAATTTCCGATATACAAACGCTATGTATACTTATTTATCTATTTATAAAATACACCCACATTGTAACAATTTTTTCGTGATTGGCTAATTCAACTGAGTATTATAAATGTGTAAAAGAAACTAAAGAATGCGTGCAAACCACTCGTACGACTAGAATTTTATTTAGTTAACATTACAAATAGTTTTTTTATATCTACTAGATAGTAAAGCACTTTGAAAAGTTACCCCATTCGTCATGGAGAAAGAAAATCGAAGAATATTATAAATGAAATAGTTTTTTCGAAAGTATACTGTGGAAGGACATGGTTATTCCGTACAATTCAGTTACTTATTCTAAATTGACTATTCAGTATTCATAATTATTCACTCGTGTAAAAACCGACATTTTGCTAATAAACAGCAATTATAACAAATGATGTCTTGATATTGTTATTTATTGCCTCCGAAATTTATTTTTACATTGATATGTACGGAGATTATTATTAGTGAATTGGTCATTCATTGAACGATTTTTGAGTTAATTTTATAATTACGGTATTTCTGATCAAAGTATGCAAAATTTAAAATGAAACAGTTCATTTAATTCGTGTATAAAACCTTAAAATACCAAAAAACATCGCAAAGAAAACCATTTTTAAAAAAAAGCTTTCTACCACTACCACCTCAAATACATAAACTGTTTTTAATTAAACTAAACCGTTTCACTTAAAAGCAAAAAGAACATTCACTTCGTAAAAAATAAACCAGTCATTCAAACGACCGATTGCTCAGTCAAACGAACAAATCATTCACTCAACTGAACGAATCCATTCGGTCAGAGCGGAGCGGTGTTATGGCGCGCATCTACCCACATTGTTAGTGATCGTGTGCGGCAGTTTGGAGAGCGAGAGAGGTATATCGAAGTCGCCGCTCAGTGATATCTGTGAGACGCAGCCCACGAGACCGCTCTTGTATTTGCCCATTGAGTTCATTTCTATCGATGGTAGCCCACCTGAGAGAAAAGAAATTAATTAAATAATGAAATAAATAAATAAATGTCAGGGGACAATCTCACACATATTGTACTTGTAAATTGCTGTGCCCTTACAGGGTTTATGTTGGACTATTCTAATAATTGCAACACCATTGTAACACTTAAATGCAATAAGTGATATGACTTGCAACCTGTCACTAATACGCTGGTAAACATCTTAGCCTAATTGTGCAAATTGTGGTTATAGAATTATCAACAAGTTTTTAGAGATGTTTGTAATTCTGTAGCTCTGCCTACCCCACTCTGGGAACGATGGCGTGAGATTATGTATGATATGACTATGTATGACTATGACTATGACCTAGTCCCAAACTAAGGTATCGAATCTAGGCTTGTGCCTTGTACATACTATGGGTACTAAGGAAAGCAAACAACCGGTTATAACCGGTTTTTTCATCTTCGGTTATTTGCGGGTAATTCTAAAAAAAGTGGCACCGTAACCTGTCAATGAGTTTTTGAATACAAAGTATGTTAAATGTTTGTTTTACAGAAAAAGTAAAAACATTCATAGATAAGCACAGACCTTTTACATCGAGGCCAAGCCATTTTATTTATTTATTCTCCTTAATTTTGTTAAAAAAAATTGGTAGGTACTATTTTTTACTATAACCTGTCTTGTCCAAATGAGACATGTTTCCGTTTTTTAGGTCTTTGAACTATTTGTGTATATTTTATTATATATATTTTACAATATATTGCAAGAAGAATATTATGACATTCAATTAGTTATGATATGGTTTCAAAAATATATGCTTATATATCAATATTAACACACGACAGTTTGTCCGGTGATGTTTTTACTTTAACCTGTGTGTCCGTGATAGTGTATCTCACTCACATACGGAAAATAATAGGCACACCATAATCCTCGATAAACATTCGGCCAGTATGTGGCTCACCACTATACGAAACGGTTGGATACGATCTGTCATACTTTTGTGGAGATTAGTGATCAAATGCAGTAATCTGGAGTTTGTAACGGGTATGTTAACTTTATCTTGTCTCAATTATTTAATGTTAACGGTATGGGACGTAATTAACTAATCATTTGAACGTGGTATTCTGATGTATATACTTATATTACTAAGAGTGGAACGTTCAAATTATCACCGGTTTAAGAGTAAATGTCTTGTAAATCTACTTTTAACTTTAACCTGTGCAACTTTAACCTGTAACTAGCATAGATTAGGTTAGGCACAGGTTAATGTAACTCTTGGCGGGTTAAAGAGACATATGTGCACTAATGTGCAGGTTAGTGTGACTATTAGCAAGCTAAAGTGAATAACTATTTTAAATAATTTTATTTTAATAACTTGCATATAATTTCCCAGAAAAACTTTACAGATGCTTTATCAAGCAGTACCCATTAACAGTGATCTACCAAAGTAAATGTAGGGAATTGCTTTTTTAAAGTAATTTGTATTTTAATATAACTCTCTTTAACCTGAAAACTTCTCTCTTCTAACCTGTCTAATGAAACTTTCACCTGCATCTCAATATTTCAACAAGCCATAATTCTTATATTTTCATGTATATTCCGTTCCCTTTTATAATTATGTAACAATTGGAACACCAGGAAGCTTATTTTAAGCAAAGAAGGTAAAAAAACACAACTTTTTTTTTGGAGAAACTTTAACCTGTCCGTGCCACTTTTATTAGAATGACCCTTGCATTCCCTAATGGGTACTAGACAACGATAAACTTACTTATATAGAGAAATACATAATTAAATAGGTACGTAGAATACATCCAAGACTCAGGAACACAAATGTCTGCCCTTACCAGGATTTGAACCCAGGGCCGCTAGCTGCGTTCGTAGGCAGGGTAGACTATCGGTTCGTCGTGTAATTAGAATGATACCAAATATTGGGGAATCACGAATAGGTATATCTGCAGAAGAATTAAAGTTACTGACATAATTGCGAATTGCAAAACAGACTCAAGTGGCAGTGGGGACACATTGCTCAGAGAATTGATGGCCGTTGGGGCAGAAAGGTTCTAAAGTAGTACCTGCGGACTGGAAACCTAAGTATCGATAGGTCGACTACTCGATAGACGATCTTGTAAAAATAAAAATCGCGGGAAGCTGACCGTTGTGGAGATCCTTGCGCGCCTATGGTGATAGCAAAATATTGCAATTCACAAGTGGTAATCTGAGGTGAGGTACCTAACCCCGTTTTAACAAACCGTAAATGGCTATTTGAATAAAGCTATTAGACTATTTAATTACGTTATTAAAAAAAACATTTAATCCGCTATTAATACATACATACATACATTAAATCACGCCTGTTTCCCAGAGGGGTAGGCAGAGACCACTTCTTTCCACCTGCTACGATCCTGACAAATCTCTTTCGCTTCTTCCACATTCATACATCGAGTCATGCATGCACGTCGGTTTCGGGTACTTAAGATCCGGCCCTTTTCCAGTATTTCTCCGATTTGATTCGAAAAAGTACGCCGCTATTAATTTCTTACATTATAAATATTATAATCCTTCCGGTAATTCCAGTCGTGTCGTAATTTATTCTATCTACATTTTAATGTACTTTATTACTTTCTTCTTTGCCAACTGATATTTTGATCTTGTTAAATATAGGTAGGTACACTCATTCACCTATAATAGTAAAGTGAATGGTAGGTTAACAGCTGGTCTAAGTTAACAGCTTTAGAATATAAGCTGTAAGGTCTGTTCATTCTTACTTGTCTTATATAGTAAACAACTTTCTAACCTCGAAATGAACCTTTTTAGGCTAAAATCGATATTTTAAACAAAATAAAGCAATCACAGGCAATACATTGCCCAAATGATGCCCAAAATCTTTATTTAGTTTACTTTATTTACGACAAAAGAGCCGTTTTAGCCAAAAAGGTTAATTTTGAGGTTAGAAAGTTGTTTACTATATAAGACAAGTAAGAATGAACAGACCTTAGTTACCTATAGAGAGTCCGTGTAACATAAACTGTAGTTAAGTGTAAGTTATCTATATACCTATACAGGGTCCGCAAAACATAATCTGTAGTTACCTATATAGAGCCCATTCTCCGTGTTAAGCTGGTCTCGCTTGCCCGGAGAGACCTTCCCGACGGAGCCAAGTCCGTCTACCTCCAGCACGCCTGCTTGTCTGTTCCTGAGAAAACAGAATGCTTATTTCAGGGGAAAAAATCACACATATTACTCAGGACTATAACTCAGCACTTGTGTATAGCTGTTGTATGGCAAGGAGAAGGCAAACGAACACAGACCATCTGATCAACATCAGAAAACATCCAAGACTTCAAAATAAATACTCGTGCTCATCACACAAATATTTGCCCATACCGGGAATCGAACCCGGGACCTATAGCTTCGTAGGCAGCCTAGGGTCACTACTAACTAGGCCAACGCACTGTCCACTTAGGTGAGATGGGTCTGCCATCTTACCCCTTTACCTGCCGCCAAGCAGAAGTATTCGCATTTTTGTTTTCCGACATGGGGGTAAGACCATAAGACGCCCGGTGAAATTACTAACATAGAGACATTCCATCGTAGTTCCCAGGGTTGGTAAAGCATTTAAATTGCTTCGAGCCAACTCACCCCTCTGTGCTCGTTTCTCAATGCCATATAAATCTATAAATAGCTATTTAACAACAACCCCTTAATTATTGTCAACCCCTTCTCTCAGACCTGCTAGGCTATTGCCTAACGCACTCGCAATCGCAATCGTTTTCATTTTAAAAGTCGAAGGCGAGTCCTCATACAAAATGAAAACAATTGTTTGAAGTCGATTTGAAGTCGAGTTCCACTTTGAAGCCGATTGCGATTGCGAGTGCCTTAGGCAATAGCGACGCTGATATCTCCTAAACGGCCCAACTTATTTTCATGAAAACTAGCTAAGGACCATCCCGATTAAGCAAGCTTTCTTTAAAAAATAAGGCGTCCAAATAGGTCCATCTGTTTGGGAGCAATACAGACACACAGATACGTTAAACATTAATGACACCCCTCTTGTTTTGTAGGAGGTTAAAAAGCCAGTAAGTTAGTTACCTAGTGGCTCTCGCTCGGTGCCACAGGCCGTCGTCGACCTTGGTGTGGTTGGCGACGATCACCACCTCGCCGCTGCCGAGGTCGTACCTGACGAAGAAACGAACAGCACAGGCGTTAAAATATGCACAAATTCCCTCTTAATCATAAACGCAAGATAGCTAAAGTGTGCTCAAAACCCTTCATCGTGACATTAAAATTTGACGGAAATAGACATATAATACTTTAACAAAAATAGGTTTATTATGTGTTTACGAAAAGGAGACCTTAAAGCATTCACTGCCGATAACGCATATTATAAAAGTGGCAATTAAGAAGTATAAAATGTTAAAAAAATAAGAAAGAAAATAAATGATGTTTATTCAATTCGGCACTTTAACACGTCAAAAATACCAGCGCTTCCTTAGAGGCTTCTGTCGAGAAGAAGCGCCGCAAGAAACTCAACAGTCAGTCATTAACACATTACTTATGACAATAATAATACTTAGCATTACATAAACATACGAATGTATGATAAAAATATCATGCGTAGTTGAGCGGGAAAACGTGTTAAAACTTAGAATTACTTATTACAAGAGTAAGTAAGTAAAACATTTATTCACAACAATAACACACAAACAACAACCAAAAAATAACAATAAAGTTAAGGAAAAGAGACGACATGAAGTGTATGTAGTGTTTGCTAGTGTTGCGAAACGGTCCCAACTGGCATGCTGGCTGTGAAGCCAACGCTGGTCTTCCGTTGGGGCCGCTCAGTAAAAACAAAGCAAATCGCTCGGTAACAGCAAATTAATAAAAAATAAAGGGGCAATGTATAATCGAGTATAAGAATTGGTGACCCGATAGCTCGGTTACCTCTTCACAAATAACTGTTTATATTTTAATTACAAGGTGCTCTTTGTAAATATCTTTAAAAACGCCACATACTAGTTACTACGTTTAAACATAATATTAAAACACGTTGCTTATGTTGTCACATAGGCGCGGAAAGCTTATTGAGCACTTTTAGTTACTTACTTAATTTTACGTTATGACAATACTTTAATTTTTCTTCTGTAGAATTAAACGCCTACTGTTTGGTAGGCACATGCTTTTCTAAGCGTCCATTTTGCCTTATTGAATTCGTTTGGGTCCATAATGGGCCAGCGTTCTCTAATATCGAAGACAACAGACGGATTTAGTGACAGGTTGGCAAGCCCAACGCCTAATAGTACTACAAGCCTTTATTTTTTAGTTGAAAAGTGTTTCGATAAAATAATAGGTAGCCGGGTTTAAGTGTTGTACTCACCTGAGAACCAGTACAGAGTTCTCGATGGCGAGGGACAGGAAGTCTGCCGGCGGTCGCGCCGCGCGCCCCGACCACACGAGCAGGCCGTTCGCCGACTCAGAGCGGAAGCGGATGTTGATGTCTAGCGTGTAGCTCAGTAACCTGAGCAAATACATAATTTATCGCTATAATGAAGGGTAGGCAGACGGAAATGTAAGACAAATCAATGTAATCAACTGTCTATAACTATTAAATAGCTCAACCAATTTTCATGAAATGTAGCTAAACATCACCGCTAAAAATTCTGCTTTCAAATTAAAAAAACACATCCAAATCGGTTCACCCGTTTAGGAGATACGTTGCCACAGACACACACACATAGCAGTCAAGCTTATAACACCCCTCTTTTTGCTTCGGGGGTTAAAAACTATAAGAAAACATTAATATAAGTAATTAATAATCTAATCATTGCACGCATTATAACTTTGTATTTTCAGTCAACATTTTTAGGAACTTATCTATGAAAGTAAGAATGCATAAATAAAAATAGTAAACATATAAATATTTAATTACAGGCAAATACCCTAGGAAAATCTAATAACTATAATTATTCGATTATTACCTAATCAATGAATGACTAATCATAAACAGAATCATTCACTCAAACCATTCATTCATTTCCCGCATATTTATTAATGTACCTCTTCATGGTTTCTTCATCATCAATATGTATGAAGCTGTCCGTGCCGCTAAAACTTGGATAAGTATTCGTATCACCCCAATTTATTTCACTGGCATCCAAATACTTGACTTGCATGTACGTCCGTCCGTCATACACAGGTTCCCCGGTCACAACATCGTTGCTTCTCTCTTTTAAGTAGTCATGTTTTTTAGAAAACTTCTTTTTCTTTTGCTTTTCACTATGTATGTGTTTTTTTGGTTTAATTTTGTGGAATTTCGCTTTGAGACCTTTTTTAGGCACAACTGAACGGTGGATTTCGTTTTCTGAAACGTTCTTTGGGTATGGGATGTGTATGATTGATTCTTTGCAGAGGTTTGAGCTGAAATACAAGATTTTCGGATTAAGTATTATAATATCGTCGTAAGGTCCAGTGTGCAATAGAATTTAAATAATCAAGTCAATTTAATTTGACCTGTGTTGCAATGAGAATACGGTTTATTTTCCTATCTTCATAAACTGAAAATGGCATTATCGAACAAACGTAATTGAACTTTATTGCCTTGATGGTAGATTCAAAGTCCCGCTCACCAAAAACCCTCTGTTTGTAGTATGGTAGACCTTACGAGGACACAGATTACAGATATCCAATAAATGCAAAATAATGCTAACTTGTGAAGTTGAATAAACTGGATTAGTCATTTTAATTTTTGGTATGTTAACCCCGTAAGGCCCACCATACAACAAACAGGAAGTTTTTTGTCAGTGGGACTTTGAATCTACCATCAAGGCAATAAAGTTCAATTACGTTTGTTCGATAATGCCATTTTCATTTTATGAACATAGGAAAATAAACCTTATTCTTATTGCAATACAGTTCAAATTAAATTGTCTTGGTTGTGTACATCCTATTGCACACTGGGCCTTACGAGGATAATTATAGGACTGGACTGGACCTGATATAAAAAATACACTGAATATTTTAAAAATAAATTCAAGCATCAAAAATAACACTCACGCGCAAGAATTGTTTCTTGGCTCATCGCAATTGTCGACGTTAACGCCACCTAGCGCCGCGGCCACCACCGACAACTCCTCATCGTTTATCGTCAACTGAAATTGAAACAAGGTACCTAAGTGAATGAATGAACGACGAATAAATGCCTGTCAAACAAAAGTAATAGTTAATTAAAGTAAGTGATTGAATGAATGAATGAAATGAAATATTCGTTGCATCAAGCATGATTGTGTTTTGATAAATACCTATCTAGCTAACCACCTTAAATTCTACTATAGTTGTACAAAAAACGCCTCCATCACCGCACCTTGTCACCTCCGCTCGTTTGCGGCTTTAAGGATAAGCTGGTGGTAGCTATCCGGACGGATTGATCTGACCATAGATGTGACATCACGAGAGAAAGTGATCGACTTGATTTATCCAACCAGTAAATGAACTAAACGAAGTGAATGAATGATGTGACTGAAATGACCGAGTCATCAACTCACCTGTCCCACGCAGCCGCTGAAGCTGGCGTGCAGCGCGAGCCGCGGCGGCAGCGGATGCGGCGCGCCGCCCAACAGCATCGGCTGCCGGAGCGTCAGGCGCCGCGCCGCGCCGTGTGACGTCACTGACCTGGAACAGTGAATGGATTAATGATTATAAAATGACAATCGGGTAATTGTTACGTTTTAAAAGATGCAATCCTTAAGATATAGGACCGTACGAATGACACGAGACGGACGAACGGACGGACGGGAGGCGTAGGCATTAATAGTCCAATTGGCAACGTTTGGGCACGGAACCCTAATAATATAAGACGTATACAGTGGTATATTAAGAATAACAAGCAAAAAAATCAATTTACATCGATTAGCATTACTGTAAAATGCAGTAAATTAAGTTTATACGGGTCCAAAAAAAACTTTAGCTTCAGCGAGATCTGCTGACGATCTGCTGACGATCTGCTGACATCAGCGAAATTCTCCTGACACTGCTTTATCCTCCTGACATCTATTTACTGATATCAGAAACATCCTCCAGATACCATCCTACTTCCTGACATTAGCCACATTTTACTAACTGACATTAGCGACATCCTTCTAATAATACAATAGCGAAACTCTGCTGATATTAGTGTCATCGCGACATCCTCCTGCAATCCGAATTATTTGACTGTCTTCAGTACCATCCTTCTGACAACAAAAAAAACAATTCCTACTGAAATCAGCAAAATCCTCCTAACAATAGCAACATCAACGTCATTCTTCCAACATCGTCAAAATAATATGGCACCCACACCCACCTAGTGGCGTCGGAGACATCTTTCGGCGAGGTGGCCTGCACGCGCAAGGCGGCGCGTCGTCCCGCGCGGCTAACTGACACGCGGTGCCAGCTGTTCGGAGACAGCGGGTAGGCGGACCTGGAATAATACGTTACCATTATATAAAATATAAGTATCACGGGACAATATCAAACCAAATTGACCTAGTCTCAAATTACGCTTTAGGCTTGTACTATGGGTATAAGACAACGATATAAATACTTAAATAGAGAAATATATACTTAAATACATAGAAAATATCCAAGACTCAGGAACAAATACTCGGGCTCATCACAGAAATATTTGCGCTTACCGGGAATCAAAAACTAAGGATAACGCGTCGTGAAGACTTAAGACTCTTTAGAATGAGAATTTTCCCCCTATTTTTCCCGCTGGGGGTCGATTTTCGTAAAATCCTTTCTTAGTACACCCCTAGACCTCATAAGGAACCTACGTGCCAAATCTGGAATGTCTAGACCCAGCGGTTTGGGCTGTGCGTTGATGTATCAGTCACTCAGTCAGTTTCTTCTTATATTTTTTTAGATATTTCCGTCACTCACCTGACTAGCGCGATGCCGGAGCCCAGGTCGAAGGCGAACTCGACGAAGTAGTCCCTCAGGTGCAGCGAGAAGAAGTCGCCATCCCCGCTGGCGTGCTCCGAGTTGTACAGCACCAGCCCGTCGCCACTGGACGGCTTCAGGGTAATCTGGAATGATAAATTAATCTCAAATAAGTTATAGCAGTCAGGATCCATTATAGATATTTTATCTAGTAGGTAACTACGTAATTCTATAGTACATACTATACTAGCTGACCTGGCGAACTTAGTACCTACCGCCTCAAAATGTTTTCTTCGTATTTTTTCCGATGTTTTAATAGTTATTCTGCTATTTGGGGCAGAGAAAAATTCAACAAATCAAGATCATAAAAATCGGTCCAGCCATTCTTGAGTTATAAATGGTGTAACTAATGGACTTTGTTTTATATAATAGAGATGAAGGTATACATTTGTTTGAAACTTCCTTATTTATGTTTTTTTCAATAATGGGTCCTGACTGCTAAAACTTATTTGAAATTGTCATTAGACTGTACAAGAAAAATATCTCGTTTTTGACTTTATAGTTAAAATCATAGCTTAAATGTGGAGGGATTTTTGTTTTTGTTAAATAAGTTTTTAACAAAATTGTTATTCATCAATGTTATATTTTAATAATATTTTTACTCGTTTAAAGCAAAAAGATGTTCTGGGCTGTTACAAAAAAATACCTTACATCGAAGGCTAAACTTCTAACCTAACCTATCCGAATCGCTTCTGCCCCGATAAATCCTGTTCGCTCGCTGCAGCATGACTAGCATGACTATCCAACAACTTCACTTCACTTCAGTAAGCAATTCTTCGCTAAATTAACAGCTATGTTTAGAAATTATATAAAGTAAATAGAAGTATAAAAAAATATGATTTCGAATAATTCGGAGAAACGATCAGTGAGAGAGTCTAGATATGAATAAAGAATGATGATGTAAAATTTTATGAGAAATATTTTCGGACTTTCAACAATCGGAGTTGAAAAATTATGTGAACTTTGCCGCACCAGGATTGAGGAGTTGGAACTGGTTCCCCTATGGTAGCCCGAATCATAAAAAAATATGGTAGTAATTTGTCTTAATGCATGGTTTGTCCGAATTTCCATTTATCGTAAAGTCATTATCACCTGAACTTTAAAACTTAGTGTTGATATAATACAACACTAACCTAACCTAACGGCAGGCATTTAACAAAAAACTTCTGACTCAGATGAACTAGTTTTGTTAAGGGACGTGAATAATGTAGACAAACGATGCATTAGAATGAACGTTATTTCGAAGGACACGAATACACGGTTTTGTATAGTATACGAGTACATTCGTTAAAGTGCACATTTTTTAATTTCGAGTTCTAGCTCCACTTTCAATTTTGGAGGATTTCAAAGGTTAAAATATAGTCTACAAAACTCCTTGGGTAAAGATCAATGTAACGATACAGCTAAATTCTTGTTAGAATTAGGACAAGGTTAGGGCAAAGGCACCAATAATGGACACTGAAGTTCAGTGACTGAACTCCTAATTCAAAAATCATGCGGTCAAAAATTGACTGTTGCAAAACAAATGAATAACCCTTATCTTCTGTAAAATAAGAATCAAGTCTCCATCATTGGTCCTGGTCCATTACTGGTTCCGTCACCCTATTAACATTGCCAACCAAATCCTAGTACTCAATTATAAAAAAGCAACCCCAAACAAAATCAAGCAATAAAACTACCTACTAGATCACTATTTCAATAATATATCAATTTCCTTCGTGCTAAGAATAAACCCCCAGTAAATATCCATTACGTTCAGAATCGCAAATTAAAATGGATGCTGATTCCGAGTAAATTATTGACGGCTCGCGCGAAATTTATCACCGCGTCGTGTTTCAGAATACACCTCCGAATTTTCACAAAATTCTTGCAACATTGCCCAAAGAAAATAGCGCGGCTTCAAAAAATAACCTTCACAGTTCGTTAGTTTTTAATGAGAAATAATGTCCGTTATTTTGCACACAAGTTTTTGCCAAATTGAATTGAACTCTATACCTATCTAATATTTCTGCTTCTTTCTCTTTTTATTAAAAGACCACGGTCCGTTGTCATAATTCCGTAGAAAAAAAAAAGATTTTATGTGTTTACTTTATTAGATTGTAAAATTGTACATACACGGGCAATTTTATGAGAAATAATTGCCCGTCCATATCAGTACGGGCGTCTCATTCTATTACACCACATTAGAGTAAGACAGACTATTGTTGAAGGCGATTTTTTTGCTCAAAATATTGTACGTGTGAGTGCACTTTAAGAGAAGTATGCTAATGCACAAATATAATCATTACAAATGTAAATTACATAGCATTAAATTAAAAATAATGACTAGGAGAACAACTCGATAAAGTCTCTACGTCAGGAACGATCACTAAAATAACTAAACCTTATAATAAAGTTAAAGTAACGTTCATAAAGCAAGTACTGCTACAATACAAAGACTTCACGCTATAAGTTTAATAATTTCTTATTACTCCTCAGACTGGAGTTAAGGGTGGCTTAAAAACTATTGTTTCCGATCGTAGAACTTTCAAGAGAATCAATAAACTTATACAACTTTCTTCAGAACTGTTAAACGCTACACCAGGCATCGTTTCAAAACTTAAGAAGTTTTCTTTCAAACTATATGCTTTAACACTTTTGTATAAAATCGAGACATAGCTGTGTTTTAGTCCAACGTAAACTTTGAGAGCCTTCGTTTGCAATTCTAATTGAGAATTAACAGCTCTCTACAGTTTACAATAGAGTCTATATTGGAGTGTTTTCATTTGTAGTTGTTTCTCAAACTTCCAGTTCGTGATTTTACTAATAAATTCTGTTTGAATGCCGCGGGCTGATTGCGAATGTAAAGGAATCGTGAGTTTGCGAGTTTTATTTAAGTTTACTAGGATGCCTTTTACTACACGCTCAGAGTATTCATTTACAAACTATTCTTTATAGTTCTTTCTGTTACATTTTTAATAAATACGTAAACTAGTTTCCCGCTACTCCCTCTATTTATTCTCATTAGGGGTCGATTGTCGAAAAATTATTTCGTAATGTTTTCCAGGTTCCCAAGGAATATTAGCTCCAAATTTCAAGTCCTTAGGTTCAGTGGTTTGGGCTATGCGTTGTCACAGTCAGTCAACCAATCAGGGAAGAATTTTATATGACTGTATAACTGGCTGAAATACGATATCGACGTTTGATTCATGCAAGACATGCCAAACTCAATGAAGATGATGATCAGGGGTCGGAATAGGTACTGCTTATTAACCTAAACTTGACTCTTGTTCATTCATGCGTGAGTGAGATAGGAATACGTTATTGAAGGAAGATGCATCAAGTTTAGGTTAATAAGCACTACCTATTCCGACCTCTGATGATGATCTATACTACATGTACATGTACTAAGAGCCAAAAAGAATGAATTCCCGTCACTGCACTAGAACGAACTATTCCGTAAAGTTTCTGCCCTTAGTTCATTTAGTACACGCGGAGCAAGAACCGAACAGAGCAGGGAGAAGCAGTGAGTGACACTGGCAGCAAAGCGATCCGAATGAATGACCGACCGGCCATTCATTCGGTCAAAGGAGCACAAATACCCAGGGACCATGAACAGATGAGTTTCTTTCAGTGTACTAGTGTACTAAAAGAACTAAAAGACCGAATTAGTACATTTGAGCGATTACTAGTTTGGAGCGATCCGCTCAGTGAACGAGCGCGCACAACCCTGATCTACACAAAACACCAAACAATTCTGACTCACACAAGTATAAATTAACTGCTAACGTGTTTTTTCTTATGATATAATTACAGTTATAAAAAAGATAGGTATCCTTGTGTCATGTCAAACATGTGAGGTCGCTGGTTGTTTTATTTTCTACGTAAATATCCAAGGTGCAATTGGTCACTTTGTTCCCTTGGTCATAGTATAAATAGTAAAGTGTTTGACTCTGGCCCTATAGAAGTTTATGTTACCTATTGCTGATTGGGCGCAAGGGTTTCGTATAGCTGGATAATTTGTTTGATTTGCGAACTGTTGTTTATACGGTTTCTTGATTAACAATCTCCTATTCTAAGCGTATCTTTATTTCATTACAAGTCGGCCACTTAACGTATAAAACCTATTGATTTCCTCGATTTCCGTCTGCCGGGCAAAGTTCCCATGGGCAAATCGGGAGGGTTTGCCCGTAATCGTTACTAAAAGCGCGTGTCGCGTTTACCTATATCAATCACTTGTCGGATTAATTTGCCCATAATGTAGGGGTAATTAATGACTTTATCACTAGACGTAGGGTGCGGAATCAATCAATAATATTATCGAATAAATGGAAAAATAATTTTTTGAATATTTATAGTAAAAAAATAGAAAAATAGTGCGTTTTAGTGGTGGTGTTTCAAGGCCCATCGGGATCGCTACCACCATCTTAAGTTTAGCCAACCGCCAAGCAGCAGTTTTCGCATTTTTGTGTTCCGGTGTGGGGATAAGAAAACACCGGTGAAATTACTAGCATAGAGGCATTAAAGGCCTATTTAGTTGGTAGTGACCCTGCCTACGAGGCTGCAAATATTTGTGTTTGTACGGAGTCTCGGATGTTTTCCTATTTCTCAATAAGTAAGAATATCGTTCTCTAGTTCCATAGTACAAGCATAGAGCTTACTTTGGCGGATCTATATCGAGTGGCATAATCATTATTTGTCTTGAAATACGGTTTTTACAATTGAAACGGGTTTTATCAATGTTAATAAAAACTAACCTAAGCTAGTTATTATTTCTCTCTCTCTCTCTCTCTCTCATTCTCTCTCTCTCTCTCTCTCTCTCTCCCTTTCTCTCTGTTCCTAGCTGTTATTAATCCCACATAGTGGTGGGGTCTGCTTTCCTGATCTCTCTTCTCGACTGTTAATTACTTATGACAGTAATGTCACCCGATTTAAAAACAATACTATAACATTAAAGCTCAGTTATTATTGAACTGAACTATTCAACTTTAAAAGCATTCAAATTAAATGGATTCAAATAACTGTCTCGAACTTAATAGAACTTGTTCTCGTATGCAGACCGACCAGCCACACATTGCATTAAACCCCGGCAATTTGAATTCTAAACCAAACCGACAAGAGCTAAAACACTTTGTTTTACAAGCGGGCAAATCTAATAAATTAGCTTACAGAAACTTTTGAGAATGTTAGGAGTTAAAATTAAATTAAATCTGCGTTTTTAACCCCCGTCAAAAGATAAGGGGTGGTATAAGTTACTTCGCTTTCTTTTGTAAAAAATGAAAATGTCTAGTTTCAAAGTGAATGGACATTGGACAATATTTAAAGGTTGTATAAATTAACCACATTTTTTTAAATTCAATAATTGCTGTTTAATATCATCAATTATATTTACAACTGTCACGTCAAACTCTATTCAGCCAAACCACAAAATAACAAGTGGACCAAGACCCTGTTTGATCAGTAGTTAAACTAACTAATCGTTAAAAAACGTAACTAATGGTTAAATCTCAATGAAATGTGTAAAATTTTCGATAACTTTTTCGAATTTTAACAATTAGTTGAGTTAATTAATGATTAATGGCTTGCAACCTGTCACTAATACGCTAGTAAACATCTTAGCCTAATTGTGCAAATTGTGGTTATAGAATTATCAACAAGTTTTTAGAGATGTTTGTAATTCTGTAGCTCTGCCTACCCCACTCTGGGAACGAAGGCGTGAGATTATGTATGTATGTATGTAATTAATGATTAAACCACGCGCCCTAAATACCGGCAAGTATGAACCCAGTCTAAAGTCTAGCGCGAATAGCAGAAAGAACACATTAATTTGCCGCCCACCAAGGACCTATTCATTAGCAGAACTTTCTTTCAGGCAAAAGGTTGTTTTTTAAAAAAAGTTAAAAGTACGTACCGAGTGGGGTTGTCGATGTTGAAAATTGTTAGCAGAAAATATGTTTTTTGCGTAGTTCGTCTGCATTTGCCAGACAGATAATTTGGTCGTAAATTCCGCTTTCCACGGCTAAGTAAGTAGGTTTTTAACGTACGGAGTTTTCCCTACGAAGCACCACACATGTTGTACGTTATTTTATTTATTATGTGCTTGCAAAATGCAAATGTGTAAATCTAGAGTCAAAAGACCACAAAAAAAAGTTTCTAATATTTTTTGTACTTTGGGACAGGTTTTACGTTTATAGTTTGAATGGAAGTAAAACCTATAAGGTACTTCCTGACAAGTGTCGTAAAGCTTTTAAATTTGTGTACGGAACCCTCGGTGCGCGAGGCCGACTTGCACTTGGACGGTTTTTTTTACGAACAAAGTCAACTTATATCCGTTTTCTCTAGAGCCAGCGAACCCAGGACCGCCATTTTCAAAGACAGGGTCATGAGTGAGTAGTGAGCTACTAGGGAATGCAAATAACCGGATATAACCGGTTTTAACCGGTTATTTTCATACAAAAACGTCTAACGGTTAAATTGCATTCCCTACTCACTACCAAATAGGCTAACGTGTCCTCAGTTGTCACTTTAATTACGCTACAATTCCCCATTTACGCTTTTAATTGTTTTATGACGTGCAAACGAAATTCAACCTTACGAAATTTAACGGGTGAAGCGTGTCTTCGTGGATTAAACACTATAATATTGTAACAATGAAAGCCCTTACTAAAGCATTTTATCGCACATTATTTATTCTCCTTCTGACTTGCTGAGTAAAGAAAACGAGGCAAACTGTTTTACCTTATTTGAACTCAATAACCGTAAAAGCGAGGCTGTAATTTATATTCTGGGCCTGGAACTTTTCGTACCCCCTCCGTAACAACAGGGGGGGTTTCACTTTGACTGAACTGTTAAAACCTTCTAAAGCCCCCTACGCATTATCCTTCCGTGCCATCCCTCCGGGCGCGATGCACGACGCAAAACGATAGTGCGTAGGCTTGCTGGACGTCAATTATTGTTATTATTACCGTGATTATTGACGTACAGCAAGCCTATGCACTATCGTTTTGCGTAGTGCATCGTGCCCGGAGGGATGGCACGGTAGGATAATGCGTAGGGGGCTTAAGTTCCGTTCAAGGAAACGGATAGCGTTACATGACTTTTATTATCTGTGTCCCTTTTTTTGATCGCTTAACCTCTGATGTATTTATAAAATATAAAAAAGTTTATGATTATTTACTTACTTACTTATTAGTAAATGTAACGAATGAACATTAATTCAAGTATCGAAGTGCCGACCCTCAGCAACCGAAGTTGGTAATGAGAAAATCGACTCGTCGGATTTAACTTCCAAATACATTTTTATTTTCTTTGTCGACTAGAAGCTAAGAAGAAAATTCTAGAATCTGAGAATTAGCATTAATATCTACACAGCCAAGGAACCCTGTCATAATGACAGCGTCAAACCACATGACAGAAATTACGCTTAAATGAATGATTAACGTTATGCGACAGGGTTCCATAGTGGCATAACAAATATATGTATACATAGAGAGTACTTACGGAGAGTCATAATTAGGGTTAGGACTTTTGGCAAATCGTGGTTCTAGAATCCATGGAGTCGCTATTTCCTAATTATTATAATACATGTCGCTTTGATTTTGACCTCATATGGCCACTTCGTATGGTCATATTTCAAAATGAACTAAATACATTTTTAGTTCGGTTATTCCAAACCTACTAATGTTTGCTTGTTTGTAACGCTTTCACAGCAGAGATATCTTCCATACCAAAATTCATTTAAATTGGTTTAGCGGTTTAATGAATAATTTAATTATGAAATATTAAAATACCGAAGGTCAAAATCAAAGTGTATGTATTATAATAAATAAGAAATAGCTACTCCATGGATTCTGCAACCACGATTTGCCACCAAAAGTCCTAATTCTAGTCATAATTTATAATTAATTAAAATTCCGAATGCAATATTTTGATAAAAGACTTCATTTTTATAATATCGTTTATAAATCAAAACTTACCTAAAAAAGTATATTAATAAAATTTTGCATTTAATCTAAAAGCTCCAGCATAATATCTTTCGGAAAAATAAAAATTCCGTTAAATAAATGTTCGGAAAAAATAATGGAATTTTAAGGTGTTCCCATACATAAACCTTATTGTTTGCAGCATAGGGGCGTGTAGATATTTTTGGCGTTTTGGGAACAAGTTTGTGACTTTAACTGTACAAAGATGCTTGTAATATATGAAAATGATGAGCAATCTGTGGTAATTTGTGTTTCGTGTCCGTCAGGCCCAGTGATGTGCCGTGCCCGGGAACATTGCCCAGCGTGGCAATATTGCCGAACGTGTCGCCGGCAATACTGCTCGTACTGGGAATCGTTAACATATAGTCATATATTCTCACAGTTACATTTTGAAACATTCTTCATTACGTATTTTACATCTATACACTATTAAATAATCAACCTATTGCAATATCTTCATTATCTTAACTTAGGCCTGATATTTTTAAGGTTTAGCGTGCTTTCTTTCTCTTTCTCTATTGAAGAGCCAATCTCTTATCGGAGGAGTAATCGCCGACTGCTCCGGTCTTCTGCTAAACTGGATACTTGAATTTCTAGTTCTACAATTACGAGCAAGGAAAACGGGACGTTGCACGAACAAAATCATGTTCAAAAGGACCCGTTCTCATTCCTCTGAAGTGTATTAAATGAAATCCCAATGTCCAAACCATGTGACTTCGGCACACCCTGTCCGTGGCATTGAGATTTGAAAAGGGCTCGCAATATTAAAAATACTACACGCGATATAATTTAAGATTAAGTACCTCTTTATTTTATTTCGATAGAATAATCGAGATTTCAGAAATGATTTCATACATTTTAAACATAAAGCATAGAACGAAATAGTTTAAAGTCGTTTGTTTACATTTACCTAATTGTAAATATAAATAAATAAAAACCGGTCAAGTGCGAGTCGGACTCGCGCACCGAGGGTTCTGTATTTAAGATAATATGGTTGAAAAACGCAAAAGAAAATACTTATAGAAGCTTTATAAAAACAAATTGAATGAAACTAAAATATTAAATTTGTACTAAAGCTAACTTGTAAAATAAAGCCCTCCATTGGGCCCACTTGGGGCATCGTGCCGAAGACACTCGCAGCGTTACCCCGCTGCACTGCGATGCTCAGTCTTTGGGCAAAAAAGGAGCCTTGCCCGTGGTCGCCAGAAACGCCGATTAATTAATTAATTAATTTATTTTTCTGTTGCGTTTATACATGTTTCATACATTCCACCTAAATGGTTAGTAGTGGTAAGTCTTGTACAGTCAAGGACTTTCATTGTTATGCCACTATGGAACCCTGTCATAATGACAGTGTCAAACCACATGACAGAAATTACGCTTAAATGAATGATTAACGTTATGCGACAGGGTTCCATAGTGGCATAACAATTAAAGTCCTTGACTGTACAGGGCCCATCCAATCGTTACCATAATCTTATCCATTAACCTTCCGCCAAGCAGCATTTGCTGTGTTCCGATGTCAGGATAACACAAACGGCGAAAATACTAGCATAAGACATATTCCACCTTAGTCCTTAATGTTGGCGACGTAGAGCTCAGGTTCATTTGTCCATATTCCCATCTGGTCCATATTCTCATCTCGGCCACATTCCCATGTCGTCTACATTCCCATTTCGTCCACATTCCCATTTCATTCACATTTCCATCTCGTCAAAATTCTTATCTCGTCCACATTCCCATCTCGTTCACATTCCCAACAACTAGTGAACAACCGTGTGTCGAATTGATATCGACAGTCCTAAGTTAGGTTGTAGACGAGTTAGGAATGAGGACGAGTTGGGAATGTGGACTAATTGGGAATGCGGACGAGTTGGGAATGAAGACGAGTTGGGAATATCAACGAGATAGGAAGTGGACAATTTGGGATTGGTATGTGGACGACTTGAGAATGCGGCCGAGATGAGAATGTGGACGAAATAGGAATATGGACAAAGTAAACCGGAGCACGTATTTGGAGTCCTAGGATTGCTGAATTTAAATGTCCGTTTGTTCACCTCGTTTTTCCGCTTTGACTAAGGCCCAAGGCCTCAAAGGTAAGTACTAACCTGAATGTCAAGCCAGGACTGCGCTGAGTTTCCTAGTCCCGGTAGCCGAAGATATGACGATCCGTTGAAACGAGGCACCTGGGAACAATCAATCACGTTCAATGATCTTAATTGTGACTAATTGTTGTCTAGATCTATCTAGAGAATAATAAGTCTGCTGTAATACCAAAAAAGGTGGAACTGGGGGGTTATTATGTATGACATAGCTATGCAGTTCATTTAACGGTGAGCGTAAAAGACAGAGCTATAGCAGTTATAGCTCTGTCCTTTTCTCTCAGCGTGAAACGAAAAGTCACGTGATCTATCAGTGACGCAATTGGTTTAAAAACTAATCGAATAGAATCGCTAGTTAGCGTAATGCATCTTGGCAAGGGCCTCTGAACAGCTCTGTCATAATAATCCCCCTGTTATGTAATAGGCACAGCATTCTATACTCTATTGGTAGCAGCATTCATTTCAAAATGCTTCTGCTACTACTATGCAGTTAGCCGCCTTATTTGGTATTACAACAGATGTATATATTGACGACACGTTAGCCTAGTTGGTAGTGACCCTGCCTACGAAGCAGAGGACCTGGATTCAAATCCTGGTAAGGGCGGATATTTGTGTGATGAGCGGTAGTATTTGTTCCTGTGTCTTGGATGTATTCTTTGTATTTACTCTTAAGTATTATTAAAATTCACTACGCCATTACGAACATAACGTAATAGATTTAAAAGCGTTATGACAATTACTTTGTTTTTTATTCAAATAAACATTGAATGAATTCATTTTATTCGGGATCATGGGCACCCTACATGTTTGATTTTCAAATAGGTTTTAAGTTTTTAAGACGTTCACAGATGCGCATGCTATAGCATTCGTTTATCGTATCGGCTATAGCATGCGCGTCATAAAGACGGGGGTCCAATTAAAAGGATTAGTATCACTGTATTACTGTGCGTGAATGTGTCATGGTATGTCCAGTCACCACACGGATTGTTGAGCCACTTGCCACAGTTCGTATTTTGGCCGTGTAATGCAAACCTAGTGTAGTCGGTTATACTCGTGTATCCAGTATGTATTACTCGGCTAAATTACAAAGAGTAGCAAGTGGCTTAACATTCCCGTGTTGTGACTGTACGATGAAATTTCAGTTTGAAATAAGTATTTGAAACAGTTATCGATAAATTTTATATCGGAAGAAAGTCCCTAGTTAATTGACGTTTTTGCCACAAAAACATAATGAACCGTTTCGTTTCAAATACTTATTATAATACACTAACATATTTTAATCCTAATCAACTCCTCTAATACTTGTTCATGCAAACATTGTAAAATTACAAGCCTCGTATATTTTACATAAAACCCCTCGCACACTGGCAGTTTTAATATTTTTACGTCAAACTTTGCAGACAGCTTGAGCCCCTAGGAAATGAGCGGTGCATTATAAATGTGCCGCATTAATAACACTGGTAGTAATGGAGGATGAGACGCGTTTGTTTTAGTAACTCTATGAACTGTGGGTGGGTGGATGAAGGTGTGGGCATTGCTTTATTTTCTTTTTCTGCGTGGACGGAGTCGCAGGCAACAGCTAGTGGGCTAAAATATTTTAACCAAAGTATTTATTTTGAGGGGTTCTTTTGTTAACATAATATATGTTATATAGACGGCGTTACCAAAAAATCGAATGGGTTTTTAAAGCTTTCATTAGACTTGTTTGAACAGGGGGCCTAATATGGCTGCGTTTATCGCGTGACAAAATGTGGATAAAACATCCGTCACTTTCAGACACGTATATAAGTACGAGAGTGACGGATGCTTTATCCAGATTTTGTCACGCAATAAACGCAACCAAACTAAGCCCGCAGGTGATTTGAACGCTAAAATTATCAATTCTGCCTGTACTACAACTATCAAATAAACATATAATTAAAAACCTTATTATAATAAATCTCACCTTTAAATCCAAAGTGATTTCACACCTCGCCCCCGCGTAGCCCAGCGGACACAAACACACCCCTCCCACACACCCTCCCCCATGCTGGCACTCGCACTTCTGTATAACATTGTCCAACTGATTGTGATCCTTGTCGGAGTCTCGCATCACTATATCATTGTCCTCGAAATGTACAATGTCGTTAATGTCGTATATGGCGTGGTCGTGTGCTGTTTCCATGGTGGTGGCCTCAGGCATCCAAGGGGCTAGGGTTGGCGCGCATTCAGCTGTGGACAAATAAGAGGAATTAAGATCTTGATTTTTTGTACATGGAAAGCGATGGAAACGTCAGTAATATTGAAAGCACTACTAAATACTCGAAATCAAAATATTTATTCAGTAAATTGGCCACATACGGGCTCTTTTACACGTAGGTAATATAGAGTGAATCTACTAGCGCTTCGGACAAGACCATCATTGTGGAGAAGAACCGCCGCAAGAAATTCCAGCAGAAGGTAACACAACAGAAACATACAATAATACTTAAAAGTAAGTTACATCACAAGATAATGAAAACAAATATTAATTATTAGAACTAGCACAAATAAAAACATTACAAATGTTTACTGTTTATTGTTACATTAAATTAAAAATAATGACTGAGAATGAGAACAACACGACGTCGACGAGGTCTTTACGTCGGAAGCCATAACTGGAGTAATTAACTGAACAACAAGTCCTTGCAGATGTGAACAGACCGGACCCCACAAACAGCACCCGTTCACAGGTATGACGCGTATCTCAGCCATCGCCTCCCTCAACCATGTGTTCGAGAAGGTGGCTCTCAATCAATCGGCCAATATAGACTCATCAGTTCATCGTCAATGTTAGAAGGTTATCTTGCGATGGTGACCAGTCTAACCTAACCTAACCTACACGAATCATAATATTTAAGATAACTTGAAATCAACGTGGGTTCAGCTTCCTTTGAAACGAAAATTCTGCGAAGTGATATTTTATATGAAATGATTGTTGGTGAAACAAGGGGACACCCAGTTTCTTTTAAGGTTTCATACATACGTTTGGCGGCCTCGGTCAGCTGAAAGTTCCAAGCCGTGAAAGGGACAGAGATATATGACTCCTCTTTGATAAAAACCTAGACGTTTCTGAATAATGTTTTAGCAATTCTGTCATATTTTTTTTATGTAAAGAATTTATGTTTTGCAATATTATTGTTAAGAAACTGTAAGTTCACTTTTTAAGCGAATGTTAATGTATTACTTACAACTATGTGAGACTGTTTGTTTCTTTAATAAAAAAAACATGCTTCCAAGAACTACGAAATTACTCTTTCTCAAAAAGCGCTAGATCTTATGATTTCAAAGAAACTTTTCACTGAATCTTATTCAGTGTAATACTTTTTTAAAGACGGCTTGGAATCGGTAACGCTATTGAAGTTATTCGATGCGCTATAAAGGTTCTAATCGAGCGAATATACAGCCTCTTACAATCTAAGAGGGGTAAACAGGTGTTTAAATGGATTGTTAAAGGCCTGCTAGTGTCTGGTTAGCGAACAATGAGACTGAAAAATTGCAGTTTTAGTAAAATCGAGTCGGCAGTGCCACTTCAAAAGAAAAAATTAGTAGGTACTTGTAATCAGTTTTAGAATTAACATCTGAATATTATGATATTTCTCTCCTTATGTTAGCGGTATGTGCAGGTTTCCTTACGATGTTTTACATTCATCGTAATAGCATCGGTTACCACAGAAAACTCTTAAGGTATAGTGGCCACTAGAGAAAGGGTGCTCCGCGGCGTAATGGGGCTCCGCAAGGCCTCTGCAAGAACTCCTTCGAAAAAATTACATAATGTAATTCAAGGGAACATTTTTTTATTATAACAAAAAAGCGCGTTTGTCTAATTTGGGGCTCCGTAATAAATAAAGTAGTTAAAAAGGGTTCCGTCGCCAAAAAAGTTTGAGAACCGCTGTAATTACTAAAAGAAGAAAAAAAAACGAACTCTAAGAGTAACAGTAAGATGTTTCGGATCTGTTTGCCAACGCTCTCGTAAACCTGCTAATCTCGTATCAGCGAACAAAGCTAAGCCGATAGCATTATGCATGTATGGACGACATCATTATGTATTCAGCATACGGAGTGTAAGGGCGTGGCGCGGTGCGGGCGGTGCTACTTTTATTCTTTGCCTTTTATGTCACAGAATATACTCATACTTGTACTTTACGCGGTATAACATTATTTTTTGACATGTTATCGTATTGTGGACGTTTTGATAGGTAGCTCTTATTTACTTGACAATAAGGGTTTTACCCGGTAGAATGGAGGCTCTTGGTGAGCAATCCAAATAGTTCATATAGGGAATTCGGATACTATAATCAGAGATCGGACAATTGGGTGCCATTACTCGCAATAATGTGGACATGACTCCAAAGATTCATCATCATCATGTCAGCCGAAAGACGTCCACTGCTGGACGTAGGCCTCCCCCAAGGCTCTCCACTCAGACCGGTCTTGTGCTTTTCGCATCCACCGCGTTCCCGCGATCTTTACAAGGTCGTCACTCCAGAGGGGCTATTGCCTAACGCACTCGCAATCGCAATCGTAAAAAAGAAAATCGAAGGCTTGTCTGCATACAAAATGAAAACAATTGATCCACTTTGAAGCCGATTGCGATTGCGAGTGCGTTAGGCAATAGCGACACAGATTAGATTAGATTAGATCACTTTAGATTTTAATTAAACAAATTAAATTACATTAATTGATTTCTTACCTGCACTTTAATCTTGATCCTTTGCAGGACAGTAATAAATAAATAATACAAAGACGTGAAGAGTGGCCATTAATAATCTACTTAAGTTTGCTCCACTAACATCCGTGGATTGCGAAAGGAGCTTTTCACCTCTTCAGTTTTTTTAGCCGTGAAAAGGAATAAACTAACCACGGAAAAAATATGAAAATAACTGTTTATTTGCTTTAATAAATTTACGTCTTTGTAATATTTATTTATTACTGCCTTGCAAAGGATAAAAAATAATTTTACGGTAAGTAATCAATTAATGTAATATAATTTGTTTGATTAAAATCTTTGGAGTCATGTCCACATTATTGCGAGTGATGACGCCCATTTGTCCGATCTTTGACTATAATAGGAAGGGTAATCTGTTCTTAGGGGTTAGTAAAAAAAAACAGGGGACATTGTCTCGCTAATTGATCCAGCCCCAAACTAAGCTCTAGGCTTGTACTATGGGTACTAGAAAACGATATAAATAGGTACTTATGTAACAAATACTCCCGCTCATATCACACAAATATTTTCCCATACCGGGACACGAAGCCGGGACCGCTAGCTTCGTAGGTAAGGTACCAACCAACTAGACCAACGCGTCGGCGTTAGAATTTTTTCTGTAAATATTCTCTTTATGACGCTAATTTTCTATTCGCATTTTCCCAATTTTATATTTTTGAGTCGCAAATTTTCTGATTCGAATATCTTTCTTATGCAATGTTTCGTCTTGTTATTTTGGTTTTTCAGCAGGCACGAAGGGCACAAATACCCAGAAATACGAGGTTGAAAAAGACGGAATTCCGTCACATCATTAAATTGATTCTGAAATGGACAAGACAATCTAGCCTAGTCCCGTGAATTTAGTCTTGAGCTTGGTTGATATTACGTTAAAGAAAAAATGTGGCGTTATTAATGAAAAGGGACCTTATTGTCGATGGCTTTTCCGCCATTATTTACGATGCTCCGATATAAATACAACGTCGCGTGACGCAGTGCGGCGTAAGCGCCATCGACAATAAGGTCCCTTTTCGTAGATAATGCCACAAATACTTAGTTCCTTTGTAGTGCACTGTGGTTCCTCCCATAAGTCAAAAATCGGTGTAATAACAATCATGAAATGAGTCATGACTGTAACATCTACTAATCCCAAACTACGAAAAATTATAAATTAAGTGCAATTTACTAATTCTTTCATTCCGACATCGGCATCCGGAGTGAGCCTTTCTACAGCCCGTTATTAGGTACCAAGGATCAACAACTATTACGGAGACAGAACACTTAAAAAACGAATACCTTACACTTTAAATAGTCTACCTGAAGACATCCGATCAGAACCAAATTTACACAAATTTAAAAGGCTGCTTAAAAAACATCTACTTCATTTATTATAAAATAAATTGTAAAATAAATATAAATTAAGTTAGTATTAAGGAACCAATTGTTACTATCAAGTTTAAAAGGACTCCGCTGCAGTCAAACTGTTTGACAGTTTTGCAGACTATTTGTTTAAGAACATTATGTAATTTTTGGTTAGTAAATAAACAATAATAAAAAATAAAAAATAAAAATTTCCTTATCAATGACTCGCGCAATTATCACGTGTTGTTTGTCGTAAATTCCAGAAGTATTATTATTATTGTGAACTTTTGTTGCGATGGATACTCAGAACCAAGGTATGTGTAAGTAATTGACACATAGATATTTTTGAAATAATGGTTTATTTTGCGACAAGTTAACCGCTACGCCAGTAAGATATTTTTGTTAAAATATTTTGCTCACGGTAGATACTTGTTGACTTTTAGTTCATTCGCCCTCATTGCCCCCCGTTGGTTTCAATTTTAAAAGTTGAATACATCCTTTATTTATATGATTTTATGCAAATCTCATCCTACCTCGTCCAACCTTGTCGGTAATTTAGAAGCTACGCCGACGCATTTTCTTCGTAGGACGACGCTACGAAGTACGTAATAGTAGATCTTTTGTAGTTTTGTTGGAATATTATTATTTTATTTGATATTCATTTATTTATTTAATCTTTATTGCACAAAAAATATGGGTACAATAGTTAACTTAATGCCTTAGGGCATTCTCTACCAGTTGACCTTTGGGCGATGCAGAAACTTTTTGTAGGCGGTGCAGAAAACGTTTGATATTTGACCAGTTTTTTATTTTTTTACAGATGTCAATCATGGCTAATAATAATGGCGATTATTAGCCTAAGAAAAAGAAATCTTCCCTTTCCAAAGGTGTTTTAGAGTTACTTGGTTTTTAAGAATTTTATTGTTATTATTTTGCTTCATTTGTTATGTATATATTGTTATTATAGTAGGTAATTTATAATTTATTTTTATTTCTTATTGATAAATATTTTATTACCCAGAATAAAGTTGTTTTACTCATAAACCAAAACAATATTAGGCACTTTGTATTTTTGTCGCACCTCACGGGGACCACAGTGCAGTGGGGCTCCACATTTCAGTTACGCGAATTTAAATATTTACTTTACTAACATCCCATACACATAATTTTCCCGCGTTTGTAATAAAGGCATTTCTATTTTTACCCGACTGCGGCAAAGCTCAAAAGGAGGGTTATGTGTTTGACCTGTATGTATGTCCGCCTCTATGTTCCCTCGTAACTACAAAACGGCTAAAACGATTTTAATAAATTATATGTGGTTAGATTCGTCTTAACCACTAGAGTATCATAGGCTATATTAAAATAATTGGAAATCAAAATGGCAGATATTTGGCACCAAATTGCGCGGCATGAAAACTAACATTATGTTGACGACATTATTCAAACAGCAGTTGGGTTTTCAAAGCAAGCTTTTTGTTAGACTAGTTAATGATCTTAAACCAGTATAACGCGTATTGGAAGCAGGAACTTGTGCAGTTTTTTTACTTTTCAATACCTTTAAACGGAACATTGGTTTTTAAATAGATAAATAATGCCGATGTCGGTCTACACATAGCGATTGGGTACCTATTTTATGGAAACATATTTCAACGAACGTATCATTACGCATTTTTATTTATTTTAAATCAATAGTTTTTTTTTGGTAGTCACAAACGTCAACGTTAAGGCTGTGTACGAACGGTGACAATGAATTGACTTACTCGCCGCGTCGCCGATAGTGAGGGTTGTCAACGATTAAAAATAAAATAATAATGTATTGCCCATTTCTTTCTTGCATTAAATATAGAGAGCAATAAATGTATATTCTTCATACATTATATACATTATTTTATTATTCATCTCAAAAACAATAAATATACTAAGTACCAATTACTGACAATTGCTACGTTACCATATTTCTACAGATAAAGACTGCAATCCGTAGCGAACGCTATTGTTAGAAAGAGATAAATAGTTGTTTCAAATTGCTTACCCGAATGACGCGGCTTGCCTATCTATCATGGCAGCCAATTAGCTACCCGTCTTTATCGCACTCATATAAAATTGGTGGCAGCCCCTGAATAGCACCCATCAGATGGGTAACCGGCATGTACTTGTAGCGATGAACGTAAATCGCGGAGTGAGCCGCGCCTGACCTTACCTAACCTAACCTACGTAATGATTGTTTAAGATATCCTGAAAACTGAGAAAACTGAAAAGGGGTGATTAGGGACATAACCTAAAATGAAGCATATGTTACTAATTATAAGACTGGAATTATTTCCAATAGACGTAACGTTGTTGCTCATTTAATACTTGTTCATATTTGGAACAAGTTAACACTCATTTTGGGGACGAGAGGGGAAAAAGCATTATATAAGCATTATACCCTACCTATGACAATAAAAACCGACCGTCCTCCCTATTTAACCCACTTCAATAATTCCCTATATCTCGCAATTCTTCTGATGTAGCAGATGTTCTTGACATCTGTAATTACTTAATATATGTCCCGAACCCAAGCGTATAAACGACATCTAAATAATGTTACTACCGATAGTTTTCTATATTCCTTTCTAATTAGCTTTTGTTGACAAAACAAAAGTACGTAGTATTGAGGCATTTTGAAATATGAGTCCAAGGGAATTCTCGTGACCAAATTACTTTTTACCACTTTGCTCGTAATTTAAGGTGGCGTCCCTTTCTTTTATACACGTATTTCATAGACCAGAAAACTTCGCAGAATTTTCATTTCAAAGAAAGCTAATTTCTGCTGACACCTTATTGTTTTCAGATTATCTTAAGCATGGGTTACGTAGGTTAGGTTAGGTTAGACCTGTGCCCACGAAAAATATTCTGAAAACAATAAGGTTTCAGCAGAAATTAATTACCTATTGAATGAAAATTCTGCGAAGTGACACGTTCTCAATACTCAATCATTTATTGCAATCATAATGTTACATAGATCTTACTTGCTAGCTTAGAAGTTAACACTAGAATAGCTCTTTATGAACCCTGGTGGGCACCGCAAAGATGGGAGAGGACGACTTACTGTACTATTAATTTTCATTTATAAATTCATTAATGGTGTAGTAAGATTTTGATATCAGCAGTTCTTAAAGTTTCTTTGTAAACGCTATGTGGCTGGATTCTTGTTTCAGTGTTTCAGGTATTTTATTATATATTTTAATAGACATACATAAAGGGTCAGAGGATAATAATTTGAGTTTATGGGGTGGGGCGACAAGCATGTTCTGATGACGGACTGGACGTGAAATAAATGTCTATAAAACAAAAGTAATGTAAGGTACAATAAAATTAATTAGTTAAGTTTACTGTTGATATCTTCCACGCGCATAACGAAGGTCCTTTATATTAACGTACGTTTACATTTCAACTTTCAACATTTACTTTGCGAACATATAGAATTCATGTTCGTTTTCGCGGGCTTGTATAATCTTGATCTTGATACAATTCAACGAGAGTAGAAAGACGTTATAATTTATGTATAAGGTAAACGAACGATCTGTTCTGTTCTCTTATGATGGTACTTCACTGGGGGTTGCGTAGTTATTTGGAAAAGTAAACATTATCGCAATGGTACCGTAAAACGGGGTGAGCAGGGATAAGGGGAGTTTTTACATTCTAATTCGGAAGAATAGGTAATTTTAAGAGACCATTTTCATTAAATTTGTATTTGACCCAATAGTTTTGTTTTAATATCTTTATTTATTCAGCAGACATTTTATGGACGACATGATTATTTAAAATTTGGGTTGGCATTTTCTAATAAATTACTACAATTAATTGATATCTAATGATAAAAAGTGATTGTAATAGTGTTTTAAAACATACTATTTCAAGCGGTTTTCGCTTAACCCGTAAGATACACCTAGGAAGGCTTTAAGCCGAAAACGAAAGTCAAACAAAGGTTAAGTAAATATACTTTTGTCGAAATATCCGAAATAGATAAATAACTATCTCAAAAACCCTATTCCTCGAAATGGTATTTGTAAAAATATGAACAATCCCAATTCCATACATTTTGTCCGTTTTCGATAATCGTTGACGTTAGCGATAAGCATCTTTTCTAGCCTCACGGACTCCGCACAAGCGTTAATTACATTAATTAATTTCACTACCCGTTAAAACACGCCCCTTGTCTTGCCCGATTGGTTTTCTTAATATGACATTATTGATGTCACAAACTAACTCGATTTGACGGATAAACGACGATTTTCTCCCGCAGAACATTGACTGACAGTCAAACCCTCATTATAGACTCGCTTTGACGTATTCCTACAAAAAAACAATCTATTTTTCGTTCCTTTGAGTGAATGAAAGAACGATAAATCTTCGCTCCCATTCGCTATCTGTTCCGAGAACGATCGAAAGAAAAAGCATTTATCAAAGATGATATCTTCTAAGCGCGGGTATCTCACATCTGTTCACTTGTAGGTTTATTTTTCAAGGAAGTTAAGGATCAAATTAAGTCGTGTTAATTTCTCAGTAATTGTAAATGCGAAAGTATATTCGTTTGTTCCGTGTCCTGCGGAGAAAAGGCGCATGGATACTAAACTCTCAAAAGTTATAATAAGGTTGGATGTAGGTACAATACAATTCATATAGTAGATGCGCCTTTTTTCCGTAGAAGGGCAGAATTAGACAAAACAGTTCATATTATGACGCCCTTTCGCCCTTGCAGTATAAGTTACATGAATGTCTATTCACCACAAGAACATGTATAATTGCACAATTTGCACATACACTTTATAAACAATCACAACGTTCTGACTGTCCATCCATCTCTGATTACTCTAACATAATTTAACACACAGTAAACATTAGCTTTGAGCCAAGTTAAAGTTCCAGCAAGTTGCAATAAGGCAAATTAATGTTACAAGTTATCCAGACTTAGAATCTTTAAGTAAAGAGCGAAGTTGAGTTAACTTAAAGTTGTGAAGTTACCGGATCTACTTAACTATGTGTTGGCACTGCATGAAGTAGAGGTATATGCGGTTAACTGACTGAGCATATTGATCGTTCAACAGATGAGGCACAAGGGTCATACACGGATTTAGGTTACCGTCTGTCCTGTGGACATACCCAAATTTAACGTTTTTAACGCCTAATGTTCTGACTGAACCCACATCCGCATAAACAGAGTCAGGTCTACTTTAGTCCTGTCAAATAAAAACATAACTTACATGCACACAAGCCTTTAACTATTGACCACAGGAGAGACAACTTTTGTTTTTGCGAGTGTGTATGACCCACAAGAGTTAAGCCGCACACACCAAGAGCGGGCGCGGCGCGGCGCGGCGCGGTGCGGCGCGATCCCATCCTAAAAACGCTTTCGTCACGCTTTAGGCACGCTTTTTAGAATGGAAACGCTCCGCACAACGCAGCCTCTGGTCACGCAAACGCTCAGTGCGTTCGTACTTGTAGCCTGGGCTCCCGCAGCGCCGGAGCAGACCGGAAGGAATTTCAGGTGTAGGTATATTAATTTTTCGGGATTATAGTCTTTGGGATTTCAGGCTTTCGGTAAAACGAACTTTCGGGATTTTAAACATTAAGGATTTGAAACATTCGGTCAATTGAAAACAGGTATTTCAAGCTTCGGTATATCGAGTATCGGCATTTTGTACTTTCGGTATTTTGATTTTCGATGTGTTAATCGTCGGTATTTTAAATGTAGATATTATGAACTTTCGGGATTATAATACGTACCCTCACTTTATTAACCAGCTCATCAGATACGCCATAAATTTAAAGTACTTAGAGCATTTTTATTACGATTCCGCGATTCGAACAGAATCGATATTATTTGTTGGTGCTGATCAAAGAGCAAAATGAAACGGTTCCTGCTCGAAATAACGGTTAATTACGCTCGCTAATTTGTTCGCACCGCACACGTTTTCTCGTATTTCCTGCCCTGTAAGCTAGCTCTTTAGTTGCATTTTCACTTGTTCAGCTTCAAGTCAAGTCGGCCTTATCATTTTAGTCGCGACGCCATCCAACTGCAGGAAGAATCAAAAACCAAAATACCAGGTAAATTCCAGCTATCATTGTTTTATTCCTATGTTTGTTTTGTATTACTCTTGTCAGATTTTAATTTTAAGTTCATTCAACATTTTCATAATGTAACTCAGTTTGTTGATCGCACTCGCAAACGTCCAAGGTACAGGCCCAGCCTAGTTTGGAGTCTGACAAATACTTCATGTAATGTCACCTGTTTTAATAAATAAAAGATTTGATTTGATTGATTGTATCATAACGCTCGTAATGCTCGATTCAGCTCCGATCGAGTATTTACGAAAAACCTGGTTGAAAACCATAATTAAGGTCACAGCACACATATCAACTCGGAAAGGGATCGTCACCCTATCAACTCGAGCCGAAACATTGAAAAGGGAACTTTGACCTGTGTTAATATGATACATTTTTCAGTGGACGACTGCTAGCTCGTGCCGAGGTGAGGCGTTGCCGTTCCGATGCCGATAAGTGTGCGTTGCAGTAGGGAGTTTCATACAAATGATACTGAACGGCTCGAGTTGATAGGGTGACGATCCCTTTCCGAGTTGATATGTGTGCTGTGACTTTTAACCGGTATTCTTCGAACGTTCTGAAGCCCTGCCAGTAGCCCTAGCACGAACGTTTCAATCATATGTATCAAACGTGTTTGAATCGTGTCTATCAGAGCCTTGATGGGCACATGTAGTTTTATTTTGAATAACTTTGTTATTTATTGACACATTTATACAGAGTAACTTTAACTTTTTATTTGACCAACCTGATACACGTCTATTACACCGGCGACTTCCAGACGACTTTCGGCTTTCGGCCCGCATGCAAGTTTAATCTCGCCGATAACTTTGAAAGTTAGTCAATTAAGGTTGGCTTAGGAATTTAGGATCGTTGGTAATGGACGAAAAAACCGGGGCTAGTAATTTTAAAGGGGAGGGGGGGGTTTGTGAATGGCTACAGTTTTAACGATAAAGTAAAAGTCAGAGTATCTAACACAGGAGGTTCAGTAGGGTGTTTCATATTTGTATGGAAGATAATGTATTTTCACCTCAGCACCACAAAACGGCAACTTTTTCTGTTTTAAGACAGTGAGCAAAATTCGATTTTGTTGCGTACGTAAGACAAGATAAAGGACTTAAAAAAAAGTCTAATGTTTTGGTATATTTGTAAAACTTGAATTATTGTAGTAAGTAAAATCTCAAGACTGCAATCCTAAGACTGCAAATAAAATATGAAAGTTCGATAGGATTTCTGGATATTTAGATATTCGTATGTGTTTCAATCACGCAAAACCGGCTAAATAGGTTTGAACGAGTAATTAAACATATCAGCTTTAAACACGGTTCGATTTCCCTGTCCCGTTTACTCGACGGTAATGGCCGACCGGATTCTACACACGTCCCGACCTAATAACGAGGAAAATGCGGGAGCGTTCGGTTTTACCCCGAGCGACAGGCGGTGAGCGATGATACAATAATGTAATTAAGACTGCGGTTGATGCACAGTGGCCCTAGTAATGAGGGCCACTGTGCATCAGCCGCAGAGTGAATAATATTGTGATTTCTAATAAAGTATAGTAGGTATTTAGACATCGACAAAAGATTATTTTTTGTACCAAATAAATACACAGTTTAGAGGACATTATGGCATAGTTGACCTTTAACCTTTGACCTTCGTGTAATCTACTTAACGGAAAAGGGTGGCAATTTTGTATGTTGTTATTTTACTCTTTGGAAGGTTAATTGTGGTATAAGTATCACGTAAGATCAAGGATTTTACTATCAGCCAAATGGAACCCTGAACCACCATTAGAACTGTGTCACAGTGACATTATAAAACATTTTGTTTCACACTTCCTACGACTTGAATCATACGGTTACTATGACACAGTTCTATGGTGGGTCAGGGTTTAATTCTTGAAAAATACCCGAGAAACTTAATTTTGTAGGTACTTGATGAGCACAAAAGAAAACGACATGTTGTAATTGTAATTCTGTAATTATTCCAATGATATTTGTTTTATTCGACTCAATTTTAAGCATCTATGCTTTCTTAAAGTTAAATATTTTATTTATTATTAGAACGACATATTACAACTTCTTAAGTGCGAGAGTGACGGATGCTTTATCCACGGCAATAAACTGCACTACCGTAACAAGCCCTCTGACAGATGGGTGATTCCACAGGCGTCTCAACCGCCGTCAGTCCGCTGTCGTAAGTATTTAAGAAATAGGCGATAATATACTTAAAATTCGATCAATTGTGGCAAGAATTACGATAACAGTATAGCTTGGTGTAGCTCATTCTTTCAATATTTATGACAGCGGACTGACGGCGATTGAAACGCCCGTGGAATCACCCAGATATATTATGATAAAACGCGCGACTTGACTTGTACAATAATTACCGATACACAAAAGAAAAATGGATTAAACGAATTAGTATACAGCCCCTATAATCTGTTTGTTCTCTCATGTATTGCGCCACACCACAAACCAAAGAAAGATGGCGGATTGTAAATCAACGGCGGCGTCAGCCACATGGAGCCCTAACATAATGGCAAATAAGAATCTTAGCTGCGACCGGCTCCCGGATTCATGTAATAATAACGAGATCGAGAAAAAAAACGATGATTAAAACTGAACAAACAAAAATTTAGCACGCCGCGGTGCAAACTAAAAAAAATAATCCTACTAATATTATAAATTCGATAGTTTGTGCGTTTGTTTGTTACTCATTCACCTCGCAACGTCTGGACGGATTTAGATGAAATTTGAAATGCAGCTTAAACCCTGGATTAACACATATTATGCTACTTTTCATCCAAAAAAAAAAGTTCCCTAGGGAATAACGTTAATCGAACTCTACGCGGACTTCACTTTACAGATTCATAGATCCATAATTTGTAACTGTATAAAACTGAGTATGATATTTTATTTAAATTTAATTGAAAATGTATTTTATTGTATTTAAGTCGCAAACGCACTGAGAACGCGTGCGGTGCGGCGCGTTACAAAGCTTGCATTTCAAAAGCCTGGCGGAGGTGTTTTTGGTATGAGAACGCTTTAAGAACACAAAAAATAATATTAGAATTATGTTAAAGAGTGCTCAACGTAATAAATAAGATAAATAAATACCAGGAGACAATCTCACATATATTGACCTAGTCCCAAATAAGCTCTAGGCTTGTACTAGGCAACGATACAAATACTTATATAGAGAAATAAATACTTAAATACATAGAAAACATCCAAGACTCAGGAACGAATACTCGCGCTTATCACACAAATATCTGCCCTTACCGGGATTTGAACCCGGGACCGCTAGCTTCGTAGGCAGCGTCACTACCAGCTAGGCTAGCGTGTCATTGATAAATGTTGTCGGTTTCAGTTTTACGCAAACTTTGTACAGTCGAGTTCATTAATATGTGTACACTTTAGTACCTTGTCTATTTAATGTCACGTTTAAACAGCCATACATGAATTTTCACAGGGATTAAAGTGACAAGGTGCTAAACTGTACACATATTCATGAACTACACTGTACTTAAGTAAGAAGCTACTCTCAGTACCTTCCTATAAATAAACGAAATAAACGACCTGCAGCAATAGAAACTCGATCAACTCTGTTTCTCGTATGTTGAGGCACGCCGCAGACCGAAGAAAGATGGCGGCCTCCAGGGCTGTAAATCAAAACCTTCAGCCGGGAATATTAGCGGAACCTCGGGATTTATGCCCGCTGTATTAACTCGCGCAGACTGTTTATTAGGCCTCGTCTAGGCGATGTTGAAGACGGAATCTTAGATCGGTCATTCTCCAGAATTGTGTTCTCAGTCTAATTAACACCGCCCTTTTTTTCCACTTGGTTTTTGATAAAATTTATGCAAAATGTAGTAACATATCGACCATTCAAACTTTAATATTTATTGGGCACTTAATTATTATTAGCGGTTAATTAACTAGAAGGGTTTTAATATTTGCGTGACGCGCGAATTAGAAAAGCGATGCGTTAATTAGGTTTACTTGCTTGCGAATTAAAAAAACTACGCGTTTATTAGATAAATGTTCATGCCAAATATATATATTTTTAGGAAATAAGACAAAAACTGTCAGACTGTCTATTAATTTTATCATATTTATTATATTGCAACGTTGAAACTATTAGGAACATAAAATATCCATCACGATATACATACATAATAAGCTAACTAATATTTCACTGAAATAATCGTTCTATAATCAACAATGAAAACGATAAAAAAAATCAGAATTAATAACTTTACTAACATAATAACTAAGGTATAAACCTGAGGTATTATGAACAAACGATAACAAATAAATTGCCGTATCTGCTAAAGAAAAAATAATACTTCTTCCTCCTACTTTTTACATTCCCTATCTATCTTTAAAAAAAGTAATTTATAATTTAAAAACCCGATGAACTAAAAAGATATAAATAAACTAGTTAATTTTATTGAATCTAAGGACACCTCATAATTCATAAATTTGCTAAAATCCGTCGAGCCGTTTAAGCTTTACATACATAAGTTATGTAACATAACATACAGACATTCAACTTTAAGTATGTAGTTTAATTATTGCGGGTGGTTTTAATACATAATTTATACAAATATGAAGAATGATGCCGGGTCCCTAGGATTTTCCTTACATGATTAGAATTAGAGTTGTCACTTTTTGTCAAAATGCAACTTTTTAATGCGGTCAGCAAAATTTTCATGTTTTCCAAGAGAAATAGGCTAGGAAAAATAAAATAACCTCTAAAAAACATATTGTCCAAACACTTAAGCACACAGATACGATCATAAGGATGATTTTAAGGTTAGGGCCCCTCTAATAATATCAGTTTGACATAATATATGTCATTCTAATCATGCCATCATTCTTCCGGGAATTACATTTTTGTAAAAAGATTATTCCTGTAAATTAATTTAAACTGGTTTAGCTTAAGCGAGCAATTAGAAATAAAATACTTTTATGTACCAAAAACCTTTTTTACTACTCTTAAACTAATTAACGCGTTCATTTTTGACCCGTGAATTAGACGTGTGTATTGGGGATTCTTGATAAAAAAAATATAACTTCTTTTAGGTACATGTGATAAACTACATAATCCAGTAACTGTTAAATACTGAGGTTCTTAATGTATACAATAATTTACAGAGCTACAGAGTTATTGGCTGATTTTAAAAACGTGAACGTGTTAATTAGCATTTACGAGAGCCAAAACATGCGAATTAGATACTTACATTTGTAGTGTGCGATCCACACAACATTAACACGTCTTTCTCTCAAGAGGGTCTTGACATGAGTGTCTGCTCACGCAAAATGCATTACAGACGTCTGTCTATTTCTTCAATGGCCTTGCACGGACAAGAATGAAAGCGGCGCGTGAATTAGTACACGTATCGGGACAAAGTTTCTTTATTTTATATCTTAGTGATATATTACTAAATAAATTTGGTATTTTTTTTGTAATTTGTATATCTTATCTTTCATTAAATAAAAATACTTTCATTCATCTTTCCTCTTGTATATGATCGGGGAAAATAGTTATATTAGTGATTTCGGAAGTGGGACGCGCGGTGTTAATTAGGAGAATGGGGTATTGTTTTTTTTTTTCTCCTAGAAAGGTATTGAATATTTACTTGAAAATTCATGTACACCTCAATACGAGTACCTTCTACGAACAAAAAATATAAATTATACCAAATTCAATAGTTTTATATTTTTAAAGCCCGAGGACATACAGAAATGGCTGTCTGGAGAATGACCGAGATAAGCAAGTAAGTCACGATGTGTAGAAATTCGGATTAGTGTTATTATTTATACACCTAAATGTATAAACATCAAACTCGATTCAATGAATAAGGTTTAGAGATCTTTAAAGCTAGAGAACAATTTTATTGTCCGAATTGACCCTAATTTGACACAAATTGACCTAGTCCCAAACTAAGCTTAAATATCGATTTCACCATACGATGTTAACCACTTAACAGACGATTAGAGCGTTAACAGCTGTCAAAATGTATGAACTAACAGTCGATTAACATTGATTAAATTTAACATTGTTTGGTGAAATTGGTACTAAGGCTTGTACTTTGGTACTAGACAATGATAACATTATAGTCTATGCCAATTGAAATGAGCAAAGATGTAAACACAACCAAACGAACCAATTTCCAATTATCACTTGATAATCACGTGCTTTTAAAGATCAAGTGAGGTCTATGCAATGATTTATACTCTTGATCTTTACTTTCACATTAAGTTTAAGATTAAATTACTATTAATTATACGTTATTTTAAATAAAAACACGCTTAATTAATATTTGAGGTTATGTGTCAAACAATACTAATTTGTTTACATCTTTGGCAGTTTCAATTGACACAGGCTATACATAGAAAAATGCATAGAAATTACCTAGTACTCAGAAATAAATAATCGCGGTCATCAATGTTCAATTTTCATATATTTTCTTTAATAGCTTCAAAAACATTTCTACACTGCTATTATAAAGAGGAAAGATTTGTATTTTTGTGTAAGGAATAAGCTCAAAAACTACTGGACCGATTTCAAAGTTTCATCATTAGAATGCTACATTATCCCTGAGTAATATAGGCTATGTTTTTTTTCTGCGCGGGCGGAGTCGCGGGCAACAGCTAGTATTTAATAATTATTAAAAATACATTTATTTGAAATTCTCATAACAAGTCCTTTCATTTGTTAAGTCACACTATATAGTTTCGCAAAACCTTTTTTTTAATTCCAGTTTACCCCCCAAAAGTGGGGCCTATGTTTGAGAATTCATTTATTTAGTTACTCGTCCATTTTTTACATATGTTTACCAAATTTCATCTCAATCCGTCTTGGAGTTTCGAAACAATTCGGCTGTAACAGACGAACGGACATACAGAGAGACGCTAGTGATCCTATAAAGGGTTCCATTTTTTCCTTTTGAGGTACGGAACCCTAAAGTGTCGGAAAACTGCTAAACTAAACCCACTCTATTCTGATTTAGCTACTAAAAAACCTACCCGTTCCATTTCCCTTTATGAAAAAGCAATATTTCCGTTAGTCGTATAAATTTGCCATATCCAGAGCTAAACGCATCCATCACGTAAGCAATACCGCCGATACAGCGCCACAAATTTACTTTTACCATTGGCGAAATCTGGAACTAACTTCGCCACGTACAAAATGTACGTAATCCTTACGTAGATACCTTCGAAAGAACCGCAAACATAAATTTGTCAGTTGTTCTACTAAGTTAAAATAGCGAGTTAGTAAGTTAAAAAGGGGTAAGTCCAACGTATTAGGCATAGGAGATTCAGCTCTTTGAAGATATAGATTAGGTCGCATATGCAAAAGGAATATTAAAAACTTTAGGCCGTTTTTTCTGTGCGCCCAATTCAAATGTCACGTTTAGAATCCATCAATATGAAACGCAGGGGATTCTCCTAAAAGGAAAATTATGTAGAATTACTCTGAATCGGGGACCTAGGGGTTTGAATACTTTTACTCTTTTAGAGAAATGACAATATTATTGGAGGCCGGGAGCTTATTTGCAATGGGTTCTAGTTCTAGTGCAGAAAGGTTAGAAAAAACACCAAGAAATGGTCGGATAGATAGAAGGACGCCGCATTCTTATTGTTCAACTGTATCTTTTACGGCCGCCTTTTCTGTCATACCATCATACATATTAACCGGGTACACTACATAATTCCAAAGAGTCATAATTCCGAATTGATCAAAATTCCGAATTTTCATAATTCCGAACACAATTTTTTGATAGAAGACTTAACTTTTTGTTATCGCTTATAAATCAAACCTAACCTAACCTACGTATGATAGTTAAATTATGCATTTAATCTAAAATAGGTCAAGCGTAACAGAGCTTTCGAAAAAATAAAAATTCTGACAAATGAATATTCGGAAAAAAGTAATTCGGAATTTTCAGGTGTTCCCATATTAACACCCTCATGTGAATCATCGTCAAATTAGAAGAGCTTGACGAACTGGATCCCTTCAAGGCGACTTATTAAGATTAAGATTATTATTAAGTTGTCATGTTCAACTGTTACGGGGGCCAATTGTTACTCGCGTCCGCAGGGGTTGCCTACCACAGCCCTGCCTATGTCTCCTGCACGGGTATAACAAGTTGTATTTTCTCGCTTGTCGCTCAGTGCGTCTCCATCGTTACATGCTACATAGAAAGGGAGATTCGAGCGACAAACAAGTCGCGGACATGTGCTACCAGTGCTGGGTGGTGCTAAAGAGTGACAAACGTCAACGTTTATTTCGGTGTCCCCTTGTTTCAACGACACATGAACGACACTCATTTCATAAAGTAAGGCCAACGAGACGAGATAAAGAATGAAAACAAGCTTTCAAAAATCGTGTTACTTCGAACGCAATCCAAACAGGAATGAACTTCACAAAATGGCGGCCTTAATGTTGAGAACTTCTGTACTGACAGATGTCCTGTACCACGAATCACGCAACGACAGCCGTCATTGACCAAATAAAGATATTATTGCGTACGAGAAATAAGGACACATATAATATTCGCTCGCCATCGCATTATAACTCAGTAAATGTCAGTTTGTTTACATTCTTTATCGCGTCTCATTGGCCGTAGTTCAAAACGTATCACTTCGCAGAATTTTCGTTTCATAAGAATAGTTTATGAAACAGATGCATAATGAGAAGCCTTAAAATACGTGTGTGGTTTTTTGAAACGAGTGTCAGCGAGTTTCATAATAGGATCACACGAGTGTTTTAAGGCCTAATTATGTACAGTTGCATACACTACTTTATCTACACACATATGATAAGTACTCTAAGATGGGTTCAAAAGCCGACGACTTGATGACAAAAATTGCGGCAGAACAAACTTGTGCTGTGTCAGTGTCACGAATATGAAAGGTTTTTTAAAAATAATACACAAACGAATGAAGTCCCTATTCTCATGACACTCGAGATCAAATGTCGTGTGGTTTATATTAAAAAAAACCATACTGAATTGACGTTTCGTATCGATAACTGTTTTAATATCCATGGATACTAGAATAGAGACTCTCTTGAGTTTTGACAGCTGTTCCAAATTTAAACTTATAACCTTACAAACATCGATACTGTAATAACATTACAGCGCCTCTATTCAACACGGTAAAAACAATATCTTATTTGACCTGTTATCGTATTGTCAACGTTTTGATAGCTCTTATTTTCTTGACAGTAATGGCGGCTGACGTCATAACAATACCATAACAGGCAAACTGCGATATCGTTTTTACCGCCTAGAATAGAGGCGCAGTACAGATTTTACCTACTACCACAGACAAGAATGTTCTCATAGTAAAATTGGAGGGCTTATGATATGTGTGTGATAAAAAGCTATTTTCTGCTGAACCCGTGTTAATTTCAGGTGATTCACGTAGGTTAGGTTAGGTGAGACTTGTAACCATCACAAGATAACCTGAAATCAACACGGGTTCAGCAGAAAACAGCTGTCTATGAAACGAAAATTCTGCGAAGTGACACGTCCTATGAAATGAGTTTCGGTGAAACAAGGGTAAACAGTTTATTTGAAATGTTTATGTTAATACACTATACGATAAAATAAAATAAATGTGGCATTATCTATGTAAAGGGACCTTATTGTCGATGGCGCTTACGCCGCACTACGTCACAGCATCTTTAATAATGGCGGAAGCGCCATCGACAATAAGGTCCCCTTTTCATAGATAACTTCACAAATGTATTTACCGTATAAATTGGTCGACGTTTGCTCAGTAGTCCTAATGGTTTTCGGTATCTAGCTCTAATAAAAACCATCTTCACTTTTTCACGGCAAACACGGGTAGAGTAAACGGTCTGTTTTCCCTTGTGACGTCACTTGTTTGCGCCGTTTGTGCCCAACGGGTTGTGTTTAGGGTTGCCATCCCCGTAACGATTAAGAAAGTGCATATTTTGTATCAAGCTTGTGTAAAAAATGCAAATAAAAGGGCACTTATCCAAGTTGTTTAAATAATAAAATGATGTAAGAAAATAAGATTGAATTCTAAAAGAATATTTCCATGTAAAAACGTACAGAATATACATTTTAGTCGATTGTACTATAAAAAAAATACGTCTCGACCGAGCCTGTGCCCGCGACTCTGTTCGCTTTGAAATCGTTTGTTGCTCTTCCGTATAATTTTTCGAAAAAAAAAAACAATTTCCGTCTCCGTGTTTTAAACTATCACTGTACCAAATTTCAATATATATATTTGTCGTAAAAAGTGTAATCCCCCATGTCTCATTACTGGGATTAAAATATAATATAGCCACTGTCACTTCTACAACCGAGACGAAACTAACGAACCCTCATATGTCAAAATCCAACAACCCGTTTAAGCTGTGAGCACTTAAAGTGCTTTGGGTTTGTACTTCTCTAACTTGCTCTTAACAAGACTGTATGACACCAAGTAAGAGACAAGTACAAACCCGAAGCACCTAAGAGCTATCGCACTGTACCTGTATTTTATAAAATAACTACAAAAATTGTTCCGTGTGGCAACCCTAGAGGTGTTCGATTTATTTTGAATTGACAAATACCGTTGGCGCGGACGATTTAGAACTGTTTACTGCCAGTACGCTACATTTTTAAACTTGTTTGTCTTTGTATATTTTCAAATTGTTATTCGAATACCTGGAACGTTAACGTTTAATAGAAAAGTTATAAGAAATCTAGCATAGAGGTGATATAGGCATCTCATCTTAGTCCTCAGGGTCGGCTAAGTATTTGCAGTCTTGACAATGCTAGTGTCTATGGGTCTCAGAAACACTAGGGTGTTTCATTTTTCTCTCTTAGCAATGTTTAATGAATTTGCTCGAATCCTTGGTCCTACTTATTTAAAATACCAATATTCAAAATTGAAATAAAATTATTTGGTATAGGGATTGCATAATTTGACCACTTTTTCAATCAATTTTCATGATTATGCGATTCACAGAAGCCGCAACACGCGGAAAAAATGGTGATGATATCATTCGTGTTTGACATATTAAGTTGGCAAGAAAAATAGTTAGGTATTGATAGTAATTTTCGGAAAAATAAAAAAAAATGAAAATCTGTGCAACCTTTAAATTATTGTCCTTTCACCTTGAAAATAGACATAGACCTTTTTTATAAATAAAAGGTAGAGCGTAAGCGAAATCTGCCACATTTTTTTTTTCATATAAATGTGGAAACACCCTAATGGACAAATACATGCACACATCAGATACACAGTTAGTAGCACACGTTATTAAATTCACCGCCAGCCACTGCTACAAGTGCTACGCTGTAGCCCGTAGCAGCATTTTCCGCTATGTAGAAAACTCTGCTACGAACAGTGTACTCGACAATCGGGTTTTTAGCGCTGAATGTGTTCAAAGGGATGAAGTTCTTGTAACTTTGATCTTTGATTTTTAAACTATGCCCTCTATTGACACATGGCATAGAGGCTGTGTGCCGCCCTCCTGCCGGCGCTATGTAAAAGGCCCAATTTGACAGTGTCCGTATAGAGGAAAAACTCACTAAGTACAGTCGAGTTCATAAATATGTGTACACTTTAGTACCTTGTCACTTTAAACGCAGTGTCAATTCATAATATGGCACTTAAACATAATAATAAATAGACAAGATACAGTCAAGGACTCTAATTGTTGAGTCACTATGGAACCCTGTCGCATAACGTTAATAATTAATTTTGGAGTAATTTCTTTCATGTGGCCTGACGCCGTCATTATGACATGGTTCCATACTGGCTTAACAATTAAAGTCCCTGACTGTACTAAAGTGTGCACATATTTATGAACTCGACTGTACGTGTAACTTACTAATAACTTTGTGAGTTTTCTTTTTTCTCTGTACATATAGACGCTGTCAGCTCAGTACAAAATTTGTTTGAGCTTTTTTTGGCTTTTTACAGCGATGGCAGTATAAACCTAAACAACTAGTGGCTCTGTAAGCTGTAGAACTCGCAGCAAACTTAACTTTGACGGTGGAAAACTGTCATCCCCATAAGTCTGCACAGGGCGCGATCATTAATATCGGAAATAAGTTTGTAATCACAAAAACCTCCACAACTCCGCCAATTTGAAATAAAAACGAAAAATTTAATCGACAAAAAAGAACCATATAATTATCGATCCTGCGCTCTAAATTTCAGATGAATCGGTTGAAAAATGCGATCGGTAGAGCAGAACATACGAACGAACGGACAAACAAACAGACATCGGACTTCGTTAGCATTTTTGCCCAAACTGAAACGGAGACGCTTCGCTCGGTCAATAAATTAATTATACACCATAATTAGTTTACAATTAAATTTTGAGGAATATTCTTAACTAGCGACCCGCCCTCGCTTCGCTTCGGTTTATGTGAGTTTTCTGTAAGAACCGTAAATAAACCCGGTCTTTTTATATATATAAACCTTCCTCTTGAATCACTCTGTATTGCTGAAAACTGCATGAAAATCTGTTGAGTAGTTTAAAAGATCTAAGCGAACAGACAGCCGAAGGGACTTCATTTTATTTTATTTTGACGATGCGCTGGCCTAGGTGGTGGTGACCCTGCCTACCGGCAGCGACCATCACGCCAATTTTGGCAAAACAGATACCCGCTGTTCTGTCACCTCGGTGTTAGTTTTAAGTTTTATATTGTTATGTATGTTAGTCTATAAGGTAAGGTAACTATGGGCCTCGTTGCCTGAAATAAAATTTATTATTATTATTCTAGATATTTATTTAATTTTCTGTACATTAGGTTTTTTATAACAAATATTCAAATATAAAAGTAAAATAACAATACTAATACAAAAAAATAGACATTATAAAAAACCTAACCTACGAGTGCCGCCGGCAGCGGGGCAAGGCTCAAGCTACCGGTGGTTAGGGCTGCAGAGAGAGGAACCTCCTCACAATACGTGCCGTGTCGAGGAGTACTGCCTTCTGTATCTGGACCTTGATCCAGCCATCTAGCGAGAGTCTCTTGAGGTGTTGGTCGAGACTCTTCGCTATAAGACCGTTTGCCGAAACAACTATCGGGACAATGATCGTTGAGTCAACATCCCACATGGCGGTCACCTCGTGAGCCAAGTCAAGGTACTTGCTGAATTTGTCCTTCTCGGCCTTCACAAGGTTCTCGTCATGCGGGATGGTGACGTCGACGAGCACTGCCCGGCGTTGAGATCGATCTGTCAACACGATATCAGGCTTATTGGCAACAATAGTCCTGTCCGTGATGACAGATCGATCCTAATAGAGCGTAGCACGACCATTTTCGAGAACTGGCGCCGGTGCGTACTAATAGTACGGCACTTCAGACTCTACAAAACCATATTGAAGAGCAAGTTGCTGATGGAGTATTATTATTACGAAGCTAGCGGTCCTGGGTTCAAATCCCGGTAAGGGCAGATATTTGTGTGATGAGCGCGAATATTTGTTCCCGAGTCATGGATGTTTTCTGTATTTAAGTATATATTTCTCTATATAAGTATTTATATCGTTGTCTAGTACCCAAAGTACAAGCCTAGAGCTTAGTGTGGGACTAGGTCAATTGGTGTGAAATTGTCCCCTGATATTTATTTTATTTATTTATACTATGTACAGATGACCCACATTCACTGCTAGATTTTCTAAATAAAAAGGTATTCATCTGACTTTTATTTGGCCTTTAGCTTTTTTATACAAAAGTCATTAACGTCTGAACTCCGAACTTTGCGAAAAACTAGAAAGAAAACCAATTAGTGAGATGCCAAATAAAGATAAAGTATTCGTTTGTCAAGAAGGTCTATTCTTTAATATTTCTTCATAAAACTTTAGTTAACATTTAATGTAAATCTCAGTTGGAATAAATACTACAAAGACGTCTTTAATATCACACGTGAAATAGCAGTGACTATCTTGTTGTACGGTCACAGCTTTTAATTAATGAACCACTATACATAGAACCTTGTCGCATAAAACCAACGATGAATTCATATGTAATTTCTATCTCGTCACTTGACGTTGTCATTATGACAAGGTTCTGTGGTGGATCAACGTTTATAGTCCTTGATGGGAACTTTATTTTTTAGGGTATCATCGGGAGCCTATTACTAATGCTCCGCTGTTCGTACATCTGCCGCAGGGCTATATCTTCTGAATCATAATAGCTAGATACTTAAAATTACTACAGAGTGCGTATTAAAATAAAGTTAAATGTGTTTCTGTCAGAAACTTCATTTTTGGAACAAGCTTTTGTTGCCGATTATAGTTTTTTCCGCTCAGGGGTGTGATTCTCTCAACAACGACGGACGGGCGGACGAACGAATGATTATCCTAGCGGCGAGTTTAAGTACTCTCGTCAGAGTGAACAAAACACATTTTAGAGCGTGTATTCAATTTGGCAGCGTGACTTCTCGAACATATAAGGCTGCCTAATTAACAATGCACGCGCTAAAATGTGTTTTGTTCGCTTGGACGGGACTACTTAAACTCGCCGCTTCGATTCGCTGGTCCGTCCGACCGACCGCCGTTTTTTGAGAGAATAACACCCCAGACATCATCTGCTTATCAAGACGAAACTAACGAGCCCCAACTCGGCGGGTACATATTATGTACAGCAAAGATCCCGCGTCACCTTCCGACTCCATCATCAGATCAGCTCGATGGCCCATTCCATTGATCAAAACTGGTTCAAAATCAACTTGCGAAATTCAAGGAATATATTTATAAGTGCCAAGAGCCATAATTATTTTAGGTCGTAATGTGTTTTAGGTCATAATCAGTGATCGGAATAGGTAGAGCTAATTTGCCTAAACTTGATGCATATTCATTCAATAATGTATTCCCATCTCACTCACGTATGAATGAATATGCGTCAAGTTTAGGCAAATAAGCTCTCCTATTCCGATCTCTGGTCATAATTATCGCAAGTCATAACGTATTTTTTAAGAAACTGTAAACAATTCAGGTTTTTTTAAAAATAAAACCTACCTAATTTGGCCTTTTGTCTACACGTTAGGTATTTAAGAAATGCTGAAAAGTTTACGGTTCCGGCGATATAAACATTATGACTATCGATAATTATGCCAAAAGTGACATTATGACCAAAAAAAATATACATACATTAAAAATTAACGGGCTCCAACAAGAAACGTGTTTTCAAGCAATTTTTTTCTCGATCTTATTATTGTACGGTGGCATGGAACCCTTCGTGTGCGAGTCGCTCGCAATTGGCCGGTTTTTTAAATTCCTGGTCATAAGAAAATCAATATTTGAATCAAACTTTACACATTAATTAAACCGAACAACCGTTGACAGTATCTCAGTCTACAAATATTTAAATTACCAAATCCCTTACCCTAATTTCAAACTTAGCCCTGTCTACTTTTCCCTAATGACTATTGACTCGAGAGTAAAAGAGATGAAACGAGTTTCTCTACTCTCCTATATCCCTACGTGAGTTGGGGTTGGGTCCCAATCGGGTTGGGGGTCCTTCCATTGTAGATAAATCTTGTCCGATACACCTGTAGCAAATAAGTTTGGGATAAATCACCAAAACGAAAATCTGGCGTCATTTTAAACGAATACAGTCTCAAGATTACAATCCTAAGACTGCAAATGTCTTTCTTCCTAACCCTGAAAACTAGGATGAAATGCGTCTATGCTAGTTATTTCGCCAGAGGTCTTAACCATCCGAACATTGGAACAAGGCAATGCGAACACTACCGCTTGGCGGTAGGTTAAGGAATAATTAAGGTGGTAGCGATCCGGATAAGATATTGTTTGTCATTATTATTATTTTCTATTCTACCAGATAAAACCATAGTGCTTGACATGTTATCTTATTTTCAACGCAACGTTACGATAGCTCTTATTTACTAAACGGTAATGGCGGCCGAGTTGAAAACGATACGATTACAATATCAATGGTAATGTGGTGTTAACCAGTAGAATAGAGTCTTGTCTTAACCCACTCTTTGGCAAATAAATGCATGTGACGGATGACAAATCAAATCACTAATAAATCTGCCCTGCTAATCCAATACGCAGTATGTCAGATAAAACTCCTGTAGCAATATCAACCTTATTACTAACAGACGAGAATTAAAACTGCTTTGGTTAGTAAATTTGGGATACTGCTTATTAGCTAATCGAGAAACCCGCCTCAGACCCCGTATTATGGTTGCCTATATCGCTGTTGATAAAGCATCCGTCACTCTTGCACTTACGTGCTGTTCAGAAAGTGACAGATGTTTTATCCACGTAGATAAACCAAACCATAATAGACCCACTGGCTGTGCACGTCAAAGTATTAAAAGACACGTCATGGAAACCTTCGCTTTTGTCACGTCCTACGACAGGCATCTGACTCAAGATCCGTCCATAGTCTTCTCACACCATATACAGCAGAAACGGCTAAATATTATACCCCTGACATTTCAAATAAATAGTTTAAAACTTTGACTTCATAACCATGCGGTTCCTTTTTATCTAACAGAATAAATACTCTTTTAAAATATCATAGGTACAAAATATCTGTGATAGAAAAGCTGGTACTAACACTCGTAAATCACAAGAAAACATGTCCCAAATAACTTAGTAGTACAACCTTTATTACTAGCATGATAGGGACGGTTATGTGATCCCTTAAATTGTACATACCCCTTTTTGTTATACGGGTGGATATTCATCGTATTTGTTCAACATAACGAACCCACTGACCGGTTAATATTTGCCCGGCAAACGGTTAGATCCGCTGATTAGGGTTAATCCGGGTATACCCTGGTTTGTGGGCATGTTAACCGGTTTTAATAGTGTTTTAATTTGATTTGCTGTGGTCATTAACGCACTATTGATGTTTTGGTAGAATGGCTTGGAAATTAATATTTTATTAGTGGTTTTGGGTGTTGGATATTATCATAGAGATACATGACTAACGGAATGTCTTTAGTAAAATTGTCCGTGTGAAAGTATACTTGTACCTACCACTCAATTTTTTCACGTCAAATATTACTGTTTGATGTCATAGTCACCCAATAAAAAGATATAGAATTCAGCCTTCTTTTTATGTAGAACCTTCTCATTTGATGTTTAGTTTGAAGTTCATTATATGACAGTGCACTAATAGTTATTTATGTGACTGGTGCATAATGAGAGGCATTAATACACGAGTGTGGTTTTATGAAAGCAGCCGTAAGGCGAGTTTCATAATAAAATCAGACGCGTATTTTAATGCCTAATTATGCGTAAAGTCGCATACATAACTTAATCTATAAAGTACCTGAAATAAATATTGAGAAAACTTTAAGAATCTCAGACATTTCAATATCTAAATGCATTTCATAAGTTTTTTACAATATGTGAGAAACCTGTAGGTATCTGTCGTTGCCCTGTATCTTAATGTTTACACTAAAGTATAGGTCAACGATACTTAAAGTGAACATTAAGATGCAACTACAGCGATAACCGATACATTAATGACATGTTAACATTAAAGTACAACCACAGATAAAGGTTACTTAATATAGGCAAATGCTGTATATTAAGTAACTTATCGCTTCTGAGCATATTATATTGAAGTTATAATATGGATGTAAATAAAGTGCTTTACATTTTCGTTGGAGTACTGTACTTATAGTAAGTAATATGGAAGAGTAAACTGCATCGACATTCGATTTTTTCTGGACAATAGCGGTAGACGAGAAAACATTTATCCTCAAAATAAAATACATAGTTTACAAAGTGAGTACTATATTGAGTAAAAGAAATGTATCCTCATACAGAGGCTTATCTTTGTGCCGTCTATATTTGATATTCGATGGCCGTCTTATTGCCGTTATCAATTCGGAATCGAAGTGCAATCTCGACTGCAATTGGATGCATTTGCGACACAGCTCCGATGCAATACTTTCAAACAATATTATATCGTTACGGAATACAAATTTCAAACGGGACGGTTGAATATGATACGAAAGTTTTGATTGTGCTCTTAAATAACTGAATTTCAGGTTTAAGAATATATTTGGTATAGTCCATCTTGTGTCTATTATCGTAATCGTATAGAAGTTTGGGGCTAGTATTATTTTTGACTCGGCCGCCGTTACTGTCAAGTAAATAAGAGCTATCACAATGTTGACAATACGTTAACAGGTCAGTAGTAATATGGTTTTATAGAGTAAAATAGAGACCCATGGGGTTAGTTTGGAACTAGGCCAATTGGTGGCGTCAGTCCCTAATGTCTGTTCAGCAATTAAATAGAATGACATGAGCAAATTGAATAAATAAAACATCAATTATGTTAGGATGATCAAATCATTAAACTCCTTATTTATTAGCCGATTATCCATTAACCCACCGCCAAGCAGCAGTGTTCGCTTTGCTGTCTTCCGGTGTGGGGATAAGACAACCGGTGAAATTACTAGCATACAAGCATTTCATCTTAGTCCTCAGGGTTGGCAACGCATTTGAAATCTTAGGATTGCAGTTTTGAGATTGTAGTCGTGAGATTTCAAATGGCTATGGGTCTCAGATCCCACTTACCATCAGGTGGCCTGAGCGCTCGATTGCCTTTTCCTTGCCATAAAAAAAAAGATTATTCTTAGTCAAAACAGCCACATGATCAAGTAAGTAGCAATATAAATTCTACTTGAAATACGTTTAACCTGAACCTGAATTTGAATACCTAACTTTTCTTGTATACCTAACTTGATTATGCTAATTGGGCTTACTGCTTTTGAGATGATTGGACAAATTATGATCTAAATGTTTGGGACTAGGCCAATTCGTATCACATTGTCTCCTGATATTCATTTATTTATAGCAGCTATTGATTAATTTGAACTTTGGACATTATGTTACTTTGAATGGCTTAATAATACGGCATGCTTGCCTTTTTGGCCAAATTGCTATATTGACGTTTTAGTAACACACATCAAAAATATCTAAGAATCAAAATAATTTAGAGATATTTTTGATTCTTGGTAATTTTTGATGTATATGTTTTTATTAACCAAATTTATAAATGATAACATATTCGCGAGATAAAAAAAAACTGTCGCATACTAGGGTGACGGTACCAATTTTTTTTAAAATGGAAAACCAACAGTTATAAAACAAAACAATTACTTAAAAGTAGATACTATAAGAGCTAATTACAGGTTCTCACCGATAATTACAAGGCAGGGTTAATACACTGTTATTAGTGGTTATATTAGACACTTTTATCCGAACACACCAATAATGTACAATTAACTCGTAATTCAAAGATTATAAGGTTACAAATTGACTGTCTTGAAATAAATGAATAACTCCATCATTGGGCCTTGTCCATTACTGGTTCGATCCTATTACAGACTTCCCCTTCATTACATTTACCGCGGGAAAAACTTCACGTCAACAAGGCTTACCCGAAAGTAACGTGAATCCGAAATGAGATAATCTCCCGTCAAACTAATCCATCCGAGCCGCGATTTCAAATCAAAGGACGCTCTCAAAGGCTTCTCAAATTAAGGAAATAACCTATTTAAAACCTGGCAAAGGAAACTCGCATTTGTTTCGAAACGGGAAAGGTTGAGATTTGGGTTTGGTTGCTAAATAAATGAGATAGGATATAGATAAGATTTGGAACTTTTGGAATGCTATAGTGGATTTAGCCTGTTTTGGAATTAGGTCATTTTTAGGGGTTCCGTACTGAATTAATGTGTCTGTCAGGATACTTTCAGACAAACTCGATTGAAGCTATCAATTGAATGTTTTAAACGGGTCTATATCGGTTGATCTAAAAATGTTTGGCCTATTTTTGTTTCGCATCATATTTTTTTGCATACCAACGTTTCGTTTAATGATTTAAATGTCGATTATTGTTTGATCGAAATTGTTTTCCATAATACTGTTTGGTCGAAAAATTGTTTAGTATAACATTTGTTTGGAATAACTTTTTTTTCGTCGTATGATTTTTTGGTATAACGTTGACCGTGAGGCTAAGTCGACGGAGCTCCTATTCCGCGTAGTTGTGGCGCTTCACGCCTTGACACAAGTCTAACCTAACCTAACCTATAGATTAGTTGAAACCTAGGTGTTATATACTGGGAGGGGCTTCGACCAAACAATATTACGGATTTAGCCTTTTAGTAATTAAAATTTTAGATAAAACAATTTTAGACCAAAAGTGCTTTAGAACAAAAAATATGTATGAAAAAAAAATCTTTATGCTAAAAAAGAAGTATGCCATTCAATATTATAGGAAACATTTTCGACCAAAAAGTTTTAGCACATAAAATTTTAGGTCAGTCGAAGGGCACCCGTTTTAAGCATTTGCAATATTTTGGGTATCAAACCAGTTTTACTATCTGGAATAGCTATATCGGGTGCGCCAAAGTTCATATAAAATTGCAAATTAGATTATTGGAACTCCGAAAATGTATCTCGTATAATTTTACAGCCTAATTATCACTCTTCATAATCTTCATAATATTTTTTAATACTAATGATCGGAACTTATAATCATCTGAACTTATAACGCCAATATTCATGGAACCGTACACTTTTCAGAATTTCTTAAATATCTTACGTGTAGATAAATTTAGGTTAGATTAGGTTAGATTTATAACAATCTAAAAAAAGTAACAGTTTTTGAAAAAAATGCCTTATGAGTTGCGATGATTATGACTTAAACAAGTATGAACAAAAAAGTATAAGCAAAAAATTTCGAAGAAATGATGAGTATAGACACAAATCGTTATTTGTATAAAAAATCTAAAGACCAATTTTATATGAGCCACTATGGACCCAGCTATATCACTAGTAACCGCAGAGGCCAAATATCAGGCAATAATACGCCATAATAATAGCAATCTGATCTGCTGTACTAATCTGCCAAAAGCGTTAAAGCGACAAGGTACAAAAATGTGCAGCTACTTATAAAGCCGACTGTACTTAGATTTACAATACATTTTTCTCAAAAATGTCCGGAAATGTGGACATTCCTATCTACATAATGAGACGCGAAGTACATAGTTTACTGACAGTTCTCAAATTAAAAAAAAAAAAACATTGCGTGCTCGCTACACAAGCCCGCAATGTTGCATACAAATTCCATTACTATCTAGCTTGTAACTTTTTAAAAAGTGAAAAAGGCCATAATAAAATGAGGGCACAAGTCTTATACATCCAAATTTTATTCGAAACATAACTTTTTTATCTGTGTCTGGAATAGCTTATGTTTTTTTAAAAACAAAGCTTGCTTTCTCCTTGTCATAAACAAAAAGGTGGTAAAGAGTGATGGTTTTTTCACATGAAGTTTCTGTTTGTATGCAATTCAAAAAATGAGTTCAAGCGATGAAGATTTTACTCCAACACAAATTATTTCTTGCGATTTTTGAGAAAAGCACTATATTTGCCTCGGCAGGAACAGCAATTGCGGGCTTCGTATTTTTAAACGGACTCGCAAGCTCGTCCGTTTAAACCAATACTCGGCCCGCGATTGCCTACTTCCATGCCTAGGCAATAATGTACTATTTCCTTAACATTTTACAGTCAATATTTCGTGTTATCTAGCTGGGAAATTTACGTGAAACGCAAAAGAACTCACTATCAATATTAATTTTGGTAGAGTATGTTATTATAATCCAAATAACCTAAAATACTTAGCTATTCTAAATTATACCAGCAGTACTCCAGCTAATAACAATCGTCCTTAATTGTATTGAATTACGGATGATATCCGCCGGTTCGCGTGATTGCCTTACACTTAGAATCAACATGAATGATCTCATTACCGAATGCCTTGATTAGACGTAACCCAATAGGTTCAGGCTCATCCATACACTACTATTACATATAGCTAACCAATTCTAAACGTTCTTGACCGTTGATCAGGTTTATAAAGATAATGTTAAGCGTGCTACACACCATCAGTTTTAACTGCACAGTTTCAACTGTACAGTTTTATCTAATTAAATTTCGATTAGATATTTCTTAGATGGTCAGTTTAAATGCACAGTTCGCAGTGCCTACACACATACGTTTTAACTGAACAGTTCGACAGTGCAGTTGAAACTGTGCAGTAAAAACTGATGGTACGTAGCCCGCTTTATGTCTACCTGCTTAAGTACAAAGAGATGTATCCAGTTTTTTACCTTATTGCATTGTAAAGAGGCGGCTTTTGACAAGTTGTAGGGAGAGAACACCGCGATTTATCGATGTTATCGAAAAATAAATTTTCCGATGAGACGTACTCTTTTCGGCGGTCGATGATAGAAAAGTCCGAAATATCGGAAAGTTTAATCCGTTTAAATTGCTTAATTGAAATCAGAATAATAACGAAAACCCTTATATTTTATAACTTGAGAATAGATCCCTCTGAAACCACTTAACGTTAGGTGGCTTGGTTTCCTACCCTTTGATATAATAAAACATAAAATATTACTTTATAAATTTCCGATATTTCGAACTTTTTTCATCATCGACCGCTGAAAAGAGTACGTATCGTCGGAAAATTTGAGGTTTTATTTAATAAAGACATAAATAAATAAATAAACTATCGATGTGTCGATAACATCGATAAACAGCGGTGTTCTCTCCCTACAACTTGTCGAAAGCTGCCCCGAAAATTCCGGGCTCTAGTAATGAGGTCCAAGTACAACTCTTTGTAATCGGCTGACACAACATGAAAATTAATGAGAAAGAAAAGCTTTATCCTGCTAGTAGGAAGGCGTAGGCGTGTAGGCATTTTTATATGTCTGAGTCTACCGTACTGTACGGTACCATCCGTCCGGATTAGTCCGGATATGTCCCGAAATTTAGACTCTAGTCCGGACTTTGTCCGGCTCTTTAATTTGTCCGATTTTTTTTAATTAGACGGAATATGAGTAATATAATAAAACTACATATTAAGTAATAGTGCCACCCTCCTCGCAATGCGAGCGTCTGCTACCATGCCTACCATACCACTGTAACTAAGTGAGTAATGATTCCATTTTATGACTAAAAACTCCGGACCTTTATCGAAATGTCAGGCTTTTTGTCAGGACCTTTCAAATTCCTAAATGGTAGCCCTAACCGTACAACAAAAAAATGTCTTTCACATTAATTAGCCTATACTGCCCTCCCAAACCAATAAACAGTATCTCAGATTCCATTGCCAAACTAGATTCAATCCTCTCCTCTTAAGAATGAGGTTGTGATTGCAACAGGAGTTTTATTTGAGATATTTGACCTAGCAGAGCAGTTAGCACAGGCTAGCTGGACTGGATATGCATTTCCTATTATACCTAGGCCGTATGATCAGCGGTCATTGTTATCCAGATCTTCCTACCCGCACTCCACATAATCTCACAAATATTAATTAATCGTCTGCCATAGACGTTTTAGAAAAGACCAATAATTCGGGCGCCATCAAGATACCTAATTGAATGACGGATAAATGATTATCTCTACAGAAAATATCAACAAACTCACCAATATCTAAAGAAGCAACAGCATCCTTGACCAGCCGATACGTGTCTCCGTTGATCCTCAAGAAGTCCACGCAGCCGAGGAGTCCGTCCGACAGACCCAGCTTGCTCTGGAGTCCGGTGGTGTTACCAGCTCCTCCCACCCACACTGGCTCGCGGAAGGTCATGCGTGAGAACAGGCCCTGGGGAAAGATGAGGAGGTTCAGTTTTGATTGGGGAACCTTAGGTGTATGTTTATTGATCATGTATATGTATTTGTCACCTAAAATACCCCGCAGGGTCATTGAAGCATTGGCAGACCGAAAAGGAGATGGCGAGATGACTTAGAAGTGTTTTGAAGCGATTAGCGGGTTTATTTTTAATTTATTCCTATGGCAAGAAGAACGCACACGAACACACAGGCCACCTGATGATATAGGTGGTATCTGAGAACCACTGACATTAGAATTCTCAAGACTACAATCTCAAGACAAAGTGTTTTCAATCCACTTGCCATTTTATTGTAAAGTTTCGAAGATGAATAGTGACTATAAGCAAGGACCATCTATAAGCACAGTTTATACAATAGTTTGTCTTCCAACAAATGTATTTCGCGCGGCTTGCATGTGTGGGTGCTTCTACAGTACGCGCTGAGAGTCACCACAAGCAAACTCAACAGGTCACGCCAAGTCGGTTTAGTCAGGTCCGTGCCGTTCCCTTCGGTGGTTGCGTGCATATTAAGTTTTGAGCGACGTGTATCGAGGCAACCCTATCGCCCTAGCGGCAATAGGTATCAGAAACTCGTAATGGGCCAAACATTTAAGCGTTAACGTTCTATACCCGTGCGTTACTGTTTGGTAAAAGATTACACATTCCATCATACTGATAGTGACCTGCAACTTGTTACTTTTAATTGACATGTCAATCAGATAATTACTGTAAAAATAGGTCATTAAGGCGTGGTCCTGGCCTTGCCACGCAGTAATATCAACACGAACAAATTAAACAAATTACTTGAACTAATAAAATAAAACGGTCGGTCTCCGGGGCAATTATATAAAACCATTTCACTTTCCTATTTTTGTGAAAGGGGAATTATTGAGCCTGGCGTTTAAGCTGTTCTGATTATATTTACCATGTTGTGTGTAACAGTATTACTAAGAAGGAAGTAACTACTATCCGCCGTAAGACCTCTTTGAATCGCTTCAAATAAAGAGTTTCATGACAGACGGTTATCGGGGAAAGTTTGCCGTAATTGAGGGTGGGGGCAGGGGGGAAAGTCGAGAAATGTTACCCCTGTGGTGGTATTCTTTTTAGGCGTTTTTGCACCGCGACCGATTCGGATCTCAAATACTAGATTAACCGGTAACTGGGTTGAAAAAAACCGATGAATTATCGTGGCAAACTGTAAATAAAAAATATATCGATTTAAAGTTTACTTCTCTTTTCAAACAATCCTTATCAAACATAAGTTATTACTTTAATATAATAGGATTGTATGGTGGTTTTTAAAATGAGTGTTAAAAGACATAAAAAGTTGTATGTATCTCGAGATTTTTTGTATTTCTTTGGATTTTATAAATAGTGTTGGGTACATACTTATCGTTGTTTTCTGTGATTTGGGTTAAATTTTAATTCTTATTTGTAATCATTTTCTCTAAAATTAACGGAGAACATATAATTTTGCAACAATTTTATCACCTGTAAATCGGTATTTTATCGTTTAACCGGTTAACCTAACGGTTTTTTTCTCGACAGTTGCATTTTCTAAGCACCAACCTATTTCAAGGGTCAAGTTATCTCAGTTCGATCGAACCTATCTATTGTTCGTAAGGGAATAACTCCCTTCAGAGGCAATTATGTAAACTGGGGTTCCGCCGCGGGCGCAGACTTATCGTTGTTCCGAGTGTGAGGTAAGAAGTAAGACTTGAATAACTTTATGACTATCAAATAGATAAAACACCCGATGTAATGGCGACCGATAACGGCGCAACCGATTTTCATAAAACCTAGTTAAAAACAATCCCGATTAAACTAGATTTCTATTTAAAAAAACACATCCGAATTGGTCTATCCGTTTGGGAGCTACGATGCCTCGGACAGACACATAGATACATAGACAAACAGATACATAGTTTTGCGCCAGGGGTTATAAACATAAATGACTGCTTTTAACTATGTACTTACTTGTAGTTTTCTGTGATTTCAATGACTTCTACTTTGCCATACTTCTTCAAACAAATGCTAAATATATATGAATTTTGAACAAAAAAATACCGATTTATTTTTTGGTTAACCGGTTTCTACCGAACTGCGTCGGTTATTAATCGGTTTTAAATTATCGGAGGTAATTACATTCCCTACGCGGCAAATGAACACAAGGGTCAAGTCATCTCAGTTTGATCGAGCGAACTCTGTTCATGAGGGAATAACTCCCTTCAGTACCCTAAACACGTGTTACAATTACTGTAATCTCTAGCGAGTCGATTGCTCTGTCCTTCACTGTAGGTATAGTTTTAGAGTGCGAGGGACAGAGAATTTGACTCGCTATCGACTACGGTAATTGTAACTCATGGTGAGGGTACAGTACCCTTACCATGAGTTACAATTACTGTACTCGCTAGCGAGTCGAACGCTCTGTCCTTCACTGTAGGTATAGTTTTAGAGTGCGAGGGACAGAGAATTTGACTCGCTAGCGACTACGGTAATTGTAACTCATGGTGAGGGTACAGTACCCTTACCATGAGTTACAATTACTGTACTCGCTAGCGAGTCGAACGCTCTGTCCTTCACTGTAGGTATAGTTTTAGAGTGCGAGGGACAGAGAATTTGACTCGCTAGCGACTACGGTAATTGTAACTCATGGTGAGGGTACAGTACCCTTACCATGAGTTACAATTACTGTACTCGCTAGCGAGTCGAACGCTCTGTCCTTCACTGTAGGTATAGTTTTAGAGTGCGAGGGACAGAGAATTTGACTCGCTAGCGACTACGGTAATTGTAACTCATGGTGAGGGTACAGTACCCTTACCATGAGTTACAATTACTGTACTCGCTAGCGAGTCGAACGCTCTGTCCTTCACTGTAGGTATAGTTTTAGAGTGCGAGGGACAGAGAATTTGACTCGCTAGCGACTACGGTAATTGTAACTCATGGTGAGGGTACAGTACCCTTACCATGAGTTACAATTACTGTACTCTCTAGCGAGTCGAACGCTCTGTCCTTCACTGTTGGTATAGTTTTAGAGTGCGAGAGACAGAGCATTCGACTCGCTGGCGAGTACGGTAATTGTAACTCATGGTAAGGGTACAGAGCCAATTATGTAAACTGGGGTTACGCCGCGGGCAGACGACGGGGTGCAGACTTATCGATGTAACGAGTGTGATGTGGAAGTAAGACTTGAATAACTTTAAAATATGTTTCATGAGGTTTTCGAGTCACTTTATGAGTACCTATAAGCATTTCTTGTTATTCTCTCGATCTTTATGATTAAACTAGACCTCATCCGAATTAGATATTCACTACATCTATAAGGGGGTTGTACGTTATTTTACCGACAGAAGTTGTTTAGAATTTCATTTCATAATTTTTTTTTCTCGTGTTATCATTTCATAGAATAATCAATATGTAGAATAATTACTTTGAAGACATTTAAATCATCGTTTTTTATTTCAAATAAAAATCAATGTTTCTTTTTTCATATCATAGAATAGCAAATTAAATATTCTTTGTTCTCATATTATTTATTTAAAATATAACTTAATAACAATAAAATCAACTTATAGAATTGGGTGCAGTTTGTGAAGGTGTGTGAAATGAAACGTTTGAAAAAAAAGCATATCCTTACTTTGCAGACAGCAAGTTCATCTTACGTATAATATAAACGCATACAACGATTTTAATTTACAATCAAATTGTATCGCATAGCTTATTCAAGGCATATAAAAAAAAAAATCTAACCTATTCAAGTCGGTTCTGCCCAGAGAGGTCTTGGTCGCTCGCTTCGCTCGCTCGCTCACTCATATTTATATCACAAAAATTATTCACAAAATATTGAGTTTCCCACGACTTTGAATACTGTTGTCGTTAAAATGAAATGCTATGAAAAAATACACTGACCAAACAATATTCGTTAAAAAATAATTATATTGTTTGATAAGTTTGTGTAATGAAAAAATAAAATTACAAAATAAAAATTGAATTGATTTTTTGTGGAATTTGTTTCTTTCAAGTAAATAGTTTTAAAAAAAAAATCGAAGCAAAGATACAAGGACCAAATAGTATATGAAACATTTTCTGTGAAACAAAATTCTGTAATTTTTCTGTCTGTAAAACAAGGGGACACCGTATAACGGAAACAGTCAAGAAGGATATTAGAAGGTCATATGCGTCCATTTAAAGCAGTGATCCCCAAAGTGCTCTATATCGACCCCAGGGGCCTGTTTTATAAAGCTATAAATTACAATTTACAGGTTACAAGTTTCCATTTGACACAACCTCGACCAATGACGACCAGCCATTTGAGCAGTGTTGCCAGTTTAGACCTGTAAAATTGTAACTTGTACGTGCCCCAGGGGTCGACGACGACCTGCAAGGGGTCCATGTGAGCAGAAATAATAAATGGGGGTCCATGAGATGAAAATGGGGGTCCGCAATAGTGGATCCCGTTTAACCAGGTCGTGACTTTAATTCCATTAATTGAATAATCCATATTCATACACAGATAGTAGGTCCCTGCTTACTTACGTAATACTTTCTTATAAATATACATAAAATATATATGTAAAATTACGTAATTTCTATGTTTTTCTATTTATTTACCTATTTGTACCTTTTGTGTCTTATATTTTTGTTACAATTTTGTTTACGTATCTTGTTGGGCATTTGGGTTTACCTGTAAGTTCACAAGAATAGACTAATAAATAAATAAATAAAATAAAATAAACAAAACAAATATAATATATAGGTATAATTATGTTTCAATTTCCTCTGTGTGTAGTTTTTTACTTTGTAAAAAATATTACACCGCGCTAAATTTTCATTGTAGCCTGTGTCAATTTTTACCCGGCTAAACCTCCAAAGTTAACCATGCAAAAAATCCGAAGATTTTTTACTTACTTACTTTTTACGTGATAACGAAAATATTAGGTAAGCATGGGGTCCAGCCAAAACCGAAACAAATGCCAAGTGGTCTATGAGACAACAAAGTTTGGGGACCTCTGATTTAATGTAAATGATCAGATAAGAAGATCAGAATTAGAATCAGAAAAAGATTGATTGCCCTCATAAGACTAGTTTTGCATACATACATACCTTCACGGGTCACCTCCTTGACTCACAATGGGGTAGGCAGAGACTAGAGAACGCCGGGTGCACTGCACAGCTCTAAATATACAACTTCCTCTTCCTGTACATTCATCAACCTCGTCATGCACGTACGTCGGTTTTACATATATTATTCTTAAAGATACACAATAATTTCTCCATTTCAATTCATCTAAATCCGATCAGCCGTATTAGTGTGGAGTAGGGTGGTCCAAAAAACAAAAGTGTGTAATATTGTTTCTCCACAAGTTTCTTTTTATTTTAAAATACTCAAAAATCCGCTTTACCAATTTTATTGCAATTGAATAAACTTTTCAGGTCGCCCATAATGTTAAAAAAAAATCATATAAAAATGTCTAGAGCGTCACACATCTAATAAAGATATCGAATGAGAAAGACTTTGGACAGATCGTGACACTGTATTCCGAGTTGCAGCAGGAGGCGAACAATATTCTACTTCTGTTTTTAGGTTTTTCTAAGTTTACTAGATATCGTTTTGTATGAGAATGAGATCTTTTTGGCATAAACTAAACGCTTTGGGCGACCAGCGCCTCTATTCTAGGCGGTAAAAACGATATCGTAGTTTGCCTGTTATGGTATTGTTATGACGTCAGCCGCCATTACTGTCAAGAAAATAAGAGCTATCAAAACGTTGACAATTCGATAACAGGTCAAATGCGATATTGTTTTTACCGTGTTGAATAGAGGCGCAGTAAACGATCACATAACAAGTTTAAATTTGACACATAAGTAATTAATTTATAGCAAACAAAAATAACCCTAGTGGAGGAAGGATTTGATATACTTTTTTTTTCTTCATACTATTTTGGACCACCCTAGTGTGGAGGAGTAACAAACATATTCAATCACACACATAAACACAAACACACAAACTTTTGCATTTATAAGAGTAGTTGGACAACGCGGTTTACCTAGTTAGAACTTTGGGGTTCGAACCGGGTAACATATTTGTGATTTGTGGCGCAAGTATTTGTTCCAGGAACTTTGATATTGACTATGTACTCGTATTTATGTATGTATTTCTCTATTAAGTACGTATAACGTTGTATAGTACCCACAGTAACAAAGGTTAGTTTAAGACTAGCGCCCTTATTCATAAACACACTACAAACCTATTTTAGTTAAAGTGAACTTTTTATTGAACTTAAACTTACAAGACATGTTTGCATCGACATAGGTAATGTACATAGGCCAAATTATCCCATACGGGATCTCTTCCAGTTAGTCTTCTAGTGTGAGATTGCCCCTTTTTCTTTCTCCATTTGGGTCAAAATAATCTAGTTGTTCGTACTTCCACAGAGTTCGTTCAACCCGAAGTATTATCCTACAGCTGTATAGCAAACGTTAGGTATTCGTAATGCCCCCCCAACGTCTGGCCAGATAAAATGAACCGCGATCGGCTTGATGGATGCGCTGGCGGCACGCCACCTAATTCCTGCCGCTTGGCTTTCTAGGTGTATTTTGTTCTATTTGGAATTAAGGTTAATGAGTATGAAAATAAACAAAAACGTATCAGTTTAATCGGGCTTTATTCTACTTAATAAAACCATATTCCTTTTGACATGCTATACTTACTCCATACCATCTGACTTGTCTTATTTAGTAAACACTTTTATATTATAACCTCAAAATGCTCCCTTTTCGCCTAAAATTTCAATTTCGTCATTAAAAAAAACCATCGCTGATGTAAAATCAGGAAAATAGTGTGCAAAATATGGTCTCTAGTTGCTTTATATACCAGAAAACGGCAGTTTTAGGCAAAACCGATGCATTTTGAGGTTATAAAAGTGTTTACTAAATAAGACATGTCAGTTGGTATGGACTATACACGCTATACCTACTTCTGGTATTGCAGGCGTCCATAGGCTACAGTAACCGCTTAACATCAGGCAGGCCAAATGCTTGTTTGCCACCATCGTGTTATAAAAAAAACCTGCTTGTATGTCAACGTTACGATAGCTCTTATTTAAAAATGGCGATCGAGTTAAAAACAATACAGTAACATGTCAAAAGAAATTTGGATTTACCAAGTAGATGTGGATAAAGCATCCGTCACTCTCGCACTTACACACTGGTCAGAAAGGGACAGGTGTTTTATCCCCTTTTATTCACATCAACAAACACGATGAAGCGGTGTGTGAGAAAAAAATCAGCCAATAGGATCCGAGAGCTGCGCTCAGCGAGGCTAGGAAATTGAAGTATTCCTATTGGTTGTTTTTTTATCTCGCACCCCGCTCGAACAGCTCTGGTGGATATTCTCCCTAATTAGCCCGCAGAAAGAGGTTAAAATTTGGTTAAGTAACGCTAAGTAGCAATAACTATGAAGTAAATAGATGTAAATAGATAACGATCAAAATATTAAAAAGTCCTTAATGTGTTCTATTGTGTCAACGGGAACCTACCTTATAGGTTTTAATTTTACCTATAAGGTACTTCCCGTTGACCTAGGATCAAGAAATTTGGCAAGAAGCAACCTCTTACAGCACCCATAGAGGGAAAAAATCGAAACCCGTAAATTTGTGTACGGAACCCTCGGTGCGCGAGTGCGACACGAACGTGACCGGTTTTTTATTATGAAGATCTCCGTGTCCCGCCTACTCGCTTATCTTACGTTAATTCTAATGTTATAACCGTTACCTCCCCCTCCCCCCACTCTGCTGAGAGCGGTGGAAGGGCCGGCCCTGAAGGTATATCTGATGTCTTCATTGATTCGGCTTTGACTTACAAGAGTTACAAGGGTAAAGGTGAAATTAAACTCTAGGGAGTCACTCCAAATAACGTCATTCAAATCGGGGTTACTTTGGAGTTTCGAATGATAGAAGTTTTTTTATGACCACGCAATGGTATATTTGTTTAAATTGTGAATAAAATTAAATTTAACATTGTTTGTTTATTTACTATTAAAGTTAAAAGTTGATCTTGAATTCCATTTGCGAGTTTAGGTCTTTTTGTACATTAATTTTCTAATCCAATTTTATTAATAAATAAATTATGTCAGCAAGATACCCTTTCTAATAAAGCAATAAATAATTACAACACTTTTTATTCCTAAAAAACTTATTAACTTATCATAATGCAAAGGCAAAAAGAATAAACAGTCACTAAATTTCCTTTTTAATCCGCGATAATGGCAAAGGCTCGACGCAAACAGCCAAGGCAAAATAAAAGAAGCGGTAACCCTGCACATAATGTCCCCTGATCCTCACAAGCTCTTCAGTCGTAAGTGCGTATCTACAATCAATTGTACAGAGAAATTTGAACTCTACGTACGTGAGAATGAGGTTGATAATTCTGTAGCAGATTTGGCACACATGTGCGATTTTGCCTAAAAACAGGGCAGAACACACGCTCTTAATTAAAGGCACAGTCCTAACGACTTTTTATATTGTAACCCTTCAGCGTTTGAGGATGGAGTGTCTGACCTCTGATAGGGTTCCCCTTGAGTAACACTTACAGATTTCCTTTGCAGGTTTTACTATGGTTAGGTTATGTACTGTCACGAACGTTAATTTGTGACCCATTTCAAGAAAAATAGGCTTGAAGTCGTCAATGTCATTAGAGATGCCAAATCATTTGTTACTTATAGGAGACTCAACCTTATTGTTGTAGAATGTCAGAATGACTTTGGACCTAAGGTGGGTCCCAAATTTAAGTTCGTGACCGTACAGTCGGTCTTATAAGTAACTGCACACTTTAGGGCTTTGTCTTGTCACTTGTTAACAGCACAGATTTGTGGGAACCGTGCATTCCGTGTATTGTAGTAAAGACGTGCAAGATTCCCTTTAAAAAAGCGGCCAAGTGCGAGTTCTTGGAGAGGGTTCCATCTCCACACCATATGCCTGTCTGTTAGTCTTTCTGTCTATCTGTCCATCTGTCACAGCAGATTTGCTCCAAAATTACTGGACTGATCGAGTTGAAATTTGGTATAAATATGTAAGTCGGTGACTCAAAGACGGATGCGTAACGTAAATAAATTAATTTTGTACAAGGGGGCTACTTTTGGGGGATAAATTAGGAAATTAAAAAAAAAAGTTTCGTAATCCTTATTGTGTGACATGTCAAATGAAAGGGCTTGTTGTGAGCATCTCAAATATATTTGTTTTATAACTTTAACATAAATAGTTTTGAAGTTATTTAAGAAAATACGCAAAAATCGACCATCCATCAGACGCACGAGTGATCCTATAAGGGTTCCTTTTTTCCTTTTGAGGTACGGAACCCTAAAAACAAAGGTACGAGAGCCAAGGATGTTTTGCAAATCGTGCATAGCGATGTATGTGGTCCTATAAGGGTCCTATGGAAGAGCTGTCGTTCGGAGGTTCGAGGTATGTTTTGCTTTTTATCGACGATTATACTCGAAAAACTCATGTATATTTTTGGAAAAATAAAAGTCAAACTTTTGATAAGTTCCGCGAGTACAAGGCGGAAGTAGAGAATGAGGCGAGTAAATTGATTAAAATTTTTAAGGTCAGACGAAGGCGGAGAGTACTGTAATGCGAAGTATAATGCTTTTTTGAAGTCTGAAGAGCTGTCAAATTTTTAGAAAATTCTTTTGTTGAAAAAGAAAACGTCGAGAAGTCATCGAAAGTCATCATCAACCTGAATACGGAGTCTGTTGATCAGTCCTGTTTCCGAAATATGTACGTCATATTTGAATTGCTGCACTAATTTGTCGAAGTCGTTAAAGCGACAAGGTACAAAACTGTGCAAAACCTTATAAGGTCTACTTTACCATTAAATGTCACAGGGGTTTGATATTGATTGACGTTTCCACTTACGCGCCCGTTTCGGTCAAAAATAGTCCTTCGGATCAATGTTTTGTTTCTATTTTCGTGTGCAAAAGCGTGAAAATAGCGTTCCCTAGTTCGGTAACCGGTCATATTATTATTTCGGTTTTTCTATTATTTGGCATATAGTCATATTTGACATGCATGCTGTTAATCAATGTGTGTATGTGAGTATGCGTGTATGTTTTATATGTGCTCCAAAACGGGAGGACCTACATTTTCAGGCCATTTTCAGATTTGCCCAGAGTACCTAGCCAAGATGCAAACGCTACTAACGTTTTTCTTTTCTGTCACTCAAAATGTATGGGATGACATTCTCGTGCGTTGCGATAAACCACGTGGTTAACTGTCACCCCATACATTATAAGCAGAGATCGGACAATTTTGCGTCATTATTCGCAATAATGTGGACATGACTCCAAAGATTTTAATTAAACAAATTAAATTTATTGATTTCTTATCGGAAAATTAATTTAAATAAATAACCAGTTTTTTTTCCTAATTCTAGCAAACTACTTATGTTCATGGAGCAAACTTAAGTAGATTAATAGGAATGGCCACTCTTCACGTCTTTGTATTATTCATTTATTACTGTCTTGCAAAGGATCAAAATTAAATTTCAGGTAAGATATCAATTAATTTAATTTAAATATTTAGAGTCATGTCCACATTATTGCGAGTAATGACGCCAAATTGTCCGATCTCTGATTATAAGTGATATAAAAGAAAAAAGTCATTAGCGTTTGCATCTTGGCTACGGCCCCAGTGGCCCTACCTTCAAAATCGAAGTTCGAAGTTACCTTAGCTCCATTCCTGTCACTCTTCATTCGAGACTAAATCGAGAGAAAGGGATAAAGCTAACGTAACTTCCAATTTCGATTTTCAAAGTAGATAGTTTCGATTTTCTGATCATATTTTTTTGAGGGTTACCCGTGCGAAATCAATGCGAGTCGCTGGTTACACATATTTTCCAAGGGAGCCCTCTGTTTCCCATAATTTTATTGGTCATAATGTAATTGTTGTCATAATTTTAGATAGTCATATTTTTTTATATCGCTGAAACTGTAAACTTTTTAGAAGGTCTGAAATATCTAACGTGTAGACAAGGCTAGGTTAGGTTAGGTTTGGTTTATAAAAATTCTGAAAAAGTTACAGTTTCTTTAAAAAAACACGTTATGACTTGCGAAGATTATGACCTAAATCACATTATGACTAAAAATAATTATGTCAGTCAATATAGACCCATTTTCCAAATATACAACCCCGTTACCAGGATAACATAGAAGCAAAAAGGCTGTTAGGAAGTTATCAGAGGAAGTTTAACGTGTTCAGGGCCGTTATTCCGGAGTTAGTGAATTCGGAATGAGTTATCGTAATACGGTGTCAGACGTCAGAACATTGCCTGAATATCTTTAGGAAAGTTCTAGGGGCTTCTTTTAACCCCCGAAATAAAAAGAGGGGTGGTTTAAGTTAAAGGTGTGTCTCTGTGTCTGTCTGTCGCATCATAGTAATAGGCAGTATCTTAGATAAGACCCCTTTAGCAATATCAACCTTATTACGAAGGTAACAGAATTAAAACTGCTTTGGTAAATGAATTTGAGTTGGAGGGCAGAGTTCCCAAGCGTACGAACCGGTTTGGACGCGGTTTTTTTTCAGAGAGCTAGTTCAATCGGGATCGAACAAAAAACCAGTCTTCGATTTCAAGATAATACTTAACTTAATAACTTATATAAACATAAATTCTCGCCTTTCCCAGAGTGGCAGAGCTACAGAATTACCTACAACCCTTAAAAACTTGTTGACAATTCTGCAATCACATTTTGCACAGTCGGCTAAGATGTTTCAGCGTATTAGTGACAGGTTGCAAGCTCATCGCCTAACAGTACCTACTACAAGCCTTTATTCCCTTAGTCACCTCTTACGACATCCACGTTAAGACATGGAGTGGCACAATTCTAACCCGGCAACCATCCGACTTTAGTTTAATAGAAAACACGATAATAGTAATGAGCAAACACCGGAGAGCCCTGCAAAGATGCACTACGCTAACTAACGTTTCTATTCGATTGGTTTAAAAACGAATCGAATAGAAACGTTAGTTAGCGTAGTGCATCTTTGCAGGGCCCTCGGATTGACGGGGGCAAAAATGTACCAGTGCTAGTGATTCATTAAATGGCGACTGAGCTTATCGACATCGATAAAAAGCGATTTTTTTATCATCAATATCATCATTATCATAAGTAATGGCCAAGTTGAATACCTAATAATTATGTGCAAACCTCTTTTATTTTATACTTACCGCAACTATAAACAACCGGTATCTGACATTGACTCTGGACTCGAGTCACTTTTGAGAACTATTGAAATAACATTGAATAACAAATTCATTCAGTGCAACGATATTCTTTAGCATTCCGACGAATTGAGAACCTTTTTGTTTTTTAAGTCGGTTAAAAATGCGTCGAAAGAAAAAAGATCGTTTATCTTCATGGAAAGCTGATCATTCAGATATAGAAGTTAAAGGTACGACTTACTTTTGCAAGAAATGTAAGATCCATATGTCACGAAAAAAGTTGTCGATAAACTTAGTCGGTATTTAATGAATCACTAGCACTGCGCCTCTATTCTAGGCGGTAAAAACGATATCGGAGTTTTCCTGTTATGGTATTGTTATGACGTCAGCCGCCATTACTGTCAAGAAAATAAGAGCTATCAAAACGTTGACTATACGATAACAGATCAAATACGATATTGTTTTTACCGTGTTGAATAGAGCCGCTGGTACATTTTTGCCACCGTCAATCCGGTGTATGGTAATGAAGGCGCCACTGGACACTCTGTGAAGTTTTAACCACGTCGTCAAGATAAATGCCCTCAAAAATAAGATATACATTTCCATTCATGTCCATAAATAATTGAATAAAACTGGTCAAAGCTCGGTCGTTAAGGCTACAATCATTTCAACGATCAAGAGGACTCACAAGCCGGTTTAACCCCGGGGGGATATTTGTGAATCTTTGATGTTTGTTCGCTTTTTGTTCTCTGTGGAGATGTCGTCCTCAATCGTGGACCAAATATTAATGGTAATTTATTATTTTATTAGTGAGAAATAAAAAAGTATAATAAAAAATAAAAATACCGGTCAAGTACCGTCCCATACTGCCCCACAGTAAGGTAACAGCGCCTATTATCGTGATACTTAAGAAAGTTTTTAAATGAGTCGAAAAAAATAAAGTTATAAAGCTCTTTAATGACCGAGTTTATTTATTTATTTAAGTGTTTATGAACTTTTAGAATCGTAACTTTTTGGACTCATTTGAGTTTATTATATTTTATAAAATAATTATTGAAATCAATACCGTCTTCTATTACCGTTGTAATGGATAGGCTGTGATCCTATTACCGCGAATCAGCTTCAATTACCAAGGGTTTAAAAAACAGAAATTTTCAACCATCGGTAATAGTAACATGACTTACGATTCGGAACTTATTACCGAGGGTTAAAAACATAATTAAACTTTTTATTAACTGTTGGTTAGTGGTAAAATTCGTTGAAAATAACGAGTTTAACAGTCCATGTATATATGTACGTATGTTCCACTGTAGCTCCTAAACTAGTATTAATTTATAAAAAGCGCCTAACGAGTTGCCAGTCGCGCTAAACTTTTCTAAATTACTAGAACTATACTTTTGTAAGAAAATATCGAATAAAATTCCTACGAAAATCTCGAATTTGAGCTAAATTTCGACAAACTTAGCTTTCACTTTTATAACGTAACTTTACAAAACCTCCTGCGGTCAGGTTTACTGGCAATTAGTAGTTAAAACAACTTTGTGAAACATTCAGAATAAACTTTTCCCATTGAGCCAGCCGAAAATCTGATCCAGCCGTCACGGTTCAAGTAACATTCACAAATGACGATTCCATTTGAATTTCTTCTAAGCAATGCCGCTGCAATTGGGACAACGCGTAAGCCTTTTATGGTGCTCCCACACTTGCTGTTATAAATGTTATATAACGTTACAGTCCTAGCGGTACGCCAAAAAATGCTGCAAATGGTGTTAAAAGCATGAAAATCGGAACGAGCCCGAGCTCTTATCTGTCTTTAGGTCATACGAGTCAATTTGACACGTAGCACGAAAAAAAAAGGATATGGTCGAGTTATGACGTCATTTTTATTTTGATTGGGAAATATTTTTTTGTTCTGAAAACTATTGTGCGTGGTACGAGTAACTAATGAAGGGGCTTACTAAGCCGATTCTAAAAATATACCACATCATTATATTTCAGTCACTTGTTTTAAATTAAAATAAAAATCATTTTCAAAACATACCAAATTTGGGCTCTTGCAGATACGGTTGAATCATTATTTGTTAAATACACCTAAAAAGATACGAACTAACCTCATATCCAACCCCAAGAAAGCATTTTAGAAAATATTTACATGTAGTTTTTTTTACAAATTGTGATACAATCACAAGTAGTTGAAACATGTATTAAAATTTCAATTTTAGACCCTGAGGATGATAAATACTAATGCGAGAAGAGTTTTCAATCATATTTATATTATTTACTAGCTTTCTTTTCGTTTTTATCCCGGAAAATTGGACAGTTCCCGAGGGAGCAGCGATAAACGACTTCTACGCGGACGGAGTCGCGGGCGAAAGCTAGTAAATAATAAATATGATTAACACTCCTAAGGATAAGGTTTGTTTTTAGCTCGACCGCCCTTACTGTCAAGTAAATAAGAGCTATCGCACCGTTGACAATACGATAACATGCCAAAGGCAATGTGGTTTTACCGAGTGGAATACAGGACCTAACTGCGACACCTAGGAACTCGAAATTCGGAGGGAGTATTCCTTGGATACTCTAGCCTCGTAAGGCCCAGTGTGCAATAAGATGTAAATAATCAAGGCAATTTGATTTGAACTTTGTTCAATGGGAATAAGGTTTAATTTCCTATGTTCATAAACTGAAAATAGCATTACAGAACAAACGTAATTGAACTTTATTGTCTTGATGGTAGATTCAAAGACCCACTCAAAAAAAACGCCCTGTTTGTAGTATGGTGGGCATGACGAGGCTAGGGGTGCACTGAGAAAGGATTTTCCAAAAATCGCCTCCCAACGGGAAGAAATAGGGGGAGCCGGGAACTATTCTACGCGAACCTACGAAGTCGCGAGCGTCCTGTAGTTAATTTACGAGTTAAAGATATTCAGTTTATTTCGTATAACTTGGACGTAACTGAGACGCGAGAACTGAAATTGTTCAAAGAGAGCAACAGCATAATTTTTGAGCTAAAATAGAACGCCTTTGAGGAATTTGCAATTCGTTAGCAATTTCGGGCGCACAATTTTAAAACAATTGAATGCGGGTAAAATAAAATTTAAATTTTTGAAACAAAAGGCAATGGCAAGTTTTATTTATTTACTGTTGAGTACACTTCACTCATTCCACAGTTGAATTTAATTTTACTGAGTTTTGGTTGAACAATAAAAGTAATACTTTATGGATGCGGAAACGGCGGATTTAAAGCGTTTGCATAATGGAATGAGTTTTCAGTTCACTGTGATGGACTTTTGACAGTTTATGGTTATTTATTATTTATATGCCGCCGTAGGGACTTTAACATATCCACGTTAATAAAAACGTTTATTTGTTAATTGAGTGTCTTTAACAATTTTCCTTTACAATGAGGACCACATTGCGGCTAGTGATACAAATAATATTTATTCATTTCTCATGCTCTTAAAATCTTACTTTAATCACTGCACATCGGGACTAAAGCTCCTTATTAGTCATCAGGGTCTAAAGTTCTTTTTCTAATTTTCTTTTGAAACCCCTAAACAGCCAATCACGGTGTTTGTGAATGTTGGATTATCGCGATTTACAATGTATAGTCATTTTTTAGGGCGTGGAAATAATCTCAAAATGACAACTGTGCAAAAATGTAAAAAAAAACTATTTAATTTCGTGAAACACGATTTTTGATTACGAATAAGTATGAATCTATTTTATTATATTAAGGATGAATTAATGTTATTATGCATAGTCCAATTAATTTTGAAATGATTTTCAAGTTTGAATCTGTTTGCTAAACAAACAAAAGAAACAACAGCGGAACAAATTTGTATGAAAGTTTGTTATACTAAATATTGTAATTTTGTATTGAAAGTCGTATTTTATCCTCGCATTCAAAGTGAAAAGTAGAGTGTTTAACGCGAGACTAAACAACCATTATGACACTCGAACTATAGCCACCCTCGCTCAGCTCGCGTGGCTAAACATCTCGTCTCATTATGGCATGTTTTAGTTCCTTGTTGAACAATCTACTATTTTATGGCATGAGGAAAGCAAACCATTTTCACAGAAGATTCGCTTCTAACATTATATTGACGACATAATCCAAACGGTACTTGGTTTTTTTTAAACTGGCTTTTTACAGTGTTTTAAAATGTCCATGAATATTTTTTTTTACGCAGCTTAACTTGAGTTTGTTCGAAGTGTGCCCTTAATAACGATGTATAAATAGGAACAAAGGTTGAAGAAATACAAACGTTCTGCCCTCATAAGCCGACATGCAATATCTCAAACTCAATAGCCAAAGTAGATACAACCCTCTCCCGTTAGTAATAAGGTTGCATTTGCTACAGGAGTTTTTTTTAGAGATACTGCTATTTGTCTTAGCAGGAGTCCACGAGTCACAAGACATAAGGAAACCTTTTACGTGTTTACACCGTTCACTGAATCAGTAAATCTTTTGACGCTTTATCATTTATCAGATATTTCTGGAGAAAATCCCAATAATTTGGAAAATGCAGGACTTTATCACTCCGCCAAGTATATTATGTTTAATATTGAAATATCCCGCGAAGCAATAACTAATACGGCTGTAGAGTGTAGTCTAACGGCTTGCTTTGTATACTAAATGATTTCCCTAGACAAGTCATAGAGAACATTATGGATAAGCCAAAATTGGCTAAGAGTGTTATAAAGAGGGCTATGATGTGTTGTTGGAAAGATTAAAAAAGTAATCAGTAGTAAATTATTACATGTCTTTTATTTGTACTTAATGAGTAACGATACAAATATTCCATTCTAACTTCATTCTTATCTTAGCTAATACAATCTTCAAAGAAAAGATTATAGCTAAGACTGTTTAGTTTTTAAGTAACGCCTTTTAGAAATAAACAGTTTTTTTATGACCTTGATTTTTTCAAGACGATAATGTTTGTAACTTTTCATCATTTGTTAGTATTCTGGAAGTCTTAGAGTTCCCCCCGCATTTCAAACAACGAGGATAATTTTCCACGCTTTCCCCATCGCCTACTGTGTTGTTTCGTCCCTTTCTAAAGCATGAAACAACGGTGAAACGGCTTCGTGTGAAGTAAGGTATACTATGTTATGTTCCCGATCTTTAATGTTTTTCTTGAAACATATTTTATGGCGGAGGAGGCCACTGAGTAAATCATTTGATAAAAGATAAGATAAAAGATGTTTATTCAGTAAGTAGGCCGCACGGGCACTTTTACACGTCAAAAATCTACCATAAAATAAAAAGTAATCATAATCATCACCACCCATGGTTACGTCACACCAAAAGAGGATTTGCAGAGGTTGTCGACCTTAAATTAAGTCCTAACGCCTGTTTCAGATATTGGGAAAGGCTGTTTCAGCTCTACGTTAGAAAAAAAAACAGCATAACTTTTCAAAAGTTTCGTCATGAATCGACTCAGCGCCAATCGCCATTTTCACCACTAATCATAAAAAATAAATATAGTCTGCATATGAAACACCTACAAAATATGAACCTACCAAATGAAAAAAATGCAATAAGTCATTATTTCTATTCAATAAAATAAAACTACGGCCCGCGAGCCAAGTCCGGCCTGCGAGCCCTACTAATCCGGCTCGTGTAAAGAAAGCAGGAGAGCCAACCTTCAACCAACCACCAGGGTCCGATTCTATAAAGCTACAAGTAACTAGTAATTCGTTTTATAAAACCCGCCCCTGACGGTAATTGGTCATAATCATAGAGTAATCATAGCCACTCCAGAGTGGGCCACTCATGAACATAATAAATACCAAGTGCGTTCCTTATGCGTTATCTAGGTACCCCCTGAAGACTAACACTACTTAACTAATACTAATGTTTTGGGGTAATATTTACCCTATGACCAGCCATGAAACCAGTCTTGGCCCGCACGAATTTATATTAAGTGCATTATGGCCCTTGAGTCAAAACGTTTGAAGACCCCTGTTTAAGAGGATTGTGAAGCTAAAAATCTCTTTCTCTCCCCTTAAACCTCGTCCGAATTTTACGAGTTTTTAATATGTTGTAGATATCATGAAAAACTATGTCTGTACGTTTTCCTTTCCAAGAAAATATTTCTTAGAACGAAACAAATTTAAAAAACAAAAAACAGAATCGTACAGACCTAGGCCTTTATAATAACTACAACATGTTCGTAAATCGTGAAATTCGGACTTGATTTCGGGGGTGAGAAACGTTTTCGCCCGGAGCTACTTAGTTTTGTGTAGATTTTTTTGACAGCTACGCGATTTTAGCGGCGCTTCACAATCCTCTTAAGCCCTCAGACAAGTTTCGACGAAATTAGTAACATGATATAAATACGAGAACTTACATTACGTATAAATTATTTATTCGTACGAATTCATGATACGATTATTATAATGCCGTAAATTCCTCGGCTCCCGAGAACTTTCAATGGGTTTGATGAAATAGATATTTTGTAATTCAATTAAGTATAAGTACCAGGGGAGATGATAATTTCACGAAATTGGCCTGGTTTAACGTAATTGGTATTTATTAAACGAATACTCAACTTTAAAGGCCAGTGTTTGATGGGACACGTGCAAGAGATATAAATATTAAATTATGACGTTGTGATTGGATGATTCGGTTGTACTGTTTATTTTTGTGTTCCTATTGGCCAATCAGGTGATAGGTAGATTTTTGCAATTCGCCTTTCCTGTAGTTATTTATCACGTGTAAGTTACATAATGTCAAATTAGGTTATTGCAGAAACATTGATAGGGGTATCAGCAGACATATCTGTAACGTAATTCATATCGTTAGTAGAGGTGAGTAACACGTTATCGACTAGTATCTTCCCTCGTCCCTTGCGCGGACCATGGGAGAGCCACGAATAAATTTGCCAAGCCATAGCTATCTGTAGACTTTAATTCTTCCCCAGGCTCTAGTCTAGTCATTCAAAAATTGCCACTAAACTAACGTATTCATCCACGGAAAATTTATTCAATTCCAGTCGTCGCACACGCAGCCAATATTGATTCAGCGTTAATTAACGTTATCAACATTATGTCACGCGGGCCACGCCCTTCCATGGACATGTGGCGCGTACAATACTCCCAGCTTCTAGAGTTCGCTATCACCCTTGCGCTCTGCAACTGACAGTATATCTGTCACTCGTGTTTCATACAAAACGAATATTGCCGATCTATATTAACCTCGTAAGGCACAGTGTGGAATAGGATGTACATAATCAAGGCAATTTAATTTGAACTGTGTTACAATAAGAATAAGGTTTATTCTCCTATGTTCATAAACTGAAAATGGCTTTATTGAACAAACGTAATTGAACTTTATTGCCTTGGTGGTAGATTCAAAGTCCCACTCACAAAAAACTCCCTGTTTGTAGTATGGTGGGCATGACGAGGTTAAGAAAATGGTTGCATTGTACGGTCACGGAACTTAATTTGCTACCCATTTCAAAGAAAATCTGCTTGAAGATGTCATTGTCAATAGAGATTCCAAATCATTTGTAATTGATAGGAAACTCAACCTTATTGTTGTAGAATGTCAGATTGACTTTGGACCTAAGGTGGGTCACAAATTAAATTCCTTGGCTGTACGTGTAAAAGGGCGCCATATACGGTACGATCCGTCATTTCGATCCGTCGGTTCATACTGAAATTGAACGACGGATTGTACGTGTGTGGCAATATCGCGTCCAAATGTTTTAGAAATATGAATCGTCACGATATCGTTTCACATTAATCATAACGACGGATCGTGTGTTCGTGTGTTCCGTGTATTGGGACTCTTGTTTAAAGATATTCTTCTGGTTTATTCTGATTAGTTTGGTTCTGTGACCAAACCAACCAATCTTCTTTATTCCAAATAAGGCGGCTAACTGCATAGCATTTTAAATTCAATGTGGTTACCATAGAGTATAGAATGCTTCGACTACCACATTGCAATTAGCCTCCTTCTTTTGTATTACTGCAGCAATATCTATCATTAGTTACCACTCACCTTAGACCTCCCCCGCACCCGCTTCCCGTTGTTGAGCCGCAGCCAGGCGTCCCAGCGGTGGCGGTACACGGAGATCACGTTCCAGTGGCCCAGGCGCACCGGCTCCGGTGAGCGGAGCACTCCTGCGCCGCTGCCGCAGTCGAACCTGGTGACAAACATTCATCCTATACTATTAACCGAGCAATATTTTGTATACATTATGTGACGTCTATGGCGCTTCCGCCATTATTAAAGATGCTTCGATATAAATACAACGGGTTTACTAATGTTTGGTCAAAAATCTTTTCCCAAAGTATCACTTCCCAAACTATTTTTCTCAAATTATCATTTGGCAAAAAATCATAAGTCAAAACAACTTTTCGCAATTTAACAGTTATCAAAAATTTTTTTAGCAAATTATTGTTTAACAAATAATTACTTGGTCAAGTTTCATTCGACCAAATTTCATGTAGTCAAATGTATCGTTTGGCATAACATACTCTTCCCAAAATATTGTATGGCATACGATTTACATCCTAATTGAGTAGTGCATAGGATAAAATTTAGGGTATGATTATCTTTCGTGGGTAGTTTTCTTATTGCGTGCTGGCGCATAACCATCGCATTTGCGCAAACTTGGTATTTGTTTTTAATGAATGTAGATACGATGGATGGAGTTATTTCCGTGACACAGTCGACGGGGCTTCTATTCTGCGTAGATTGGCCCTTCGGGCCTGATGAACTCTAACCTAACCTAAACCTACTTACCTAATTTTAACCTAAACGAACCGAACTGGACATGCTATAAATTGAGTGTGCGAAATAAAAATTTAAACAAAATTTTTTTTGGAATATAATATTTGCCAAAGGAAAACGTTTGCTTAATAAACGTTTGTCTTAATAAAACTTGACAAAATAAAATGATGCCAAATGATAATTTGACCAAATGAATTAAATGCGAAATGTAAATGTGCTAAAGATTCGTTTGGGAAATGAAACTACGAATTGAAAACTACTATGAATTGAAATTTGGCGAAAAATACTTTGACCAAACGGCAGTACACCAATACAACGTCGTGTGACGCAGTGCAGCGTAAGGGCCATCGATAATAAGTTCCCTTTATACATAGATAATGCCGCAATGTATATATACAGGGTGTCCCAGGAATTAGTGCCAAGCGAAAGTCCAGAGGTAGAGGACCTTAAGGGGTACCCGAATCACCTCCATATGTTCCGCGATTTTTACTAGTTTCAGAGATATTGAGCATTATAATCTGAGTTTTTGTAATTTTCCCTTATGTCCTTGTCGTGAAAAATCCTTAATTTCGTGTTTTATTTCAGAAGTTTTTCAGTGGTATCACTGGTATCTTACATTATTAGAATCATTACAAATCAGTGAATTCTTTAAACTCTTTTGCTCTTTTTTTATAATATTTTTTTTATGTAATGACATAAAGTTTGTTTCTACATACTTTGTCATTATTTAAAAAGTTGATTATAAAAAAACGAGCAAAAGAGTTTAAAAACTTCGCTGATTCGTAATTAACTAATGATTCTAATAATGTAAGATACCTACCACTGAAAAAGTCTGAAATAAAACATGAAATTAAGGATTTTTCGTGACAAAAGAACATAGGGAAAATTAGAAAAAAAAACAGATTATAATTCTCAATATCTCCTAAACTTGTAAAAATCGTGGGCGCGCATTTTTTGTCCCTAGAGACTGAAGTGCCATAGAGGAAACGTGATTAGTAAGAGGTAGACATGAAAATTAAAAAATGTGAGTACTACTATTTTTTTTAATTCCAAGCAATTATTGATTGGTGAGTTGAAATAACTCGAACCATTTTATCCAATAGTCTTTGTATTTCACCTTTTAAGCTCGTCTCAACGAACTCAGTGATGGAGGGTGAAATCCAAAATCGATCGACAGTTATTAATCGAGCAAAAGCTCAAAGCTCCGTTAATTAGTGCTTCCGAGAGCTTACGGATTCAGGTAGATTTTATCAATTAAACTGTCTGACTCGGTGCATTAATTAACGCATTTGTTTTGTTCATGTGCGTGAGCGTATTTTCCTGTAATTATGCAACTGCGCTGAAATATGGGAATATCAAAATAATACGTGATCGCGGTTAACTTTACCTAAAATAATATGTCCAATTTGGATAATATTGCACTATGCAATCATTAAGCTATTTTGCATTTCGAGTTTAATTAATAAAACATAAAATTATAGGAACATCATAATATTAAATAATAAAAACAAACTTTCAAAATCTGACTACAAATTTTGATAGAGTCGTTGGTATATGGATGTTTAAAAAAAAACTCTGTCTCTCTCTCTCTCTCTCAAATTTGTCTCATTACCTAAAGGTAGATTCACTAAAGTTGGCACGAATGGAATGAACAAAAGTAATGTCACCTATCACTGTGTGAGTGCCGTCCTTTGAACCGATGTTCGAATTTCAAACCGAAACCCTGCTATTATTTTACACACTTGTATACTTAATTCAATCCATTCGTGCCGGCTCTTGTGAATCAACCTGTACTTGCATGAATTTCTCTATTTTCTCTCATTACCTACTTAAATGAAATTATTCTACTTAGCCCAGCCACTCCCACAACCAAGACAAAAACAACACGTCATATGTTAAAATCCGTCAAGCCGTTTAGACTGCAGAGCGTGCCAAAGAAATAAACATACATAAACTTGAAAATATAACCCTCTTTCTGGCACAGTTGGGAAAAAAACTTCCTTACTTCATTAATTGATTTTTTGAACAAGTGCTGACCTATTTCTCGAATGGTTTCTTGGTTGACGTGATTTTTTGCACAGAAATATTTCTTTATGGGATAGTAAAGGGGTTCATAAAAATGATATTATTTGTAGTCCTGACGCATTCAATCATCGCTATATCTAATGCTACTATTACTTTGTCAAGAAAAAAGGAAGAAAGAGAGAGATAAAATAAAGCAATGTAGGAAACAACCAAAAACAATATTACACCTAACGTCAATAAAATTGTAGAATCTACATTGTCGTAGGTCATAGCTTAACAATGCTACGCCGTAGCACAAGCTACATCGTAGCGCTACGGATGCCCGTTATTAGGGAAACTAGATCAAACTGGATTCATTCAAAACTTAACCCTCCAAATTCCCAATCGGTTCCTAACTTCCTCAACCCAATAATGACCGCAACGTTCCAGGGGCGTTACCTCAAGTTTACCACGCGATTTAGATTCGCGAGTGAGTAGGACAGTTATAACAGTGTGTACATCTATCCCTTTCTAGCAAAATGCGGTAAGTATCGGGTTTATAGGGGGGCCGTCTCTATTCTACTGGGTTAAGTCATGTGGTCTTTGACATGTCATTGTATTGTTCTTTCGTCCGCAATTTCTGCCCAGTAGGGTGACGGCACCAACGATGGACACTTTTAGCTGACAGGCACTAGTAATGGACACTTCACTCTTAATTAAAATTTTATACGGTTCTAAATTGATTGTTGCAAAATAAATCTTTATCTTTATCTTCTGTAAAATAAAAATCAAGTGTCCATCATTGGTTGTTGTCCTGGTTCCGTATCTCTAGGGTGTTCCATTTTAAAAACTTTTCCTTTTTCAATGACTTCTTGGTCCTACGTATCTAGAATACAGTGTTCAAAGTTTTAATTAAATTAGTTGGTATTTAGGGGTTGCACACTTTGCCAAGTATTTGAATTCATTTTAATTATGCAAATCACTGAAGCCGCAGCCGACCGAACAAATGGTGATGATGATTGACATAAGTAAGTAAGCAAGTAAGTAAGTTGAAGTAAGTTATTGTTTCTTATTTTTGAAAATGATAAACATTGAAAATCTGCCATCGCCTGAGTGGTCAATTTTCAGAACCGGAACTTGAAAGACATTAATAAGCAGAGCTCGGAATAGGCAGTGCCTATTTGCCTAAACTTCGCGGGAGGACGTAACTAAGAGTGGTTACAACCACCAAAAATAATTATTTCTTATTATTGAATGCGGGATTTCCCGGGATTGACTGTATTACTCTAAAGGTTTAATACTTTTAACTTTACTTATAAATCTTGCTATATTGTAAATTATTTATTTATTCATCTTGAAATAACAATCAGTTATAAAACAATATAATATAGATCAAATTGAATGAAACGGAAGCCTGAAATTTGATCTTTTTAGTTGATTTAAATAGAATTATAATATTGTATAGAATGAATTCAACAAAAACAGATGCAGCCGACACTTTAGCCGTGTACTTACTACCTGCAGTTTGCGACCCTGATTTATAAGTAAAGTTAAATGTATTAAGCCTTTAGAGTAATACAGTCAATCCCGGGAAATCTCGCATTTAATAATAAGAAATAATTATTTTTGGTGGTTGTAACCACTCTTAGTTACGTCCTCCCGCGAAGTTTAGGTAAATAGGCACTGCCTATTCCGAGCTCTGTTAATAAGTTTGCAAAAATATGTCATTTTTTTCCATAGAAATGTGAAACTCCCTAATGCACGAATATTTACGCGAAACCAATGACAAATTAGATTAATGTTCAACGTTCAGGCATGTCGCATGTTACATGTAAGATATTTGTATGCCTGTGGGCGGGATGTAGTGGTACATAATGTAACATCTGTTTTACCTACGTTCAACAAATAAATAATTTGAAATTGAATTTGCATTCTTAGTAGAATATAATAATACATTATGTATCTAATCTATGTATGCATGTATGGATGTTTCTAGTGACCTCCAATAGACAAAACGGTCTACACACGCGATTTTTAAAACGTTGATATTATGAAACCGCTCTTAAGAGAGACGGTTATCAACTCGTTTGAAACAGAGAGTAACTCAGTTATTCGTTTAATGTCTCGTAAAAGTGGAAGTGGGAGTAAAGCTAATCCAATTACCACACAAACGGTCTATAAAATGTGTCCAATATGCACACAGAATACAGTGGAACTGAAAAAAAAACAGGTCAAGTGTGAATTGGACTCGCGCATGAAGGGTTCCGTACAGTCAAGGACTTTGATTGTTATGCCACTATGGAACCCTGTCATAATGACAGCGTCAAACCACATGACATAAATTACGCTTAAATGATTGATTAAAGTTATGCGACAGGGTTCCATAGTGGCATAACATTAAAGTCCTTGACCGTACCATTATCGTATTGGTCCTCTTTTTATTTTTGTTGTTATATCGGCAATAGAAAAACCTATTCTCATTTTAACTAGATGCCTACCTATTACGTTACGATTCATGAAATACAGCCACTGATAGATATAGTCCGGGCGGCGGCTGCAAATTACATACCCCATCGAGTAACAGGAAAATATCGTCTTCCACGAAAAGAACACCTAAAATAGGTAAGAAAAAATGTGGTCTTCCGGGGCTCAGCTTGGGGGGTAATACGGAATGAAAAGATATATGGTCCGCTTCTGACCATAATTTTACCTCATTTAGTTACCAAATGAAAACTTTTCGTTGGTTTTAGACACGATTAATAGAGTCTAAAAAAACATGTCTGCCGAGCCTAGTCTTGGAGGGTTCCGCAGTCCAACCATTTTTAGCAGCCAGATGGGGAGGTCGATTTTACCCCATCGAGTTACAGAATGAAACCCAGTGCTCGTAGTACCTAAAATTATGCTCTTTAAATATTAATTGGTCTGCCAGCTCGCAACCTGGTAGTTTTTACAGTCCAACCAATTTTATAATATTTGGCTGAAATATTTTTTTTGTTAGCTTTGTTGCTTATTTGCTTTATTTTTATTTACTGTCTTGTCCGCGCAAGTACCTAAATACGTAGGGTGGGGAAAGTATTGCAATGCCGAAAGAAGTTAAAATTTTAATTATAAATATCCTCAGCTTATATCGGAAAACCAAATGCTTCTTTAATAATTAATGATTATGGCGACAAATCAATTTTAATAGACATATTAATTTTGCATCAGTAATTAAGCAAGATTTTTTTTTATGATGTCGTTGATGGGTTACCTCGAGCCGCGAGATCAATCTACCTGCTTGCCGGCGGCGACGACGACGACGGGTTAGCTGTGCGCGGGGCTTGAGGCACACAAAATTATAAAAAGGGGAGGGATATACTATACAACAAGGTGCTAGCGGGAAAGAAACGCTTCATCTCGCCTCAACCCAACTGTCGAGTGTCGACATCCCATTCATTTCATTCATTTTTGTATCGTCTTGGAACTTGGACACTAATCGCTCGCTCGTGTGTTTATTCCTCATTTACTTGTTGAAGTTATTGCGTTTAAACAATGACATTACATATAAACAAGAAGTAGACAGTCACTACCGCTCCCGAGTTGAAGCTTCATAAAAGACCCATTTGACCACTCTCGCTCTCAGTTCACACGAAACATGGCGACGAGACTGACGTGAGCCGAGGTTGAACAAAAATAAATAAAATGGCGTCGTGTGTGCTTCGGAAGTGCACAAATCACCAAATTAAAGTGAATAAAGCTCAAGAGATCACATATCACGCGTAATTTTACTAAATATTTGATTATACTTCGTATTTTACTTAAATTAAATATTTGTTAAGAAAACGCGTGCTCAATTAAGAAAAGAGATAGAAATTTTAATAAATTGCGTGTATGATAAGGATGGATACATAGATTAAAAAATCAGATGCGAAATCGTTGGTATCCATTATATACGGGCGAATTGAGGTTGACAGTTGGGTTGAGGTGAGATGAAGCGTTTCTTTCCCGCTAACACCTTGTTGTATAGTATATGCCTCCCCTTTTTATAATTGTGTGTGCCTCAGGCCCCGCGCGCAGCTAACCGGTCGTCGTCGTCGTCGCCGCCGGCAAGCAGGTAGATTGATCTCGCGGCCCGAGGTAACCCATCAACGACATCATAAAAAAAATCTTGCTTAATTACTAATGCAAAATTAATATGTACATTTAAATTGATTTGTCGCCATAATCATTAATTATTAAAGAAGCATTTGGTTTTCCGATATAAGCTGAGGATATTTATAATTAAAATTTTAACTTTTTTCGGCATTGCAATACTTTCCCCACCCTACGTATCTAGGTAAGTACGGGGACAAGAAAGTAAATAAAAATAAAGCAAATAAGCAACCAAGCTAACAAAAAAAATATTTCAGCCAAATATTATAAAATTGGTTGGACTGTAAAAACTACCAGGTTGCGAGCTGGCAGACCAATTAATATTTAAAGAGCATAATTTTAGGTACTACGAGCACTGGGTTTCATTCTGTAACTCGATGGGGTAAAATCGACCTCCCCATCTGGCTGCTAAAAATGGTTGGACGGCGGAACCCTCCAAGACTAGGCTCGGCAGACATGTTTTTTTAGACTCTATTAATCGTGTCTAAAACCAACGAAAAGTTTTCATTTGGTTACTAAATGAGGTAAAATTATGGTCAGAAGCGGACCATATATCTTTTCATTCCGTATTACCCCCCAAGCTGAGCCCCGGAAGACCACATTTTTTCTTACCTATTTTAGGTGTTCTTTTCGTGGAAGACGATATTTTTCTGTTACTCGATGGGGTAGGTAATTTGCAGCCGCCGCCCGGACTAATAGACTGACGGACGGACTGACAACCTGGCTTAGTAATAGGGTCCTGCTGGCACCCTCTGGGTACGGAACCCTAAAAAAGGCAATTTTAAGAACTAAAACTTTATATGTTACCGTGTCGCCCACAGTATCGTATGCGTTGAAATAGTTTCGCACTAATCTCCCTATTCTTCCGGTTTATTTGTTTAAAAAAAAATGGTGCACCCCTAGGTTAATTAATTAATTTTAGTATTCCCTCCAGATTCCAAGCCCCTAAGTTCAGTGGTATAGCGGATTCAGACGCGTCAGAACCCACTTGCTAAGAGTGACCTGTGTTCAACCTTCTTCATGTCATTAACTTTCGAAGTACAAATAAAAATTACCATATTAAGAAAGCTAAATTTGAACGTAATAAAATAAATGTTTAAAAAAACAAAAACCCGCCTTCAAAAAGCAAAAAATAACTTCTTTAAAATGGTAGGTAAATAGTTCAGTCCAACTGAAGTCTGCTTTTGGTTAAAATATTGTTGGACGCCGACTTCAGTTGGACTGACCTATTTACCTACCATTTTAAAGAAGTTATTTTTTGCTTTTTGAAGGCGGGTTTTTGTTTTTTTAAACATTTATTTTATTTTATACTTTTTAGTGATCCTATTTATGCTGTTACGTAGCTCCACTTCTAAATATTAATGAGAAACTATAGAACATTTCAAGCTCGCCGCAGACAACGCCGCGGGAATGTCATAGTCATATTTAAACCTAAATGTGCTTCGGCATAGTCGCTCAACTACCTTAATCGAAATATCTTATCGCCACCCTTGAAATAGGTACCGTTAAGGAGTTCCGGTGGCCATCTGTGGTCTTCATCATCAGTTCCACTTCACCATATAGTACTTTTCAAAAGCAAATGCACGAGTTACAGTGAAAAATACCAAAATCGCTATAGGTGTGCCTATAATATTTGAGGAGTTCTCTTGATTTCTCCAAGATCCCATCATCAGATCCTGACGTCTTGACAATGGGACTAACTAGAAAGTATACCCATTCAAACACCGAAAAAAATCGGTCCAGTGGTCTTCGAGTAATCGGGGAACATACATAAAAAAAAAACCCGACAAATTGAGAACCTCCTCCTTTTTTTTAAGTCGGTTAAAAAGACTATCAGGGTTCAACCGGACAGAAAGGATTTCATCATCGTACTATCAGCCCAATCAGCCCAGTGACGTTATGATCCAAGTCGTAAGAAGAGTCAAACAAATGGTTTTATAATGTCACTGTGACATAGTACGGAATATGCATGTTTTTTTACAGCTTCAATAAACGTTGATTCATGTAACAAAAAGTTGAGAAAAATTTTTTTTTGATTAGCTATAATAATAAAAAAGATATAAGCCAACAAAGATTTGTTCCTATCTCTATCTAGCAAAACATAATTTTACGTGGAGTTTATATGGCACAACTGCACAATGACGTCACCTGTGCATATCGGATCTCTCTGTCTAATTAGCAGTTTAAAATGCTTGTATCATCCGTATTTCTTGACCGATTTTAATTTTAATTTCACTTTTGGTGATCTGTTTTACGGTATTTTCATATTTTGTTGAGAAATGCGATTTAAAAAATCCGTGCGAGGGAATATTCCCTATTCTATGGTGGGTCCGGGTTCCATTGGGCTGAGAGTACTATCGCGATCGTTAATTTGTGACCATTTCAAGAAAAATAGGCTTGAAGTCGTCAATGTCATTAGAGATGCCAAATCATTTGTCACTTATAGGAGACTCAACCTTATTGTTGTAGAATGTCAGAATGACTTTGGACCTAAGGTGGGTCCCAAATTTGAGGTCGTGACTATACATTGATATATCTTTACTGTGATGTGGATAACTGGCCTACTGTACATCTTTGTAAAATGCGGAAAGTACTTTGCAGAAAATTAAAAACAATAAGCAAACACTAAGCCACTGGTCGTTAAAACGTTAAAAATCTGGCAATGAAGAAGTAATTTTAATTACGGTATAAAATGTTAAAATATTTGTTCTTTTTATTCTGTCACAACCAAAGCCAAAGGGTTTATTAATTTCCAGCTCCACTTAAAAGTAATTTCATTTAACATTGCGATAATTTTACTAACCAAATATAATAAAATGAAGTAAGATGAATGCCTTATTATGTGTAATGTACGATCTAGATGTAAAAAAACGTATGAAGTATGATGAATAACGTATTCATTACATTTAAAATTACGTATGACGTATGAATATAATGCGCTGTACTATAACTTATTATGTATTATGTATGAGTATGACGTACGATGTATGAAGTATGATGTATGACGTATGATTAATGGCGTATGAAGTAATGGATTTGATGTATTAAGCATGACGGATGAAGTATGACGTAAGTAAATCACCTGAGTGCGACGTGTCCGCCCCTCAGCGAGACGGCCAGGCGTCCCCCAACAGGTCTTCGTGTTACCCTAAGCTAAGTATAACTGATGACGACTTTGTATGTAGTTTTATGTATTGGGTTTGACTTATGATGTATGATGTGTACCCTATAATGTATTATGTATGACGTATGACTTGATACGTATGAAGTATGACATATGAAGTACGATATGAAAAACGACGTAAGATGTACGACGTATGACTTATTAAATTATGTCAGTTTTGACGTATGACTTATGAAGTACAAACTGCGGCGGGGTAGGTCTAAATGCCAAAATGCACAGGTCCGCACTATGTAGAAAACTCATAATACCTTTTCCCAAAATGACTGATGAAAATATAATGTACCTATCACGTATGACATATGAAAAATGAAGTAAGACTTATCGTAAGACTATGTTGACGTGCGCATGCAGCAGCCAGCAGCAGGTGTACGCGGATGACGCATAAGGTATGATGTAAGACATATGACGTATGATATATGTCGAAGACATATGAAGGCACCTGAGCTCGACGTGTCCGCCCCGCAGTGAGATGGCCAAGTAGTCCCCCGAGAGGTCATCGTGCTCGCCCGTGAGGAGAAGCACGCCGCGCGCGCGCTCGGGCCGCACGCGTAGTCGCAGTCGCACGCGCTTGTACGCGCCGCGGAGGGCGCGGAGGGCCAGCCAGGAGGAGCCGGAGAAGCGGGGGGTGGAGATCTTGCCTGTTGGGAAATAGTATAATTAGCAAAGCATGGTTTGATGTTGATTTTTTTTTATGGTAAGAAGACGGTGTGAGTATAGGAACTAAGTCTACCTGAAGGTAAGTGGGATCTGAGTTCCATTGATATTTGAATTCTCAAGACTACAATCTCAAGACTGCAATTTTAAGACTTTAAATGCGTTGCCAACCCTGAGGACTAAGATGGAATGCCTCTACGCTAGTAATTATTCTGGTTGTATTATCTCCACACCGAACCACAACAAACAAAATCTAATTAAAGAAGCACAACTATAATAAATGATTAAAATACAGTGAACCGACTCCAAATTTTTTTACTAGTTCCGTTAACTTTCTCTTCTTTTGAAAAAGCCATTGAAATCGGTTGAAAATTGGCAGTAAAATCAAGTAACATACACAAAACAGACGTAGTCAGAGCCTCCTTTTTTGAAGTATGTTGATAAGCTAAAGGCTAGTTTGATGCGCTGAGGCATTCTCTAACAGTTAACCTTCACCAAAAACAGGACGTTGTGGCGATATCACTACGTATGACGTATGATATATGACGTATCATAAGGCTTCAAAAGGCACGGTATAGTTATTAAGGTACTGACATTGTGCGAGGACGTATAGACAAAATACTCTTAGTCATTTTATTTAAATAATTTTATTATGATTACCACTAGAGGTATATTTATTTATTTATTTATTTATTTATTAAACCAACAACAAAAATTACAAATAAACAAAAGCCCTGCAAAACTGTTTTAGTACAGTTTGTCTGCAGGAAGACTTTAAAAGAACAGTACTATAATCTTAGTATTATACAATGCTTAGTTCGACACTATAGGTACCAGTTAAATAATTCTAAGGCAGTGTATCTAATAGGTATTTCTTTAGTTTTCTCTTAAAAATACGTTTATTTTGCTCGAGACGGATGTCCTCAGGTAAACTGTTAAGAATATAAGGCAGGCGTTTTTTTAAAGTTCTGTCTCCGTAATAGTTGTTGACTCTAGGCACATCAAACTTACCCGCGGACAACCCGTATACCCGTACTGTACTTAATATAACCCCTACTAGTGTTTTATATGCGAAAGTGATCTCACTGTATGTTGTGTTAATAAGCTATCAAGTCTTGACTGACATTTGGTAAAAGCTTTTCATTCTTAGAATAAGAACGAAAAAAAAGAGTTCTACACACGCGACCATTTTCAGATAAGGCGAAAACGTCGCTTCTTAATATTGGCCCGTGTTTACTATAACCCGAGTGTAGCCTTTTGTCCGGAGATTGAAAGGCGAAGGTTTGGAGAGGCTCTCCAGTAGACAAGTACTCAGCCCACGCTGGTGCCGGCACAGGATAAATGATGGCGTATCTAAAAATAAAATTCTCCCCACTCATTTGCAGGAAACTGGTCTTATAAGCATTATTATCGTCATTGTATCTGCTGAAAGAACTTTTACTGGACAAAAATGTAATATCTAAAAAAAAATTAGTTTATGTGGCTGGTGCATAATAAGATCTCACGAGTGTTTTAATGCCCAATTATGTATAGCCCGCATACATAACTTTATCTACATGCATATCATAAGTTTTCTATAATATGTTCAGATATGGCCTGTATTTTTATTAAGTTAGTGTTACTGTTAACTTGTTTGTAGTACCAAAGCTTAAAAAAATATATATAATAAAAAACAAACTTTATTTATAATGTATAGATATGGCTTGCATTTTCAAGTTAGTGGTACAGTATTACCGATACTTTAATGTTTAGGTACCGACACTTTAATGTAAACATTACGATGCACTATACTTTAATGTTAACATTAAGATGCAACCACGGATACAGGTTTCTTAATATAGGCGATTTGCTTATCGCTTCTGAACATATTGTAGGGAAGTTATGATATGGATGTAGATAAACTATATTACTCGTATACTAGCGACCTGCCCTGGTTTCCTTTTGGTTTTAGCGAGTTTTTTGTAGGACGCATACATAATCCTGAATTCAAACATAAAACCTACCTCTTGAATCGCTCTATCTGTTGATGAAAACCTCATTAAAATCCGTTTCGTAGTTTGAAATATCTAAGCGAACCTACACAGGGATAGACGGAGGGATGCGACTTTGTTTTATACTGCGGAGAAATAATCTTATAATAATATTACAAAATAATAATAAAAATAATTCACCAGTCTTAAATATAGCTTTTACGACTAAATTTTTGGGATATACGTATATTTTTTTGCTAAAAATTAAAATATACAAAACACAAAAGCCGTAAAATTAAATAGAGAAAATAACTGACTAGATTAACCTTAATCCCCCAAACTTTTTTGTGACCCCAGTTTACAACTTGTCAATTCAGCACATGTCATGTCCACACCCAATCTATCCCCATATCTACGACCATGGCGCGGGGTCAATCTGAATTGATCGCTTCACACCCTCAAGGAGGGCTTTTAATGTAATGCGCATTCTTCGAGAGTTCGATTAGGACGGTAGGAGGTTTATTATAGAACTGTTATTACTATGGCAACGCTTATTATAGAATTGTTTGCACGCTTCGGTTACGCTATAGGTGGTATTCTGATACCGTTAACAATATCAATATTAGCGGTTTATAGTACGCGAGTAGAAAAAATAATACTTTAAGCCACTCAAAGACATACTAGTAAGTACCTACTAAAGATCGATATGATTGCTACTTATAAAATAAATAAAATAAATAAATACTTGACCTAAACCAGTTACCGATAGAATTTAATAATAACTTAGTCATAAAAATATGTAAACATCGTCTTGTCTAGGGGACTCGGTTTCTGTAGGAGAACGTATCGAAACTTTTTTTTTTATGTGGTTGTCTGCAGTGTCGTAAACAGTATATTTTTGTTTTTTTGATTTAAACATGATTTTAAAAGTTTGTATAACTCACTTTGTATAATTTTATTAGATATAACATTTAATTACTATGGTGAATGAAATAAATTACCTCTATATATACTCATAAAATATAATTAACTATGGACATAATAACTTTTTTGTATAACGATTAATTGACATAATGTTCACATTATCTAATAATCACAACCCATAACATAATTATTTAATATAACAACGAAAACTGAAACAATGTAATTCGGTTCGGGCGATTTGCTGGCCGCTATCACGGCACGCTCGCTCCGCTCGCTCGGCTCGCGCGCTTTTATGGTCACAATTCTTACCCAACATAACCTAATGGGGCCGTAGTGAATAAAACCTAAAATAGACTATAGGCCCATAAGTGAGTCAATCTTCATTTCACGCTTGAATATGTATGTTAGCTTCGGTTTGGTATGTTGTCTTACGAGTATGACCATTATTTCTCATGTTGTTATGTATTATAAAAATATATCTTATGTATGTTATAGAAAATAAAATGAAACCTGATGAATGTTATACCATATGATATTATATATAATAAACGTTATACTAAATGAAATTGTATCAAACGTTGTCATATTATGAGATGCACCCCGAAGTATAGTCTGTCTTTAACAAAACTCCAATCCACGATCCCTGGCATGGTACTCATCGTACCTTCGAACCTGAGTTTGCTCATAACACATCCTTCGATCTACATCCATGGAGGGGTCATTCAGAATTGATCGTTTCAAACCCTCAAGGTAGAGGGCTAATGTAATGCGCATTCTTTGAGAGTTTGGTTAGGGTGCTAGGAAAAATACTTTATTCTAGTACAGTCGAGTTCATAAATATGTACACACTTTAGTACCTTGTCTATTTAATGTCATGTTTAAACTGCCATAATATGAATTGTCACAACTATTAAAGTGACAAGGTACTAAAGTGTACGCATATTTATGAACTCGACTGTGCTAGAGAATAATATTAATACTTATACACAGATAAGATAAATAAATAACAGAGCACAATCTCACGCAAATTGACCTAGTCCCAAACTAACCTTTATGCTTGTACTATGGGTACTAGACAACGATATAAATACTTATATAGAGAAATATATACTTAAATACATAGAAAACATCCAAGACTCAGGAACAAATACTTGCGTTCATCACGCGGATATTTGCCCTTACCAGTAATCGAACCCGGGACCGCTAGCTTCGTAGGCAGGGTCACTGCCAACTAGGCTAAATGTGTCGTCACATTATGTAAATGTGCTTTTTTATGGCATGTAGAGGTTAAGCTTAGGTAGGGCAGAAGTACCCCATGTATAGTGATGGGCGGCTTGTAAGTTTCAAAAGTGAAACGTTCACTTAAATACCTGCAATATTCTGAAAGTTTCAAAAGTGAAACTTTCACCTGAAATTTCGTGCAATATTCTGAAAGTTACCAAAGTCTAATCGTTTAATTTCTGAAAATTACTATACTTTTGACATGTAACATAAGTAACGGACACCTTTCACGAAATTTAAATGAAATTTACTTGTGTCAGAATTATTTCCATCTAATTATGTAACTTTCAGTAGTTGTAACTTTCGCAGTTAGGGAAAGTTATACAATGTTTCAGAAATCGCCCATTACTACCCATGTAGCCACTGAACCCTTTTTGGCCACTACTTTAGGTCGAAATGAGTATCAAAAATACTGTAAAATTAAAAATAATATTCATAAATATTAAGGCTGAAGATTAATATAAAGATGAAATATATATTTGCGTAATTTCATAATTCTTTACATATTCGTTAAAATTTAGAGTGGCCAAAAACGGTGTAAAGATAGCCAAAACCGGTACTTGTACCCTACATTCGTGTTTTCAATCAACGCGGGCGCAACCGACGTAGCATAGCACGGTTGTGACAATTCGTAAATTAGCCGTGTCGGGAAATGTATCGCGACGTGACACGAATAATACATGGAAAATATAACCCGGCAAATTTACGTATATCATCAACCAGCTAAACATTTTAATTCCTCAATAGTGCTTTAAATTGGTGGAGTTAAATAGTGGGCGGGATTTCATGTATGAAAACACTTTATTTTTTGTAGTATTCAATCTTACCACTGCCCCGTGATGTGCTCCTGCCCTAACCTATCATCAATCCCTCTCCAATCTATGTCTATGGCCCTCTCTGCCCTCACCTGCCCTTACGACCCTCAGAACGAGGGCTACCGAAAATGCGGACCCCGAATTCTTCGAGAGGTGTCGATTAGGAAACTGCCCCTGTGCAGTGGTGCTCAAAGTTTGATTTTTTTGGTCTTAACGATTATTTTATTAACGTTTTTTTTTATTGCGGAATGAAGACAAAATAAATAAATTGCAGATTTACAAATAAGAAATGATATAAGAGAGATTATCTTTGTACCTTTTGTGTTTCTGTTACCTTTTTTATTTTTTTATTACTTTTTGCACAGAGCTTTTTACATACCTGGGTATAGGTATACATGCTTACTAATAATTATCCTTTTTACGGACTGAAAAGGGTGTATTATAATGTCATTCGTAATTAGAATGCCTACCCCGTGTGACTTTAAATGTTGATCCACCATAGAACCTTGTCATAATGACAGCGTCAAGTGAAGATATGGAAATTACAAAGGAATAATCGTTGGTTTTATGCGACAAGGTTATTAGTGGTTCATTAACTAACGCATTCACTGCCAGTACTGTTTTTTGAACTTTCGCCAGGTGCCACATCTTTTGTTTTAAATGGAGCTTGGCTACTGTAAGAACGCACATATGGTGGCAGTGAATGCGTTAAAGTCCGTAACCGTACCTCTACCGGTTTTTATTCTAGAACTTATTTATGTTAGACATATATGACGTAGTTACGAATACTCCTGTTTAAGCATGCACACGCGAATATTTATGGTACACCACCAACCATCACACTGTCAACTAGTCTCGACACAGAAAATCTCATTGTACTTGTATAAATCTAACTACTTAGCAAATAAATTATTGTCTGCAGATTTCGCTATTATTAATAAGTTAATCTTTACTCTCACGTTAAACTACGAATATTTCGGGAACAAAAAACATTTTATGTATCCAACGGGCCTAGTATGGTTACGTTTGTAGCGTGACAAAATGTGGATAAAGCCACCGTCACTCTCGTACTTATATACGTGTCAGAAAGTGACGGATGTTTTATCTATATTTTGTCACGCGATAATCGCAGTGATATTAGGCCCCCAGGACTATTACAACAATATCGATAATTCGATAAAACGCGTCTGTCAGTTGAAAAGTTTGACTTTAGTGACATTTTCATTTCATAGGAAGTCTCGTCAAAATTTCAAAAAGACCGCTAACTTGGTCGATTGTAATGTGACGAAGAGTATATAATAAACCGGCAGGTTTATTTTTACTCTTCTGGCTGAAAGCATAAAAATGTTATTTATAGCTACATATTAGGTAATTTGAACCTACGCACCGTAACGGTCTTCATGATTATTTACAGAAATAGATTGCTGTTCCTAAAACAAATGAATTCAAAATTCTTGATGGCCTTCATTTCTCACAAGTACGCAGCCGCTTGGATTATAATTAGGTTATATATGTAGCAAACATCCACATTTGAAATAAAAAGTAATATAATTAGGTAACTTTAATACCCGTACAAAATCTAATCAAGAGTTCAAAGTTATCATGAGTAGGAAGTCCGTATCAAGTCGCGTAAGAAATGACTGTTTTCTGAGAGCTATTTTAATATGCTGAGATGTCAAACCACGTCAGAAAACATAGTTTTTTATGACGTGACGTTTATTAATTTGACGTGTCTTGAAGACTATTAAGATCCCTTTATTTTATTTATCTGGCAGTTAGACCTTGGTGTATCCACGTAAGGTCCACACCAAATCTCGATAGCTCAAAAACGAATCTTGTGTACCTAAGTAGAATTGAGTTTAAAGTCATTTTGACATAATTATTATTATGTATGTCCTACGTATAGATTGTTGGGCCTTAGCAGGTTATGATTTATACTTACTTATACCCAAAATTATAGATTGATTATTCGTAACATGGCAAAACTATAAGCGTTCCTTGTTTACTGCGGAAAAAAATAGCTCTTTATATGGTTTACATATTAAATCCATTCATACGATACTAGGAAGAAATTAGCATTAAGCATACGCAATGTAAATACCAGAACTAGGTTTACTGACTTTTTAAACCAGTTTGAGAACCGCAGACACCATTTATCGTGCATCGATTCGAAGTCGAGTTTATAATTCGATTCGTGTGGAGAAGTCGGCGCGGCGGGCCCTGACGGCAGATTGCATTTCCAGATATTTGCATTTTATTACATTCTCTGTTCGAATTAAATTGTTTTTGAAAAAAAATGAAGAACATTTTTTATAACATTCCGTTGTCTATTGAATTAAAATTAAAAGGACTAGCGCCCCGCCCTGGCTTCGCTTCATTTTATTAGAGTTTTCCGTAACACTCATGCGTTAACCATAACTCATTATACATAAGAACTTTCTGTGAAAAATTATCTAACTGATGGTCAAAACCGCATGAAAATCCTTTCAGTAGTTTTGTGATTATCTATCGCGAACATACAGACAGACGCGGCAGGCGACTTTGTTTGATAATACGAGTATGTTGTGATTTTCTGTGGCAAAAAGCCGTATGCTGACTCATTAGGATAATTAATATTCATTGAACAAGAATATGCAAGCGTGGAAACCATGGGACCCTGGTCAGCTGATATGAAAAGCTTTATTAAGGCCCTGTCCTCTCGGCTCATAGAATCCTCCGGAGATCCTAGAGCTGGTGCTTACCTCTCCCAAAGGATTGGGCTAGCTATCCAGAGAGGTAATGCAGCCAGTGTCATGGGGACCATGCCGCGAGCGGACCTGCTAGAGGGGGTGTTCTTTGTATAGTGGTGATTATTATTTATATCTTTAATATTTGAGTAGCTTAGTTTAATTTTAATTTAAATATGTTTAGTTTTAATTTTTTAATTGTATTAATGTTGAATTCTGTTACGACGACCTTATATTAACCATGATTTTATTTATTCCAGTTTTACTTATTATATTTTTTTACTTTATTATTTTGTAATGAAGCTGATTGTTAAGTAAAAATTAATTTAGAATATGCATAGGTGAAAAACTCAAGTTAATGACCATTAGTTGTGTATAAAACTTAAATGGAATTTACGTCAAATTTCAAATATAGAATGTCGAACGGTCTATACATGTGTTACAACTACATGCGAGAGGTCATTTACTTAAGTTTTTCACCTATTATGTATGTATATTACTCTCCCACTGGCGTTTAAAGTCAAAGTGTTGAAATGTCAAGCTGCCTAGATCGTAGAATGTCCGCCCCCCCCTTCTGGACATCTTGGACATTGTCAAGACTTATGTTTTTTTATCACTAAGAGTTCGCTGTCTGTCCGTCTGTCACAGGGATGAATCTTTTGAACTTTAACAGCTTGGCACTTGACACTTTCACAGAGCACTAGATCTTCCCTCCTAAATAAAAAGGACGGATGCGCAATTTGTTGGTCAAAGTAAATTACACCCCCATCTTAAGAAATAAGGTCACTAATACATACGCGGTTCAATGAGACTTACGCCCTTTTTTCTAAGGAGGGCAGAGATTATGTACTATTATGGCCGTTATAAGAAAAATAATAAATGGAAATAATCCAAGAAGCGTGTTTTTTTGACGTTTTTTGCTCGGTCTTAATATCGCACAGTGGTCCGCTTGCACTTGCCCGGTTTTTTACTTTTCAGAAATTTAAGTGGCCACCCAAGAAAAATTTAGCATTATGTAACAATCGTTTATTATGAATGACCTAATTTTGGCTTCACGCAGTCAAAAAATAAATCTTCCTTTTATTATATCGATAATCCATTAACGAAAATATACTTTAACATTATCTCGCATAATAACGACTTGGAAGGTTCGAACGACCAATAATGTCCCATTCAATTTTCTACTCCATATTCTATCTGTGGCAACCCCAACTCAGTACCAACTGTTAGGCAGAAGTTATCTGCACAACTTCCGGCCGCACCGGATGTGGTCTCGTAATGGAGGCCGTGTACTTCCGGCCTAATAAAATCGAATTACGAACATTTGTTATGTTTATATGGTTAGCCTAAACGGGAGAAATGACATTAGTATAGAATCTTTTAACGTTATAAGAGGGATTAAGATCTTATTTAGAGTCGTTTCGATAGATCTACAGTAAATGCGCAAAATTCATTGATCAAGGTCGAAGATATTACTCGGCAAAAATGAGTGTGATATGATGACAGGTTTTAGTATTTTCAAGTGGCCTCCGGATTTTAGCAGCAGACTTTTGGTAAATTCTGTGGTCCTAGTGAAAAAGGGTACAAGTCGACTTAACTCGTAATAAAAAAGGGTATTTACATGAACGGAGTATACTAGACTTAAACCCTTTTTCACTTGATCTTCAGAAGTCTTATACCCTTTTTCACTAGGACCCCAGAATTTTGGATCATATTGCCACTACACACTCTGAACTCTAAGGTAGAGCCAATTTAGTCACAAACACGCTGACGTAGGTCAAAAATAGTCAAGATATTGTTTTTTTTTAAGATGTATTTTATGGCATTGATAATGCAAACGAGCACCCGGGTCACTTGATGGTAAGTGGGATCTAAAAGCCAGACATTTGCAATCATAAGACTGCAATCCTAAGACTGCTAATGAGTTGCAAAATATTGATTGAATGCTAAGCAGATGCAATTAAAAGTAAAGACGTCACTAAAATATTTAGGACTATTATTAAAACATTCATAGCTCGTAATTTTCCTCGCCAAGATTTGGAAGTCATTAACAAATTTTGGTGTACAGAGGCAATTTAATTTGGTGGTCGTGTTCTGAATTTGGGTCTCAATGGTAATTTTGGTGGTCTATATTTTGTTGTCTCTTCTTACCTTGTTTGCATTTAGCGGGAGTGTAAGGGCAGGAGCACCTCGCTCCGTCGCACGGCCCGCAGTTGCAGCTATCTACCGCCGCCGTCCATGGGGGCGACACCGTCGCCTCTGGGACCTGGCAAGACAAAATAAAATACAAACGTTGCGAAAAATCAAATGACATCGTATTTCGACGGATAAGTTCGTATTTATCTAGTTTTCTCAATCAACTTATCTATAGGCAACACTGGGCTGCCTGACAAAGCGAAAAGAATACGAACTTTATTTGTTAAAATACGAATTACGTTACGCTCACCCACCACCACCACTACACCACCACAGATAAGAAAATGACCATTGTAAAACTAATTGTTGTAATGCTGACCATTGCCATCAACGCATCATAGAGGACTTAGTGTGTAGATAAAAAGTCTTACTCGTTTGATTATTGTTGGTTGGAGCAGCATAAAGGAGTATGAGAGCAACCGAGAGAGAAGTACAAACACGAAAGACGTTTTGATATCACGAAATGTCACGGGAATCATCCTATATCGCCCCAAGTATAGTCGGGTTTGATGTAAAACTTGGTCCTTGGTTGGAAACAAGACTTATTTCAAAGAACGCAGCATACTTACTTTCTGTTCCAAGCTCGGCCCTTGCGTCGTCACTCCCTGGGTAGCCTCCAGCAGTCCATTCTTAATGCTATCATCAGCTATGATCGTCAGATCATTTCTACTGACTCCATCTTCGATCAGACTCTTCAATCCATCTACTTCTTTCGATCTTTCTGCGCTGTATTTACTCTCATCTTTGCTTTTCCTCAACTCTTGGACTGCTGCTGTGGTTCTATCGATAGTTCTTACAGTAGGCTTTATCCTATTAGTAATGGTATTGGACGGGGCTATTTCTAGCTCTGCGGAGAAAGAGACGTCTTTCTGGTAGAGGACATCCTCCTCGGTGTCTAGGAGGTTATCCGGCGGTCTGGTTGCGTTTAGTTCTGTAAAAAAAAACTTGAGTTAAATAGTGAATGGAAGAACATTTTCAGTTTTTGACCATGATTGCTGACGAAATGTATTGGTGTTGAAATGAAGTCAGTAGTAGGCAACACCCCTCGAGGCAGTCGTAGCCAACACCCCTCGAGGCAGTTGTAGCCAACACCTCTCGAGTCAGTCGTAGCCAACAACCCTCGAGGCAGTCGTAGCCAGTACTGCTCGAGGCAGTCGTAGGCAGCACCCCTCGAGTCAGTAGTCGCCAACACCCTCGAGGTAGTAGTAGCCAATACCCCTCGAGGCAGCCGTAGCCAACACGCCTCGAGGCAGTCGTAACCAACACCCCATGAGTCAGTAGTAGCCAGCATCCGTTGAGGCATTCCTAGCCATTACCCCTCGGAGCAGTCCTACCCAATACCTCTCGAGGCAGTCCTAGCCAATATACTATAAAGTCATAGCTAGAGACTCACCGTGGCAGCTGTACCCGTTGACGTGCAGAACGAACCCAGTTGCGCAGTCGCACTCGTAAGTGCCGTCGTGAAGGTCGCGGCAGATATGCTGGCATGGGTCGCCCGCGCCGCAACGACCTACGACAAAATAGACTACGTCACAAGAGAACAATACTGCCGTCTTACCAAAGAAGGCGGCTAAGTACAATGTAGTAGTTGAACCATTGTATACTCTATTGGTAACCACATTAAATTTAAAATGCTTATATTATTCTATTATTTCCGCTTTCTTTGGTAGGACGGCAAAATAATTATTTTCACCTCACCGGCTCAGTGTCCCACAATATATGCGTGTTAACCTACCCTAAAACCTACCCGCTTAACTCTAAAATAATATTGTAGTGGAGAGTAATCAAAAATAGGATCGAGCGTAGAGACGATTCAAAGGCACGAAATGCGAATATTTTTGATGCGGTGTGAAACAACAACTTTACATTGCAGCGGGAAAAGTAAGCAACAAATTTAGGGGCACATCGGAATTCATATTTGCGCAACTCCAGCCATTGCAGGCATTGGGTTCCTTGAACTATGATACATCCTTGTCGATTATTTCCTTTTTGATCCGTGGCATAAAAAGGTGGAGTTACATTGTCATATAAATAATAGAAACCATTCGGCTTTACTGATATAGGTCCTATATCATTAACATCGTAAAATTGAGCCTCGTATTCAATCGTTGCCCGAGTCCTATTGCACGTAGTTGATAAATGGAATAACAATAGGTTATGGCGCTTGCATATAGCAGCAGAGACGCAGCCGCAGCTCAGCGGGCGCGATGATTTCATTAAACTTGCCCGGTGCAAGCTACGGGCATATTGCGGACGTATCAACCAATATTCTACCGTTCTAAAACAATAAACAGTATCCCAAATTCAATAACCATAGCAGTTTTAATTCTATTCCTTTAGTAATGAGGTTGATTTTGCCACAGGAGCTTTATCTGAGATACTGCCTTTTGGCTTAGGAGGGTAGTATTAACCTATCAAAACGCTGGCCTAGTTGGTTAGTGACCCGGCCTATGAAGCAAGTGGTCCTGGTTCAAATCCAGTTAAAGGCAGATATTTGTGTGACGAGATTTATTATTTGTTCCTAAGTCTTGGATGTTTTCTATGTATTTAAGTATATATTTCTCTATATAAATATTTATATCGTTATCTAGTACCCGTAGTACAAGCCTAGAGCTTAGTTTGGGACTAGGTCAATCGGTGTGACATTTGTCCCCTATTTATTATTTATTTATTATCATCCAACACAAAAAGGCAGTATAAGATTTGACGACGTGTTTTCCCTGGTCGTGAACTCATGAAGCTAAGTTAAGTTAAGTCCTGGGTACGATTCTCGGTATCAGGAAATATTTGTGAAACAAGTGCAATTATTTGTGACGTAGACGTGGATGTTTTCTATGTACATATTTACGTGTGTAGTTCTCTATAATTAGTCAGATTCCGCAAAAAAACATCTCCGACTCCCAGTTTTCGATCAATCATTTTATACACTGTGCTGTTGTCAAAACAAGTCATTGGCAGTAATGATCGCTTATTAACTGTGACCGATTGCCATTAGAAACAAAATTGGATTGGATTTCTCTATATAACTATTGTTACCGTTTTTCAGTAGGTACTCATAGGTTTGGTTTAAAACAATACGAATAGTTTTTAAACAAGAATACTTACTGAAGTCTTTGTAATCGTGTTTTATCCCAGCGTGTTTTGTTATAATTGCCCCACTGTTTTGTTTGTTATTTGCCGCACTGTTTAAGATACTCTCGGGTATGTTTTAATTCTCATGATAGTCTACACCTAGTGTAGGGCTCACTGCTATGCTCAGCTGTGGAGTTTCTTGGCGCTTCTTCTCCGCAATGGTGGTCTTGTCCGAACCGCTAGTAGATTCACTCCATGTTACCGACGTGTAAAAGAGCCCTCATGTGGCCAATTTACTGAATAAATATTTTGAATTTTGAATTTAGAATTTAGAACCTGCATTAACTATGTTTATTCGGCAAGTAAATAGATATGTGCCGTTATCTATAAAAAGGGACCTTATTGTCGATGGCGCTTCCGCCATTATTAAAGATGCTCCGATATAAATACAACGTCGCGTGACGCGGTGCGGCGTAACCGCCATCGACAATAAGGTCCCTTTTCATAGATAACTCCACATATATTTGTATTTATTTCAGTTATTTGTGCCAGCTCATACAAGCGACGGTTAAGCGACAGTCTTCAGTTTGTACTTCTCTCTTACTCACTCTTTACAAAAGCGTACGACAACAAGTGAGAGACAAGTAAAAACCCGAAGCACCTTCTAAGAGCTATCACGCTGCATCTACCTTTTTGAGTATGCTCGCTCTGACATGTGGTTTATACGCTCTAACGTGGCAATTCAAACTTGCCACACCATAATTCTGGGGTCCGAGTGAAAGAGTATAAGTCTTCTGGAGATCAAGTGAAAAAGGGTTTAAGTCTAGGTATCCGTTTATGTATACCCTTTTTTATTACGAGTTAAGTCGACTTGTACCCTTTTTCACTTGGTTCCCAGAATTCTTTCGTTGAGTTGTGTGACTTCCTTAACAGAATAACATAAAACCGACACAGTGCTGTATAGCTTATAGAAATGTATGTATGTATGTATATAATGAAAAAAAAAACAAGTACAAAGGCGAAAATATCCCTTAAAAGGATTTCATCTTGATAACGTATGTTGAAAAAATATTGAAAATATTGCCAGTATCTTATATATCGTATACCTCCATTTCGCCCATATTTTAAATCCCATCGCCAACGCTCGCTTCTGAAGCCGGAGAGGTTCCATAAATGTTTTAATGCCAGGCCTTTGATGTCCGCCCGACTGCTCGCAATATGGCAATACATGTTCCGTGCTCGTTCTATTTTGCTACACCTGGGCCCGTATTATGGTCGCCTTTATCTCGGTGGATAAAGCTTCCGTCACTCTCGCACTTACAGACTGGTCAGAAAGTGACAGATGTTTTATACACGCTTGTCTACTTCGATAAACACGACCATAATCGGCCGGCTGGTATAGGTACTCGGCCAAATGAGTGGTCTTTCAATTTTGACACTTTCTATGAAAGGTTTCTGGCTCTTTACCGTTAGTTAAAACACTCGTACGTAACAATATGCAAAAATCTGTAAATGTAATTTTGTAATAATTAATAAAAATATTAATTTTAAATTTACCGAGTCTCATGGTCATGGTTACCCTATTTCTTACGTTGAGCTGCCAGACTCATACATAAAGCATACGCCAGACGGCATTCTACCACAGTTTCTGACAGGTGACCTTGGTAGAAAAACAGTGTTTTTAAACCCATGTAGCCAGTGGTTTTAAACCAAATTTCGATTGACCTTTAAACGCCCTTGGTAGACGGGCGTGCGCTTCAAACCATTGGCAGAAACAGTGGTAGAATGCCGTCTGGCCGCTTGCTGTAAACCATTCGCTTCTACCGCGCTTCTACCGAGGTCACCTGGCAGAAACTGTGGTAGAATGCCGTCTGGCGCATGCTTAAGTTACATAACTAGTTCAGTTGAATAGGTTGACCACACGGTTGGTAATTTTTACTCTTTAAAGAAATTAAGTTTACCTTCAATTAAGTTTAATTGTTGGCTTTTGGATTTAATGCACTGAATTTGCCTTGAAATACTGCGTTAGATATCATAATTTCGGTTCTCGACTTAGGAGTCACCCTGTAGATGTAATATGTACCTATGATGATCCCTACAACAGTCGAATTACGTCATTTTAATCACTTATTGTCGCACTCAGAGTCAAATAATGACGATAAAGTCGTACTTTAGTAACGATTTTATATACAGAACATAAAAAACCGGTCAGGTGGGAGTCGGTCCGTATTTAAGATAACATAGTTGGGAAACGCAAAAGAAAATACTTATTTTGTAATGAACTTTGTTTTATATGCAATAATGGTCATTTTTACCAGTTCTAAATATGGTGTATAATATTACTATTAAGTAAGTAAAGTAGTAAAGTAATGTACTAGTAGAATGCTGTGCACGGTTTAGGGAATGCATACCGGTAATTTTTTGTATAGGAATTACCGTGGTAACGGTAAATTACCAGTAATTTCCATACAAAGAATTACCGGTTTGCATTCCCTAGCACGGTTGTCATCGAGTGGCAAGTTTACGACTAGGTATGTTGTGTTAAGACTTTTAAGTGATTCTATTGTTATGTTACCGCTTGTGATTTGTTACTGTGCCTAAAATAAATAAATAAATCACATCTTTTGTCTGGAATGATGATGTGGCTGGTTATGAATCAGACAAAAGTCCGCCTAACTTCAGCTTTCTTGCGTGCCCTTTATTGTAAATAAAAAATCACATAGCGCAGTCAGTTGAATACAAACCTACGCTCCCCCCACAAGGAATTCAATGTGTATTGTCCTGGTCATTGATTTTTGTCTCTAGAATACTTATTATTATTATTTTGTTACTTTTATAAATCACATCAAGTAACACAATACAATTTTAAAAATTCGCCTATACATATTAAAAATAAAATCGGATTAATAATAAGATAGTGTAGGTATACTTACCTGTAAAAGCATTTTACAAACGATATACGATACGAAAACGATATGCCGTAGGACTGTTTGAATAGCAAACTAAATACAATACGATAACAGGTCAAAAACCATGAGGTTGCCCATGTAGAATTGAGCCCCTGTTGTTAGCATTCATTGCGTCAAGATCTTATTTTATGTCTAACTAGCTTCTGCCCGCGAATTCGTCCGCGTAGATTTCGATTATCATTATTCCCTCGGGAAATTTCCGGAATAAAATGTAGCCCATGTGTCAATCCAGGGTAAAAGCTATCTCCATTTCAAATTTCATCCAAATCCGTCCACCCGTTGCATCGTGAAAGAGTAACAAACATCCATACATACAAAATTTCGCGTTTGTAATAATAGTAAGGATATGCCCAGTAACAAAAACGGAACCCTTTTTGTTACCACAAAACCAAGTAGAACCTAAGGAAATTGTCACCCATGCTATTTTAATAACACTCAAAACGCATAAACGCGTAAAGAAACGTCTCTATCTTGAAAATTACATTATTCCATTACGTTTCGCCCTTATGTCGGATGAGGGAACATTACCTGGGCAAACATTCCTTGATACTCAATACTTCGTACTTGGAGCAATGAAGAGGATCGCGGAGGCGGCAATGAGTGTGACGCAGTACACAGACTTTAAAACAATACGACACGTTTAGATTACTCTCCATTTGTTTAAGTACAGTCGGTTTTATTAGAAGTTGCATTAGTACAGTCAAGTGTAAAAATAAATATCCGCACAAAGGTAAAATATGTGCACATAGACCTTATTGCCATAGTAATAAGGTCTTTGTACATATTTTTGAGACTTTGGGAACGCCTTTGACAGATTAGTGCAAAGTGACAAAGAACTAAAGTGTGAGTTACTAGGGTGATGACACTAGTGTTGGACACTTTTAGCTGACGGGCACCAGTGATGGACACGTAACTCTTAATTCAAATTTCATACGGTCCTAAATTGAGTGCTGCAAAACAAATGAATAACCTTTATCTTCTGTAAAATAAACACCAAGAGTCCATCATTGTTCCGTCACCTAAATGTAAATAAACCAAAATCATGTAGATCAAATCAAGTATTTATTGTATAACTGTGTACAGATGGCTTTAAACAAAAAGACGACGACGCGATGGCCGGGTTGGTTAGTGACCCTGTCTATGAAGCTAGCGGTGCTGGGGTTCAAATCCCGGTATGGGCAAATATTTATGTGATGAGCGTGAATATTTGTTCCTGAGTCATGGATGTTTTCTATGTATTTAAGTATATATTTATCTATATAAGTATTTATATCGTTGTCTAGTACCCATAGTAGAAACCTAGAGCTTAGTTTTTGACTAGGTCAGTTGGTGTGACATTGTCCCCTGATGTATATTTATTCATTATTTATTTACAAAGATTCAACAGTTTTCAAGAGACGGGCGTACAATATGAATTTATCAGGTTTAAAATTAATAATAACATGCATTAAATATGATTACATATAACCAAAGTTATCATTGTTGATTATGGTTAAAAAAACATGTAAATTATAACAAAATATAGATAAGCCAATTCTTCAATGCAGATTTAAAGTCATTACCATTTCAATTTTTATAATTTGACAGGTACATTTAACTCGTATCTCGGCGGTCATAATGAAACTCTGGAAGAATGTACGTAAACTGTAACGAGGTTGTTACAACCTCCTTTGTTTGCGTTCCTGGCCACTCTTACATTTCGATCTAAATCTTTCCAAATTCAAAATTGTTTATGATCTATTCGGATATCGATCCATAAGCTCATTCTCTAGAAAATTTCAATAGAACCAGACACGGGATCTCGTGTCTTGGTGCTTTTTTAAAATTAATTATTTTATTTTTGTTTACTTATCTTCTTATAATCTTATTATTAGAAAAAGTATTAAACACATAATTTATAAAAGTGATTCATTTATTTACAACTTCAATACAACTTCTCCGTGTGGGTCTCAGCGATACTACCCTATACCGCTAGAAATGGCTCTCCGGCGGGGAATCGAACCCCGTTCTCCCGCGTGACAGGCGTCCCCGCCACTTACCACTATAGTAAATGATGGTGCAATGAGCCCTTTTAGAAAAGTAGGTAAAGTACTCCGTGTTGTACAGTGAGCGTCAAAAGTAGATGATCGCTATTGTACTGCATTGCATTAGCACATTTAACAATCTTGTTTAACATTGCTTACGTGACTGTAAAGCGACAAGGTACAAAAGTTCATTTCATAATTTTGATGCTCACTATACTTGACAAAAACAAAGTTACGCTTTTCCTTAAATACAGCTCTCAGAGAGTTCACGTGACTTTGTTAAACAAACCATCAAAACAGGGGTGATATTCTTTTAAATACGGCGTTCGGTCGGTCGAACGAGTGAACGAGTGAACGCAGCGCAGCTTATATAAACCGGCGAGTTTAAGTAGTCCCTTCAGGGCGTACAAAACATATTTTAGCGCGTGCATTCTCAATTAGGCAGCCTTATACGTTCGATTGTTCGACAGAAGCCCTGCTGCCTAATTGAGAATGCAAATTTGGTTTGTACGCTCTGACGGGACTACTTAAACTCGCTTTGGACTTCGCCGCAGTCGGGTAGAAAGTGTTTCTCTTAATTCGTTTTAGAGTTACACCACTGAGTTTAATCTGTACACTATGCTACAAAAACGATAGAGAAGAAATTTCCTTAAGAAGAGGATGGAGTGAGTAATCTTATGTTTCTTATCGTATCGGTACAGTTTGTACTGTTTATACTATTGTCTATAGTCTGTTTCAATTTAAATTGCCAAAGATGTACACAAATTAGTACTGTTTGACACATAGCCTCAAATATTTATCAAGCGTGTTTTTATTTAAAATATCGTATAGTTTATAGTTATTTAATCTTAAACTTAATGTAAAAGTAAAGATCTAGTGTATAAATAATTGCTAAGACCGCACTTGATCTTTAAAAGCACGTGATTATCAAGTAATAATGGTAAATTCGTTTGATTGGTTGTGTTTACATATTTGCCAATTTCAATTGGCACAGACTATAGTTGATAATGTATTTTAATGAATCCAAGAAAACCACGGTTTTTATAATGAAGTATTTAAAAATAGACCTATGTTACCGGATTTAGAGACAGCCAGTGAGGGAAGATGGGCGATTCAAGTATGTCCCATGTCCTACATGTCCTGCTATTACTTAGAAGATACTTTATTTAGTGATTATTCTCTCACTCACCTGACATTGGAAAAATCTCTATAAATCGCCATAAATTAAAAAAAAAGAGTGAGTTAGTAAAGAATGATGGGCAAAAATGTATGAACACTGGCCAGAAACCAATAACAATAAACACTATATCATCGGATATCCTTTTTAATTCTACAACGATTTTGTGTAGCGGGAAACCTCAAATAACTGGGAGCTTTTTATTTTTAAACTGGATCATCGGGACGCCTACATAGACGACTTTAGCATAATTACTATGAAATGCTGCCGTCTTTGCATGGCGATAATTTATTTCGCCCAAAGATTTCGAACTACCTGCCATAGTAATAGTTTTACAACTTAGAATTACCTATCCGGTGACATATCGCTTGTCCTTATTGGTCATATAGGCCGATTTGCCCATCATTCTTTATTCCTTGAAAAAACCTAACTAGTTTGGCTTCCTTGACTGTATTTTACGTCAAGGTGTTCTTAAAGAAAGTCAAGACCAGAGTTCAGTGAGTTAACTCATTAAATAAACGGTTGCTAGCTAATAACTTTTTTGACTAAAGAACACAATACAATCATCGATATATCGTGATAATTAATCAATGCCGGCAATCGGTAAACACATTTTTAATAGCTTCACTGTGATTTAATTAATCGTTCAAAAACCGCGATAAGCAATATATTTTAATAATCAGTCTCGCTTTAGTTATATTTGGTTGAACACAGTTTAACAGGAACAGAAAATGTGCAATTGAATAAAAGAAAGAAGAAGCGTTTTGGAGAAGCATTGACATGGAACCTGACAGCCGCTACCCTGGTCATAGTAATCTTAGTGTGACATCACTAATGCCTAACGCAACAAATTATACAGATGCGTTAAATTCCACATTCGCTAACAGCACTCAAGAAAATGCAACAAATATAGATTTCGAAATGTATTTTCTTGACTACGTAGCGAATTATTTATGGGATGCAACTGCTTGGATTTCCCTAATAACTGGAATTTTGGGAGCACTCTCATGGATCCTTCTACCGAAATGGCGACAGTTCAGAAACTACGTGTTTTTAAACACGTCTCTCTCCGGTGGTATCTTTTTATATGTCTATGGAGAATATGTTGATAGATTTGACAGTTTATGGTATGATTTCGGCGACTTTGGGATCATTTCTTTCGCACATTGGTTGGTGTTGGGAGCGTATACTTTTTACGTGAACATAGTAAAGATCTTTAGCATTCAGCCGGACCTTATGTATTTATATGCCGCTATTTATGCTTGGATTATACCTTTCATTATTCTTTGTTCGAAGCCAGCCGAAACAACCATTGATTACGTGGAGATACTGGAGATGACATCAAGTATCGTCAATTTTTTGTTGTACTTAAGGGTTGTGTATGTTTTGATGTCAGGAACTAAAATACGGAGCAGTTTAACTGTCAGCACTTGCAAGAGACTTCGCATAGCAACGTATGTCTTCCTCATTAGTGGGATTGCCACATTTGTGCCTTTCTTTGTAGGCGACAGAACGGAGATTGACAGTGAACTATGGAGTTTGCCGTTGTGTTTGTTTATGGTACAAGTATGCCTTGTGAATGTGATGTTTTTGATGCTGAAATCACATAGGACACTCTGGATGGAGTTTATAAGAAGTTGCCGGCGGAGGATAGTAGCTTACTTAGCAATACGAGGTTTTTTTTAAACTATTGCTATATGTAATTAAAATAGTTGCCGAATTGAAAGATAGACCCTATGAAGAACGCCCATTGGAATGAACTTGACAACATTGCAGGAGAGAAGAAACTGAAGGTACCTTATCGAGGCATATCAAATACTGAATGGACACTAACATTGCTAATCTGAAAAACATGTACACCTTAAGCCAGGACACAAGGTTGAAGGACACTAGTCAAGCTTCTGTGTGCTAGCAACCCTAGGAGACACTTCTTGTGGAATAGCGTGATGAAACTGTGGAACACTTTACCAGAAACTGTCATCAGTGCGCCCTCAGTGAACTCTTTTGTGTTTAAAAACCTCATGAATCATGGGATAATTATATTTTAACTTTATAGTTTTTATAAGGTACCTTATAGATCTATGTGGTAACGTTATTAAAGTAACAAAGTCTATTGTTACGGCGAGAGCCATGAGGTCTATTAGTTCTAAGGGGCGTACCTGCGTCATCTGAACTCAGCCAAGGCTTTGTGACTCGTACTAGAGAAGTGTTTATATTGAAGATTGGGTTGGGTGAAGTGCGACGCATGGAGTATTAACCCTTTATAAGGCCCCAGTTATACTCGTACAGTTATGCTACGTGAAATTCTAATACAGTTTCACGATTAACACTTCCTAGGAAATAATTTAGAAGCAAGTAATTTTTCGTGCAAAAACAACAGAATATGTGTCATATTTTATAGTGCGTAAGGTTGAAATTCTAAATAAATATATGTGGTCGCTAAATCGCCTCTACCTTATAAAGGGTTAAAGTATGCTTGCAGGTATTTTTTCCCTCCTAAGGCATAAGCCAAAGCTTAACGTAATATGTAATGTCATTTTCAAGATTAGAGCTTTATGTTTACATAATAATAGGCGTTATGATCGTTGTTATTAAAATGCTTTTGTGGTAACAAAATGGTTACACTATCGTTACTTTATATGGTAACATTTTTAAAGTAACAATTTTTTATTATTTTTTGGGCATAGAGATTTCAAACATGACCATTATGAACTTGATATTATTACTTCGTCTAGTAAAAATATGACTTTAACGTAACTGAAAATAGTCAAAGGTTAACGATATCACGCTGCCGCATGTAATATAATGTTAGTCGTCACGTGACAGACAAATAAAACATTTTGCTGACATGTTGACAGGTCGTTTATCTTTCTCTCCGCTTACTCTGTCACGCTGACGATAATAAAGTGTTCTATCTGTTTCTGTACTTGTCTACATATCTTCAGTTACAGTTCAGATTTTGTGTAGCGGGTAAAAAATCTGGAACATCGGGACTCCTACATAGACGACGTTAGGATAATTACTTTGAAACACCGCTGTCTTTGCATGGCGATGACATTTTTCACACAAAGATTTCGAACTACCTCCTATAGTAATAGTTTTACAACTTAGAATTACCTATCCGGTGACATATCGCTTCAAGTACTCATTGGTCATATAGGCCAATTAGCCCACCCTCCTTTCACACATTTTGTATGGGCAAATGTCAAATTTTAACCGAAGTTAGCCTTATCTATACGCGGTTTCAATATAGGGTTCGACCGTTAAAGATAAATATTTTTAGTAGTTCTTGAAGCAGACATTGCTTTCCTAGGATAGTAAGCATTGACATTTCAAGGAGATTTCAGGGTAATATTATACGCAAGTGCCTGATCCCTCTTTATGAAGAATTTCTCTATTTGTAGATGTGAGTAGGAGGGGTAGGAGATATTAACTCGAGGTATGAATATATATGACGGGATGTATTTTATTATTAAAACGCTACGAGAATATTTAAACGAAGCCGAAGTTGGAAGCATATTTAAGGCTCTCTCTTATAAATGTATGTACTCGTATGTAAACTCTTTAACAATCGAGATATTATCGCGTGTCCAAAATCCAAAAATATCCAAGCTTTTAATTTTCGGTTTTGCTTTTTTTTTTTTTTTTTGCTAGTGCTTCTCAAAGGTTGGCAAAATATTTTTAGCTTAGTTATATTATAAGTTAACTTTCATGTATCTCTTGTTATTATACCTATTTAAATATTCAGTACCTATAGTTTCAAGTTTGTCCATTATCTGAATGAACAAAAACAATGAAACCAAAAAGTATCAACAAAGTAACTTATTTTTAAATAAACTTCTTCTTATTTTTGTTAAAGAGCTATGCTCTTGTCGGTGTAGCTCAAAGCAAGCTCTAAATTTTCGATCCCAGGCCGCCTTGACATTTTGATACGACATGACCTTTACATTATTTTTAATTTTTTCGATGTAGTTACTCGTATTCTTGGTCTTCCTCTTCCACGCCTTCCTTCTATTTTTCCTTAAATTATATTTCTTAAAAAGCTGCCATGTCGTATGAGGTACGAGATATGTATCATTTTCCCTCTTCTATCTATATATACATATAAAAGGCAAACCTAACTGACTGACATATCAACGCACAGCCGACACTACTGTACCTAGAAACTTGAAATTTGGTGCAGGGAATCCTTTCATGATGTAAAATCGACCCCCAACGGGAAGAAATAGGGGGAGTAGCGGGAAACTAATTCTACGCGCACGAAGTCGCGGGCGTCCTCTAGTTTTCTAAATTGTCCATCAATTCATCCATCATTGTCCATCAAATATGTACATTTACTGAAGGAAAATTTCTAGTATAAAAAAAGTCGAGCCGAGGCGCGTGGCAACCATCCAATCAAAAGTCTAAAATGATAAAGAGACTATTAACAAGTGAACTATCAATCATTTCAAACTTTACATACAAACGCTAAGTTTCAATTTCGATCGTTTAAGTTCTTTGACTTATTACTTTTCACTTTTAAACGTGCTCGATGAGCAAACCTTTGCTCGGCCGCTAAGACCCCCTCCCCACTCTTTGTGGGGAGGTTAGGGGGCTAGGTTAGTCTGCAAAGTGGAGTCTTGTGTGCTCGATGGCTGAGTTAAGTGCCTAGCTTACCTTCTACAGCGCTAAGTCACTCATACATAATTATTATAGTTTGATGTAAGACTAGTACGGCATGACTTTGATATAGATAGATTAAGTGAGTCAAAAACCGTGTAACGAAGTAGGGTTACTAGCTTATTTTTAGAGCGACAATAGAAGAAGTTAACGAAACAAATTCATAAATATAGTAAGCGGGCAGTTTTAATAAAAGACAAATGCAAGAAGGTACCAATGAGAATGCAGAGCAAACTTTGTAACAAAGCTATAAAATAATGATGTTAAATTAGGTACGTCACTTTGTTTTGCATCTCTTTAGTGTGTGTTTCGTATGTGTGAATTAGTTAAAAAAATAAGTCATTTCGTAGTAACTCCCTTCAATAGTAAATACTTAGTAATGTTGAGGAAGTATGTTAAATTAAAACACGTTACATCCAACAGTGACGCTAAATTACGAAAAGAAACTATTTTAATGGTGACATTATTGCCGTTAAAAATAATTATATTTTGAATGAATTCCTTTTTTCCCGACTGCGGTGAAGCCCAAAAGCAAGGTTATGTCTTTGAACTGTATGTATGTACAGTCGAGTTCATAAATATGTATACACTTTACTACCTTGTCACTTTAATAGTTGACAATTCATATGTGGCAGTTTAAACATGACATATTATTAAATAGACAAGGTACTAAAGTGTATACATATTTATGAACTCGACTGTAAGTACATATGTCCGTTCCTAAGTCCCCTCGTACCTACTCAACGGGTCAACCGATTTTGATAAATGATATTAGATTTGTCTCGATGCCGCGAGTATCACTATGTACCCACATGAAATTCTTAAAAATACTTTTTTCAACCGTATTTTATTTGTTATAATGTTTTTTATGTTAGACAACAGTATCAAAAAATGCAGTCGGGTTTTTAAAGCTTGCCTTTTGTTTAGTTATTTGCAGTGTCATTGTCAGACTTAGGGTCGAGTTCACCAACCAATTGAACAGACGGTTAAGTCTTAATCAGCTGTTAGTCAATACATTTGACACCCGTTAGAAGAAAGAAAGAAAGAAAAATCATTTATTCGTGACATACATAAAAAAAAGAACAGATTAACACGTACAAGAAGGAAGTAGCCACGAAATGGTCCCAACTCAGCGTTATGCTGGCATTAAAGTCAGCGCTGGTCTTCCGTTGGAACCATCAGTTGCAAACACGGAAGGTTACACACACATAATTATTTGAACACAAAACATGATTAAAACAACGAAAGCGAAAAAAAATGAAAAAAAATAACGCAAAATTCTGAGGTTGACAAAAAGATTTCCAGGGCCGTCCTTAGATGGCGGAAAGGGCAACAGTCCCTTAGCCTTATATGGAGCAAGCAGAGAAAACTGACACGACCTATTCTATAAACTCGTTAAACCGCTAACCGTCCGTTTAATTGTTGGTGAACCCGGCCCTTAGCGTGCGTATTTTTTCCTAAACAAAGACAGACGACCTAATCGGCTGGATTACGATGTATTACCACGTGGTTTGGATTGTTTACATTTTTTTAAGTACCTAAACAAACGGAGTATAGTTTTCTTTGGTCGTTCATGTTTACCTTGGAAGGCGGCTTCGAAGAGCACGGGCTCCCGCGTGGGCGAGCCCCGCGCCGCCGCCAGCAGCGCCAGCAGGAGCGGCCACCGCATCCCGCTACATGCCATCACCCATCACACACCTGGAACAAACAATAACAATAGGATTAAAAAAAACCGGCCAAGTGCGAGTTTTACTCGCGTGGAGAGGGTTCTTTACATACGTTTTTTTTGTTGATAAAATTCTTATAGGTTTTCCTGTAATCTACAAGCAACGAACTATATTTTGTATTTTTTTGATAAATTTTTGTCTTCTTTCATGAATAAAATCATAACTATTTATTTTACAATAATATAAAAATATATTTGCGATCCTCATAACGAGCCCTTTCATTTGATACATGACACGGTAAGGTATGTAAAACTTTTATTTTTTAATTGGTCCCCAAAATTGTCTTATTTAAAAAAAAAATATATACATATATTGCACATCTGAGTTTGGGTCGTCAATTTAAATATGTGTACCTTTCAACTCAATCGATCCAGTAGTTTCAGAGCAAATTGGCTGTGACAGACGGACAGAGAGACGCACGAGTGATCCTATAAGGGTTTCGTTTTTTCATTTTTTGTACGGATCCCTAAAAACAGTCAAGTGCAAGTCGGACTCGGGGGTTCCGTACCGCGGCATAGTAAGTATTATTAAAATTCCGATTTCAAATCAAGCCCCACCCACACTTGACCCTTTTTTAGGGTTCTGTACCCTCTTAAGGCCCAGCCACACCGCTTGCGAGACGTGCACTTGCGCGTTCGTTTTCCACTGCGTTGTATAGTGACATGTCGTAATGAGACTTCATACTATACAACGCAGTGGAATGGAAAGCGAGCGCGTACGTGCACGTGCACGTCACGCAAGCGGTGCGGTGTGGCTGAGCCTTTAATATGCCCCCGCTGTGCTCCGTCCGTCTGTCCTAACTTAAAACAGCTATATTTTAACCGTAATAGCCAGACATAGGAATTTAGGGGGCAACATTTTATGACAGGTAGGAAGTTCCTATATCGATAAACTCAACTATCGGTGCTTTTTCCATATAGTAGTGATCGCCCCCAGCATTGTATGTATTTTTTGTAAGTATTGTTCTGAAGACAGTGTCACACAGCATATTTAAAAAAAAATGTTATGCCCCTATTACCTCAACAGAAATTGAAAAGTCATTTAGCCACCTGAAATGGATTTATCAGCCAAGACAGAGACGTTTAACGCCCGATAATTTGGAACAAATTCTGATAGTTTATTTTAACAATAGTAGATGGGACAGTAATGAAGAAAAAAAAATGATGAGTAAAGTTTCAAAATCGTTTTGAAAAATGAAGAACGGAATTACGTTGTTATTTTGTTTAATATTTGCACTTTTAATAAAAAAATGTTTTTACACGCAAAACTTGGAGTGATCACTAGTATATAAAACAAGCATCGATAATTGAGTTTATCGATATAGGAACTCCCTACCTGTCATAAAATTTTGCCCCTGGATTCCTATGTCTGGTAATAGCCAATTTATTATTAGCTTTTTTTAATAAAGAAAAAAAAAGAAAAATACATTTATTCACTACACACATAAGACACAGAAAACAAAAGTAAAAACAGAAAACAGCAATAAAAAGAGTAGTGAGTGTGTCTTCGCGGCAGTGAATCGGACACTGGCTCAGCATAATGCTGAGGTGTTAACTTTTATTACTCATTCGGAAAAATAAAAGCCGCTGCCGGTTCAAAACTTCAAAACATACAGCTCTTTAAAGTTAGGATGGAAGGACGTCGGACAGCGAAGTCATATTAATGGGGTCCCGTTCGGGTTCGGGCACGGAACCCTAAAAATGTTGCACAAAATGTTGATACGAAATCCATACTACATTATAAAATAAATAACTTCTATAGGTACATCCATTAATAATTACTTAATACTAATATAATAAACGCATAATTAAGTAACTCTGTTTTCTTTTCACGATTCAAACCCTTAAGTAACTATCAGCGTTTCTCAATCTTTATTCATTCATCGCTCAACTATGCCAAGCTTGTTCAGACCTATGCCGCATCCGTGCGGTCACAGAGGGGTGTCATTCTCTTAAAAGCGACACCGCACCCACACCGGCGAGTTTAAGTAGTCCCGTCAGAGCGTACAAAACACATTTTAGCGCGTGCATTCTCAATTAGGCAGCAGGGCTTCTGTCGATAAGATCGAACGTATACGCCTGCCTTATTGAGTATGCACGCGCTAAAATGTGTTTTGTGCGCTCTGACGGGACTACTTAAACTTGCCGATGTGGCGCGTTCACTCGTTCACTCGTTCGACAAACCGAGCGCCGTTTTTAAGAGAACAACACCCAGCAGGCCTTTCGCGTAACAACACTCGCAATCACAATCGTTTTCATTTTGAAAATCGAAGGCTTGTCTGCATACAAAATGAAACCAATTGTTTTGTTTGAAGCCGATCGCGATTGCGAGTGAGTTACGCGAAAGGACTGCAGGTCAAGTTAGTCTTAAAAACCAAACCGCAAACTTCGGATTTTTAAAAAGCGAATCAAAACAAATCACAGACATTAGACACGACATTTGTGTACAGTATTCCCAGCTTTATAGCTTTCGGTTGGCTATCGCTATCACGCTTGCACTCGCAACTGACAGTATATTTGTCACTCGTGTGTCATAGAGAAACGAAGATTGCCGATCGCTATTAAGAAAACGGATGCCCTGTACAACTTTGCTTTCTGTCTGGCTTGCGCTTGATAGTCCGGGTGAAAGGTGTCGTTTGACGGCGGTTCCACTACCGTTTAGCTGACACCGGAATTATGTATCTCACTGCCCTCTTACGGAGAAAAGACGCATCTACTACATGAATTGTATTGCACATCCAACCTTATTATAATCTTTGAGAGTTTAAGATGCTTCTATAAATTAATTGCACTTGCGTCTTTTCTCTGTTGGAGGCCGCTTAAAGGTTTTAGTTCCTAATACTGTCCTCATAAATAAAAAGGACACATGCACTTTTTTTTACCCAAAGCAAATTTAACCCTCTTTGTTAAGAAATAAGATCACTAATACATACGCGGTTCTATGAGACATACGCCCTTTTTCTAAGGAGGGCAGAATACTTTTTTATGGGAGAAGGCAAACGAGCACACAGTCCACCTAATGGTTAGTGGGATCTGTGACCCTTAAACACATGCATTCTCAAGACTACAATCTGAGGGTCACAAATGTGTTGCAAACACTGAGGGCTGAGATGGAGCGCCGATACGCTAGTCATTTCACCGGTTTTCTTATCCCCACACCGGAACACAACAATGCGAACACTGCTACTTGCTCGTATGTTAAAAGGATTCCTACCACCACTAAACATACATACTCGTATGTTGTCTTTAATTTTAAATTTAATATCTTTGTCAGTCTTCATTTTAGGTTTTTACGCATATGGCTACGTTGCCTAAAGTAAAGGTTTCTATTCTTATTTTGTCATGAGTTAGGGTTTTAGATGCCCTGCTGTAAGCCTAACGGGGTTAAACCCTATTAGGACACTGTTACTTAGATTCCAACGAAGATATTTTATTATTCAGCATATTTTTTCTACAGCATCAACTATATTATCTTAAATCACCGACGCAAAAAGGAAAAGTATTACCTATAAGCTTAACATGTGTGTGTGTGTGTGTGTGTGTCTGTGTGTGTGTGTGTCTGTGTGTGTGTGTGTGTGTGTGTGTGTGTGTGTGTGTGTGTGTGTCTGTGTGTGTGTGTGTGTGTGTGTGTGTGTGTGTGTGTGTGATCGGGATGGATTTTAGCTACGTTTTTTTGGGACTGTACGAAATTCATCGATTGGCATCTGACTGAGGCGTTAGCAAAGAGGCAAACGCTACTAACTTTTATATTTTCTATCACTCAAAATGTATGGGATGATATTCTCGTATCCATACATTTTGAGTGATAGTTTCGTTTTTAAACCAATCGTGTCACTGGTAGATGACGTGATACGAGTCGCGTGATCTACAAGTGACGCGATTGGCTTAAAAACAAAACGAATAGAAAATGCTAGTTAGCGTAATGCATCTTGGCTAGGGCTAATGCTTCCACAAACAGGATTAATATTCACTCTGGTTCACCGATGGACAAAGACGGGGTAATATAGAGATCTCTCTCTAGCTAGGCGGATAAGTCTGGGGTCTGGGGACTTCCTATCGCCTCAGGACGTTTAAGATATAATTATCAGCTCTGAAGCAGCAGTCACTATTATATCCAGGATTTGTATCTAAATTGATATTTAAAAAATGAAAATTTTCAAACATGCAATGAAATGTTGGCGTTATGTTAGTAGTTATTTTAGGCTTCAAAGTAAAGGAATGTCATACAAAATTGAAGGCCTAGGACAGGAAGTAATTCTTTTTTAATTTTAATGTAAGATTGCACAGTCTTGAGATTGCCATCGTGAGATTGCCATCGTAAGATTGCACAGTCATGAAATCGCCATCGTAAGATTGCAGTCTTGTGATTGCCATCGTAAGATTGCCATCGTAAGATTGCAGTCTTGAGATTGCCATCGTTAGATTGCAGTCTTGAGATTGCCATCGTCAGATTGTAGTCTTGAGATTGCCATCGTAAGATTGCAGTCTTGAGATTGCCATCGTAAGATTGAAGTCTTGAGATTGCCGTAGTAAGATTGCAGTCTTGAGATTTCCATCGTAATATTGCAGTCTTGAGAATGCCATCGTAAGATTGTAGTCTTGAGAGTTCCATCGTAAGATTGAAGTCTTGAGATTGCCATCGTAAGGTTGCAGTCTTGAGATTGTCATGGTAAGATTTCACAGTCTTGAGAGTTCCATCGTAAGATTGCAGTCTTGAGATTGCTATTGTAAGATTACAGTAATGAATGTACTTTTAATATTTATGCCTCTATAGTAATGTACTATTCTGGGAAACATTTCTCCTTTAGGTACATATTCTGGTTTAGATTATACATATTTACCATTTTAGAAGCGTAATGGAAACGTAAAGAAATTCCTCGTATAATCTTGCTACAACGGCTCGTTAGTGTCAAAGCAACGCGATCATCCAACTTGACTCCACTAATGGTATTTCCTGTCCACTCATTAGCGCTTCGAATCTAGAATTTCATTCTTTATTTTCACCAGTTCCCATTAAAATTTTCCGCCTCGTTGAAAAAGTGACACAAAGGGAAAAGAGTCTTAAATTTAATTTAATTTTTGTAAGGCTAAGTAGGTTTTTGTATGATAACTACCTAACCTACCTACGTTATGTATATAAATCTGGCACTAAGTATTCTATTATTAGATCCGAAGTTGAAACCTGGATACTATGTATAATATCGTGTTACTCGTAGTTCGAGTCGGGAACTGTGACAAAAAGAAAGAGTTACCTAGATCGATGTTCAAAGCTCGGGCAAAACACTGGTATTCTGCCACAACCCCGAAGTAAAGTAATACAACAGTTGCGAGCAACCGTTAATGACTAGCATAGCCTAGAGCAAGTTCAATTCCATCTTAGTCCTCAAGGTTGGCAACGCCTTTTCATTCTTGGGATCGTAGTCTCGAGAATGCAAATGTCTATGGGTCTCTTGGATTTTACTTAATCACTATTATTTCGGCCTGTTTGCTCGTTTCTTTTCTCTAAAGGGGGAGAACCATTTGCGAGCAAAACCGGTAGGTACGCCAACGAACTCGTGAGCCATAGGTCTGAACCGTCGGATTTGCTCGCTGGCTCTTTGTGCATGCTTGAAATTCTGAGTCCGCGGTCGAGAGTCGACAGTTTTGCTCGCCAATGGATCACTACGAGAGTCGGCGAGCCAACGAGCCGACGGTTTAGACTGTTGGCTCGCCGGCTCGCAAATGGATCACCCCGTTAATAGGGGTGATAGACGGGCGAGTAAGTACGCCGTACTTGGGCATTTTCACGAAAAAGTGTACCCAATTAAGGACTGAAATTAAGGAACTTTAACTTTGTCCGTTTTGCGACGAAAATTAGCTACCTATACGAGGGCTGCCTTTTAAGTTCTGTCGTTTGCAAAACTCCCGTGATTATTAAAAAAAAAACTAGTATCATTTTAAAATATTTGAATTTAGAATTCAAAAACAAAAGAATGTCTCGAGATCGGCCGATTCGTTTTAGTACAGCGTCGGTTCAAAGTTGACAAGTCGGTTGTGAAAATGGAAATTTCGAAGGAAAATTTACGTGCGATAATATTTTACAACTTTAAAAGGGGTTTAACGCGTCTTCAGTGCTTTGAAGAGCTGACTACGGTTTTTAAAAATGAAGCACCATGCATCCGGACTGTGGAAAGTTGTTATTTGGAATTTCAACGTGGTTGCTCTAGTCTTAGTGATAGGCATCGTGAAGGCCGACCAAAAACAGCTGTAACCCAGGAAAACATTGATGCTGTACGGCAACTGATCGTCGAAGATCGCCATGCGACATACCGCGAGATAGAAGCTTCATTAAGCATTTCAGGGACCAGTGTTCAAAATATATTGCATGATCACTTAGGTGTAAAAAAATTGATCTCACGCTGGATACCACATTTACTTAGTGAAGACCAAAAAACGGCTCGCGTTAGATGGTGCCGCAAAACTCTGCGGCAATTCAACCGAGGAAACTCTAAACACGTTTATGACATTATCAGTGGTGACGAATCTTGGATATATGCCTACGATCCGGATTCTAAACAGCAGTCGACTGTTTGGGTGTTTCAAGATGAGCCAAAACCGACCAAAGTAATACGCTCACGGAGCACTTCGAAAAAAATGGTCACCACGTTTGTAGCGAAAAGTGGCCACGTTGCGACCATCGTGCTCGAAGATCGTAAAACAGTTAATGCTGACTGGTATACCACTGTTTGTTTACCAGAAGTTATCGGCGAGTTCCGAAAAAATAACCCAAGACGTCGTATAGTACTGCACCACGATAATGCTAGCTCGCACACCGCCCGGCAGACAATTGCGTTTTTAAAAGAACAAAACGTCGAAAATTTGGATCACCCGCCGTACAGTCCAGACTTAAGCCCTAATGACTTCTTCACTTTTCCAAAAATCAAGCAACGACTTCGTGGTCAACGGTACCGGACGCCTGAAGAAGCGGTTGAGGCATACAAAACGGCCATTTTGGAGACCCCGACTTCGGAATGGAATAAGTGTTTCAAAAACTGGTTCGATCGAATGAAAAAGTGTATTACACATCACGGTGATTACTTTGAAAAACAATAAATACCATTTAACACTTAAATTGTCTTTAGTTTTTTCAAACGACAGAACTTAAAAGGCACCCCTCGTAGGTACATTGACGGCCGCCAAAACTGACAAAGTTAAAGTTCCTTAATTTCAGTCCTTAAATTGAGTACACTTTTTCGTGAAAATGCCCAAGAACGGCGTACTTACTCGCCCGACTATCACCACTTTAAGCCATAATCAAAACCCGAACGTATTTATTTCCAAAAATAATACTTCAAATTGTTTTAAGAAGTAAATTGAATGTAAATTGTAGTAAAGGAACATTGAATCTTGAAAATAATATTACCCTAGATGCCCAAGATCGGGTCCAATTGACAGTGTAAATCATTCTCTGAGATTCCTTCACTACCCGCCCTTTTCTTCGCTAACAAAATCACAGGAACGTTATGCCTTTTGATGCTGATAATAATAATCAAATAATAATAAAATATTTCTTGTTTCTTTCAAAGAAATACGTACGTATTTTTAATATTTTTAAACAGTCAAAATGTTTCCCTGCTTTCTTTAGACAATTACATAATTGAATAGGTAATGTAAATACAATTAAGTAAGAATATTTATAGTTTTTACTTTGTAATCATTAGGTATTTTTACTTCTTTTAATCTTAAACAAAAGTATTTACTTAAGTAAATCAATGCCTTAAAGGTCTCTTTTTATTTTTATACTAGTCACAAGGTTTATTTTCTTAACCTTTTCGACATTTTCCGATACAGGGTCACAAAGGAAGCCATAACACGCAGGCAGGGTTCGTCCGACCCTTTACTTAAATCGTCTGGCTCGACTGCGCTTACTTTTTATTTCGTATACGAACGGTTCGATCGTACGTGACGTCTTGCGTTTGATGTGTCAACGGGGCCTAATAGCTTCTACAAGAAGATTTTACTGCTAGATTTCCGTTGAAGAAAATATGAGGGTGCGGTGTTACAACGGAGGTTTGAGAGCCACTGACTATGTTTATAGACTTTAGTTCTAAACGTTCATTGCTTAGAACGAATCGCAGTCGTGGTTTTGAGCAATTTTGACGTTTTCTTGTTCGCTGATTGGTTAAGGCTAAAAAATATTTTTATACGGAAAAATACCACTAGTAGTTGTCAATACTCTTTGTCATTCTCATTTAACCATTTTTCATTTCATTTGTTAAATTTGTTCGATTGGTTCGGTTTCTCAGATTCAATTTAAAGTTATAACGCCGTCTTCGGACGCCGCGAAATATGAATCTCCTGAAGCTATTTTAAATTGAGCAATGTAAAAAGAAGTATTACTTAATTATTATGGCTTAAAGTCCTTAACATTTAGAACTGTGAATAAGTTGAGTTAGTAACATGGTTTTTGGTGCTGTAATTTTCGTGCTCACTTTGGCGTTATGCCTCGACTTGGTGATGGTTTTGAATAATGGGTTAGCGCTGACTCCCCCGATGGGCTGGATGTCCTGGGGATACTACATGTGCGGCGACGACTGTGACAAGCATCCTGATAAATGTCTCAAGTGAGTTTAACCGGCTTTTTATTGTTTACAAACAAATGGTTAGTCATTTATAATGTAGGTCCGATTCTATCGTAACCGATAAAGTTTTATGACTTCGCATAATTTGTACTAGCAATATTTTCTTTGATACTTTATTTCAAACACACATAATAACGTCGCTGATACTGCAGTACCGCGTACCAAACAAATTAAATAAGGTGCAAAATACACATTAGTAATTAGGTCAGTAAGGCACATTTTGCAACTTAATTTGTTAATTATGCAGTTTTAAAACTATAAACTACATTTATTTGGAAATAATATAAGTCACCCTAAAATTTTTATAACTGCATATTATATATTTATTGGGTGTCTCTCGTAATCCCTAATAAAGTATGTCCTAACGCATTGTTTGTTAAAATTATTGCTTGTCATAAATTGGTTTTCAGTTGACTCAGATAACTTTTTATGTTTTCCAAAAAACCTGCGGGGTTAGGTTAGGGTTGTAGCATTAAAAACAAAACAGGCAGAAATGGCTTCCAATATAGGCCCATATTAATTGTATGTTTATACAAATACACACATTCTTAGCAATAGCAGGATGTTTAGGCTTTGTAATAGCAAGGATTGTTGGTATGTTTGTAAGCATATTTATTTATTCATACTACCTATTGGTGATACTTGAAAAACTAAGTTTTCTTTAGTGTAACTAAAGGAGCTACAAAATGAGAGACTAATACAATTATGCCTTTTGTCGCTGCGCGTGCAACAAACACCATGGTTTGCATTGATGTAAAGGATTTAGAACTTTTATTAAACTGTTTAGGATTTAAAGTGCTTCGTATAGAAAAGAACACAGTGATTTTTGCATGTGGAGCGACACTGTCATTTACCCGTTCTAGTAACCTATTCATTGGTCCAATACTTCATGAGCTTAAGTAGAACATCACGTAAAAGCTAACTCAAACTAAGCAATAAATAAAGATAAGATAAGATAAGGTCCCATACTTATTAATCTTTTCAACGCCCCCGTCGGTCACAGCTGACACAAGTAGAAGCTTAAAAGAGACTTAAGTGTCATATAAATTAAGTTGAAATTTGGATAAAATGTATTTGATGTAAAGCGTTCAAAAGGTTAAAAGAAAACCACAAAGGTGACTCTTAAATTCTGGCCAGTTTTATGCCTAAGCATATAAAGATTATTCTTATTGGCAGACACCAAAAAAATAAAAATTATTCATCTATAGCAGGCATTCTTATAAGTATGTTTCTGTACCATGTGTATTTGTATATATTGTATAATTGTATATTATACAAAGAAATATTTGCACACAAGTTAACATATAAGCCCTTAAAATAAAAACTTGAAATCGGGTATATTTTAGTATTAAATCAGTTAGCATGACGACTAATGTATTAAAATATCTCATTATTACCCATAGTAAAGAGTGTTGAAATTCACAGATACGTAAACATCCAGCACCCATTATTATCATTTGTATTAATGTTAAGACCGTCGGTGTATGCTGTGGGGAGCAAATGCACCGGTTTTGTTGCGACTTCCACTTTCGAAAACCTTTGGCTGTGGCAGCGAACAATTATTTCATGACACGCCAGACGTGCCATACGCCATAGAATATGATGACGCGCCTAGTGTGTCATCCGCCATGTGTAATAAATTATGTACTTGGGGTTTTATTCACTAATATAGACTTAATTGAGTTCATTTGACATCAAACCAAGGAAGTGAACTGATTAAACTGGAGTAACAAATTCTCGATGTTTTTATTTTATATCCACCGTATTGTATTTATAAAATGTAGCAGTTTATATGTTTATAAAGTATCACCCTTATTTTTTATACCATAAACTAAGGTTGATTTATAATTTGTTAACCCTATTTTCATTATACCCGTCATTCCCGTCTATTTGTTTATAATTTACGTCTCGAGGTAATTGTTAACGGATAAAGCACGCAAAATGATTGTTACGTTTTTACTAATTAACTAATTTAATAGGTATATAGATGAGTTTTTGAAATTCATATAATTTAAAGTTAAATTCAAATCTTGTTGTAAGATTTTATTATGATTGGTTTTTAAATGAATAATAATATTTAATAAGCAGTGATTGGGGTTTAGGATGCAACTGGGGGTGAATGACCTCAATCATTATGCTAGTATGGATATGTCGCGGGGATTGATTCCTTTTTCGTCGTATTCCTGATTGGACATATTCTTGTTTCGGCACGTTCCTGTTTGGACGTCTTTCGTTTTCGGCATATTCTTGTTTCGGCACGTTCCTGTTTGGACGTCTTTCGTTTTCGGCATATTCTTGTTTCGGCACGTTCCTGTTTGGACGTTTTTCGTTTTCGGCATATTCTTGTTTCGGCACGTTCCTGTTTGGACGTCTTTCGTTTTCGGCATATTCTTGTTTCGGCACATTCCGTTTTCGGCACAAATCATTATAGACTACAAATGAAATCAATCCTAGGTATCGTTATTTTTTATTTTCAACGCATACATAATATAGTAGTTATACAATAAATAGTTTGCAAGAAACAAACACAAAATATTTTTTTCCAATGGTAAATATGACAAATACCATTTTACTAAAAAAATATTATTTTACTTTATTATGCATGCAAAGTCATAAGTATTTCATAGTATACTATGAATTTATTTAGTAAAATGTGTCGAAACAAGAAGTGCCGAAACAAGAATATGTCCAATCAGGAATACGACGATAAAGGAATCAATCGTTGCGGGATTCTGGGCTTCGCGTGGTTTGATAAAGGATAGTTTTTTTTTGTCATATTATTAGATTACATATTGAATATCAGTCAATTGATATTGCGGGCCAATGTTTTAAATAAATATCGGTATAATATATATTAACGGGTATATGATAAAAAAAAGTAATTTTTTCACATTATAAAATATAATTATACATTTTAATAAAATAATTTATTACTTAAAATAACAAAGCATTACCTATTTTTTCAATGTTCTCTGAATTTAATGTTAATCTATTTCGTTCGACATCTAATTCTAAAACCCAAAAAGCCGAAAATGTTGTCATACAGATGTTTTTGTATTTATTGATAAATTTTGTATTTTTTTCTTTTTATCAGCTTTCTAACGTTGGTTTTCATTTTTTTTTCGAGTCACAAAGCCCACACCACGTTTTAAAATCACACGTCCTATCAGCGCAGGCGCTTTCACGACAGTAGTTTCACGTCGCGTTTATACGATGACTTAGTTGAATGACACTAGTTTTATCCAAATATTCGCGCGACACCAAACTGTTTCAGTGTCTTGAAATCGATGCATGCATTGTAAAACTTGACGTTTACACGTGAATTTGTTGATGAAATTAATCTCACAGAACTACTTTCATGCCACTAGTTTCGTCATAATAAATTCGGCTTTATTCCAATTTATAACTCTCCGGACTTCAACAAAGATTCTATGACATCTCGTTCCTGTAGTTCGACTAAGGCGATCTCGATTATGCAAAAATATTAATTTACGAGTATAAAATCCAAGTCGCATTTTACATTGGTTTTCTTTAATATATTTTTAGTTTTTTGGGGTGATTGTCCTTATAGATTATGCTAATAATGGATATGCGCGCCCGGGATCCCGGGATTTGTATTGATGTTGGAGGATAAATAATATTATCCTCCAACATCAATATTATCAATATTAATTAATTAGTTTGAAATAAATGTTTTTATTATTGAAAAAATATCACGTGATTATATTCACATCCATACTATGATTACGACTCGAAATCCCGCCGGACGGATGCCGGCCTTTTAAGAAAGTGTAGGCTCGTTTCTTGAAGGTTGCCATGTTGTATCGGTCCGGAAATACCATTGCAGGCAATTGATTCCACAGTGCAGTCGTACGTGGCAAGAAGCCTCTCTTGAAAATTCCAGAAACGAAGGCTACAAGCTTGTTCTACGTGACAAACAATAATAATTTAGTTCGGGTTGAACCCTTCTGAAACTTAATTTGAAGAAGTTTTAATCGATTTTAAAATGACACTCCTCTCGTGTCATACGCCACACGTTAAAAACATTGATGACACGCCTGTCGTGCCATCCGCACCGAATAGGTGGTATGTAGGGAATGCAAATAACCGGTTTTAACCGGTTTTAACCGGTTATTTTCATACAAAAACTGTTAATAACCGGTTAAATTGCATTCCCTAGTGGTATTATATTGTATTGGTATGTTATAGTCAGTGATCGGAATAGGTAGAGTATATTTACCTAAAGTTCGCAAAAGGACATAGTATAGAGTGGTTACAACCGGGTGAAATATTAATTAATTTTTATCGAATTCCGGATACGGAATACATACGCACTGAATCGGTTAATCATGTACTTTCTGATAAGAACAAATTGATTATGTAAGATGGAAATATGCATAAAACTGCTATGCTGACTTATTGGTAAATTTCAAAAGTATTGCAAAGTTAAAAACACGTTATTTTCTTCTCCTTTGTATAATGAGAAGTAACCAATTACTGCGTGTCTAATTTTCATTACACCATGGAAGAAAGTTAACATTGTCACAATTAAGTCCTTAACTACGTACAATGTTTTTGAAATTCAGCCTTATTATGTTGGCGGTAAGTGCAAAGAGCAACCCTACATCATAATCTCTAAGTCCACCCGTATTAGTATTGTTTCTAACATTTACCCAGTGCCTTGAGCACATATGTTTGTTTATATAATAATCAAGATGCATCTATGTACTAGGTACTAACACTATGGACGGTGTCTGAAATAAAAGATTTGAATTTGAATTAATTAAAAGATGCAGGACCTTGGGATAAACCTGGGCAAAAAATTAAGGGAGAAGCTTACATTTGTGTTAGCGATAATAGGACTGATCTCTGGACCCATATATGTTTTCTCTTCATGTTATTTCTATATTTTCAATACACATACTGTAAAACTTATTTATTTATTTATCATATTTATTTGGGGCATCAACAGCAACACATTTTATAAAAACAAATTAAACATTATACAAAACAAGCCAATAAAAGATGTCCACAAAAACACAGTTAAGTTAGTTTGGAACTAGGTATATACTAAGCTTAAATTACACGTAAGCAGCGTAAGGGTCTCTCCAGACCTATCGACGCGGAATCGGCTTGAGCCGGTAAAAAAAAAGTTTTATGTCAATGCAATAAGAGCGAAAACGACGCCGTTCCGTTCGCAACGCCGAGCCGAGCCGATCGACGCCTTTTTCACTCTTACTGCACCGACATAAAACTTTTTCTTACCGGCTCAAGCCGATTCCGCGTCGATAGGTCTGGGGAGACCCTAAGGCGAAGGCGCGACATTTTGTATAAGCAGACGGTGCCACTTAAAAAAAACCATAGAGTTACGCTGAGCAACATTCGAGAGGTTTTTTTATCGTAGTTATGGTGGTTTTTCAGCGAGCAACTGATAATATCAGTAGCTGATGCATTTTTCAACGAGGGTTATCAAGAAGCTGGTTACGAGTACATCATCATTGATGACTGCTGGTCGGAGCGCGAGAGGGACGAAAATGACAGGCTGGTGCCTGATAGAAAGAGGTTCCCGAATGGCATGAAATTTTTGGCAGACTATGTAAGCATGATCATTTCCTTTTTTAGGGTTCCGTGCCCGATGGGAGCCCAATGAAACCCTATAGATATGCCAACGCTGTGCGTCCGTCCGTCCGTCCTAACTAAGAGCTGCATCTTTTGAACCGTAATAAGTAGTTTTTTTTTCAAAATATGTGTTATATTACGGCGGATTTAGTAACATTTTTGAAGTGATAACTTCTTATGGGAGGGTAAACTGCTTCGTTACGTAACGCGTTACGGCGCCAGTCTGTGTGGCTTCCCTTTCTCTCACGTATACGGCAGCGGGGCGGGGCGGGGCGGGGCGGTATAGTTCAACTTAGATTAGTTTAAGTTATCACTTCTTTTTAAAAATGAAAGTGAAATAATAAAAGCGGTCCCCACGTTTTCGAACGTATTGTAATTTTGTTCTATCGGAAAAACGGTACAACATCCAAACGTCAAATTTAGTTCGATTATAGAATAAACCCTGAAGAAAATCAACAAATACTAAAAAATGGTCAAGTGTGAGTTGGGCTTGCGCTGATTCGATTCAAAGTCGAATTAAATTGTCTATCTGCGAATCTGTAATTGGCTTTACGTGTCTTATGTTTAAGTTTAGTGTAATTTATCAGCTGTTGGATGTCCTGTAATCACTATATAGTATAAAACAAGTCGCTTCCCGCTGTCTGTCTGTATGCTTCGATCTTTAAAACTACGCAACGGATTTTGATGTGGTTTTTTTAAATAGAGTGATTCAAGAGGAAGGTTTTTATGTATAATAAGTTTTGGATTATGTACGGGTATTACAGAAAACTGGCATAAACCGAAGCGAAGCGAGGGCGGGCCACTAGTAAATAAATAAATAAAATCGGAATAATGCCTACTGTGCGGTGGTACGGAACCTCGGTGCATGAGTCCGACTCGCACTTGACCGGTTTTTCAATCATATCAATTCATAGTTATAATCATATCATTAATCATTTTATAATTTTATATAATTTATTTTTAATTTATTATTTATTTACTTTTGGTAACGAACAGAACATTTTTTTCCTAAAATAATTAACATTGTTATGCAAACTTTGTTAACGTAGAAGTTTGAGAATGAATAACAAAACCTCAACTTAAGTATAGATTCTAAATATTCAAATAGACAATAATCAACTGTTTATGACGAGTAATATAACCTTCAAAATCAAAGGAATGTAACAGTTTTATAATTAATGTCCCTAATTCAGACAGTGAAAGTGATTGAGCGTGTATGGTTTCATTATTCGTTATTACAATTACCTAGTACTCATTCTAAATAACGCTTTTAAAGAAGTCAATTTCCTTGTACCTACTAATTTAATATTTGTGTTTTTAGTAATGCGATGTAATCATTAAATCAACCCACATCTGTGTTATTCATAGGTCTCCTGTAAAAAATGACATTGCGGCAGGTGATATACATTACTTTTTAAGACTGTTAAGTGCACACTATGATATTATGAAAATGCAGCAATGTGTCTCGTGTCATTTGCACTTTCGATCTCTCCCGATGATTGTCGAGAATTGCCGAGTGTCTAAGTTCATTATTAATCGTACTGTAAACAACTATATGTTATATTCATATTTTTTTGTTTGCAGTTAGACAAGGTAAATCAAAAATATGCACCGTAATCTAGAGGTTACGAGAAAAAAAAAGAGATATGTTTTATTAGTATACGCTGCAATTTGCGTGGGGCCTAATCCCCATACAAACAAGATTGTCTCCTTTCATTGGTAGTCTATTTGCCCTTTAGATTCACAAGCGAGGCCTCAAATTCGGAATGTACACCAACATAGGCAAAGATACTTGCATGCGCTACCCCGGCTCCCAAGACCACTTCGAGCAGGACGCCAAAATGTTTGCAGAATTCGGGGTAGATTACCTAAAGGTGGACGGATGCTTCGTCGAATATGAGTACCTTCAAACAGGTAATATATACAGAGTGTCCCAGAAACCGACGTCAACCCGCCTAGGGCTGATAGAGCAGCTAAAAAGCTATCGATTTAACCCCTATGTATGTGCAGCGATTTTTATTAGTTTCGGAGGTATTGATCATTTTAATCTGAATTTTTGTAGTTTTCCCTTATGTCCATGTCACAAAAAATCATTAATTTCGTATTTTATTTCATAAGTTTTTCACTGGTATCTTACATAATTATAATCGTTACAAATCAGCGAAGTTTTTAAACCTATTTGCCCGTTATTTTTTAAAAGGGTGCAAATCCGTCTCGCCCTTGATCTGTTTTTTTTCTTTTTCAGCTTACATAGACCTAGGTCACCACCTCAACAAAACAAATAGGCCTATGGTATACGGATGCAGCTGGCCCTTCTATGACGTGTTTATACACAAATCTGTGGTAAGTTTAAATAAAAATAAAGAATAAAAAGTTTATCATAAGCAGAGGTCGGAATAGGCAGTGCCTATTTGCCTAAACTTCGCGGGAGGACGTAACTAAGAGTGGTTACAACCACCAAAAATAATTATTTCTTTTTATTGAATGCGGGATTTCCGCGATTTTTTTAATAATACATAAATGTGGAAATTGATACTAAAACTCAATATCACATGTTAAAAACATTTATTGTATACAATTTTACATGATCAAATGGCATATTCTGATTTATTACTAATGTAAACTAACAAAGTATTTCGTAATATATAATATTTTATCTCATAATAATAGTAATTATGATTGTAATTATGTTATTGATGATTCAGATTGAAAGATGTTTTTGTTATTGATGATCATGTAAAATTGTATACAATAAATGTTTTTAACGTGCGATATTGAGTTTTAGTATTAATTTCCACATTTATGTATTATTAAAAAAATCCCGGAAATCCCGCATTCAATAAAAAGAAATCATTATTTTTGGTGGTTGTAACCACTCTTAGTTACGTCCACCCGCGAAGTTTAGGCAAATAGGCACTGCCTATTCCGACCTCTGATCATAAGAGAATGCAGGCAGGGGCGGTATACATCCCTCCCAAAATAAGTGCATTGTAAACACATTATTGTTTTTTTTTATGGCAAGGAGAAGGCACGCGGACACTCAGGCCACCTGATGGTAAGTGGGATCTGAAACCCATAGACATTTGAAATCTCAAAACTGCTATCCTAAGACTTCAAATGCGTTGCCAACCCTGAGGACTAAGATGGAATGCCTCTGTGCTAGTAATTTCACCGGTTGTCTTATCCCCACACCGTAACAGCAATGCGAACACTACTGCTTGGCGGTGGGTTAATGGATAAGATGGTGCTAGCGATCCGGACGGACCCTGCACAAGGTCCTACCACCACTAAACATAACAACAACAACAATGGTAAAATAGATAAAAATATAGCAGGGATGAACAAAAGCATTGTTTGTAGGGTTCTTAAGTCAACAAGGAACCCTTATAGCATCGCCATGTACGTATGTTTCTGAGTCTTGGGTGTTTTTGTGTTTATAAGTATTTATTTCTCTATATAAACTGTGTCTTACATTGTCTACTTGTATTTCCCCTTTCCTTCTAGGCTAAATACGAAAAAGTGGCTAAGACCTGCAACTTATGGCGCAACTTCCACGATGTTGTAACCAATTTCGATGCGATCTACTACATCATGGAGTGGTACATGGCCCACGCGGAGCTTCTGCGGGAGCACCACAAACCAGGCCAATGGAACGACCCGGACATGGTAGGTTTGTATATAGCCCTTGATCTAGACATATCGTCCCTTTCGGATAGTTAGATAGGAAAGTAGTCTTTATTCTTTAAGGAATATGAGTGCTTTTCCTATCTAACTATTCGATCAGATACGAGGTTGAGAAAGTAAAGGGACGGTATCCTCGTAAGGCCCCGCGTACATTTTTTACATAATACGGCCACTGAAATAAAGATCTATTGCATAGGAAATACAGTGGAATTTCCCTTGTTTTTATGACAGGCAATGAAATTAGAAAATTTACTCTATTGTATTTTCAATAGGTTCATATTTCGTTGGACTCGTTGACTTAAATATGACTTTAATAAATATCTAAAACAAAAAAGGGGAAACGACACGACACAGTCACGACGTTTAAGGAGCGACCACACCGCTGCTCAAAATACGGTGACGGTACGGAATCGCAGTGACGCGCCGTAAACGTCACGACTTTACCGCATGCTTTCTACCCGGCTGCCGTACTGTCACCGTATTCTGAGCAGCGGTGTGGTCGCACCTTTATGTGGCGATAACTTTTTTAAAACAGATTTGGGACTACCCTCCAATTGAAAAGTTTTAGAATTTAAAATCTCTGGTGACATATCTGGTCGGTATTGGTCACATAAGCTGATTTTCCAATCCTCCTTAAGAGCTATGTAGGACTATTTAAGAAAACCCAGGTCTACCTACTTGCTATGAACAGTACTTTTACTTATATACGTAGTAGGGTGGTCCAAAATACTATGAAGATCAAGTATGTATATCAAATCATTCCTTCACATAGCTTATTTTTTGTTTACTTTAAATTTGTCACTTATGTGTCAAATTAAAACTTGTTAAGTGGTCATTTACTGGTCGCCCGAAACGTTTAGTTTACGCCAAAAGGATCTCACTCTCATACAAAAAGACATCTAGTAAACTTAAAATAAAAAACAGAATATTGTTTGCCTACTGCTGCAACTCAGAATACATTGTCATATTCTGCCCAAAGCCTTTCTCATTCGATATCTTTATTAGATTTGTGAAGCTCCAAACATTTTTATATTAAACAATTTTGACAGTATGGGCGACCTATAAAGTTTATTCAATTGCAATAAAACTTGCTATAGCCAATTTTCCTGTATTTTGAAATAAAACGAATGCGTAGAAACAATATATTAAATACTTTTGTTTTTAGACCACCTTAATACGTAGTTTAATTTTCCTTCTCCCACCAAAAGATGGCGTTGTTTCCAGCTGATTCTAGGAACCGGCTCGCTCACCGAGGGACAGGCGCGCGTCCAGATGGCCGTGTGGGCGATGTGGTCGGCCCCGCTGCTGCTCAGCTGTGACATGCGTCGCGTGACGCCGTATGAGAAGAATTTGTTGCAGAATTTGGACCTTATTGCCTTAGGGCAGGACCCGATGGGGATTATGTCGACACCGTATGAGGTAAAATTTTCGTCCACGTACAGAACAAGTATTATACCGGATGTCCCAGAAACTTTATGTGATTACTTAAATTAAAAAAAAAAAGTGCGAATAGGTTTAAAAACTTCGCTGATTCGCAATGATTCTAATTATGTAAGATACCACTGAAAAACTTATGAAACAAAACATGAAATTAATGATTTTTCGTGACATGGACATCAGGGAAAATTACAAAAATTCAGATTAAAATGATTAATATCTCCAAAACTAGTGAAAATCGCTGAACATACATAGGGGTTAAATCGATAGCTTTTTAGCTGCCCTATCAGCCCTAGGCGGGTTGATGTCGGTTTCTTAAACACCCTGTATGTTTTTAGGGTTCTTTACCAAAAGGTATACAAGGTCGCAAAGTGATCTGGTCGTATTTGCGATCAGATGTGGACCTAAAGCTTGTATACCAAATATTTGCCCTGATCGGGAATCGAACCCCGAGCAGGCAGGGCCAGTACCAACCAGGCTAACTGCGCCGTAGAATATGTCCTTACCTTTAATTGCTTACGTTTAAATATGTTATTGATTAAGTTAATTATATTGCAGTTGAGACCCGAACTGACGATGTGGGTGAAAAAGCATCATCCAAGGAAGGGAAACAAATTTCATACCTACTCTTTCGCATTAGTCAACGTTGGCGCAAAAGTTATTAATGTTACTATCATGCCTTCCTTCTACGGTTTAGATTCGGCTGATGAACACACAGTACTGGTATGTTTTATTATATCTTTTAAGGGTGGGTTCGACCAAACTCGAATTAATACGCGAATACTACGTGTGTAGTACTTTTTCGAATCAAATCGGAGAAATACTGGAAAAGGGCCGAATCTTAAGTAACCGCAACCGACGTGCGTGCATGACTCGATGTATGAATGTGGAAGAAGCGAAAGAGATCTGTCAGGATCGTAGCTGGTGGAAAGAAGTGGTCTCTGCCTACTCCTCTGGGAAACAGGCGTGATTTAATGTATGTATGTGTAACTATAAGTATGGGGATATATGTATATATATTTGTCAATTTTATTCTCAAGTAAACCAGTGGACGTTTTTCCACGCAATCTTAAGTATGGTGAATGATGAACGAATGTATTACCCGGCTAAAAATATTGCTGTACAACGGAATGATGTCAAAACTTCAGGCTTGATGTGTCTACTTACTTTTATAGTATTATATAGGACTGGAAAGTACCTGTCATTAGAAAATGAGTGCTAAGTTGATTTGACAGCAAAGACAGCACAAAAAAAATGTGGACGCCATTAAATTATTCTAGAATAACTCTGTTATTCCACGCAAAACGGAGGTATAGTGTCCAAAATAGGATCACTCTTAGAATTATACTTGGTAAAACGGAAAACTGAGTTATTCTCGATTAACTGGCGATTTATACAAGAATAATATTTATTCTCGTTTGGTCGAATCCGCCCTAAGACCTGCTTGCTTGTAAATTTAACCCTAGGTTTACCCCAGTTTAAATTCAAAAATGTCAGATTCATGTCAGAACTGTCAATTGTAACGAATTAACCTGTTAACTTGGAGTTAACCTAAGCTTAACATTTATGTGCAAGAGGGCCTAATATTATAAATGTGAAAGTTTATGTGTGTGCTAGTTTGTTACTCCTTCACGCTGCAACGGCTAACAAGTTTGGATAAAATTTGAAATGGAGATAGCTTATAGCCTGGATTAACAGTAACACATAGGCTACTTTTTCTTACATCCCGAAAAAAAAGAAGATATTTATTCAGTAAGTAGCCCGCACGGGCACTTTTACACGTCAAAAATCTACCAGCGCTTCGCAAGAGACCACTGCTGAGAAGAAGCGCCGCAAGAAACTCAACAGTCAGTCGTTTTTTAAATATAGCTTATGATATTATACAATTACAAAACTTAACCTAGCATTATATAAAACAATGAATCTAACATAAAATAATATTATATATATTCATGCGTAGTTGAGCCGGAAAATTTAAAAGTTCCCTCGGGAACACCGATTATCGAAATCCACCGCAATCTGAGAGCTACTAACTGCTCTCCCAAGCCAATAGGCGGTATGTCAGATAATACTCCTGTGGCAATATCAACCTCATTACTAACGGAAGAGAATTCAAACTGCTTTAGTTATTGAATTTGGGATATTGCTTATTCGCTTAAGTGTTCCGTTCGCATGACCTTAAATTGGCTACAAAGGTCTGTCGTTTATGCTATAGAAAAGGCTAACGATTGGCCGTGTAATACAAATCGGGTTTAGTCGGTCATACTCGTATAACCAGACAAGGAAAGTCGCAGGAAAGTATTCCATCTTTTTCATCGTGTTTGACAGGCGAGAAGTGTCATTTAGGTTAGAATCACGTAACAATATCAGCGGGAAAATCATGATTGGTCATACGACATCGGGGAAACTCGGAATCCGCGACTTTATCCGAACGTAGTTTACGAGTCTAATAATTAAATAAATTATCGATGTTCTGTCAGATTATTTTTGGCAGCTAATTTGGTGGAAATACCGAATGACAGAGATATATAGGTGAAAAACTTAAGAAAGTCACCTGTTGTATGTAGTTGTGTACAGTTTGCAAAAAAAACGCATAAGCATAATAAATTATGTAAATATTTAATATGAGTTGTACATATTAATAACATACTGTACATTTTTTATCTCAATCACTCGCCATTTCGTCATCCTCATTTTCATCAGTGGACTGTACAGAAACAATGTCACTGTCATTATCTTCCGAGGAAACACTTATAATGAAACTCTCCGATATTGCATCCATTTGTGATTCTTGACATTGATACTTTTGCTCTTCCTTCATTGTATGAAAGCATACATTTTTCCATTCTTCCTGAGTTATTCTACTATTTTTTTCTTTTGCTAAATTTTTAATGGACTCCATATTCATTGAAACATTTTTTTAGGCCACAAATCCTTTGACTATTCCCCAAATGTTTTCAATTGGATTGAATTGGTGGTAAGCGAAGTGCCGTATGTCCGTGTTGACTTAAAATTGTATCAATTTTGTATTCCACGAATCTTTGCTTATTTTTGAGTACAAGATCGTATAGTTGTGTCTTATACATAGTAGGGAAATGGTCAATATTTCGCTGAGAGAGCCAATCCATCATGACTTGCTTTCGCGAGTTCGAATTCGGTGCCGGATTTTGAAGCGAATTATGGTAACATGCATTATCCAAAACGACAACACTGTTTGGTTTTAGATTTGGTATTAATTGAGTTTTAATCCATTTGGAATAATTCTTTTAATGTGTTGAGAACCAGTTTTTTCGGTACACCAGATATTTTAATGACGAATTGTTTTGGTGTTGATAAACAATTTATGTCTTTATCGCAAACCACTTGGAAATGTTTGTACATATTACACAGAACTCTTTTTGTTTGAACATGCAGTGGTCGTCCACTACCAATTTCAGGAAATGGTGCCATATTAATTTGCCAAGCTGAATTCTAAATCGATGTTTTACAATTTGCAATGTTTATTCATGAACGACGCAAAAACTACAAAGACAATTACTTGATATTGACAACTATTTATATCTTATTGTGACAATAGAATCATAAGTGGACAGGAATAATCAAACTTGAAAGATAAGCAAATAATGAGTTTGCAAACCATACGATATATTACAAATTTCAAAAATAGAATGTCTATTCGCACATATTACTCACACATACAACAGGTGACTTTCTTAAGTTTTTCACCTATAATTATCTTTCTGTTACACGAACATAGACATGTTATCATTCATTATCAGTCGGTCACGACGATGTCACACGAGTATGCCCGGTTTGCATTACACGGCTAAATTATGAACAGTGGCAAGTGGCTTAACAATCCCGTGTGAAGACTGTACGACCATGAAGTTTCCAAATATTGATAATGTTGACAGCAGTAAAACAATGCTATTATTACTGTTCCTTCACACGCAACAAATAAGTTTAGCATTGTTTTTCGGCTGTCAACATTATCCATATTCAGAAACTCCATGGTTGTGCAATGTCGGGATTGACTTCGTATCGGCCGGGTACTATTCTGCCCTACCAAGCTAATAAGCAGTATCCCAATTTTAATAACCATAGCAGTTTCAATTCTCTACTGTTAGCAATAAGGTTGATATTGCTACAGGAGTTTTATCTGAGATACTGAGTATTGGATTAGAAGCAGGCCTATTACGGTTGAGTTTATCGATGAGGATAAACGTTGATAAAACATCTGTCACTTTCTGTCCAGTAAATAAGTGCGAGAGTGACGGATGCTTTCCATCGCGATAAAGGCGACCATAATACGGGCCCAGGGCAGCATAGTTGTCTTATCCCACCATTTTTTTACCACATTCAATAAGTAGACGATGAGGTGACGGTGTGTACAGAAAAGACAGTAGCAAAATTGTGTGTTGTTTTTTTTTTAACAGAAACTTTGTTTCTTTGCAGGATGTATTCACCGGTGTGTATATCAAAAATATAACCGTCTTTGATTCCTTGGATATCTCTGTCCTAGTCAACGGTGAGTAGAATTGCGACATTAGCCTAAGATTGGGATTTTTACAAGTTTATGCTTAGAGTTTGGTCAGCAAGTCTTGTGCGTCACTAGCAGTTTATTCAAATACTCGTACTTCGTGTTGGAACAATTTAAAATAAAACTAAAAAGGTTTTTTCGCAAAATATTGTTTTCTAAAAAAGAATCCTAAGGTGTGTTCCAGGCACAGATCCAATATATTTTATATATCTTAATTCCTTTTAAATTGAAATAATCTATTCACTAAATTGGCAAATAAAAATCATTATTCGTACATCAACAAATTAATTGTGGTAATAAGCAAAAACAAATATTTTTTTTCATTTACAAAACAATTGATGTCATAGTTGTGTGGTCGCTTTTAAACTTATACAAAAAACGTATATAGATAGATGGCTAGCTATAAAGTATTATATGTTATAGATATGGCGCACATAAGATAGCATGCTTTTTTATTAGGACATAGCTTATATGGACAATTATGAATTAGATAACTAATCGATACAAGTAAGAAGTTAAGCGAAGGTTCTAGAGACAAGATTTCTCGTAAGTTAACATGTTATTTGTCACCAGTTTTTTTTTCGTAAGGCGGGATGGGCTGGGCAAACGCTCGCAAACCTTACGCATTGCCCACGTAAGCGATTCGCGCGCGAACGCGAAGCGACGCGATTACTTAGCACACTGCGCTAGCCATGACGCGATTTGCTGGCCAGACTCTATTAACTTATTTCCTCATACCGTCGCTGATACTGCTAAACCGCCTAAGTAACAAATTTAATCAGGAGTAAAATGCACCGTAGACTTTAAGTTAGTAAGGTGCATTTTTCTCCGTATTTTATTTGTTAGTTACGCGGTTTAAGTATCACCGACGATATCATAAATAATGCTTATTTCGTATTGTTCCAGATGTCGTATTATACACGCTCTACCCTCTTTAAAGTACTAAATTATCAATACACTTTGAAAATGTAAATGGTGTCATCTGTTTTTTTTTACCTGGCAGCTCAAGAATGAGGTTTTGTTATGTATTAAGTAATTGTGATTAAAAAATATATATAAAAAAAACCTAATGTCTTGCATTTATAGTTAAAATTATGGTTTGATTGTGTTGACCTAAACTTTGAATTTATATTAAGTGCTTATGTAATTTATTTCGCATATTGTCAATATCAGTAAGGTCATCATCAGAATTCGGAATAGGTAGTGCAATTTGAGGTAAATTAATGCTACGATGGATATAGGTACCTACATTTACCCTTTAAATTATTTAGTTTTATGAAGGCAGTGTGTGTGTATAATTAGAATCATTACGAATAAGCAAAGATTTTAAACAGATTTGCCCGTTTTTTTAAATATATATTTAAAGTAATCACATAAAGTTGGTTTCTCTTTACTAGGTGTCCCAGTGTTTGCTTTTCACTTTGTATGGAAAAAGCAACTTTATGTAATTACTTAAAAAAAAACGGGCAAATAGGTTTAAAAACTTCGCTGATTCGTAATGATTCTAATTATGTAAGATACCATTGAAAAACTTATGAAACAAAACATGAAATTAATGATTTTTCATGACATGGACATAATGGAAAATTATAAAAATTAAGATTAAAATGATCAATACCTATCTCCGAAACTAGCGAAAAACGCTGAACATACATAGAGGTTAAACTGATAACTTTTTAGCTGCTCTATCAGCCCTAGACGGGTTGACGTCGGTTTCTGGGACACCCTGTAATGGTTGCTTGCAAATGTGTTACCAATTCTGAGGATTACGATGGGATGCATCAAAAACGTTATTTAGCTGTAGCAGTTAAAAAAAAAACTAAATTTTTGTATATTTTTTTCTCAATGTGGAAGACAATTAGTGAAACTGCTTAACATATCCACATAAAGTTAAAGCGAAATAGCACTACCTATTCCAATCTTTGGATCATAGCTATATTATAAATATTATAAGTTTATAACAAATATATTTAGGAAATAATACTTATATATAATGGAAGAATTTCAATGACAAGGTGGTGATACATATTTATTTTAATTAGAATTAATATCTGTTCGAAGATTTGGCGTGTGCTTACCTAAATTATTGCTCAAATACTGTGATACCTACTGTATGTAATATATTATTATAATATTTATGAAGAATTTCAATTTACTCTGTTGTTTCTAAATTGCCCCCTAAAACAGTTACTAAAACAAAATCCTTAAAATTCCTTAAATATTGGAAATAGCAAAATTCTACGCAAACGACACTTATTTTTATTTTTAAACACAAAAGATACTGAATTTATGGATTTTTGAAAATGTGCCTGGCTTAACCGGGAATCGAAAAATATGACAAAATAATAAAGAAGGGTTTTTTACGGTCTTTATTTAATTTAAAGGTGTATATGTCATAGACTTAAATGATCACTATCGATGACCCTTTCGATCTGTATCATAAAACACGACTTTATTGTTTTGTTATATTCGACCAGTTCGATTCCCGGTTAAGGAAAGGTTTTTTTCAAAAATCCAATAGTGCAGTTTTTTTTTCAAAAAAAAAAGTAAGTATCCTTTGCGTATAATTTGCTATTTCCAATATTTAAGGTAGTTGCCGAGCATGTGGCGTCCATTTTTTCCACCCTGTATTATTGTGAACATTATGATCTCTATTCACTTGACAGTAATGGCGGACGAGTAACAATACAAACTCAAAACTGAAACTCACAATATTTATTTGACAAAAACACAACAAACATAATCAAACATTTTGACAGGAAAAACGATACGATAACAATACGTGTAAAGACAAAGCAAAACGGTCTCAGCTGATGCATTTCAATTTGTGTTTGCATGTATATTTACACAATGTAATAAAAACATGTTAAAGTTTAAAATTATTCAATAAGAACAATTGACAACAGGGCCCGTTGTATGGTCCCTTTTATCGCGCTGGATAAAGCATCCGTCACTCTCGCACTTATGTACTGGTCAGAAAGTGACAGATGTTTTGTCCACACGATAAACACGACCGACACATTGAGGTCATAGGCAGTAACCTTAATCAAAGTTGCTTTAAGCTTTTCCAGCATGGCAGTAAAGATGCGGCATTGAAATTTGAAACGTTTTTTTATAAGTTTTGATTTTTGACCTATATTTCCATATATTTTTGAAAATATTTATAGACGACCCCATATTTTCGCCTCATAAAACATGTCTGACCTTGAAACCTGCCAGGGTTGGGGCTAGCAACCTATGCGGGTTGTGATCACCAGAGGTGTATTTTTCGATGGGTAAACGTTTCGATCTATCACCTTATAATTTAATTTATCTACATCCATATCACAACTTCCCTACAATATGTTCAGAAGCGATAAGCAAATCGCCTATATTAAGAAACCTGTATCTGTGGTTGCATCTTAATGTTTACTTTAAAGTATAGTGCATCGTAATGTTTACATTAAAGTGTCGGTTCCTAAACATTAAAGTATCGGTAATACTGTACCACTAACTTGAAAATGCAAGCCATATCTGTACATTATATATATATATATATATATATATATATATTTTAAATTTATTTAAGCTTTGGTACTACAAACAAGTTAACAGTAACACTAACTTAATAAAAATACAGGCCATATCTGAACATATTATAGTAAACTTATGATATGCATGTAGATAAAGTTATGTATGTGGCTATACATAATTAGGCATTAAAACACTCGTGTGATCTTATTATGAAACTCGCCTTCGGCTCGTTTCATAAAACCCATACCATGCATGCCGTGCCTTAATGCCTCTTATTATGCACCAGCCACATAAACTACTATTTCGGTTAAAATAGCGAAATGAGGATGAATAAAAAAAGCTATTCTTCCAGGCTTTGCGGCGGCAACCTTCTACAGGGTGACATCTAATTCGTAATACATAATGCTATTTTCTGGATCTACTCATGATTACGATCAACTTTTAATATGGGACCAACTTCGAAAACGTAAACACAAAATCGTCATCTCCATACAAATTGTGAAACCAGCTGATTGCTTAGTATGGGAGGTTCAATTTTTTTTCTACCGATTTCGATATTAGTCCCATAGTAAAATTTGATCTTAATCATGAATAGATCCAGAAAATACAATTTTGTATTACCAATTCGAGGTCACCCTGTGTAATCGAGTGTTCCTAAGTATTATCTATTGCTTTAGTATAATTAAGTCTGATCTGTCACCTTATGAGGTAAGGTTTAACGCAATGGGAGCTTAAACTACCAGCAAATGACTCTACGATAAAGTGTGATAAAAATAATAAGGCCCAGTTGCACGTTAATGTTAACCCTAGGTTAACCCCGGGTTAACAGGTTAAAATTGACAGTTCTTATATGAATCTGACATTCTTTAATAATTTAACCTGGGGTTAACCTAGGGTTAAATTTACGTGCAAGCGGGCCTAATAGTGTCACTAAACACTGAAAACTTTTAATTTAAGTTATGTTCTTATTTCCGAGATAATTAGAGCTGCTGTAATTGTCCTATTCTTTGCTCCGGACATTTAATTAGTCCGTTCATTAAGCGGAAAACTTTAGTAGCCGGCTACAGACATATTGCAAAGCCTTTTTAAGGTGCAGTTAAAGTTCAGCTCTTGTAACACGAGAGCTTGGAATAAATGAGCATCTTAGCGAATTATTTCCCAAATGCGCGAAGCCAAAAGAAGGGATGGAAAGGCCGCATTTCACCAAACTTAGAATAAGACCTGGGGCCGGATTTTTGACTTAAAAAATCGGCGCTCGAAAATTTAAAGACGAGTGGTCCACACCATTCGTTTTCAATTCTACCGCTCGTATTTCAAAAAACGGTTTCGAAGATTATGCTCACTTCCGAGTGAAACTTTCGAGCGCTCGAAAGTCAAAAATCGCCCCCTTACTCCGAGATTAGTCTTTACAAATTCGAGGTTTAATCTAGGTAATAGACCTTATTCCAGTTTGGTCGAATGCAACCTAAGTCATATTCTATTTATACTATGTTTTAGGCTACAATATTTTTAAAGGTACGGTCGGCCAAGAAACTAGTCTACCAGTTTTGACAAAAGTTTAACTAGTTAAACTAACTAATGTTCAAAAAACGTTACCAATGGTTAAAATCTCAAGGAAATGTGTCAAATTTTCCATTCCTTTTTCGAATTTTAATAATTAGTTACTTTAACTACTGATCAAACAACAGTCTTAGGCCTCCACTGTGCTTCTGTCTGTCACCAGGCTTTATCTCATGAACCGTGATAGCTAGCCTGTTGAAATTTTTACAGATGATGTATTTCTGTTGCCGCTATAACAACAAATATTAAAAACAGAATAAATTAATATTTAAGGGGGCTCCCATACAACAAATGTGATTTTTATAGATAATGGTACGGAACCCTAAGTGCGCTAGTCCGACTCGCACTTGGCCGGTTTTTCCACAATCACTTTGCTACGCGGATTTTGAAAGGCATGCCGTAGAGAATATATCTTGTGAATATACATGCTTATAGGTTTCAATTGAATTAAAGCATTACAACTTATATACCAGAAAAAAATACTTTTGATAAATATAATATACCTACAGTATATAATACACAGTATGTATTTTCCTGTAATTCGATACCCAATTAAATCCAATATCGAAAAACACCGGCAAAAACGAGAGCGTGTGTCAGCCATCCATCATTATGTTTGAGTTATTGGCGTTTACGGAGGTAGAACATGTTTGACAACGAAATGGCCGACGTTAACAGTAATGATCGTTTGCGGTTGGGTTTTATTTAACGTAACGGCATGAGCATATAGGTTCTAATTTTTGTTTCCTTTACTCTAAAAAATACGGGTTTAGGTCCTGGCTGTCTCCACCAAATTTACTGCTTTTTTAAATTTCTGATCTATGTGTAAGTAATAGATAAACCTTGTTTTTTTTCATGAAACTTGTTTTTTTAAGTTTTATTGTCTACCTGGCCTTTGCATTTTAAACAATGCATTTCAAATAAACCATCGTTCATTCGACATTAAACTTTAAAACCATGTCAAAAAAGTAGAAAACCATTTATCCTGTGCTTTACATAAATAAGGCTCTCCACACGCTTGTGATAATTGAATAACGTGTGGGCTGGACGTGGTGAATAGCCCTTTATAAAACCTGGTAATTAGTCGCATTGAGCTTGGAGCTGTGATTACTTTAGTTTGGCCTAACAGAGCACTACCTACTGAGGTTTATTCAATAATAATGGACTAGCATCTGCCCGCGACTTCGTCCGCGTAGAATTAATAATTTTGGTATCCCACAGGAACAGTATTTTATTTTGTGATACGGTAGCTTATATGTTAATCTAAGATATTGCCTATAACCATTCCAAATTTATACGTAGGTATACTTCTAGCTTCTGCCCGCGACATCGTCCGCGTTGATTTCGATTATCGTGATTCCCTCGGGAACTTTGTTTTTGGGATGAAAAGTAGCCTACACCTATGTGAACACATATTCAGGATATAACGCTATCTCAATTCTAAATTTCATCCAAATCCGTCCAGCCGTTGCTGCGTGAAGGAGTAACTTACACACGAACTTTCGCATTTATAATATTAGGAGGATATATTTATGCAAATATCGCTCTTATAGTTTCCGCATAGCCCATACTGACGTATTTGGTTTACTCACCCTGTATGTGATAATATGCCCGACACAGTAGGTAGGTACATAATGTACAGTCAGTGTCAAAAATAGATACAAACTTCTGTACCTTGTCGGATTACAGCTACTTAAGCAATGTCAAACAAGATTGGCAAATATTTTAATGGGGATCACCTTCTTCTATAGACAAACATTTCATAGACACCTTCACTTCACAGAATTTTCATCTCATACAAAACTATTTTCTGCTGAACCTGTGTTGATTTCAGGTTATCTTAAATATGATTCACGCAGGTTAGGTTAGGTTAGACTTCTAACGAACACAAGATAAACTGAAATCAACACGGGTTCAGCAGAAAATAGTTTTCTATGAAATGACAATTCTGTGAAGCGATAGTGTCTATCAAGGGTAAACCGTTTTAATCGACTCGTTGCGTCTTCTATTTTCGAAAACTTTTGGCTGTGGCGGCGAACAATTATTTCATGACACGCCAGGCGTGCCATACGCCATAGGCATCGTCCTAATAGAACGCGATTGCGCGATCATCGCAAGTTCGCGCAACTGTTTGTATGTAAACAGTCATATAAACAGTCGCGCGAACTTGCGATGATCGCGCAATCGCGTTCTATTAGGACGATGCCATAGAATATGATGACCAGAGGTCGGAATAGGTAGTGCTTATTAACCTAAACTTGACTCATGTTCATTCATGCGTGAGTGAGATGGAAATACGTTATTGAATGAAGATGCATCAAGTTTAGGTTAATAAGCACTACCTATTCCGACCGCTGATGATGACACACCTAGCGTGTCATCCGCCACACGTTAAAAACATTTAATGACACGCCTGGCGTGTCATCCGCACTGAAGCTGGAAACAAATTATCGGACGCGGCTGACGGACGCGGCTGACGGCCGCAACTGATAAGTATGCACAGTCGAACGGGACGTGGCTTCGGCTGACAAAAACATCCAACGCGCCAGATTTCTGTCGGACGTCCGAACGCTCAAGGTCAGCACAAGGTTACGTCCACGGCTTACCTCCGATAGTTTGCACAGTTCAGTGTATATTCGTTATCTAGATACCTATAACTCGCGGCCGTCAGCCGCGTCCGTCAGCCGCGTCCGAATTTGTTTCCAGCTTGAATCGGTTAATGCGATAAAGTACACAAGTGATCAGCTACTTTTACCTACCTGCTAAAATATTACTAGCGACTAGCCAGTCGGTAAATATTTAATGATATCTAACGACATCGCGTGCCGTTCATTGCGCTAGTATAAGTCTAGACATGGCGTTTTAAAAATCGATTTTAAAAATGGAGACTTGTGATTATAATCAAGGAAAACAAGCTTTTGACTGTTTTAAGGAATCCATAGTAAATGCGAAAAGCTGGGTTAACATTTATGACCGTGTCAGTACCGGTAATGAGATAAGACAATACCAGTGATAATTTAACTAAGCCTTATTAAGCATTTTAAGAACGTCTTAAGTGCCTCTATCAGCAGGTCACGGATTATCCATTCTTTATCTAACACCCTGTATCTCGACACCACCAAAGAACAACTAAATAGAAAAGGCGTTTCTGATACCTATTGCCGTTCGGGCGTTATCCTTAACCTGTGTGTTCAGCTCACACCCTATATATAGAATAGAATAGATTAGAAAAAATATACTCAACGCACGCAGAAGAAAAACAATAGAAAAATATAAAGTACAAAGGCCACATTATAGTCCAATCGCTTAGATAATGTCGCTACACTCGCACGTACTCGTGGTCATTGTAATATAATACGAATATAATTCGAAATTCACTTGCGCCGTAACACCCGCATGTGAATTTGGCAGTTTACATCGAATTATATTCGTATTTTATTACAATAACCACACGTATGTGTGAGTGTGGCGACACTACCTAGCGCATGGACTATACGTTGCATAGGATCCCTCTCAGCATTGTGCCGGCTCTGATTTTCAGTGGGAGCCTGATTTGAAACTAATACAGGACAATTTTATACAATTTTGTAGATGAAATATACTCTACATGCAAAAAAACCGGTCAAGTGCGAGTCGGAATCGCGCACGGAGGGTTCGCTATGTAAGATAATATGCTTGGTAACCGCAAAAGAAAATACTCATTTTGGTATGAACTTTATTTTCTATGCAATAAGGTCCATTTTGACTAGCCTGAATTTTAATACAGATTTTCTAAGTTTTTTCGTTATTTCTCAAAAACTGTAAATAATGAACAATTCATTTTATTTTTACCATAAAGCGTAAGTAATTATCCAGGTCGTTAGGATTTTTTCAGATTTTTTTATTAATATACTTCGGAGAAAAGTGGGGGAGCAGTCATTTTTTGTACATTTTTGGCTATAAATCAAAAACACAAACATAAAATCAAAGACAAAATAAAAAAAAAAAGTTTTGAAATGTGCAGATTAAGCCCTTTCATATGACACCCCATTGGCTATAATCAAACCACTTTCATTCTTCAACCTCCAATTCTAGACCCCTTTTAAATTATTTATAACATTAATTTCATATTTTCTTTAGATACTAAAAACAGGGCAAGCAAGTTGTACAACTATGCCAAATTGATAGCATTGTAATTGCTGAGAAAACCTGCTGTGACATACAGACAGACACACAACGAAGTCTCACCATAAGGGTTCCTTTTTTACCATATTGATACGGAACCCTAAAAAGGCCCAAAGAGCATGTTATTTAATACTTTAAAACGACCCGCCTACATTTACCGGCACTTTTCAAGTTCCCTCTTGAGACATCCACATAAAGATGAACTCGCCTTACGTAACATCGACACAGAATAGGCCACTTACGCCCGGCAATCCAGAAAATCCTGTTAACACACAACGCAACCCAAAACCACACCTATACTACACAAGATACGGTCGAAGTTTCAAAGCTGTTAAAGTCCCTCTGCATTTGACAGTCAAGTACGCTTGACTCGAGTTTGACTCGCTCGTTACGCGTTCCGTTTTTTAGTCTGTCTTTGGCTAGCTACGAGCAGGTCTCTAGATATTCTACATACATTAACGCAGATAGTTGAAGGGTTAATGTATCTAGAATATCTAGATATGTACCTATTACCGTAATGATCCGGAACGTTTCGGTTCTTTTTCCAAACAAACGTTCTAACATATCGTACCTACCAATGGACTTGGTTTTATGCAGATAACCTAGTCTTAAATCTAATAATATTTTATGACCGTAGTGATCCGCTAGGCATTTATCACGTGTTTCAACAGCGATTCTAATAAATAAGAAAATATAGTCAACATCATGGGAGCCGATATATGATGTATATACAGTGGTGGTCACATAATTAGGGACACTTGTTTTTTTCCCATACAATTGCCTACAAATATGACTTTTCAATTTTGACCACCATTCAAAAAGTTCTAAACTAATTTAATATTTGACGATGAGTGTAAACTCATCGTTTATTAATGAACTAAGATTTAAATGTCTGTTGAAAACGGATCTTTTCGTGGTAGCGATCCAGACGTACAGTAGGCCAAAAATGTTTTCTACCACCCTACGGTTGAAGTTCATGCACGTCAGGATACAAGAAGTTCGACTTTCCCTTGCAATAATATTATGACAGTGAAATGTGTCAACCTTAGCGATAATTAGATCTCACATAAACTTTTGTCAAAACTGTTAGACCACTTTCTTGGCCGACCGTACCTTGCACAAGGTCCTAACCACCACTAAATTTATTCGTTTCAGTTGTAACTTTCATAGTATATACAATAAAGCATATGGTGTTCTTCCACTTTACCAACAAACCCCCAGCTCGGTACAAAAGCAATTTTCAAATGTGCATCCCAAAACTACCATAAAGCTACTTTACTGGCCCCGTCAAAAGGAAACTGGGAAGTAGTAAGTTCACAACTTTATAGTTCGAAATGCGCACGTGGCGAATTTAGACATCTCCCCGATTGAGTTTTGCTATCTGGGAAATGGCGGAGAAATACTGGGAAGAGTTTAAAAATGTAAGGTTTTATATAGTCTGGAGAACCTGATGGTAGGTTGTTGGGAGGTGGGTAGGATCTGAGACTCGTAGATATTGTTTTTTTTTTTAGTACAATATTTCTTTGATGAGTGTTTGTTCAAGTGTCTCGGATGTTATCGGAGTCTCTAATGTAGAGACGTCATGTAACAGGTCGGCCATTTAAACTCCTTGTTAAATTCTATTTTGCTAAAAAGAGGTAGGAACAAATCTTTGTTGGCATATATCTTGGTTATTGTAATAGCTGTGGGTGATGGAACCAGTAATGGACAAGGCACCAATAATGGACTTGATTCCTATTATACAGAAGATAAGGGTTATTCATTTGTTTTGCAACAATCAATTTAGGACCGTATGAAATTTGAATTAAGAGTGAAGTGTCCATTACTGGTGCCTGTCAGCTAAAAGTGTCCATAATTGGTGCCGCCACCTATTCAAAAATGATTTTTTCACGCCACTGCTCGGAAATGTACCGAAAGATGGTCTGTTCTTGGTCCCCAAAACAATCAATAGTTGTACATTGAATGAGCAGGCCTTCTATGAATTTAAACTGGACAACAATCTTAACATTGTTGGTCTGTTCCATTGAGCAAGTCGACCAATCACATCGGTCCGCTGAACACTGATTCGACCAATCTGAACACGACTTGTGCTGCATATGAAATTAAATTGTCAAATGAGAAGTCGTTTTATTTTTTAATTATATTCATCCCTTCACGCATATGCAAAGGAATCAGGTTCCATACATCCATATATGTCTGTTTTTAATTATCTGAAATAATTATAGTAGTTCTGGCACGGTCCGAGTCGTCAATTTAAAAAACGCCTTTGAATGACTGGCCACTAAGAACGGTATCGTTACAAAAAAAAGTAAAAATTGGCGGGAGAGCGTAATAGTACTTTGTGTATTAAGAGATTTTTTTTTGTGTACAGTCAACAGCATAAATATGTGAACATTTATGTATCTTGTCGCTTTCAATCGTTTCACAATTTTGTATGACATTTCAAACACGACGTTAAAGTGACAAGGTACATAAATGATCATTTATTTATGATGTTGACTGTACATTGTGTATTGTGTACATTGTGTGTTTTTTAATTTTGGCTGAGGGCTTTAATGACTCGAGCTTTGTATTTCCTTTACCACCCGTATTACATACAATGTTTTTCATCACAATTGCGAGGAAATGAAATAAAATCAGGCAAAAGATCATATTGTTAACTTACGATTCTCACTAATAATTTTAGCCGCGTTGGCGATGTCCGGCGGAGTCGCATTATCCATTTCTTCTGATGACGATATGTTTTTATTGATATATAAATTTTAATATGTGCACAAAGACACCCTTTTAATTTTTATTTCGGAATCACATAGTTTATAATCAGTAAAGAAATTAAATTTAAAAAAAAAAATTGCGGCAGACTACATCATTGTCTATAAATTACCACAGATAATGTCAACCGTGGTCAGGAGTCCGATTCTAGTGACAGTCGAGATCCATAGTTTATATGCGAGATTTTTAGAAAATTGTATGCAACTGACATATTTTCATCTCGATTGAAACTTCATATCGAATGGCATAAGAATTGGGGTCCTGGCGTATTATGATAGTTTGAGTCCACGTACAATATTTAAAAAAAAAACTATTACGCACGATAGGGCGTAATGGTAAAAAAAAAACCCGCGGGTATTATTTTGTATATACGGTCGATTTTTCTAGCATGTTAGGACACTATTTACGAGCAAGTGTGATGAAAAATTGTTGTAAATTTATTATGAGAATTGATTTTTATTTCCTCGCAGTAGTCGTGAAAAGCACTGTGTTAAGCCTCAGCTGAAAGTGCAATAGATGGACTCGTACTCTCGAACTAACTCGTCCATCTATTGCTTACTTTTTAACCTCTGCAACAATGTACTATTGTCAATTGATGACATGAATCAGCTTTTATTGAAGCTGTGAAATAAGTCATAAATATTCCCTATTGACAAACTATCAATATGACACAGTTCTAAAACGAGTCAGGGTTCCCGATTGTACAATAAACGGTATGATTCCTGCACGATTCCTGCCACTAACTTCCCCAAACATTATCCTAAACGCCCGGCACTGGATCTAACCTGCACCAATTCCCGTATTCGACGTATCCTGTCGCCTGAATCCAAACAATTCGCTCGCAACGTCAGTCCTAACGACGATTGAGTTGGCAGCCTGACAAGACTGCCGCGGTACTACGGTTACTCACGAACATCTCGCTTGTGTACAGATGTAGTGAACAAACATGAGACATCCTTTTTAACCGACTTCAAAAAAGGAGGAGGTTATACGTTCCACTGTATGTTTTTTTTTATGTATGTTCACCGATTACTCCGTCAATTGTCGACCGATTACAAAAAAATTTTTTTTGGTTTTATAGAGTATTCTTTCGAGGTGGTTCCATTGTCACCAAATCTGAATCTGATGAGAGGATCCGTGAGGAATTGAGGGAACTCTTCAAATATTGTAGGCAAACATATAGCGATTTTAGTATTTTTAGTAACAAGTCCAGCATTTGCATTCAGAAAGTATCATTTGGTGAAGTGGAACTGATGATGAAGACCACAGATGGCCACCGGAACTCCTTAACAGTACCGATTTCAAGGTTGGCGATAAGATATCTCGATTAAGATAGTTGAGCGACTACAACGAAGAATATTTACTTGTTAACCGACTTCAAAAAAGGAGGTTATTGAAATATGACTATGACTTTCCCGCGGCGTTGCTTGCGGTGCGCTTGAAATAACTTAAAGTTTCATTTCAACTAAGAAGTGGGACTACGTAACAGCGTATTATGATCACTAAAAAGTATAAAATAAAATAAATGTTTTAAAAAACAAAAAACCGCTTTCAAAGACGCAAAAAATAACTTCTTTAAAATTGTAGGCACCTAATAGGTTAGTCCAACTGAAGTCGGCGACCACAACATTTTCAACAAAAGCCGACATCAGTTGGACTAACTTATTAGGTGCCTACAATTTTAAAGAAGTTATTTTTTGCGTCTTTGAAGGCGGTTTTTTGTTTTTTAAAACATTTATTTTATTTGTAGAATAGTTCGGATTTATCTTGGTAACGATAAAGAACTTTTTCAATAAAATACGATGTAGGTAGTATGATTATGCAGATTAAGCAGATTATGTGGTAGTGGGCGGGGCACATCGCTCGCAGAACATGGCCAATGGGGTTGAAGACTTCTCGAGTGGCGTCCGCGTACCGGAAGACGCAGCGTGGGCAGGCCTCCGACAAGGTGACACTGACGACGTGGCTCAGGTTGCGGGAAACCGATGGATGCAAGCGGCGCAAGACCTGTCCTTGTGGCAAACCTTGGGGGAGGGCTATGTTCAGCAGTGGACGTCTAGAGGCTGAAATGATGATGGCGATGATGATTATGCACTACATCTGAAGATTACTAATAGGACCCGTCCGTCTGTCTGTCTGTCAGCGGCCTGTACCTCATGACGCTTGACAATAGATTTTTTTATAGTGTGTATTTTTATTGTTGATAACAACCAATAAAAAATTAAAGGAGGCCCCCATACAAGAATGGTACGGAAACCTTGACAACTGTAAATGCACAAATATTGCCACAGTATTTTTTTGCGGCTTGGGATTCCAAATACGTATTTACCAGTTTACCCTAGCTATTACGTCTTCCAAAGGTGTTACTCCTGCACTAAGGGATTATAGCACGTCACTACTTTATGTTCCAGAAATGTTAAAATAATAATGCTTATAGTTCAGTTCAGTTTTTTTTTTTTCTGTGTTCGTCGAATAAATGTTTCTATTTCTATTTCTATTTCTATAAAGTGTTACTAGTGATGGGCGATTTCTGAAACATTTCAAAACTTTCCTTAACTGCGAAAATTACAGCGTCTGAAAGTTACATAATTAGATGGAAATCATTCTGACACAAGTAAATTTAATTTAAATTTAATGAGAAGTTTCCGTTACTTACATTACATGTCAAAACAAACTAATAGAAATTTTCAGAAATTAAGCTATTTCACTTTGGTAACTTTCAGAATATTGCATGAAATTTTAGGTGAAAGTTTCACTTTCGAAACTTCACAATATTGCAGAAAATTAAGTGAAAGTTTCAGTTTTGAAACTTACAAGCCGCCCATCGCTAAGTGTTACGCGGTCACAAAAAAAGGCTAGAATTAAGCCGGAACCCCTCTGCAGCGAACGCTATACACGTCGCCCACGTGGGTCCATTGATCCAGCAACGAGTGTCAACATTTCTGCAGCAACCAATGCACGCACACGCTAGCAATTTTTCAATCCGTCATTTACCAGCCTTTTGTTCAGTAGCTTATTTTGCCGAAGTATTTTTTCTCAGCAGAAATAATTCCATTATTATATTTTCCCAATCTGTATTTGTCTGAATAGTTATATCATTTCCACAGAGTCAACGCGGAGCTCCTACTTCTGGGTGGTTTGGCCCTTCGGCGGTGCTGGAAAACTAATATAACCTACACCTACCTACCCATTTCGGCTTAATTACAATGGGGAAATTTGCGACTGGGAAAAATCAACAATAGAAAATATGCGACCAGAAAAAATAAGAATGGGGAAAAATGCTAATGGGTAAAATCACGAATGGGAAAATCGTTACTGGAAAAATTGCTACGCGGAATAATTAAGTTTGGGAAACATCCTGCGTGGGCGACGCTTCGGAGCAGGCCACGCGTGTATAAGAGACGCATTTCGTACGCAGCGTGCTTATATGCCGCTGTAGAAATATCTCTACATTTTAATACAGAGCGAATTTGTACCCACGTGCGTTACGTAGCGATCGCCTGTAGCATTGGGATTCCGGCTTTAATATAGTATTTAAACGGCTAGCACAAATTGCATTTTCTCGTTTGTTATGACTAGATAGAAAGGGAGATCCGAGCGACAAGTCGGGGACAACTTGTGCTAGCCCTTCTGGGGTGTCATTCTCTTAAGGCAGTATAAACCGGCAAATTAAAGTTGTTTTGGCGCTTGTAAGCATTTAAGACAGAGGTGGTACCTACCGCTTTGGCCGAGCTGTTACGTCAACAAAACCTGCAACCAAAAAGTAAGCATTAAAATTGACGCTCTTAAGAGTAACTTAATAACTAGGTTATAATAAATTAGTACCTAATTAACTTATCTAATGATTAAAATTCAAAAATCGAGTGGACATGTTGAATTTCTTTTAACTACATAATTATTAAGTTTGATCGTAGTTAACTCAACCAAATATGATTGTTAAAATTCGAAAAAAGGACCAACAATTTGACACATTTCATCATACGACGGGCCGGACATATCGAAATTATCTGACTCTGTGTTAGTATAAATAACTTAAACAACAAGCAGAAAAAGAGCTAATTCCATTAAGTGAAAATTCTTTAGCTAATTAGAAAACACAAGAACTAATAAGTGCGCCGCTGGACGGTCAACGTTTGATAGATGCAGTCTTGAAAACTTTCTGTCTATTCCCACTCGCTCCGTTACCAGTTCCATTGACGGGACTGATAATGGAACTAATAGGAATAGACCACAACTTTCAACCATAGTCTTTAGTAGTACGGTCACGGACTTTCAAATTCAAATTCAAATTATTTATTTGTTGAACGTAGGTAAACCAGATGTAACATTCTTAATATTAAAAAAATGATTTTGATTTTTGATTTTGTAAAATCAGAGACTGTAAAATTCACAAAGCTAAATATATGCTCACAGAATGGTTGCTTACTTTGGACTACTATGTTTCTGAAGATGTTTTTAAAAAATTCAACTATTAAAACTTCTACAATTTGAATTGTATGTTCTGACCACTCTTAAAAGTATTAATTTTATAATTAGTATTCAAGCATTGGTAAAGAAAATACATAAAATTATATATATGTGATGTGTATGTGTGTGTGTGTATATGTGCGTGTATGTTTGCATGCATGTATGTGCATATGTATACTCATATTTACATTTACATTGCTAATCTACCTCGGTCTCCCAAGATACAGGCTTCGCCTAGTTTGGGGGCCTCTGTTTGTTTCTTCACAAGTCAAACTGCGTGTGTACCTCTAATTTAGTGTACTAATTTAATGTGTACCTCTAATTTAGTGTAGTATTTGTACACATTCAAATAAATGATTTTAATTTTATTTTTTATTTTTTATTAAGTACGGTCACCAATCGGCCAATTTGGGACCCATTTCAATAAAAATATGCTTGAATTCGTCAATGTCATTAGAGATGTCAAGTCATTTTTACTTTTAGGAAACTCAAACTTCTTGTTGTAGAATGTCAGATTGACTTTGGACCTAAGGTGGGTACCCAATTTAATCTCGTGACTGTACCACTACATCCCGCCCAGAGGCATACAAATATCTTATAAGTTTAACATGCATGTTGAACATTAATCTAATTTGACAATTTATTCCGCGTAAATATTCTTGCACACTGTAGTAGGCCTTATCTGCTAATAAATTAAAAAGTAGTTTTCTAAAATCATTTATACATTCAGTCGTCAATATTTGAGTTGGAATTTTATTAAATATTTTAGGTGCCATTCCAAAAACGCTTTTAGCGAGTAATGCTGTTTCAAACGGACTCGTGTTAATCTTGCCGCGTTGGCGTATACTGCTGAAAACAGGGAACTGGCTCTTGTTACATTTCACATAGTTTGCAATACTTACTTTAATTGATGAACCAGTATTGAACCTTGTAGCATCAAACCAACGAGTAATTACTATGTAATTTCTATTTCGTCACTTGACGCTGTCATTATGACAAGGTTCTATGATAATATTGAACCAAGCCAGTATGTTGCCTCGGGAAACTTGGTTAACTTAACGTATGCTATGCAACCGTAGATGAAGTTGGAGTAGAAATGCTTTTGTGTAAGTTTAACCATGTAGGAACACTAATGGTTATTATATAATCATAGCTGTGGCCCGCGATTTCGTCTGCGTAGAAGTTGTTTTACACTATTGCCTCGGGAACTGTCCAATTAACTGAGATAAATGATACTCTATATTCTTCTCCGGGACTTAGCTATTTCTAATTTTTTTATCAAATCAATCCGGTGGTTTAGCCGAGAAATCGTAACACCGACAAACAGAGTGACTTTCATATTTATAATTATTTAAGTAATAATAGTAGGTATGGATTACGATTACGTCGATTTTTTTTGTGTTTCTTGTCTCTAATACTAATGGTCCCTCTTTCCCAGCTGTACCATTAATGGTACTACTGGGAATTTTCCTCCCACTAGTACCATTGTACACGATACACGTGTTGCAACCGGGTTTACTTACTTAATTTAAAGCCTTCATTAGGTACCCGTGGTTCACCTGATTAGTTCACCTGGGCATTTTAGCAGACCTTAACGAAGTCGACGGAGCTCCGCCTTTGCGGAGCTCCTATTTCTGTGTTATTTTGGCCCTTCGGGCCAACATAACCTGAACCTACCTGTTGATTTTGGGCAGTCTACTCTCTGTAATCCTCATAGGTGAACAACATAAATGAACCACGGGTAACACACTCTTGCCAGCATTGCAATGACTGCAGTAGATGTAATGAAAAATATCCAATACCGCAAATTCCCAGTTGTACCATAAATGGTACTAGTGGGACAAATAATCCCAGTAGTATCGTTAATGGTACTAATCCATGGTACAGATGGTAAAGAGGGCCTGGTGCGAGTGGTGCGACTGTTAAATGATCGAGTTTCATGTATTTATGTAAATAAATAAATATCAGTCCACAATCTCCCACAAATTGACCTAGTCCCAAACTAAGCTCTAAGTGAAACTATAGGTACAGTTAACCAATTTGATTTCTAGGCTACTATGGACGTTGTCAAAGTGACGGTGTAAACCAAATCATAGGTAGTCTCTTACCTTACGTTTTGGTTTTTTCCCAAAATTGAATTGAATTACGTTTTGGGTGACAACGTCACTTTAACAAAGTCCAAAGTGGCCTAGAAATCAAATTGGTTGACTGATGTACAGTATAGTAGAAAGATATGTAGGTATTCACATACATATGTATAACATTTGCACCTTATTTCAAAGGAATAAGACGCAAATGTTATACATATCTTTGTACTCCACTATATACGCAATGTAAGACTTTACTACTAACGTTATTAGAGTTTATTTTAACTTATCTCATTTAAAGCTGCTGAATAGAATTGGACTTTATTACGTGACAACCAAGACTTTTCCTCGTAACTCTACTCTTCAGCTTAGGCTAAATGGAGTTTTATATACTGTGACGCAAGGTTAAATGTAGTATGCAGTGTATTTAGGGTTGTCAAAAAAACAGGAAAAATCCTTATGTTTTAACAAAATTCTATAAATTTTCCATATTTGGAGGCAAACTTACCTACTACTATTTGTCTACTATTAATTTTTTTGAATTGGTAGAAAATATTGCGTCTGTAACAAATATTGCGTTATAAAAAAATACTTTATAAATTTACATTATTTATTAAAATTAAAAATTCTAGTAGGCGATAGTAATAAAGGAGAAACACAAAACACCTTAAGAAATGAATTATGTCACTAACAAAAAGAAAATCCGTTTTGGCACGCCATCACTTTAAGAGGCCGTATACGAAATTTTGCCGATTTCGCTGATTTACGTGATTTTACAGTTGAAATACTGTATTTCTACAAGTTTGAATGCGCAACACCAAAGATAATTTCTAATTTTAACGAATGTATGAGCTACTTTTTTGTTTTTATTATTTTATTTTGATTAATCGACCTGACACCGGCGACGGTTATGTGAATTTTGCTGGAAGAGGTTTAGAATGTCACATAGTCATGAATCATTTTGACGTCTTCACAGTATGAAAAATTTACAATGTATTGCTGTGAAAGTCGTCTAAAAAATGTATGAATTACTTTTTACCACTTTCGAGTAAAAAAAAAAACTAGGTAATTTTTTATAGAAAACGGGCAAAAATTATTTTTGATATCGGTTACTCAGAACTCTCGTTCATAAAATTAAAACAACAGAAATAAACTTTAGTTCAAAATCAATCCATTACCTAAAAAAATATCCAAAAAGTTCAAAAGAATTGGTAATAAATAATGTTTTAAAACAACCTAAATCTAACATTATAATAGGTACTCGACAAAAATAAAAAAGTGGCTCATTCGTAGCTCATTGATTCGATCATAACTAAAATGACATTTAATGTTGAGCATTAAAACTTATAGAAAAGCAGTATTTTAACCGTAAAATCACAAAAATAAGCAAAACCAGCAAAATTTCGTGTACAGCCTCTTAAATGTAAAGAATATGTAATTTTTATATCGTACCTACTTCATTTATCTCTAGGAATTCCGGACGCCTCAATATTCGCCCGCAATCCGGACAAAGAACAAATGTTCCGGACATATCCTGTAAATTCCGAACATAGCCAACCCCGAGCGAGTTACGTAATCACAACACGTACGAAGTAAGACCTGTCCGCAACACTTCGCACATAAAGCCAAACAGACACATCTTATAACACGTTTATTGTAAAAGGATACTACAGTGTTTGATATTTAAGTTGATAATGGTTTACACGGATTTCTTGACATGAGACTGTGTGGTTGCGTGCGATTAGTTAAGTCACGTGTTAGATAAGATTATCCTACGGCTTTGCTTGCTGTAAGCTAAGAGCCCAAGATAATAACGGACGAGTACATTTTTCCAAGACTGTTTTAAAGAGAGTTTATATTGAACTCCAGATACAAAATGGAGTAACTTTAAATAAGTGTTCTTTCTATCTGCTGTTGAGGTTTTGTCTTTTGATCGCAAGGTACCTACAGAGTTCAAATCGTTGCCAATGACTTTTTCTAACTCAAGAGCACCTGATCGCTATATGTCATCGTGGTAACTTGTAATTGTGGATGCCCCACCCTATATTAAAGTTTCCTTACTTTTTTTTTATAAATCTAGATAAACCGTAAGCATTGGGTAATTTTGGGGAGCGCCAAAGTTCATATAAAATTGCAACTCCTATTATCGGAACTCCGAAAATGTATTTTTTATACCGCTGGAACCGTAAACTTTTCAGAAGTTCTGAAATATTCAATGTGTAGATAAGACTAGGGGGTCGATATTGACTGACATAATTATTTTTAGTCATAATGTGTTTTAGGTCATAATCATCGCAAGTCATAACGTGTCTTTTAAAGAAACTGTTACTTTTTCAGATTTTTTATAAATCAAACCTAACCTAACCTAGCCTTGTCTACACGTTAGATATTTCAGAACTTCTGAAAAGTTTACAGTTTCAGCGATATAAAAAAATATGACTATCAAAAATTATTTCAACAATTGCATTATGACCAATAAAATTATGGGAAACAAAGGGCTCCCAGATAAGACTAGGTTAGGTTAGGTTTGATTTATAAAAATCCTGAAAAAGTAACAATACGTTATGAGTAAAAATAATTATATGAGCCAATATGGACCCGTAATTTTGATATCCAGATTTAATTTTTAGGTTTATTTATTTTATCTTTATTGTATTTAAACAAGTACAAATGGCAGACCTAGCGCCTTCTCTATCTGTCAACCAAATAATCAATCAGACATTTACACATTGTCTGCTCAGAAAAAGAAAAGAAACAAATGATCAAAAGCTAGAACAGTTATCCTACATTTATTGCTAACTAGCGACCCGCCCTCGCTTCGCTTCGTTATAATGTAAGTTTTCTTTAATACCCGTACATAACCTCGTAAGGCCCACGTCAAATTTCGTTAGTTCGAAAAAGAATCTTATGTCAATCAACTAAAGTCAAAAGTCACTTTGACAGATGTCCTAAATTTAGGACATTGGGCCTTACTAGGATAATCCAGAGTTTACTATACATCCTTTCGTGAAAATTTATCTGGCTTATCATACATGGTGAAAACCGCATCCAAATCCGTTGCGTGGTTTAGGTGGTAGCGGATACACAGACAGACAGACAGACGCGGAAAGCGATTCTATTTACCCGATTGCCGAAGGAGAAGGGTATTGTTTTCGACCAGCGTCGCTATTGCTTAAAGCACTCGCAATCGCAATCGGCTTCAAAGTGGAACAATTGTTATCATTTTGTATGCAGACTCGCCTTCGGACTGCGAAAATGAAAACGATTGCGATTGCGAGTGCATTGTAAGACTGGACGGATGGCCCGATTTCAACAAACAAGGTGAAAATAAAGATACTTAAGTTTCAGCTGGAGCCGCAATTGCCCCCTTAGTCTTTTGATATAGTCCACACTTGGGCGGGGCTACGTGCTGCCAACCGCATAGGCGGCAAAAGGCGGCTAAGGGCCCGGACACAACACCACGGCACGGCGTCGTTAACGTGAAACGGCGCGGCGCCGTAGAAAGGCAAGTTGCCGCGTCGTGCAAATACACGGTGCCGTTTGACAACGGCTTCAACTGGGTGTGGCGATGACTTTCCGAAAATCGAATTTTGCTGCAAGCGATATTTCCATTCGCAAAATGTACCAGTCTTTATTTTTTTCAGTAGCTTATTTTGCCAAAGATTTTTATCTCAGTAAAAATAATTCCATTATCATAATTTCCCAATCTGTATTTATCTGAATAGTTATATCATTTTCACAGATTCGACGGAGCTGCGCTAGCGCGGAGCTCCTACTACTGGGTGGTTTGGCCCTCCGGGGCTGCTGCAAGACTATCATAACCTAAACCTACCTACCTGTTTTGGCCTAAATACAATGGTGAAATTTGCGACTGGAAAATAACCAGAATGGTAAATATGCGACCAGGAAAAATTAAGAATGGGAAAAAAAGACATTCGGAAAAATCACAAATGGGAAAAAACGCGACTGGAAAAATTGCTACCAGAATAAAAAGATTTTTGGAAAAATATCGCCACACTCGTTTTGGCCTAAATACAATGGTGAAATTTGCGACTGGAAAATAACCAGAATGGTAAATATGCGACCAGGAAAAATTAAGAATGGGAAAAAAAGACATTCGGAAAAATCACAAATGGGAAAAAACGCGACTGGAAAAATTGCTACCAGAATAAAAAGATTTTTGGAAAAATATCGCCACACTCATAAGAAGTCAATCCTGACACATTGCACAACCACGAAGTTTCTGATAATGTTGACACTGTCAACTTGACAGTAGTCTAACAATGCTGTTATTACTATTCCTTCACACGCAACAAATACGTTTAGCATTGTTTGACGACACTTTAGCCTAATTAGGCTAGTTGGTAGTGACCATGTCTGCGTGAGGACCAAATACTTGGACCACAGTTAAACATAGAACCATACAAACAACGAAGTCGAAAAAAGTTCCGTTGTGCGACAAAAAGTATGGTCCCTACAATTGTATGGCTTATTTTCGTGTCACAACGGAAAAGTTTCGTAGAAAATTTAATTGAGTGAGTTAGCGTGCCCAACTTTTTTAATCCTTACCCGTCTACGAAGCTAGCGGTTCTGGGTTCAAATCCCGGTAAGGGCAGATATTTGTGTGATGAGCGCGAGTATTTGTTCCTGAGTCTTGGGTGTTTTCCATGTATTTATTTAAATATGTATTTATCTATATAAGTAAATTTTTCGTTGCCTAGTAGGTACCCATAGTACAAGCCTAGAGCTTAATTTGGGGCTAGGTCAATTTGTGTGAGATTGTCCCCTGACATTTATTTATTTTATAATAGAGTATCGAATGCTTCGACTAATATATTGTAGTTAGGCTTCTTTGGTATTACGACAGTAGAGTAGACATCTGTCTACGGCCCGCAGGGGGGCGGTTCTAATCGATTAGATCGACCGGACATGAACTCTAATTGAGGCTAACCGCCTCCGCTTCTCAAGGGCTTTCTACTAACAGGGGACTAGATAAGCCGCATATCGCTAAGTTAGCGATTTTCGAAAATCGACAAAATGTACGATTGACATAAGCTCGTTTGTTAGTCCTTTACCTCAAAAGCATAAATTCCTTGTAGCCATTCACCGAATCGCATTTCACCTCGAATGAACAAAATTTCAATAGAATCTTTTACTTGAAGCAATTTTTCGCGTGGTTTTTTACATTAGTATAATTCATTTGTAGCATTTCATTTTTCGTGTAGTATTTTACCCTAGACGCATTTCGTCGCGATCGATGTTTGTTTGGGACGCTATTTAATGTGACGCGTTAATCGATGTTCGCACTAAAATTCTGTAACATTTTTTTTGAAACGTGTTTTGTAACTGTAGTGTCATGTCTTAAGTGCTATCAAACTCATTGAAATATTATCTTTGTGACTAATAAATAATAGATAATACTCTGTCATTGCGACATTGAAGTACAGTGACATTGATTTCATATACAATAATTATATATTGCAATATTTGTGAGAAAATATGGAGCTTGAACCTGGCTAAAAAAGACGAAAAAAAACGAAAAAGGTACATCGCGACTAAAGATATTGTCTCATACTGAATTAGACGATTAGGATACAAAGCGAAAATTTATCGCACGATCGAGGTGAAATGCGACAAAAACTAATATCGACTAAAAAAAATGACGATTGAGACACCACGCGATAGTTAAAAGCACGATCGAGGTGAAATGCGACTAAAACTTATAGCGACTACAAAAGTAAACGATCGAGACACAACGCGATAATTAAATATACGTTAGAGGTGAAATGCGATTCGGTGAATCGCTACAAGGAATTTATGCTTTTGAGGTAAAGGACTAACAAACGCTTAAGCTGATGGTAGATCACGTCGGTCACTTACGTTAACTCTGTACAATTTGAGTCGATAGAAAACAGACACGTTAGCCGCGTTTGCATCTTGCAAACGTCAACGTAGGTATAGTCATGAATGTGTATGGCGATTGGTAATAATCGAAAAAAACCGCCGTATCCATATGGAATATTAAAATTTGATAGCAAGTCGACATTGACGTCGACTTTCGTATCGTCGTCGAGTAGTTAAGGTGAAGTATACGAAAATAATGTATGAAAACGAGAATCTGATTTAGGATTTCGTGCTACGAATAGATTCTTTAAAACACTTTTCCGATTCAAAATCGTATGACTGTAATGTTTATGCTCCACATGTTATGTTATTGTTTTTAACTATAGGTATACTTTAAAAAGTATCGTAAAGTTGACAAAACGATAACATGTCAAAGTCATTATTGTTTTATCTACACTCATATCATAAGTCCTCTATTATGCGTTCAAAACCCGTAGGCAATGATCAGCATTACCTGTGGTAGTAGGTGGTAGCGATGACAGCTGTTAATTTAGGAAGATGTTCCAAATTTGGATCTCATTACCTTACAATATATTCAATAACGTAATTTCAAAATTACGTTACAGCTGTCATCGCTGTCACCTACTACTACTACATTTGCCTTTCGGCTTCTGAACCCATCTTAGAGTACTTATATTATATTAATTATGTGTGTAGATAAAGTATTGTACGAGACTCTGCGTAATTTGCATTACAACACTCGTGTGATCTATTATGAAACTCGCCTTGCGGCTCGTTTCATAAACCACACTCGTGTTGTAATACCTGTCATTACGCAACGGTCACGTAAACTACTATTACATCCTCTCTATTTTGCTGCAGCTAAATAGAAGCCTTCGGCAAATAAAGTTTTGCCAAATATGTTTGTAATTTTACAAACGATGAGAAAATGTCGATAGACCTTCCTTTTCCTTTACCTTCTACCGTACACTGAAATAGTACCCAGGGTTAAAGGAAGCTGCTAAATAATGACCGTGGTGGTAATAGCAGGCCATTCGTTACGGCACAGCTAGTCCTAGCTGCTCTATTATTAAAACGTAGGGAAAGCCGCCCTTTGGTTTTATTCTCGACATTTCGTAAACCTACAACAAAGAAGAGTAAGCTTGGACGATTTTTAGGGTTCCGTCCAAAAAATATAAAAAACGGAACCCTTATAGGATCACTCGTGAGTCTGTCAGTCCGTCCGTCAGTCACAGCCAATTTGCTCCGAATCTACTGGACCAGATCAGGTGAAATTTGGTAGGATGGTATAATCCTATGACCCAAACACAGATCGATTCTAAGATAAAAGAATGCAGGGACCTTAGAACCTTCGAACGTAGACTGAAGGCGTTCTTCATTGATACACCATACTATTCTCTTCCCTAATAATGGGAGTTTTATGATAATGCCTTGGACTGACTGTTTTATCTGTATACTTATATTTATTAATTAGCTTTAATTAATTAATGAACAATTATTTAAATATGTAATTTGGATTTTGGATTATTTCAATGAATTGTGTAAATTTAAATACTTTTCTTATTAAATGAACTGAATTATTTCTTATTAGATTAGTACCATACTATGTATATTTTAATTGATATTACATAAACTGTATTCAGCGCATTTTTAAATATACCTATTCTAAGCATAATTTTAATCCTAAAACTGTATTTGCATGCATTTTATGTTTTACGCAAATAAATGACTTGATTGATTGAGATGTGCAAAGTAAATAATTTTTTTTTTAAATTAGGTGACAAATTAGGAAATTAAAAACATTTTTTTGCAATTATATTTTTGTTATTATTGTAAAATAAATAGTATTGATTTTAAAAAAAAACACCTACGTAAAATTAAAAAAAAAATAACGAAAATAGTTCATTGCTTGTATTGCATAGAAAAAACTATAAGAATTGTATCAAAAAAAAACGTATGTACGGAACCCTCTCCACGCGAGTTCAACTTGCACTTGGCCGGTTTTTTTTATGACTAGAGAAGACAAGCGCGCACGCAGGCCACCTAATGGTGAATGATATGAGACTATAAACTTTGCCATATCAAGACTGCAAATATCGCCCCTTTTCTTTCTCAACCTCGTATCTGACAGAATAGTTTGATAGGAAAAGCACTAATGTTCCCCAAATAATAAAGACTACTTTCATATCTAATTCGTTCACGTACGAGGTTGATAAAGTAAAGGGACGATATGTTTCTTAACTCTGGGGGCTAAAATGAAATGATTCTATCATAGTATTAATTGATAACTATTAGATATATAATGGTGATCCCTTCTTCCGGAGCCTGATATCCCTTAAATGGCCCAACAGATTTTCATGAAACCTAGCTAAGAATTACCGCTAGAAAACCTGCTTTTAAATTAAAAAAACCGCATCCAAATCGCTTAATACTTAAGCTATTGAGAAAAGACAAAAGTTACGGAACTTTGTGTTGAATACTACAATCAAGTCGATGAGTAATGAAGTCGAGACATAATGAATAATAATAAATCATTTATTTTCAGACAACATACGTCCATACATTTATACCAAAATTAGATTAAATTTTGTGCATACATATTATTGAATTTGCAACTTTGCGCGGTTTTTTTACTCTTAGCTGTAACATTTTATCGTTGCAAGTATCCTTTCGATTATTTTTACGATCCCCTAGCAAACGCTTAGCTTAGGGGGCTTGCCTAAATCTTACATATTTTATTTATTACATACTTACATATAAAAACATTACTTCCCCTATAACCCAAGCTGCCGCATTTCGAACCCCATAACTCTTCCTTAAAGGACGTATCTATAACACCACGCCCGTCGTAATCTACGTTGTTTCTAGCTTTTTAAGGTTGATTTTACTTTCAAAATATAGTTACACGTATGACCTTTTTTTTACGAAAGCAAAGTACCAAGGGACTAAGGAATTTCCTTAATATTTCAGAAACAAAGTTTCCGAATCAATTTGAGCGGTGGCTACATTTTACGGACACTAAACCAATTTAGATATCCCTCGGGATATTGTAAAAACAACGTTGTATAATTGAAATGGTACTACATGCATATGTAACTATCACATAAGACTTCAATACTCAGGTGTTTATTGCATTCCACAAGATTAATAAAATAATGTTAAAAATGTGAAGTAGTTCAAACTTGTGTTTTTCCACCTTTTTTGGCCAACTCCCCCTCCCCTACTTGTAGGTAAGGACTAAGGAAGCACAGGTTGAAAATCAGTGCTCTAGGGTTCGGGAGCGAGTTTTATCACATAACTTTTTAAGTCCTATTATCGGAAGTCCGATTTTTTTTCTCATTTTACATCATAATGATCACTCTTCATACTCTTAATTTTTTTTTAATATTAACGATCGGACCTCTTAATCATCTGAATTTATAACGCCGATATTCATGGAACAGTACACTTTTCAAAATTTCTTAAATATCTTACGTGTACATAAGGTTAGGTTGGGTTAGATTACATTTATAAAAATCCTCAAAAAGTAACAGTTTCTTAAAAAGATGCATTATGAATTGCTATAATTATGACTTAAAAAGTATGAACAAAAAGTATGGGGTTAAAAAAATATGAAGAGTGATTATTATGAATAAAAATCGGTAGAAAATCAAGAAATAGGTTCAGATAGAGTTCACAATCTAACATCTCTTCTACATCGCACTACATTTTATAACCTCGTAAGGCGCACCATAATACAGGGAGTTTTTTGTAAGTAGGACTTTGAATCTACCAACAAGGCAATAAAGCTCAATTATGTTTGTTCGATAATGCCATTTTCAATTTACGAAGAAAGGAAAATAAACTTTATTCTCTTTGCAACAGAGTTCAATTTAAATTGCCTTGATTATGTACATAATATTGCACCTTAAGAGGATAAAATAACGTGCTTACCGCGCTTAACTTGCTTAATAACCTGCGCAGGTGTTAAGCGAGTTAGCGTGTTACTTTATATTATAACTTTAAAAAATATTACCATATAAAAAAATATCACATTTTATCCAGTACCTCGAGCATAAACTTTTTCATTATATAGAGTAAGTAACGTTAGGGAATATTCTATACTTTTTTCACAGCTTTAAAAAAACCTGATTTATGTGACAAACAGCTGAAAAAAATCATTTTTTGAATAGCTTTTAAAATAACCAAGATATAAGCCAACAAAGATTTGTTCCTATCTCTTTCTAGCAAACCAGAATTTGACATGGAGATTTTCGAATATTAAAGGTACATTAAAGGCACCACAGAATAAGACCATATAGCATAGAAACCAGACTATAAGACGTACTTTGCGTCAGTATCTTTATCTATTAACAAAAAGTAGGCTGTTTTTTCTTCTTTAACTGTAATTGTCACAAGGTTTTACACAGGGACTTCTTTGTCCTTCCTATAGGAAGGATTTGTCTTTCCTTGTCTATAGGTCCGAATACTATAGGTGCTTATAGGTCCAAAACACGCCTTACTTGTGACGATGTACCAAATAACGAAAGAACAGCTATACATTCATCTCTTTCCAACTCACTATGAAAACCATAAGTAAAAATAAGTGAACCATAATGTATTTTCTGCTTATTTAGTACGGTTTCTATGCTTTTAGTCTTTATTCTGTGAAACGCACTGACATCTTAGCACTGTGATTCCACCTTTACTTTTCTTTTTCATTAGCACACTAGCCCTGGATGCGTGGTATTTCGCCACAACATTACAAATCAAATAAAGAACCTCATACACCGACACCTTCCAATTTCAAAAGAGCCATAAAATCCGCATTTCTCAAACGCTACCCTTCACAATATGTCCACGTAACAAATCACCCCTACGAAGCCGTATACAAGAGGGTAGCAGGTTGAATGAACTGCATAACTCTTTATATACAAGGGTATAACTGCAAATTAACTGCCAAAGGGAATTTGACCCTCTCTTTGCTGTTATACCGTCGGTTTTGCTTTAGAAATTCCATAGTAGATATGCCTTTTTGTCCGAAGTGAAGTGTTATGTTCCTACACAATGGTAGTAGAGTAGTCTTATGAAATCAATTATGGCTACGTTAAGGGAGATTTTCCATTTCAATGGTTAGTATAATGCTGTTATTGAATTGATTTGTGATTTGACAGAGCGTCAGTGGTCTCGTGGCTTAGCATATCGACTCGTAATCACAAGGTACTGGGTTCGAAGCCCAACGTTTGGACGCAAAGGAAGTATTTCCTTCGAGACGAAATCGAGTAAAGGATGACTTTTTTATAGCACAGAGGAGGTAAATAAGTAGGCCACCAGGGGCCGATTGGATAATAAATTACAAGCTAAGTATTAGTGGTTTTGCATAGTTTTTTACTAATAGTATGGGTTTGTACTTTATTATGCAATAGGCCTCTGATGGTTTGTTTTCACATAAAAAATGGCTAAAGAAAGTACGACGACGGGTGATACTTACTGGTGATGGGGAAAAATATTTTTTTGTGACGTTAAACGTTAAATAAGACAGAGGTTAAAGCTATAAATACTTTTATTTTTCTAAAATAGTTGCCCTTAATGCGCAATATGGATATTCTAATACGAGTAATAAACTCCTTTCAGCATTAACTGCATGTCTTATATTCACACCAGGGGCACGTTTTATAAAGCTACAAGTTACAATTTTACAGGTCTAAACTGGCAACACTGCTCAAATAGCTGGTCGTCAGTGGTCGAGGTTGTGTCAAATGGAAACATGTAACCTGTAAATTGTAATTTGTAGCTTTATAAAACAGGCCCCAGACTGGCACTTCTCTTTTTAATTATTAGCTTAATAAGTCAAGAAATGGAACAACGATGATTTACATTTACTAGTTCGTTTTCCATCCATTGAATTTGACGTTTTCATATATGCATTCATATACATGTTTTTGTACGGTTGACTAATTTGATTCTAAGAAAACCATGAGACTTTGACAATGTGCAAAAATAAAATCACCAAAAATGTGTCAACCACGTTATGACTACAGGATGGCCCCAGAATATTGTTTTAACTTTCTAATATGTTAATTAGTTTAGTAGTCATTAAGGTTTTAATGATACTTTCAAAGAACGCTACCTTGCGGTACACCTTCGACTGCTTTAGCTACAATTAGCTATAATTTGTAATTTCAAAAGTTGATATCTAATCCTCAATAACGTAGCAATGTATCATGATTCCAAAATATTAACGTATTTAAAACAAATCCATACTTTCTAAGCCATTAAAGTATTTCTCGTTTTTCATTCAACAAATTTGACATCAACTCTCAAAAGTTGAACTTGAAATTGAATTACCGCTGTGTACCTACGTCCACGAAAACGAAATTTTATATTCAACAAAACTTCCGCTGGTAAACTTACTTGGCGAAGTCGGTAGGATCAACTTTATTTTAATACTCTATCAATATTAAATTAACTTATACCAAGTTATTTTGCGTTAGGTAATTGCTAAATTAAAAGATAAGTTTAGAGGCATTCAATCTTGGTCCTCAAGATCGACCACCAGAATGCCTGTGTACCCTGAGCCATAAATAAACCTGTAACTTAACCTAAAGTGAAACAAACTTTAACTTGACCGCCCACAGAGCCAAAACGCGCGCACGTTCCGCGTCATCAGTTCGAAATAAGAAGGGATCCAATGACCCACGGCATCGATTCCGCACACGTGGCGCCTCCAGCGGCCGAGTGCGGAATTCTCTAAAGGCACTTCTTCCTATTTCGGGCTAACGTGGTACATACAAAGTACAGGGAACTTTCTATGTTGAGTGTCAATAATTAAAGTATGCTGATGGCTATTTTGGAGTTCACCCTTGAATCACCGATACGTTACTCATTTCAAAGAATGTTTTACTTCGCCGAATTTACATTTAATTGAGGGGCAAATACACGTGCAGGAGTTATAATTTTTTGATCACAGGTCTAACCTAACCTATATAATCCATGATTAAGATAACTTAAAAAGTACAAGGTTTCAGCAGAAATTAGCTTTCGATGAATGATACATTCGACATAATAAGTGTCGGTGATTCAAGGAGAGATCTAAAATACTGAGCCAAAATAAAGAAAAGAAAACGCGTTCGTCATGCAAATATAGAGAATCTAACCTGGTATCGCTAGCTTCGTAAGCGAGTCACTACAAACTAGGCTACCGCGTCATCTATCATCATCTACAATGGAATAATCCTAGTATAATCACAATCGTTACAAACAACCATCTATTCTCGAGCCTCAGAGAATACCTCAGGTCCATTCATCTTGCGTAATTAGCCACCTATTACGTAGCGAGTTTATTAAATCGAACAAAGCTAGCTTGATCCTTAGCGGTAGGATTGTGCATGGATTCGACTCTTTGATACTGGCTCGGTTTACCAAAAGCATTCGAAAACGAGCAAATAAACAACGAATTCTCACTAGCCAGTCAGTTAAGTATTGGTTTTCCAATATCGAACAAATACGGCCATACTGACCGATACTCGCGTTCGCGCGAGCTCAAGCTACAAGCCACCTGCGCCTCTATTTTAAGCGGTAAAATCCAAATCGTATTTGATCTGTTATGGTAGGTATTGTTTTTTACTCGGCCGTCATTAAGTACTGTCAAGTAAATAAGAGCTATCAAAACGTTAACAATACAATAACAGGTCAAATACGATTTCGATTTTACCGCCTAGAATAGAGGCGCTGATGGATATCAAATACGTTGCAAACTACAAGGACCAAAATGCTATGACACAATGTAAGATAACAGTGAAACCTCTACTGCTTGTTGGCAGGGTCATGGTAGCAATTAGCGGATACTGCACAAAGTCCTACCATACCTAAATGCTCGAAAAATAATATAAAAAATATATATGTATAAATACACTTTGTTATTTTGGACCAGGGGCCTGTTTTATAAAGTTACACATTACAATTTACAGGTTACAAGTTTCCATTTGACACAACCTCGACCAATGACGACCACACGACCAGCCATTTGAGCAGTGTTGCCAGTTTAGACCTGTAAAATTGTTACATGTAGCTTTATAAAACGTGCCCCTGGTCCAAACTAAACACTTGTCTTTTTTATCCGAAGATTAAGAGTCCAGTAGTCCAAGGATCAAGTTATCCCAATTCGATCGAGCGAACTTACGTTAATTGCCTAAAGGAATAACACCACAAGCGAAGTTTGCGCGACGCCCGAATTAACCGGCAGATTTATGTGCCCTTTGTTTGCTCGCTTCCTGTAAATTATGATTTGCGTCACGAAAATCCCTTTAAGATTTTTGTGTAATCGCCCTTGCCTCGTTATTCGTCCATGAAACAAAACAGGCAATTGTTGAAAGAATAAAAGCTTAGCGCTAGAAAGAAGAGAGTTGCATTTGCTTTGTTCTTGACTATCATAAAACAAAAGTTTTTGTATTATCTCTTTGGAAATTGATTTAGATTCCATCGGGACCTACGGCCTGAGGAGTTATTCTCTAAAACGACTCTATTTATTGTCCAACGGTCAATAAAGCGAGGGAAGTCATAAAAGCGAGTGTTAAGCTACCTAATTGAGAATCCCCGCCCTAAAATGTTGGTTAACCTCTGACGGGCCACTTATACTCTTATTAATTGGCCCGTCGAGTTGTAAAGTAAGTCCATTAAAGAAAATAAAATGGTCACATGTTTGCGGGGCGGCGGTAGCAGCGACAAGCAAATGCAATAGGACTATGTGAAGCAAGCTACGAATCGCGACGGCGATGAGTCAATTTCTATGCATTTGTTTGTTGACGCAGCTTGCCGCTCACTGACAGCCGAGGTGCAAAGTCGCGACCGCCCTCTATTCTAGGCGGTATAAACCATATCGTCTTTGACCTGCTATGGTATTACTGTCATATAAATAAGAGCTACCATAATGTTGACAACTGCACGGCTCACACTGAAAAAAAAGATTTGCTAACAGTAGCAAATTTTTTAGCTGCTTGTAACACAACTTGAGTGACTACAAAACTAAGGCCTACTAGTAGCTAAAACCACTTCAGTAAAATAAGCTAAATAACACAACTAGGTCGTGATGTCTTCCAAATCAGTTTTGCAATATTAACATAGTTTTGGTTCCTAAGTATAAAATTTTGGCTAAACGTCAAGTAGCCGAACTAGTTTAGTTTTTTTTTTTCAGTGCAGGCCCTATTTCACATCTTGATGAAGATACGTGAAAGGTAATACTTCAGTCAAGGCGCAGCTTATATTAATTCCTTATGTACGATCAAAAGTAAAATTCAAGTACCTTGTCGCAGCTGTTGATATCGTTAATTCATACCACTCTCACTTTAATACGTTATTGCGATAGGGTACTAATATGTACAGCTACTTATGAGTTCGACTGTACTTGTTAACTTTGTAATGTATATCGAATTGTCACTTATAGGTATACTTATATAGGGTGGGCCAGAAATAATTGCATTTTTACTAGCTTTTACTCTTACTAATTAGCAAATTTTTTTGGGCCACCCTTTATAAAGTAAAAAAAAAACCTTATTAAACTATTTACATACATACTTACAGGCATACTTATGGGCGTCATGGATTAGTAAGTAAGTAAACTCTTTATTGCACAAAAAGAAAACGTTTCCTAAAAAACTATACTTATATGAAAATAAATTATGTACAAAGGCGAACTAAGATAAGCTAAGCTATTAGAAAACCTAATTGGTTGGCTCGCGGTGGAAACACTTGAAGTCACCGTTGTAAGCTAAACGAGTCAGTACGGGACCCTCTCCGCTCGCGGTGGAAGGCGGGCATTGCTGTTGCCATTACACTATCTAATATATCAATTGCTAAAGTGTGTTTGGTTCTCAGGGCTTAGGAGTGGTTCGAAAAATATCAGTTAATTATGGTTCTTTACCAGGTTTTTCGTAAACGCTCGCTCGGAGCGGAATTGATTCGCGAGCGTTATGATCGCTGGGATTACCCTGGTATTTTTGGTATTTAAAAAAAATAACCAGGTTTCCAAGCCCTGTTGGTTCTTCCTTCGTTTACGCAGCAATGGAGCCATTGCTCGATAATGATTTCGAGACGAGTGGATAATTGGCGACACTTTATCCCGAGAAAGTAATTAAATACACAATTTTTACAGAAATAGCGATAGACTATTATTATGTCTACGTAGACATAAGTGGCGGGAAAAAGCTAGTCATTAATACATCCGCAGCCGTTTTAGTAGTTTACGTGACGATTGCGTAATGACAGACATTACAACATGCGCGTGGTTTATGAAACGAGCCGCAAGGCGAGTTTCATATTAGATCACATGAGTGTTGTAATGCTAATTACGCAGAGTCGCTTACAATACTTTATCTACACACATATTATAAGTACCTACTCTAAGGTGGGTTCAGAAGCCGAAAGGCAAATGACCAGCAGCTGTGGTAGTAGGTGACAGCGATCACAGCAGTAACGTAATTTTGAAATTACGTTATCGAATATTGTAAGGTAATGAGATCCAAATTTGCAACATCTTCCAAATCTAACAGATGTCATCGCTGTCACATACTACTACAGGTAATGCTGGTCATTTCCTACGGGTTTTGAACGCATAATAGAGGACTTATGATATGCGTGTAGATAAAAGTAAAAAGCAAGTAATGTAGTGCCTGCAAATCATGTCCGCACTCCTTCCCACGCTTAATTACCGACGGTCCTTCCAAATGAAACAACAACAGGCCCAAAACTCCCATTTTTGCACCGGCAATAATTTCGCTTTAATTTACAAATAATGAAGCCGCAATATGCATTGCTTTCCACGCGAATATTCTCGGCAAATTAATGTTTTCTTTTGTTCAAGTAATTTACATTTTAATTGGGCCGATGGCCTGTTTTTCTTTTTTTAACGTTTTTCATTAACGCATATCGGTTTCGTTTGTTTTTCAGACACAAAAAAGTAATTTTTGGTTCGAAAATTTTCATGAAATCTAGCTAAGAACTTGGCTGTACATTTCTTGAAGTCATCAGCTGCTTATCAAGACTGGGTGGGTCTAGGTTAAAAAGTTCAATAGAGATCCTATTGCTGCCTTTCCACAATATCATCAGTTGCCATCGGGCTCACATATTATATTCCAAAAAGGCCATCATTCTAAAAACAGGAACTGGTTCAAAACTTACTGAACTAAACATGTCAAAGAAACAAACATTTATGTAAAACTAGCTGCCCGCCAGCGTCTTTGCACCTAAGGTCCGACCTTCCCGGTGGATTTTTCAATTTTGTTCTGTCATACAAACTTTGTCCTGAGAATAATGAACACTACAAAAGAAGAACTATCCAATTTAGTGCAGTCATTCGGAAGTAATACCATATAGGCGATTCATTTTTATTTCTATAGGTTATAGAAAAGTTTAGAGAAAACCACTCGGAAGTCGGTTTACCTGTTCGAGCCTTAGGCGATACCAAACAGACGGCAGACAGATACAAGCTCCGAACACTAAGTCCACTTGACTTTTTAAACGAGAACTTTAAAAAGCAAAACCCTTTCCTAAGCTACAAAAACATTTACGTTTACAATTTCCACTGAAAATAGTGCAAATCGCGTAAATCATGGAACATAAACCATTTCCGGTTCGCCGTGGAACCGGAAGTAGTCACAGCCCCGGATATGACGCCAGCAGTGACTGTTCATATCCTGCTATGCAGTGCTTCATTGCAATTTAAAAATAAACCTTGATATTCCAAGACTAAAGCTCATTTTGGCTTACTGATGCTTGCTAAAGCTACTGTGTTACTACGATGTAATACACAGGTCCATAAATTCCTACAATAAACGACCCTAAATATATCATATTTGGGTCGCATTTGGCTCTCGTACATGCTTTGGCATAGAGAACTAACTAATGTAAACATTTTAGTAATTTATGGATGATTTAGTTTCACTGTGAAATTTTGGGGTAAATTTAGTTTACCTGAACTTACACACGTTAAAAGATAAATTTTAACCAGTACCCACATTAGTTTTATTATCATTAGGAAAATCGATCCTACCGACTTCGCCAATTAAGTTAAACTACAAACCGCACGCAATACAATCTAGCGACGGTTAGAAGGTTGTGTTCTTTTTATACATTTATTAAACCATCTTTTAGCGTCGGGGGTTTATAAAGCAAGGTTACGACTTTTCTACTTAGATATGCTTGTAAGAGTAATATTAGGAATAAACCTCGAAGTCGCAAAATAAAAAAGCAGTTGTACAGGGACAGAGCTATTTAACTGCTATAGCTCTGTCCCTTTTTCTCAACCTAAACTGAACTGCTTTAGTTTGTCGTGGTTACCCCCTGAACTCTTACATACCTACAATTTTATCTTGATAAAAAGATAAAGAGGTCATTATAAGTAATGTACAATAAAGACAGTCGAGTTCATAAATGTGTATACACTGTAGTACCTTGTCACTTTAATCGCTGTGATAATTCGTTCATGACAATTTGAATATGACATTAAATAGACAAGGTAACTAAAGTGTATACAGTGCTACCATTTTCTTAATAGCGATCGGCAATCTTCGTTTTTCTATGACACACGAGTGACAAATATACTGTCAGTTGCGAGTGCAAGCGTGATAGCGATAGCCAGCCGAAAGCAATTAAGAAGCTAGGAATACTGTACATATTTATGAACTCGACTGTAGGTATTATTCAAAATAACCTTTTGAAGGGTTTTTCAGAATCGTAACTAGCTGGTGGAAAGAAGTGGTCTCTGCCTACCCCTCTGGAAATAGGCGTGATTTAATGTATTTACTTATGTATGTAAGGGTTAAAATAACGATTATTTCTGCATCGCTACCAGCAACTATATACTTTTTTGGGCTGTTAAGGAAAAACTGGTGCAAATTGAGGAAAATCAACTATACTCGCCAGTCTCGCCACAGAATATTATACTACTACTTACTTATATTGTATTGTTTTGTTTTGATGTGGGTACACGTCAATTCGAGCTCTGATTTGTGTGAAAGAAAGCAAATACACAATCGCATTATTATCGTTAGGCGGCCTTTACACTAAAACTTACGACTTACGTAAGTATATAGAGACGTAGCTCTGCTATTGGTTAGAAGTAGATAGCAATATTTTTTTCTCGTTCTAACAGATAGCTGCGTCCCTACTTACGTAAGTCTTAAGTTAAGAGCGTCGGTGGCCTAGTGGCTTAGAGGGTCGACTCGTGATCGTAAGGTACCGAGTTCGAACCCCCGCGGTCACCATGTACCAATGAGTTTTTCTAACTTAAGTGCATTACCCGATGCTCTTACGGTGAAGGAAAAACATCGTGAGGAAACCTGCACATTCGAACAGCTGAGTGTGTAAGAGGGTAATTGCACAAAAGATCCTTAAAGGGTCGAAGTGTATCCGAAAGGGCCCATCTGTAAGATAAGATAAGATAAGATAAGTCTTAAGTTTCAGTGTAAAGCCGTCCTTAGTTAAGATTAAAACAAAAGAAGATAATTTCAATCATCAGCTAATAAAAACAATCCACAGTTATCTGTGAGTAAACTGTTTGTGCCCGGAATTCGTGATACGGGCTTATTGTTTAGACCTAGTCATTGTTTGCTCTGCCCTTGCTATGTAGGTATCTAATAGGATATATACTCGAACATATTCGGCGAAGGTTAGTAATCGTGAGGGACACCATGCCTACATATAAAAATATTTCGTAACAGACTGACGCAGTGGGACATTATGGGCTCATAATAATAATTATTATTATTGTTCCGATAGTGGTTTCGGCAAACGGTCTTAAAGCGAAGAGTCTTGACCAACACCTCAAGAGATTCTCGCTAGATGGCTGGATCAAGGGCCAGATACAGAAGGCAGTACTCCTCGACACGGCACGCATTGTGAGGAGGTTCCTCTCTCTGCAGCCCTAACCACCGGTAGCTTGAGCCCTGCCCCGCTGCCGGCAGCGCTCGTAGGTTTGGTTTTTTATAATGTTAATTTTTTGTATTAGTATTGTTATTTTACTTTTATATTTAATACTTATTGTAAAAAACCCAATTTACAGAAAATTTAATAAATATCTGAGAATAATAATAATAACTGACTGACAAACGACGCATGCTCTAAACCGCAAAACTTGTTGCCCTTGCCCTTGCCCTTGTTGATGCTAATGTTACGACGTTTCATCATGCCGGCAGTCTGTATTTCGCTAATTAAAAAAAAAACAATACTTTAACCATAAACACGAAAGGCACACATTAACACTAAAACATAAAATTAATCTCCTTTTACCACTTGGTTCGTTTGAGATTCGTTATTTTTATCCATGATCCTATAACACCTATAAAAATTTCAATGAATCAATCACAGATACACTCCGCTTTGTTTGCAAGTAATAAAAATAAAACCTAACCTATTCAAAAACCTAACAACACCATCTACTACGTATCGCTTACACCGAATCCGCGATGGCAAATAAATATTTTTTCCACCGAAATATATCCGGATGGCCAAATACTCCGGATAATCGCCATCACCCGTAATTGATCCGGAAAGTCAACATGGCCGCCATCAAAATAAACAACCATTGACAAGTTCGTTCATTTGTTTTCAATACCGAGTCAATCGCCTGAAAAAACATTTTTGTTTTGATGAATCGCTATGGACATTCATTACGGTATGTTTTGTCCTTGTTGCTCGAGTATAAATGTGATTTGATATTTGTTTGGAGAATAACGTTTTAATGTTGTAGACTTTGTGCACTGAGTAAACCTTCATTGAAAACGTTGAGCAATCTAGTGCCTTATCGAAATGAATTTCGAATATCAAGAAACGTTTGTTCGTTTGTTTTGAAGTAGTACAAAGTCATTTAAATCTAGTAGAATGATTACTTACAGCCCAATAAACCAAAACTGTAAAATTTTACAACTTTATTAGATTTTTTTGCGTAAAATATAAAATAATTGTCTTTAATTTGGATTTTTCAGATTTTTTGGCCGCGGGAACGGTTATTTTTTGTACAGTTTTTTCTATAAATCCAAATGGCTTAGGAGGGCAGCAATACAAATACACGAATTGTCTTTGTTCTCAGCAAGCAAAAATACTATTTATACCATTCGCCCTATAAAAAGCTTATTTCATTCACTGAAAACAGTGAATAAAAAGCACTTTCAATCACTATTTTGACGTTTGAATTTAGAACATACCAATATACACCGTGGCCGTTAATAACCCGAAAGATTTAAGCTAACAATACTAGAGCCTAATTAAAGTATATAAAGTTATGTAACATATAGTCCAAAATCTCATAATTAAGGAGATAAATTAAATAAATTATTTAAAACAAATCAAAAGTTGTAAAATCTCCAGTCTAACACACCCGAAAGGCGTATGCATGACGTAGCCACCTACTTCTTTTACACGTAGACGCACTAACCAGTATGTTAGCCAATTTCATAAAGAAGTTTGGTATCTATCTACAAAAAGGTTTTACTATCGAAAATATTTTAATCGTGATAAAAGGATATAACATGCAACTAAAATACAGTGTAGTGCATCAAGCTGAATAAATATTTATTTATCTTACACACTTTAATCTCAAATAGCTTTTCTGTTATCACTAAGAACAGAGATAATTAGGTTTGTACTAAGTCACGAGAGTGCTTCTTCTGATAACTGGCTAGTATGAAATCCATTGTCACTAAAATGACACAAATAATTACTACAGGTAGGTACAGGTTAGCATGATCGCTGTTACAACAAAGTCCCTTTCATTCTATGGCATGAGGTAAAAAAATAATTTAAATGTTATGATTTCCTTCGAATATCTTCGAATACTTAACAATTAATGGCTGTAATTGTCAGTCAAAGGAAAAGATACCTAAAACACAAAGTTTCAATAATAATGTAAGTGCTCTTTAATTTTGTAGCACCTAATGATTCTCTTAAACATCGATCTTGAAGAAGTTGCAGACACATACATTTTACAGTAGGTACCTGGATACATAATTATGTGTGGTATTTTGTGGTGCCAATAAATAAAAATATTTCAACACAAACATCGTGCTAGACGTGTGCTAGACATAACTTGACACTTGTCATGGAACACAAATCACGGCATTCGCCGTTCGTCGTATGATTTCGGAGCGATTCGTGAATTGTCATGCTCGCTCACTGTTCTTCACTTGAGTTTCTCAACTAAAGACTTGTTCACAAAGAAGCGTTCAATTAATATGATTTAATTTGTACTGAGATTTACTAGAGAATTTAATTAAGACACATAATTAGACCCATGTTGATATAACATTACTTAATCGTATTGTTGTCAAAAATACGTGGTTAAATCTTTCGGGTTATTAACGGCCACGGTGTATATTCGACATCCATCTCAATGCTATACAACCTCCTTGCGCAAAAAATACGTGATACAAACTCCTGTGCAAAGAATACTCGACATACAAACTCCTTGTGCAAATAACTCCTCGAGATTTGATTGGTCGACATTAACGACAAGGAGTTAAGCATTATAAAAAAAGTTTTGTGTCATTTGCTGTCATTAGTAGGTAAATTGGCGCCATTTTGAATACCGTAAGTTGTACGAACATAAAATTATTTGTTAGGTACTTAATAAAAAAAAGATTGAAAATGCATCAAGTGATGAAGAAGATGTGTTTAGGTAGCATTTTTCGTCATTAAATGTCTATTTTGGCTTAAATCTTTCTTTTTCTCGTAGTCATGGTATAAAGTATAGTATGCAACTTCTCTTGAATAAAACGGATTTATATCGAAGGCCATGAATCACTCGCGTCGCTCAGGATTCTAACACTTGAATTACTACCTGCGGTCGTGATTCAGTCGTTAGTACCCTTCACTTACTCGTGAGTCATCTATGGCCCTCGCTTTAAATCCGTCCTTTATTCACTAATTGCATAATATACTATTTTCTACTAGCGTCACTCGCGTGCTACAAACGTTACTAACAGAGGGCTGTGTTGTGGCCGAGGTAATTTTAGGACAAATTGCACACAGCACGACATTTCACCATCTTGGTTATATATCTGTAATGACTTAAGAATTATGTTGCCATAATGATTAAAATGGCGGACAAAACAACAATATAGTCGTCGTTAAAGTTGATACACACTGTACTTTATCGCATTAACGTATTTGACAATCGTGTTAGACATTCCTTACGTGGCTTTAAAGCTACATGGTACAAAGCGTGTTTCTACTTTTGATGTTGATTGTGTGTATGCAATTTCGTGAATTCCGTACTTTAATAAAAGATAAAAGAGTTATAAGATGATGCGATAATGCTTTAGTTTTAAAATTTAACCTTTTTTTTACAAGCTGTTATTTAACTTCCACTGTTTGTATGTACAGACACGAACTTTAATTTGGGACCCACCTTAGGTCCAAAGTCATTCTGACATTCTACAACAATAAGTCGTTGAGTCTCCTATGGGTGAATATTCGGGCGTTTCAACCGCCGTCATTGTTGTCTTCAATATATTGACGAAAATAATGATAACTACCAGCAACTTTTGATGTCAAAATCAGCGGACCCGGGGGTAGTATCCAATCCATTAAAAAAAACAAAAAAAATATTAAGTTTATATTAAATAATATGCGAAAACAATAATGACGGCGGTTGAAACGCCGAATATTCACCCCTATTAGTTACAAATGATTTGGCATCTCTATTGACATTGATGACTTCAAGCCTATTTTTCTTGAAATGGGTGACAAATTAACGATCGCGATAGTACCTATGTACCTATGTAAGTAAGTTGTCCGCTTCAAATCTTGCAAGTCAATTTCGACCAGTTAACGGAATGGGCTGTAATTTGGACCATATTATGTAAACCCACTGACAATGCAATATTATGGTATCTAGGAGCTGATCTGATGATGGAGTCGGAAGGTGGCGACGGGATCTCCGCTATACTTAACGTAGACCCACCGTGTTGGGACTCATTAGTTTAGTCTTAATAATCAGATAATTACTTTGAAAAAAAAAGTACAGTCGGCAACAAAAAGCTTGCTTCAAACATGAAAGGACGATGCCAGGTCTCCATAGAAGCTTTGGCCTCAGAAAAAATTGTGATGGATAATTTTAGAATTGGGTTTTTATGATGTAGAAAAATATTTAAAACAATACTGTGGTGTTAGATTTTCTGAAGAACTTGTCTAAAAAAAATATTTAGAAATAATCGTAAAACACGTTACTTGCAAGATGTGTTATTTACAAAGTATCTTAATAGATGGCTCTATTTTTCGTATAAGTTCCCTAAATGTGTAAGTAATAAAATACTGAATTTAAATCTCATACAAAACAGGTCATATCAACATCCTTCGTATCCGCGGGCTTTTTTTTAAAAAGCGTTTTAAGCCAAGGTCTGGCATTGTCCTTTTATACTGAAACTTGTTTGTTTAAATAACTATATGCTCTTATAAATATTTCATGAACACGTTAATAAAACAAACAAGCCTGTTTAAACCACGTTATGCTTCTACTTTCTAATTTGCATGGTCCACTACAAATACGCAATAACGTCCGAGTTCGCATTGTAAAATATATTTATTATTATTGTGGTATATGGAAATGCGGTTACGTTTTGTAGTTTTCGAGCGAATTTGCCTTTAGATGTGTGGGATATGGTAAAATGTTTACGTTAGGTATTTAACCCATGGAAGTTTGTAGTTTAAAGTTTTATAAGAGCGAAATAGTAGTTTACGTGACGGTTGCGTAATGCTAATTACGCAGAGTCTTGTACAATACTTTATCTACACTAATATGTGTGTAGATAAAGTGCATAAGTACTCTAAGATGGGTTCAGAAGCCCAAAGGCAAATGACCAGCATTACATTACCTGTGGTAGTAGGTGACAGCGATGACAGCTGTAAAGTAATTTTGAAATACGTTATCGAATATTGTAAGATAATGAGATCCAAATTTGGAACATCTTCCAAAATTAACAGCTGTCATCGCTGTCACCTACTACCACAGGTAATGCTGGTCATTGCCTACGGCTTTTGAACGCATAATAGAGGACTTATGATATGAGTGTAGATAAAAGGATTGTTTAGTTTAGATGTTACTTGTTGAAGAGTGTTGCTCGCTTCGCTTCCGTTTCTGTAAGTTTTCTCTAACACCCATGTGTAAACCAGAATTTATTATACATAAAAACCTTTATTGAAAAATTATCCAATTGATGGTGAAAACCTTATCAAAATGCGTGGCGTGGTTTAGGAGTTGGCATAATCTTCATTTGGCATACCTAGTTATTACAAAATTTATGGATTTTTGAAATGAAAATTTGCATGCCTTAACCGGGAATCGAACTGGTCGAATATGACAAAATAATAAAGAAGGGTTTTTACGGTCTTTATTGAATTTAAAGGTGTTTCCTCTCGATCTGTATCATAAATCACGATTTATAGTTTTTTTCATATTCGACCCGATTGATTCTCGTTTAAGGAAGAGGATTTTTTTCAAAAATCCAATAATACAGTATTTTTTGTTTTCAAAAATAAAAGTAAGTTTCCTTTACGTAGAACTTGCTATTTCCAATATGTTAGGAAGTTGCCGTCCATGTGGCGTTTGTTTTTTCCACTCTGTATAATAAATAACTTTGTTTAGATCACTTTTTAAGTGTAATTAGTACCTAAAGCTAAAAATTGGAAAGAAAAACAAAAGCTCTTCAACAACCAAAACTAATTTAGATGAAGGTAAACACTATGTTTTGGGCTTTTACATCATATTTTCTTAGGCCCTGAGTCAAAATCACGAATCAGAATATTTTAAAGGTTGGTAGCGTAGTTACCAAACTCTCTTTATTTAGGTTAAACTTATTGGAACACGTTTAAAACAATAACCTTAGTTTTCAGGGTTTTGTTTGAAAGTAGTCTGTAAAAAATATCTAATTTTATTATTTTAATTAATTCTAGAAAAGATTCTCTAAGGCCGGCGTTACACCAGTAAGTTATTGCTTTAAGTTTTGAGATGCAACTATGGTTGAGAGTGAGTGGCAAATATCTGTATGTCTCTCTTGCATATAGCTTTGTTTCAAAACTTACAGTAATAAATTACAGGTGTAATGCCTGCCTAAAGTTTGTACGCGTGCATGCATCTACATAAAAATCGGTGAAATAAATGTCAAAGTAAAAAAAGTTACAAAAGTATAAATTAAATGTGGTCTATTTCTCGAAATAGTTTTTAATAACCATACATTATAAAAATACAACAACACTGTAAAAATCCAACATATAACTTTACAATGTATATCTATTCATCCAATTCGAATCAACTAACATGAAAGGTTAGAAAAATGCTTAAATATTACGTAAAAACCGACTTCAGTACTTAATAATCATGCAAATATTTCACTGAAATCCCACTTTAAACACGTAAACAGCTTTTGAGTCGCGTGTGTTTCAACAGGCAAATTGCTAGCATCCGGGTCAAAGCAGATGGAAAACTAAACCGGCCAGTCATTGCCACGTTCCAAATTTGAAAGTCATGGGGCGTATTTTTGAATTAACTCCCAAGTTTAATCAACCCCTTGGCTGGACTGGCTTGTTTTTGTTGATCCTAATTTCAGTTAAGAAAATGGCGGAACATAAAGCTTGTACAATTAAACTAGTAAATTACGTTAGAAAATACAACATTGTTTCAGGTGTCCTATTTATATACAAGCTATTATCAGTTATTTGATTCTTCATTAAATTTCGTGAAAACAACGCTGAGTTTTGATAAAATTACACATTAAACATTATCTCGTCATGGTATTTCAAAACTGATAAACTTAGACCCAAATCCAAACATCCTATAAAAAAAATGCTTTAAGCAATCAGCGCAGCCAGTCCAAATTTACAGCCAATCAGAGCTTTACCACGTTTCATTGCAATAAATTGTGAACACTCGCAATTAGCCTTGTCAACGGGCTTGGTTTTGGCGGGAATATTGACGTTTCACGGGTGTGTTTTTGTTTGCTGAATTGCGAAACGCGTTTGGTAGTATTTAGCGACGCGGACAAAACAAAGTGTTTGTATTCTGTGCGGTCATTTGTCTTTTTAATTAAGATTTGCGCTCATTAGTCCCCAGGGATCAAGGGGCTTACCAACGCAGTACATAAAGACTAACTTCCGCGGGTTCTTGTTCATTTTACAGTGTAATGCAAAAACAACCTTAGTCCGAGAAGGATAAATTGAAAATTTTGCGAACAAAGGTAAAAAACTTGGTAAAATACCTATAGTAACAATAAATTAATATTCATGTTCTGAATAAAATTTATTGTGGCTGAGAATTGGAGCTCTGTGTACAGAAATATATTCACAATGAAAATAACTCATTAAAAAACTGCTACTGGCTATGGCGATGTCGTATCGCTACTTCTGATTGGTCGAGACAGTTATTGCTATTTTATAGCTTGCTATTCCGTACTGTGAAACTCCCTGTACAATATTTTTATTCTTAAATTATTTAGTCACTTAGATCCTGTTGTTTGAACAGTAGTTAAACTAACAAATCGTTAAATACCGTATCTAATGGTTAAATCTCAAGGAAATGTGTCAAATTTTCGATTCCTTTTTCGAATTTTAACAACTAGTTGAGTTAACTACTGATCAAACAACGGACCGTTGGACAAATGCCTTTGTAAGTTAATTTTAAACGGTTAATCAAAACCATTCTAAAAAAAGCAAATAATTACAAAGTACAGACAGCCTTACAAGTAACTAAACACTTAAGCACCTTGTCACTTTAACAGATTGGTGCAGTAGTTCAAACATGACCATACTATTTTACCACGTTTCATCGTCAAATAGTACCACATCGAACTGTCAAATGATAATTCAAGATGGCGATTTTATCTCGCTTACACGTTCATAAATCTTGTCTTCTGCCACATAGAACGAGCGCGAGTCTAAAGCATTGAAAACACTTTAAAACCGTTCCAATTCCACTATTTTTCAGTGCGCAATGCCTTCGTCTAAAAATGTTATCTACTTTAAAACTCGTCGTACATAAGCGTCCTATTTCTTAACTGCAGGGTGGACTTTGCTTTAGTTCTCGAGTTGTATATACGCCCTTTGAACTTAGAAGGCTAGAATATGACTCCGAAGTGTTGGGAGCCGTCCCACTGTACAATTTATCGGGTCCAACGGGACAGGCGCGTGACAAATCACTTGGATTGTTTGGAGGAATTTAAACTGGATTTTACAGTTGAACAACGGTAATTCACGTGACGTCATAAGATGTAACATACAGTTGTATTGTGTCACAAGGGAGCAAAATGATGTATTTCGGGCGAGGACGATATATTGAATCTAGAACGAAGCGTGGGACTCCAAAGTAGACTTTTAAGCGCAGCCAGGGATTTAAACGACATCGCCTAAGGCGAAAAGCTTTTTCCTACCGAAAGACACTTACCTACTGCTTTTCACTCCACCTATGGGCCTAGTACGGTTGCGTTTATCGCGTGACAAAATGTGGATAAAGCATCCGTCACTCTTGTACATACGTGTCTAAGAATGAAGGATTTTGTCACGCTATAAAGGCAGCCGGATTAGGCCCACAGGGTGGGGTGTACATTGTATATGTCATGGACCAAGTGATTAATGCGGGAGTTATTGATAATGCCCGGGCATAATTAATAATGTCTAGCTCTATCGGGCAAAATGATTAATTACTATCTAAACTACGTGACAAATGGGCAATTTGATAACTAAGGTAGGTTAGGTTAATTTTTATATACACCCGAAGGGAATACCGCCCAGAAGTAGGGGCCCCGCGTAGCGGGGACCCGTCGACATATTGCTTTAACCATGGATATCTTCTTAACCATAGGGGTAATAAAACCCCATAAATCGATGGTCAAATTGCCCTCTCATATTGGGCATTTTTCATAGTGCCCGCCGTCTCATATTGGGCAGTTTCATAGTGCCCGGTCATTATGAAAAATGTAAATATGTTTGTATTACTCTACCCAAAAGGTAGTGGGCATTATGTATAATACCCAGTCAATTTGATTATTTGAATAATTATTATCAAATTGCCCTCTCATATCGATTTATCATTTGGTCCATAACATATACACCACATTTGTACAAGTATGTTATGTATTATTTTATTACCGTTAGTTGGCATATCTATTTTGGTTCAAATGTTTTCTGTTTTATCGACACCGGAACACAGCAATGCAAACTCTGCTGGTTGGCGGTAGCTAAGGGATGGTGGTAGCTATCCAAACGGATCCTGAAGGTCCTACCACCAATAAAACCTTCTTTAGTTAGCAGTATGCCTCCAATGCTTTCTTCATTCTATAAAAAAAGCAGAACACCAGGATGAAAACGCCTTGCTCTGACTTAATGTACCGTAATGTGGCAGGCAGAAGACAAATCACCGGGACCGTTGAGGCCGTTCCAGGACTAACAGAAACAGTTGAACTTAATTAATTAAATTCACTTGTCACAAGAACTGCGAGACTTACCGCCGTATTACCTACAGATTAAAAATCTAAGCAAAGCCCTCTTGCATGTAATTGTATACGAAACTAACGTGGAAATAACGTCAAATTTCAAATATAGAATGTCAAACGGTCTATAGTTCTATACAGATGTGTTACAACTACCATAGAAGCGAATCTCCTTTACCAAGGCCCCAAATGCCGCGTTTTAAATACCTACTTCCCCCTTCAACCCGCTACGCCCCTCTGTCTTCCGCGCCCAAAGTTAGGGCTGTCGCTTGCGAAATATTTTAATCGGTTTATGGATGTGTTTATATACATGTTTAGTCACGAAATGTTATTTATGTTTTTCTTTAACGTGAAAACATTGTTGCAAAATGAGTTTTTTACATTTACGTTCAATTAGGTAATAATACTTTTTGATGATACCTAAGATTATCTCCAGAAAATTACAGGGCTTATGTGGCTATTAATTATCTATATAAAACAAGGAAACGAGTTTATAAACAACCTTTAAAATAATAATTGAGCACAATAAGTTTTATAGTCTGGTCCTTTCACCCGTCCATTACTTTGAATTTTTATAATGTTGAAAAATCTTTACTGCAAAATACTATTTTTATCTATTAGTAATTTTTTTGTCACTTTTACAGCCAAATAGACTGCAGTAATGATTTCCCATGGCTAAATTAATATTATATAATAGCTGCGGGTGTGGACTCTGTCAACTAGTACGGAAAATATATCGTAAGATGTATTGCTATGATATATATTTTTGCATATTAATATATATTCCGTGTGTGACACCCCTGACTGACTAGACACCTCAGGTGTCGCCAGGTGGTAGGTAAGCCGGGAGTTTCGCTTCTACGTGTAGTTATTGTTTATTCCTATGCAACTACCTACATGGAAGATAAGGCTTGTTAACTATAACTCGTTCCTTTTTCAAATCAGTGTTTGAAAAATCGTCACTAAGGAATGATTTACGTCATTAACTGACTCTGAGAGCCGCCATTATAATATCATAGTACAACTTTTTACTCAAACTCTGAAAGTGGACGCCGGTTTTTAACAAAAAAAGTTAATTTCCGCTTTCCTAGCACTTAGTTTGACCGAGGGGAAACATTGCAAAAAGATCCTTAAGGTTACCGCTTTATTAGCAGTAGTAATTATATTTACTTACCCCCTTACTAATAAACGTTGAGTAACGGTGGTATAGCTATACAATGTTTTGTCCTTATCTGTCATTGTGACATTTGAATTTGGCAGATAAGGACAAAACATTGTATAGCTATACCAACGTTACTCAACGTTTATTAGTAAGGGGGTAACTGTATTCCTCAAAAAGTTTATAATAAGTATTTTATAAATAAAATGTTTTTATAAGCGTCCATGGCCAGTCCAGCTTCTGTGATCGTACCGAGTACTCAGTTCAACCCCCGCGATTGCCATGCCTATCATGTTTTTTTAATAAGGCTCGTTGCAAGACGCTTGTACAGTAAAGGAAAAACATGAGGGAGCCCTTTACATTAAACCAGCTAAGAGTGAAAGTAGATAATTGCACAAAAGTCCTAATAGTAAAGAGTATCCGAAAGAGTTCATTTGTTCATAAAGATAAAACTTTTGATTCTTTCTTTCTTTTTTAAATAGGTAGTTTTTATTAAGTATGCTCTATTATTATTTCTTAAATAGTAGAAAAATACATTGTTCCGCAATCTCTTGAGTCTTGAGTCTTCTATTGCAAGAAAGAAAGAAAGAAAGAAAGAAAGAAGGAAAGAAAGAAAGAAAGAAAGAAAGAAATATAGATAGATAGAAAGAAAGGCAGAAAGAAAATAATTGTATTTATACAAAAACGACACTGTTTACAACAAACTGTTCTGTTTTAAACAAAGAATTCAAACAGATTACTTACTTATTTTCCACCAACTATTACCCATTTGTCCCATTATGTGGACCATTATTGTCCCTTTTTGTTATACACATCATGAATGGTAACTGAATAGAGTGAGTTGACACCTCGTCCCGAAGCGCGTCAACGTGATATCCTTCAATATCGCCAGTCAGTCTCGCTAACAGGAGTAACAGGTGACACTTGGGAGATTAAGCGCTGGTGTGGGGTAACTATACACTGACGGAATTGCTTCAGCCTTCCGTTTTAATACATATATGGTAGGTATATGGTATGCATATAATTGGGAGGTTCTCAAAATGTTGACATCCTACTTTATTATGGAAAAGTTCCTTTTTTATTTCCAAAGAGGAAATATGTTTTGGTAACATAATAGGAAATTTTATAAAAATATTATGGAACATAAATGTTTCCCCGGTGCACAGTGTTGCCTACAGCGCGACCAGGAGTGTTATTCTCTTAAAAATAGCGCTCGGTCGGTCGAACGAGTGAACACCACACCGGCGAGTTTAAGTAGTCCCGTCAGAGCGCACAAAACACATTTTAGCGCGTGCATTCTCAATTAGGCAGCCTTATACGTTCGATCTTAACGACAGAAGCCCACAGGGCTTAGACAAGATGCACTACGCTAACTAACGTTTCTATTCGATTCGTTTTTAAACCAATCGCGTCACTTGTAGACCACGTGACTTTTCGTATCACGTCATCTTCCAGTGACGCGATTGGTTTAAATACGAATCAAATAGAAACGCTAGTTGGCATAATGCATCTTGGCAGGGCCCTTCTGCCTATTTAAGAATGCACTCGCTAAAATGTGTTTTGGGCGCTCTGACGGGACTACTTTATCGTATTGTCAACGTAACGATAGCTCATAACCCTTATTTCCGACTAAACAACAGACGTGACATGTTATCGCAAAAGCAATATTATTTTCTCGAATAGAATAGCGCCACAGATACACGTATTGACAAAACAACATAAATAAATACCTACATTCATAACCTTTATTTTTGCTTCGGCTCAGATAAATAGTCGAGTTAACGTTGCAGTTGCGCTGTATCCGCCCCCGTTCTGCCGGATTATTTTAGAACTTGTCCAACTTTGAATCACGGCTGTTGTTTACGCTGGCAATACTCCGCTGGGAAACGCGGAAATACATTTTCTGAATTAGTTAAGCTATCTTCGTTCTGTACTGTATGTTATTAACGCTATTGGTTAGAAATAATGTGAGAGTTTTATTCGTTTTCCTGCTGTGGAATGATAATAGTTTGAATTAGTATTATCAGTATTATCACAGGCTTAATTACACAAACGATCTTATAGGGTTGAAGTGTATTCATAAAGCTGGGCATTCACGACCGCTCCAACAAGCCGAATAGAGAAGCGCCGCGCCTATACTTCGATTTTTTTAGCATTAGAAAGACCTTTACAGAAGTAAGTGTGAGGTTTTTTATAGAACACGTTTTACGATACCTGCCGTAAATGCGGCGGAATAAGTGGAAAATTATGAAGAACATTTTTTGGAGCATTTTGCATTATTATTAGACGATAGGCCAATAATTATTTAATAATAATGCATTCATATTTTATTTGTGTTATTTTTAATCTATCACAAAAAAATGGCATGATAAAAAACCCACAGAAGCAGAGGTTAAAAACAAACGGAACATTTTAAACGCATACATTGCGACTATATTGAAGAGATCGTGTCCCACATCAATTAGAGTTTACCGTTTTGACATTTGCAATCGCTCGGATAAAATGTCCGCCATTACATTGTTCATGTTTGTTTTTAAACGTCACTCTCATGTCGTATGTCATACGAATACGAGTGCGATACATTGTCATTATCCCGGAATCTTGTTGTTTTGAGTTTTCAAGTTTCATTGTTTTCCGTTAAAGTTATTTGTTATTGTTGTTGTTATTTTGTTGTTATTGTTATAATATCTTTCGTTGGTAGTGCGGTTCGCCGCTGATGGATCCATCCGAAGCCGGCCCGAGTGGGTCGCAACGGAGGAAGCCGCCTCGGAGTCCGCCAAATATTTTGCCATCACCCAAGAAAAAACGGACCAAATAAAATCTGCTTTCCGCTAATGTAAAGTGCTTTGTTTACCGAATTTCTAATGCTAAAAAATCAACGTATAAATCGATCCGTGAATGTCAAAACTGTAGCGTTTAAAAGTACGTGCGCGGGCCATTGGATTTCCAAATGGACGGAAAGCCAGCGCGACGCGCCAATGCGCTTTAAGAATGGAACTATCGTGAATGTCGAAACACGCCACCCCACCGGGCCAAGCCAAATGGCATCGTCGTGAATGCGTTCTCTGGCTGCTATTGTCTAATCAGTCTGGCGCGCCCGTGAATGTGGTCAAAATATTACGCCCATCCCGTTGTATGCACTCGATCTGTCGCCGAGAGAAACAGCGCGTCCGTGAATGCCCAGCTTAAGGCCGGGATTACACCTGTAAGTTATTACGTCAGTTTTGAGATGCAACTTTGTGTAAGAGTGAGTGGCAAATATCTGCATCTCTCTCTTGCATATAGCTTTGTTTCAAAACTTACGTAATAACTTACAGGTGTAATCCCGGCCTAAGCAATACGACACCACCAATCAGGTAAGATCAGAGGCTAGTACGAAATGCTAGTAGTAGATGCTACCTAAGCTTTATTTTTTACGGCAAATATTTTCACATAGGTATATAGGTAAGTAGAACAGCTATCTTGTATGTAAAGCAATTATTTGTATTTTTATACTTAGGTGATTTTATTGTCAAGTTAAAAAAAACCTACAATTGCAGTTATTCTTATTTTGAAAAATAAAGGAATGTCCACTTTGCGTAAAATTTGTTATCGTATTTAAGGAGGTTCCCCTCCATGTCCCGTTCGTTATTCCTTACTTATATACCTTATTTATGGACTAGATTAGAAATTGATATATACTCGTATTTACCCGAAAATTGGGTATTCATCCAATACAGTTGTTTTATCTCACGAATGCGGGTTTGCCATGCTTGTGTGTGTGTGTAGATGCACGTGCACGTTGTTGTCTCTGAGTGCGTAGCTGTCATCGGTAATCGTCGCCATAGGGTGCGTGTCTATACGCGTTATGGCCTGGCCACGACATTGCGCGAATTGCGGCGCGGCGAGCGTTTTCTTAATACATTGCACGGTCGAGAAGCGCAACGTTCTGCGGTTAGTTGGCATCACACGCAATGTATTAGGAAATCGCTTGCCGAGCCGCAAGTCGCGCAATGTCGTGGTCAGGCCGTTACAACTAGAAGTATGGATCCACCCGCTTTCGTTTTATTTATTATATTCTACATTGGAAAGGGATAACCTCGTAAGGCCCAGTGTGCCATACAATGTACATAATCAAGGCAATTTAATTTGAACTGTCTTCCAATGGGAATAAGGTTTATTTTCCTATCTACATAAACGAAAAAGAGCATTATCGAACAAACATAATTGAACTTTATTCCCTTGATGGTAGACTCAAAGTCCCACTTACAAAAAACTCTCTGTTTTTAGTATGGTGGGCCTTACAAGGATATAGTATACCGAACCTAGCATATAAAAAAGATGTCGAAAATGTATTGTATGACCTCAAATATCAAAAAGCCTTTTCAATTTGTAAGACCTCATCCCATGATTGAAAAGATAAATTACTTACAAAAGGAATTTTATAAGAACGTAATCTTGAAAGACAATCAAGTAATAAAGGTGCTTAACAGTTTTAAGGTTGCTTTTTATGAATACTTTTGAATTCAAAGGAATTTTAATAATTATTTTTTTCTTTGAAGCTAGTGGTTTTTGTGATGCGAATATTAAATAAATATAAGACCTGAGGGGCTATTGCCTCATGCACTCGCAATCGCAATCGTTTTCATTTTGAAAATCGAAGGTTTGTCTGCATAAAAAATGAAACCAATTGTTCCGCTTTGAAACCGATTTCGATTGCGAGTGCGTTAGGCAATAGCGGCGCTGGAATATAATTCGTTCCATTAATAAGTATAAGGTATTTTTTTTGTGTTTTTTAAAAAAATATGTTAGAAAATAAAATCACCTTATGCTCCGATATTTTACCATAAATCAATATTATAAACAATAATAATATTATTATCAATTTATAATATAGTATATTATTATATTTATTATTATCAATATTATTATTATTTTAGATATTTATTTAATTTTCTGTAAATTAGATTTTTCATAACAAATATTCAAATATAAAAGTAAAATAATAATACTAATACAAAAAATAGACATTATAAAAAACCTAACCTACGAGTGCCGCCGGCAGCGGGACAGGGCTCAAGCTACCGGTGGTTAGGGCTGCAGAGAGAGGAACCTCCTCACAATGCGTGCCGTGTCGAGGAGTACTGCCTTCTGTATCTGGCCCTTGATCCAGCCATCTAGCGAGAGTCTCTTGAGGTGTTGGTCGAGACTCTTCGCTATAAGACCATTTTCCGAAACAACTATCGGGACAATGATCGTCGAGTCCACATCACAACATCTCGTGAGCCAAGTCAAGGTACTTGCTGAGCTTGTCCTTCTCGGCTTTCACAAGGTTCTCGTCATGCGGGATGGTGACGTCGACGAGCACTGCCCGGCGTTGAGATCGATCTGTCAACACGATATCAGGCTTATTGGCAACAATAGTCCTGTCCGTGATGACAGATCGATCCCATAGAGCGTAGCACGACCATTTTCGAGAACTGGCGCCGGTGCGTACTTATAGTACGGCACTTCAGACTCAACAAGACCATATTGAAGAGCAAGTTGCTGATGGATTATTATTATTATTATTATGTAACTTGAAAATAACTTAATAAAACTTTTAATTTAATTAAAATTAACAGTATTTCCGATTTATATATTAATTATTTCTTATGGCGAAAATATATTTATATTCTTATGTAATGTGTGTTAATTCGCGAGGGAATTTCTCAGTAAAGTTGTAGCCGTAAATTTGTAACTACCCCAGACAAATTCTGAGGCTAAACTGTGATACAAGCTTCTGAGGTTTAAAGCTTAAAACCAAAATTCTACAGTCTAGATTAATGTTGGAAACACAGCGTGCTCTTACTGATTACTACAAACCGCTAGCGAGCGGTTAAATTAAGCCAAACATATTAGAACAGCCTGTATCTAGATATAGTGAATAAAACGACTTCGTATTTTGTTGGATTAGTTCGTATTTGTTTTGCTTTACAGTTAGCGTTTTCTTAGCTTTCGATTAAGCTGAAAGAGTAGATGAATGTGAACTTATTGGACAAAATATAATGTCACGTTTTATCACATCAATCGGTACGTATTTATTTAGCCTTGTCACGTCAAAAATCATCCCGGCTCATTCCACAGACGAACATATCGATACACACTTTAACCTTTAAATTGGCAAAAATAAAAAAGTCGTGAATTCAAACCGTATTTGAAATCAGCCTTAAAAAAGTAACAAAAATAAATGTTAAAATGAAAATATATGTGTATTATTAGATTGCCAATATAAGGGTTAAAAAAGTAACTAAAAAATGTTTATTTACTTAGTTTGGTTTATTCATTCATCAATGTAATGGTCAAAAAATACAAAATTACATTGATATCGTCAACATAAATATTTACTAATAATCAAAGAACACAAAAAAGCACTCAATAATTAAAACAACAACTATACATATATATTTACATAACATTTAACAAAAGAACAGATAACACAGATAACAAAAATACAAAACGTAACATACAGGACATTGTAAAACCGTCTCAGCTCAGCAAGTTGCTATTTCTTCTCAGAACCTTGCATAGGTTTTGGTATTTTACATTTATGTTTTTTATTATTTCATTTGACTTTAAAATACGACAAGCAGACTAAAACAAATGTTGTTTTCTTAGGTAGCGTTAGGTACTGCCAAAACTTCATGTAAGTATTCACTTGAAATTCTTCAGCGGTACACAATTCCATTTCACTCTATTTCGCCTTCCTTCTGAATGCAAGTTTCATTTCACCCCCACAATAGTTCACTTGAGAATTTTATTCATGAATAAACTCCGTCGCCAAAATGTGCAGCGGAATATCGGGCTGAATACGGCATCTGATCGAAGATATATTTACTGAATTTGGACACCCTTCAAATGTTTTAAGACGTTGTTTCGGTTGGGATAAAATACGAAATGAATATCATAGGAAGGTTGAATGTAGCGCCAATAATAGAAAAGTTAAGAAGTAATAGTTAGGCGTGGTATGGACATGTAAAGAGGAAGGACGGACACTTGATAATAGAAGAATATGAATGTAGGTGGACATTACCGGACATGATAGTAGAGGAATAGCGTTTTTTTCACATAGTTAAGTATAGGTACATTTTTGGCTCAACAGAATGTCCTAAACATCTAATAGACTAAGTCTCTTATTTATAAACGTGCTTTAAACCTATTTTAAGGCATTTATATATCAAAAATTTACTTTAGTCTTTTTTAAATTAAACCTTATGCTTACACGAACGTTTTAGAGAAAAACGACGCTTACCATAAAAATGCTGTGTTTCGATATAGTAAATGACTCTGGGGTACATTTTTACGATGCAGATTAACATGAATTCACAAACTGTCAGACAAAAGGATACTATAAAATTAAAAACATCAACGTTTTAAAATGTTTCAAGCACAATTTACTTTGCAAAAACGAAACGCGTTCTGAAAAAGTTAATTCCCTTTTTGTCACACGTCAACGGCATGCGGTTCCCGCGCTTTTGAGTGACAGCGATGACAGACATGATTGGTTGTGCCGTCCCAACGCGGTTTACCGCGGCCGTTCATTGGCCAGAGCTGTCGGCACTCGACACTGATTGGTGGATTTAAGTGGTAAACGATGATTGGATTAAAGATACAGTGTGTCTATTTTTGAATATCGTTAGTTGATGGTAGATTTTAGTTTTGATTTTGTTTGTCTAATGATGAGTGATGACACATTACTAAAAACCTTCCTTTGCACTAGATCTTTATTTTAATGGCCGTATTATGTACTGTTTTAAGTAAAATATAATACAAAAAATATTCAAATTATTGTATGTTTTTCAGACTTAACCTTTGATCTTACTTACTATATGTATATGTTAGTGCGAATATTGAACACAACACTAAAAACTCATACTTAGAACCTACTTGAACATGAATTTAACTATAACGCTAATACATTGGTAATTATTCGCCTGAATCCAACTCAAATAAACCTCGAATTTGCATAGATCCTACTAAATTAATGTTCAAGCACGTACTTCACTGGAAACCAATTCTACCAACAACAGAACCGTAGAATTTGAATTGCATCTGAAACGTTCACTTGACAATGCCCAATCACTCGGTCCCGGGCCGACGAGCTATTCCCTTCTCCGGGATAACTGCATCACGGGATTCTCCGGCGGAACAATTCCCGGGAACGGTCGGAAGATGTAGTTCAACAACTAAATTGCGGAATTTGAGGTTTAGCTAAAGCTATATCAACGTGTGTATACAGGGCCTCTAGTTCTCGGTAAAACCATATCCCATAAATGAGAAATGAGAGCCGATGCGATTAAAAAAATTCATTAGTTAAAAGATTTTTTGTGAAAAGTAGTACGAGTATTTTGGTCCTAGGTCTTTTACTGGGTAGGTTTGCAAGCATTTCGCACTGCTAGATCAAAACAGTATTAACTCAATATACTTGCTAGTTGGTTTCAAGTTCATAGAAGTTGTAGTAAAGTTGATTTTAAAATACAGTTGCATTTTGAGTTACTACTGTTTTGATCTGGCAGTGCGATTTATTTTGATATAAAAGTACCTTTGTTAATCGTTTTCTTGTACCCATAGCTTAGTGAGTAGGTCAATTTTTAAAACAATTGTCTTCATTACGAAAAAAGCTCTCTCTGGCATTTAAGAAATGACAACATTCACCGGGAGCTTAATATCGAGCTTTTTGATAAAATCATAAAAAATATGCAGACGCTCGCGATCGCAAACTTCATCATCATGTGAACGTCGAAGCGATCCAGCTCCTCGTCAACTCAGGCAGAGGGAGAAGACAAATGGACAAAACCTTTTGAGTCCATTTAGTGCATCAAATACAGTGAAAAATGGTGCAGTGATTAGACTGACTAGTGCTATGTAGGGTGATGGAACCAGTAATGGACAAGGCACCAATAATGAACACTTGATTCTTATTTTACAGAAGATAAGGGTTATTCATTTGTTTTGCAACAAATGAACAACAATCAATTTTGGTCCGTATACAATTTAAATTAAGAGTGTCCATTACTGGTGCCTGTCAGCTAAAAGTGTCCATCATTGGTGCCGTCACCCTATAAGGAACACAAGAACAAAGTGCCTTCCCCTTAAAAGAGACAGTAAGAAAAGTGTTAATAGACGGTTTGTTAGATCTTTAGGACACATTCTTAGTTTAGTTGAATTAACAGTTTAAGATATAAGAGATTGTAATAATGTAAGGTGTATTTAATACAGCCTTATATTAAAAAATACGAAAAAAATACTTCTACATAAAATAAGATAAAACTATCTCATAGTCCGTCTTGTCATAGATAACCGCCAGATGTTGCCATCTCAAACGTCACATTCTTGGCAAATTTGCTTTAGATCTCTTTTTGATCTACGGGTCGTCTATTTCATCCATCTGGCTATTTCGCTTTATCTTACACCTTATCGTTATCGTATTGTAAACGTTTTGCTACCACTTATTAATTTGTCAGTATGCAATATGGTTAAGGATGGAGTGCAAAAGAGGCAATATACAATCGTCTTTGTCCCGCGTTACTATAAAGGATGTCCTAAAATTTTACTACAAAACCATAACCCAAAGTTTCACATCATCGACTGTATAATTTCATTGATCACTATTTTCTGCTGAAACCATGTTGTTTTCAGGATATCTTAAACATTAATTACGTTAGTTAGGTTAGATTGAACTTGTGACTATCGAAAAAAAATAACTCGCGCAGCGAGAAATGCCCTTCGATAAAATGAAAATTCTGCGTAACGATACGTTCGTTGAAACGTGTTTCGATAAAATAATAGGTACTCGACAAAAGTTTTTAAAACAGTTCATATACAATACATTTAACTCTTCAATCTTAACAACTTTAGATTATAAAAATCATTCTATACCTAAATAAATAGAAAATTTGGAACGAATTTTGGAATAAAATTGAGGTACCGTAGAACGGGGTGAGTAGGGATTAAGGGGTGAGTACCTACTATGAGTAGATACAACCTAAAACGAAGCATATGTTACTTATAATAAGACTGAAATTAATTTCAATAAACGTGACAATACTATCCATTTAATAATTGTTCTCATTTGTAACAAGTTATGACTTATTTTAGGTTGTGTCCCTACTCACCCCTTAATCCCTACTCGCCCCGTTTTACGGTACTCCAATTTTATTCCAAAATTCGTTCCAAATTTTCTATTTTCCACTAGCCTAGTTCCTCACATAACTCGATTTAGCGACATAAGTGAAACTAATTCGCTGGATCGGCCATCGCGTCCTGCGGCGATATTGAAAAGTTAGATGCAACTAGAATTTACTGGTAAAAGCTTCTCTACGATTTTATACCGCTGTTAAATTGGAGCCGGAGAAAATTGCAGGTACCGTTTGCTGCACGATTAAATAATTTTAGTTGAGAATGATGCGAATAAAATCTATCAGTTTTTAACTTTAAACTTGGTCTATTATTTTATCCCCATTACCAGGGAGCGAAACTTTGGTGTCGATGACAGGCGTATGACGTCAAGCTACATACAGAGTGTTTTATCTAGATTTTACTTGATCACTAATAACAACTGATTGGCCTCTTTAGTTTACCGATGTTGACACTTGAGTTGAGACGGCAAACGGTACTTATAAATAAGGTAATTGACTGTCATTGTCATATTAAAAAGAAAATTGTTGGAGACAATAACAAATTTATATTTAATTATTTATTTATTTATAAATATAATCGAAACCGAACCGATTATTTTTTTGCTTGAACAAAGTCGCCATACAGCCGTATTTGCAGAAGTTCCCTTTTCTGATTGTAAATAATGAAAAAATGTTTTAACAGCAAAAGTAAGGAATTTAGAAAATTATTTGAAAACAACCAAGCACATGGGATGTTAAGTTTGAATTTGAAGCGGTCTGCATAATTTGATGTTTTTCATTTACTTGTGGAAAAAATATTTTTCGTTAGAATTACATGACCCAACAAAATATTTTATTCATATCGTCTTTGTCATTATTTTAATATTTACATTATCATTATAGCATTATTTAAAATCAGTGGGGTGTCGCAATATTGTTTATATAAAAACATCCTATATGTGAATTTGCGTCATAATGACGTCACCGGCACCAAAGTTTCACTCCCTGCCCATTATTATAGGTAGTCACACTGTCGCAGAACCGACGAGAGGTGGAGCAGGAAGGTTCTCGAATGGAGACCACGCTTAGGCAAACGTATTGTAGGACGCCCCCCGGCTAGATGGAGCGATGACCTGAAGAAGGCAGCTGGCAGTGACTGGATGCAAAGGGCGGGAGATCGCGCGCTGTGGCGCTCCTTGGGGGAGGCCTATGTCCAGCAGTGGCCTGCAACAGGCTGATATGATGAGGGTGACTATAGGTAGTGAACCGCGCTCGCTTCGCTTCGATTTATGTGAGTTTTCTGTACCAGCTGTACATAAAAAACAGATTTTATTTTAAATGAAAATCTTCCTCTTCAATCGCTATCTATTGATAGACACCTCATTAAAATCCTTTGCGTAGTTTAAAATATCTAAGCGTACAGACGGACGGACGGTGGGAAGCGACATTGTTTTATTTTGTGTAAGGAAGTAAAATTACTGAAACAAAATGATTCTGTGATAAATATCTATTAGCTCGCTAATTTACTACATTAGCTGTATCTGTATTATTAAAGGACATGCTAGAGCTAAAATGAAGACGCGTTGGCCTAGTTGGTAGTGACCCTGCCTACGAAGCTAGCGGTCCTGGGTTCAAATCCCGGTGTATAAATAATACCAAGGGCGATGGTTGAAGAGGTATAATGATTCAGAATAATAATATTTCTCTATATAAGTATTTATATCGTTGTCTAGTACCCATAGTACAAGCCTGGAGCTTAGTTTGGGATTACTTGTAGGTCAATTTGTGTGAGATTTTCCCTCGATATTTAGTTATTTATTTAAAATTTATCCGTCAGTTACCTGAAGATGCGTAGCCTTTAAGCTTTTGTTTTTTTTAAATGGATAGAACATGTTTTTTTTTGTTAAAACCCGTAACTATTTTAACCCTTAGCCAGGCCTAGTGATTTATTTTCTTTCAAATATGGATATTGGTAGATCAAAGGGTTATGAAAAAGTTATTTGTTGTTTTTGTTTTTAAATTTCCACTACCATGTGGTCTCTATGTGACCACTGCTGGCTAAGGGTTGCTAAATAAAACAATTTTAATGCTTTAATGGAATGAGAATGGTTGTTCAGTCACATTTGCATCATAAACTTGGTAATTTCAGTAAATTGTTGGTCGTTTTGATGGATTGTTGTTTTAAACGCTGATACATTATTCATGGGTTAATGTTTGTTTTCATTTAATTGTTTTATTGTGGAAGTGGAAATGTTATTTGGTTGGCATGTGTTCACGTTTTTATTGGTTAATTTTATAAATAAACAAGCCTTTTTATCTGTTAGCACAAGTCTTAATAGCGGGTACAATAAAATGCAATTGAAATAAATCGCATTTTTGCATCGTAAGATATTTCTATTTTCAGGAATTAGCTCACTGATTTGCAGTAAATCATCAGATTTTGAAATACTTTCTAAAAGTTTGTTGACCTTTTAATTCTTAAGAACAGAAAAATAGAAAGCATCTTTATAATTAAAACGTTTTTTAAAAATAAACATGGAAGCTTTTTACGTATTAATAAATGTTTATAAGTAAAAATATGGAGTGTTTTGAAGTTTTACCTAAATTATTCGTTTGAATGACCAACATTTGTTTAAGATACACAACACTTTTTAGTGCTGTTTTTCAACTTTAGAAAACCCGTAAAAAAACCGTTTTGCAATAAAAAACACCATCCCTCCAAGACGTCTACGCCGAATCGATCGTAGCAGTCGTAGCGCTACGGAACGTAGCACGGCACGTCTACGCAAACTCTACCTTCCGCTACGAAATGATTCAACTTAAAGCGAACCTTAAGGCGGCCTTTAAAATAAATCTTTTTCATTTCACTCCATTACAAGCTTTAGAAGAAAACGAACCTTAGCTTTGCAAATTTAAGGCATATTTTTGATAATTTTTTTTTAGTTTCCCTGAAGCTATATACATGGAGTTTCGAATCCTTTCCTTTTACACTCATATAAATACAATGTATGTATGGGATAGTCTTTGGAATCCGCTGTTCAAACAATAGGGCAGTAGGGAGGGGAAAACGTCTGCGAGTTATCTTGAAAACGGAGACCGTAATTAAGATGACTAATATGAAATGTTTGAGAAACATGAATTGGTGCGTGAAACAAGCGATTTTAGGCCTTTTGGTCTTTTGGTAAGGTAATAGCGAAATGTTAACGGTGTTTGTAGTGAGACTGATGTTATTTGATAATGCTCTTAAGAAGGGGCTGAAATATGAGAATAATTAATTACTTGATTTTACTGTCGACGTCGTATGCTTAGAAAAGCGTTTTCTGCGTATTGCAATGGTTATTATTTTACGATAAAAAATTACCTACATCTCTTTCCAATGCAATCAAATTATTAAAACAAGCACAATTTTTTTACTTCAAGCAATAACAAAACTATTGCTACAACATACCTAAATAAAAAAAATTATAACTAAGACTATTTTAAATGTATTCTCGTGTTTCTTTATATACTGTTAAAAAATAGATTACTATTTTTTGAGCAGTACACACATTATTTTAAGTATAACTGTGGTTAACAGACTATTTTTTATTAAATTACATCATTTGTTTTTGAAAATAAAATTATAAACGTGTTTTTTGCCTGTCTAGCTTTTGTTTTGGAAAACACCGATATAGAATACCGTTGGTTATTCAAATCGAACGGTATTGTTAAAACAATGACGTATACAGGTCCAGTTATTCTAAAAAAAAGCAATTTCCTTGCCTCTCGACAGTATTTTAACAAAATGTATCCTAGCGCCTCCACCCTATTGTTCGGTACGGTCCACACGGGAGCATTTCTTAGGGATGAAAAAATACCGAAACGAATTTATTTCACCCTTGTTTCAACGAACAAAGAAATGTGTTTAAGTTGTGTTGGGTTTGAGGGAAACGTTTGTGGTTTGGATAGGAAAACGTCTGTTTAAATTTAGTTTATTTATATTTAGATTGGAATTTATACTGGGTCTGTGTTCAATATTGTTTTAACTACGCCCTTTTACATGAAAAATAAGCACTTACGATTATTTAGTGGGTTAAATTTAGTTTAAAAGAATTTTATATTATTACACAGCATTAAATTAACACACAGGGTGTTAAAAAAATACTGATTTTCTAGCTAGTCGATAAATAAAACAGCCACATACTGTATATTCAGTTGACCTCAATAATGGATGTCCATTATGCGATTTTGTTTATATATTCCGTGTCCCGTTGGGGCTAAAACGTAAGACCTCCAAACTCAATTCTAACTACCACAGAGCTCAAATCCATCCGGCATGACATTTGAAACTTTAATGAGCCTTTGACTTGGGAACTACGCGACTACCATAACGATCTAGACGCCAATGGGGCAGTTGGACTAAAACCACCTGTCTTATAATACTAGCTTGAGCCTGCGACTTCATCTGCATGTGATTAGTAATTCGCTATACTTTGTGTTAATTCAAGGCATAAACTATCTCCATTTTCAGCCCAGTTTACTCAGCCGTTTTAGCGTGAAGTAACTAACATACTACTCGTAACTCTCACACACAAACTCTCGTGTGATTAAGTTAAAGCTATAGAGAACGGTTCAATCTGAACTTTAATATCGTCCCCTAACTTTAAAGTCAATTCTCTAGCCAGTTTTCAGCAATTTCCGATTCCTGCCCAATGTTCTCTATGAAGGATATTTTTGTATGAATTACAGGGCAGAACGTGCTAAATCTATTTGTACACATTAAAGAACATTGGGCTGGACGAGCCCATTAGGATTGGGCTTAATAGTATTGCGTAAATGTAATAGCTTAATAGTATGGGAATGCATACAAGACTAAATCGATTTATGCTTCAACGTTTACATGTTACATAGGCTAATACATTCTTTTCAACCCAGGAAGGCGCACCCCGCCAGCAAAATTAACGTTACACGGCTGCGTTAATGTACGTCCATAAAATTAAGTAGTGGGGAAAGACGGAAATCACTATACAAAGGTTAGGTTAGACTTGTGACCTCGAAAAAGGTAAAATATAGTGACAAGAAGTACCTATATGTTTTGAAAAACTCCAGTTTGCCAAATGATAAATTGGTGAAAAATTTAAAACCCATAGTAAATCAATCCTGGTCGCGGCACCAAATTTCATTTTATATTTCGATGACATTTGTTAGTAAAATGTTTCCTCATAAATTCTTATTAACTTGTTTATTATTCACGACATATCTCGCTACAAATATTAGCAATTCACAATGTTAAAACGCCCTGAGCTTTTTTAATTATTGACTTAACTTGTATGATTTGGCTCTACTGAAATATTCCAAGTAAACTTGTGTACACATGTTCCCTTTTCAAATGGAGAGCACGACACGACGTCTACAAACAAAGGGTTCACTTCCAGCGGGCCCCTAATTTGGCGCCGAGCCAGCTACGATGCTTTAGTGGTTTTGATCCACCTACTAAAAGCGTATACCTAAACCAAACATCAGGGCAACAATCTGGTAATCATAGAATACTAGTTTTTGTTTGTCACTTTGTCTGCGTAGACGCGGATTGCTCTTGAAAACTGTCCAATTTCTCGGGATTAAAAATACCCTAAATTTAACGTCGGTCTTTTGAGTTGCTAGATCGTAAAGATGGAACCCACTCTCCCAAAATCCAATTTTTAAAGTTTGTTGAATATTTCTAGTTGAGATTGTAATGTCAAGGTGACAAATGTTTTGCCAGTCCCAAAGTTTAAAATGTATTGCCTCTACGCAAGTAATTTAATCGGTCTCCATACCCTCGAACACAACAGTGCTGCCACTACTGGTAGTTAAGGTGATAGAAAACGGAACTGCAAACATCGATTTTCCAAATAGAACCCCTAAATCCGTTTACGTGAGATGACGTCAGTTCTGTATATTGACGTCGTTTTGTAGTGTAATGGGCAATTAACATTGCCACGCATCCAATAAGTAAACTGTCATGGCTGCGGGAAGATAATGAAGCGTATGATGTAAGGGCTGCCACAGGAGTTGCCACCTTTTTTAGTTTTACACTATAGATCTGTTCCCTCGATAATTGACAACATTTTAAAAAAAGCATTTTTGATTTTTCGTGTTTATAATAGCTGGTTAAAAATTAGACTACCCGTATTTCTCGGTTTTTCTTTATTTAACTTAAATTCGTCATTAATAATTTATCAAAGAAATAGTCATTAAAAAGACCGTATATACAAAGTTAGGAATAGCGATGTCGTGATCTTAGCATGATATAAAATAAAAAAGTAACATTAAACAGAAACAGAACTGACTGTCATGTCATGTCACTTGTCAACCATAACAACTGTAACAACATAAATTCTTCGAATTTGGGCAGATTGCGGCTATCCGCTTTTACAAATCCGTTAGTCACTTTTATTTTAAATAGCGTATATCAAAACGATAGTATTATGAGAATCGAAAGCGTGTCGTTAGAATCAAGTAATCCGTCAGACAGATGAACAATGGACTTGACAGTTGTATAATTTTTTCCATGGACTAAGGGCACTATAAGTGTATTCCTAACATTCACAATCCAACTATTTTTACTGATTTTCCTAAATATAAAAAAAAACTACTGCATAAAAAAAAACAAAATTATTTTTACTGTAATCAGCAGTGTAAAATCTACAAACGGTATTTTATTTGACTACCTTAGCACATATGAATTGTTGTCAATTCGCCGTAGCCATTTTCCCAGTCGCGTTTTCCCCATTCGTGATTTAACTCGGTCATATTTTTCCCATGGATAATTTGAACTATTTTAACCCATTTATTACATTGTAGTTTTTTCTTAATCGCATGATTCCCTTTTTCAAATATGTATTTCTCAGGGATGACAAAAATCCGCTACCGTGGAGCTCCTATTTCTGAGTGCAAGGCCTTTCAGGCCTACTGCAAAACTAACTTGAGCTAAGCCTATTTTATTGTAATAACAATAGGAAAATATGTGATTATGAGAAATTGACAACGTTTCAAAAAAAAAAAGCACTTTTGTTTTTTCGCGTTTATAATAGTTGGTTAAAAATTAGACTACCCGTGTTTCTTGGTTTTTCTTTATTTAACTTAAATTCGTAGTTAATAATTTATTAAAGAAATAGTCATTAAAAAGACCGTATATACAAAGTTAGGAATACTGATGTCGTGATCTTAGCATGATATAAAATAAAAAAGTAACTTTCAACAGAGAAACAGAAATGACTGGCATGTCATGTCACTTGTCAACCATAACAACTGTAACAACATGAAATCGTCGACTTTGCGCAGATTGCGGCTATCCGCTTTTACAAATCGGTTAGTCACTTTCATTTTAAATAGCGTATATCAAAACAATAGTATTACGAGAATCGAAAGCGTGTCGTTAGAATCAAGTAATCCGTCAGACAGATGAAAAATGGACATGACAGTTGTATATTTTTTTCAATTCCTATGGTAATAAATGGATTAAGGGCACTATAAGTGTATTCCTAACATTCACAATAAAACTTTTTTTAGTGTTTTTCCTAAATATAAAAAAACTACTGCATATAAAAATCCAAAAATATTTTTACTGTAATCAGCAGTGTAAAATCTACAAACGGTATTTTATTTTACTACTTTAGCAGATATGAATTGTTGTCAATTCATAGCGGAAAATATGCGGCTGGTTAAAATCACGAATAGGGAAAAATGAGACTGGAAAAATGACTAGCATATAGACTTTTCAGGGTTGGCAACTTATTTGCAGTTTTGATATGCAAATATCTATTAACCTCAGAGCCCACTCACTATCAGGTGGCCTGTGAGCTTGTTTGCCTTCTCCACGGGAAAATAATCTGGAATCGAGGCGCCCCTAGTTCCTTATTAATCCGTGGGAACGGCATATTAGCACTGAACTATACACACATTGTGAGGAGATACGAGCCCATAATCAAGCCACAGTCAGATGAATAACAGCATGTCATTGCGTGGCAGCCGGAGCAGAGGTAGAAAAAACAGCGGTGACAGTGGTGTCAGTGGTCGCTACCACCATCTTATCCTTTAACCTAACACCAAACAGCAGTTTTTGCATTGTAGTATTCCGGAGTGGGAATAAAACAACCGGTGAAATCACTGAGGGAGAGGCATTCCATTTTAGTACTCAGGATTGGCAGTGCATTTTGCAGTCTTAGGATTGTAGTCTTGTGAATGCAAATGTCTATTGGTGTCAGATCCCACTTGCCATCAGTGACCTGTTTTATAAAGGTACAAATTACAATTGACAGTTTACAAATTTCCATTTTACACAACTTCGACCAATGACGACCAGGGGCCTGTTTTATAAAGCTACAAATTACAATTTACTGGTTACAAGTTCGTATTTGACACAACCTCGACCAATGAGGACCAGCCATTAGAGCAGTGTTGCCAGTTTAGACCTGTAAAATTGTAACTTGTAGCTTTATAAAACGTGCCCCTGCTATTTGAGCAGTGCTGCCAGTTTATACCTATAAAATTGTTACTTATAGTTCTATAAAACGTGACCCAGGTGGCCTGTGTGCTTGTTCCCCTCCCACATGTCATAAAAAAACCTCAAAGTGTATATTCACCGGTTCATACAAAATGATTTAGGTTCAATACCATACGATACAAATATTCTTTATTCAACCACGCAAATCAACAAAAAAATACAAAAACACGAAATGTATGCAAGGTAGATAACAGACGTTCTTTTCGTAAAAAAGCAACCTCTTTAAAGACTTTCTTTCACAGGAAACCCCTTAAAAGGAAGATACACCGCTGTTAATTAATAAATTTCTACACAAGCTTTGTCCTACTGTAATCGTACCAAGAAAAAATAATAAAGGAACAGCAATTACAAGCCATAAAAAAATATCAGGACAAATTGAGAACATCCTCCTTTTGAAGTCTATTAAACACAGTCGAAAACAAAATGGTTTAAGACAAAGTGTAATGAAGGCCCAGCATACTGTTCTCCTGTTTACTGTGCCCCAATTACTGTTGAATAGTTGATGACAGCCATAACTGTAAGCGTATTGCGCGTGAGAGGCACTGACGATGTGCCTGAATATATTGTTCCCTTTGTCAGTAATCACAGGTATTACGTACCTTACATCTGCCTGAGGTATGGGAGATTAAAACGATAAGTCACTTCAAGGTTTAAACCAGGAGAACATACAAGTAAATGTCTCCTGTGACTCACTGGCTGTCAGACTACTCTGCCTAAAACGCTGAACCCAGGGACTTAAAATTTAGGCACTTAGGAAGGATTTATCAATAATCGACCCCCCGGAACGAAATAGGGAGTGTAGCGGGATAATTCTAAGCGGACGTCCGCTAGTAATTTTAAATGTCGAGGACCGTCCGAAATAATACACCTTTTCATTTTTTCAGTTCTTAAATCGATAGCTTTTTTGCTTCTCTATTAGCCCTAGGCGGGTTAATGTCGATTTATGGGACACCCTGTATAATAAATGATCGCTATTTAGCGATAAGACCGACTTTTAATGTACCCCTCATTCTCAAAATATACTTTTCCGTATTATATGTTTGTGTTGGTCAATAAAGAGTAAGAAGTACATTATTTTTCTTTTTAGCAGCAATCTAAATCTCTAAATACTATAAAAATTAAATAAATACCCGTTTTTAAATTAATGCTCTTTATTTTTACACGACTGCCCCAAAAAAGGAGTGTAATGTTTTCAGGGTTCATGTTTGTATGTATGTATGTATGTATGTATGTGAGTTTATTTATTCCACTATAAGTTTTAAATCCCTTGACCGATTTATATGTGTGGGGTATCGTTAGAATCCTTACGTCATCCCGGGTGAGATGGATACCTACGAGGGGTGGCTGAAAAGTAATCTCTTTTGTCTATATATAATAAAAAAATGTTACTGGCCACTATGGTATCGTATTGGCCTTTATTCTTTTTTTTAAATTGCCGTCATTCTTTTGTTTATTACGCTTCGATTCGAATTGGTAGCTCTGAGCAGTGAACATGTCGGAAGAAAAAAGTAAAATGGTTAAAATTGAGCAACGTGCGGTTATTAAATTCCTCACTAAGGAGGGTAATACTCCATCGCAAATCAGACAACGCATGTTAGCGGTGTTTGGTGACTCTTGTCCTTCCGAATTCATTGTAAAGTTTTGGTCGAAGCAATTTAAAAATGGCCGCGAGAGCCATGAAGACGATCATCGCAGTGGAAGGCCGGTTTCCGCGGTTACTGATGAAAACGTGGCCAGTATCAAAAAACTTATTATGGAAGACCGACGTATAAAACAGTGGGAGATTGCAAGAGACATTGGCATTAATAAAGAAAGGGTGCACCAAATTATTCATGAGTATTTGGGAATGTCAAAGGTCAGTGCTCGTTGGGTGCCCAGAATGCTGACTCCATTTGATAAGGATCGACGTGTCCAGTGTTGTAAGGCATTTTTAGAAATGAGCAAAGGTATGGAGGAAGAAACTATTTCTAAAATAGTGACTTGTGACGAAACATGGATTCGCCAATGGGATCCTGAAAGCAAACAGGAATCTATGGAATGGATATTTAAGGGAGAGAAGCCTCCTCGCAAGTTTAAAGTCCGTCCATCAGCAGGCAAACTCATGGCCACAATTTTTTGGGATGTCGATGGAATTTTGTTGATAGACTATTTACCCAAAAATACTACAATGAATGCTAATTACTATGCTAACTTGTTAATTCAGCTCCGGGAAAAAATAAAAGAGAAACGACGAGGCAAACTGGGCAAAGGAGTTCTAATATTGCACGACAACGCCCCAGTGCACACCGCTCGAGTAGTGAAGGTAGCTATGAGTGCAAATGGCTTCAATCAGCTGGATCATCCACCTTATAGTCCAGATCTAGCCCCCTGCGACTACTTTTTATTCAGGCTGTTAAAAAAAGATCTAAGAGGGCGACGATTCTCGACTGATGAAGACATGAAGTCCGCCGTAAATGATCATTTTGACGAGATTACAAAAGAATATTATTTTAACGGTCTAATGTCACTTTATGACAAATGCAATAAGTGCATTTCTCTTGCAGGAGACTATATTGAAAAATAAAAAATAAACTAGCCATGTCAGTCTTTTACTTCATACTTAGGTAGATTACTTTTCAGCCACCCCTCGTAGACTGTTAAAATTGAAATAACAACGATGGCAAAATGACAATTATTAACATATGTAGGTATATTGACGACAGTATAAAAAATGCAGTCGGGTTTTTAAAGATTGCTTTTCATATAGTTATTATCATACTAAGTTCGAAACAATTTAACGTTGATATTTTACTTTGCGAAATAAAAGAAATAAACAGTAAGAAAGAATTCTTCTAGAAATCTTATCTAGATTTTGTCTTTTACGTCGAACTTCTATAGATACTCGTAGATACGTGATTAGTTCGATAAAAGCAATTCGTCGTGAAAGGTTTCTTGGTATCATTGGCTCTTTGATATTGCTTCTTGTGATATAAGTTATAAACGCTTCTTTTGTACAGGGTGATTGGTTTTTTGATTCATTAATTTAAGGGACCCATTAGTAGAGCTTATTTCTAGCAAAAAAAGTCATGTAGAGCTCTTTCTGAAAATGAACAGTTTCTTAAATATAAAACATGTATTATTATATTTTTTTAAATGTTGTTTTTAATATGTGTGACATCTTGTGTCAGGGTTTATATCTAGTTTAAATAACTTTGAGTCAATTTTATCATCAGATTTTGTAAAGGAATGTCGAAAGGTTGTATATTGTAGGACATAAACGCTCTGTATTTCATTTTGAATTGAACAACCTATAAAGTTACGAAAGACGTTCTCTGCCGTAACATGGTTGTTTACTATTTTGATCCCTGAGGCCCGTTTCACGAAGCTACAAGTTACAAATTACAAGCGGAAGTCTCTTTCTAACTCCTTTTGCTAGAAAGAGAGTCCCGCTTGTCATTTGTAACTTGTAGCTTCGTGAAACGAGCCACTGAGCTCATAAAAATTGTATAAAAGTAGAAATTAAGCACATTAGTCCTATATTTGAATTCAATTTAGCCGGCCAATATCTTTACATACTATAAATCAGTCGCTTCCAGCCGTCTCTCCCTCTCTATGTACACTTAGATCTTTCAAACTACTCAACAGATTTTAATGCGGTTTTCAGCAATAGATAGAGTGATTCAAGAGGAAGGTTTTTATGTATAATAAATTCTAGATTATGTACGGGTGTTACATAAAACACATAAACCGAAGCGAAGCGAGGACGGGTCGCTAGTATATTTTTATATCTCCAGTATTATAATTAAGCTTGAACAAATATAATGAATAATTATTTCCGGACGTATTTATGACTAACAAGGAAAAACCGTTGTCAGGAGGACTTTCCTTGGAAACAGCGATATTTTACGCTTTCCTACTTTGTCTTTGTCTTATTCTACATGATTTATTCTTATTCTTATCTTCAATATTCTCTGCTATATTTAAAAAATCGGTCGAGTGCGAGTTACACTCGCGCACCGAGGGTTCCGTGCCGTCGCACAGTAGGTATTATTGAATTCTGATGTGAATCCGATTTCGCATCGAATTAGCGCGAGCCCAACTCCCACTTGACAATTTTTTAGTACTTGTTGTATTTCTTCAAGGTTTGTCACTATCATATTATCAAATTTCACTCTTGTAAGTTTTACCGTTTTTACGTTTTTTTTTTTTTAAATACGTTTCATGTATGCGGTCCCTTTATTATTTCCCCATCACAACGGTTACCTACATGCTAAGCGTAAAAATACATAATCATTTGTTTGTCTGTCGCATGACGTCATTAACTGCGTTCCTAAGCGAGGGTTGGCAACAAAATAATAAATTGATTATAGTGTCCGGCCGATAAGAAGTAAATCCTGACGAACTGCACAACCAACAACCACAACTGCACAACAATCTGAATATGGATAATGTTGACAGCCGTCGAACAAAGCTGTTATTACTATTCCTTCTCACGCAAGAAATATGTTTGGCATTGTTTTACTGCTATTAGTAATAATCAGAAACTTCATGGTCGTGCAATTTGACATTACAGGTATTAAGACGTACGTACGCTACGTGCAGATTTTCACACTCAACTGATATCTGTGTCCCCAGGGATACATCGGTCGGTAGGTAATTATAACGGTAGGCGGCCGCGAGTGACGTATCTGTTACGAAGTACAGTCAGCTGCAGAGATAAGTATACCCCCCTGCATACAAGTTTCCTAGCAAAGGAAGTTACATTTCTCTGCAGCTGACTGTACCTAACTATTATATAATCTGTGCATTGGCGTTTATACAACTAGGTAGAGTCCGTGAGCTCTTAGAAAAACTGCTCTCAATAAGAGCGTATGAGAGCGAGTGAGAGGCAAGTACAAACCGAATGGTATTCTAAGTGCTCACGGACTTTATTGGTCACAATCACAATTTAACTTTTACCGTATCAGTCACCCTTCTCTCAAACAGAATCTTTCGCAATTCAAAAGGAAACATGGATCTTGATTTAAGTTAAATTCCCCTCGCGTCCCTATTCTCGTTCGAATTAAGTATTCGGTAACAATCGGTGCTCTAAGGATTCCTAAACCGATTACTGCCGTTTACTTTCCTTGTCCGCATTTACATATGAGGTAGAATAGCGAATAATCATGACTTTTCTTCACAGCTTCAATAAAAGCTGATTCATGTTATATTCAATTAGCATTGTACCGAAAAGTAACTTCTCAAATTGTGAAAGTTTCTTATGAGAAATTCTCAGAAACTTCTAAGAACAAATTTTGTATGGAAAGAGAACACTCTCAATGCTCTCAAATGTTTCCGATAATATTCTCAATAATTTCTTGAGAAGATTTTTGAACCTCTGCGAGAGGTTGTTCTGCAACTTGTACAGTCAAGGACTTTAATTGTTATGCCACTATGGAACCCTGTGGCATAACGTTAATCATTCATTTAAGTGTAATTTCTGCCATGTGGTTTGACGCTGTCATTAAGACAGGGTTCCATAGTGGCATAACAATTAAAGTCCTTGACTGTACATTGCTACATTCAATCCCGCACGGGTGCCGTTTAATTTGCATAAAAACGTTTAGCGCAATTAAATTTAATTACGTTCGAAAAGCATAATAAACGCTTAGCATAATTCGTGTGGTTACCGGGTTACAATAGTGCCACTCCATGTCTTCCCGTGGAAGTGGTAAGAGACGACTAAGGGAATATAGGCTTGTAGTACTGCTAGGCGATGGGCTTGCAACCTGTCATTTATACTCTGGTAAACATCTTAGCCTATTTGTGCAAAATGTGGCTGCAGAATTATCATCACGTTTTTAAAGTTGTAGGTATTTCTCTAGCTCTGCCTACCCCACTTTGGGATTACAGGCGTGAAGGTGATAGATAGATAGATAAGGTGAACGTACGAGTGCTCGACATGCGAACAGAAAATATTTATTTGCGTCGTGATATTATGGTCAATTATACATCTACACAAAACATTTTCATGTGATTTGGGAGACGTGACCTTTACTTTTGTTAGTTGGAAATTGTTTTATATGGTGACCATATAGAAATTTCTCAAAATGATAAAAATAATTAGTCAATCGGATTGTACGAGTAAATGTCAGGTGCTTTTGCTGGCAGTACTTTTTTTTATTAAAAAATTGGTGTGTGAAATATGAAAGCCACAAATATATCTCATCGCTTAAATGAGGGGGTAAAAAAATTGATGTCAAAGTATGGGGCGAGTACTAGTACAGCGACGAGTACTAGTACTTCCACCTTAGATAGAGTTTATTTCGGGTACTGACCCATATAAACCTTATAAAATTAAAATTACAAACAACAAGAAATTAAAAATTATGACATTATTACATTGCCATTTGTTGCAAGCATGCTAAAAGCCGCATATGGTCCATTTGCATGAATCATATACCGCCCATAGCATGCTATTGTCTGTATTTCTAACCCAGTCCATGAAGGACGCATGCCTTTTTCGTATGACAGCGTAAAAGTATGGTATGTATGTATGTATAAAAACAAATTGTATAATTTTATCATTTATACGGTCAAATTACAACACTCATTTATTAAAATAATATTTTGCTTTATTGTTATGCATTTTAAGTCAATTTCTTCTTACAAGTTAAGTTAGTTTAGAACTGTGATCAAAGACGTTGGAATAGGGGCACCAACGAAGTGGGCACGGGAACAGCCAGTAATCTTTACTAATATTAAAAAGAGGAACGATTTGTATTTTCGTGTGTGTGTATGTTTGTAACGAATAAACTCAAAAACTAGGTACTGGACCGATTTCGAAAATTCTTTCACCATTAGGATGCTACATTAACCCTGAGTAACATAGGATATATTTAACTTTTTTTGCGCGTACGCAGTCGCGGGCAACAGCTATAATTATTATAAAGAAGATTTGTATTTTTGTATGTTTGTAACAAAAAAACTCAAAAAGTACTGGACCGATTTCAAAAATTCTTTCTCCATTAGGATGCTACATTAACCCTGAGTAACATAGGCTACTTCTTATCCCGGAAAATGAACGGTTCCCTTGGGAAAAATACCAATTCTACGCGGACGAAGTCGCTGGCAGAAGCTAGTATTAGGTAATGACGGTACAAGCTAACAAACCTGGTAAAAACCGTCTCGCCGGCGGTCTTGGACCATCATAACTCAAGCCCATTTGGCTACAATGAAGATTAATGGACAAAGTGCCCGGGTCCGTTTTATACAGCCATCTGAAGTTGCCTAATAAGTGGGACGATAATGGCCCATTTTTGCAACATCATGTATATAACATTGAACAGTGCGCATCGACTTAAGAATTTACTTAAGTGTTTAATATAAAAGATACTGGCAACACCGGTAGGAAGATGGCGTCAGTCGGCCTTACCTAATTAAAGCCTACGCGGACAAAGTGCCTTGTAATAGTTTTTATGCAATAAAAGATGTATTTTCGATAAAAACAAGTTGTTTCGTGAACACGACCCATCGACTTAAACAAGTTTGTCCAAGTTGTCCATGAACTTAAACATTAAACATTCGGTAGAATGAACGAAAAAATGAGCATCGTACCAAATGGATCTTCGAAACACGAACATTCAATCATAAGACACGTTTTCAACTCGCCTTTACTTTTTGAAAACTTGTTAAGAACCTATCCGTTGCACAAAACCTTACGACAAACTCATGTTCAGACATAATTTTCGTATAAGTCATCATCATCATCATCATGTCAGCCGAAAGACGTCCACTGCTGGACATAGGCCTCCCCCAAGGCTCTCCACTCAGACCGGTCTTGTGCTTTTCGCATCCACCGCGTTCCCGCGATCCTTACAAGGTCGTCACTCCATCTTGTTGGAGGCCTACCTACAGCTCGTCTCCCGGTCCGCGGACGCCACTCAAGAACCTTCTGGCCCCGTCGGCCGTCAGTCCTGCGAGCAATGTGCCCCGCCCACTGCCACTTAAGTTTGGCTATTCTTCGGGCTATGTCGGTAACCTTAGTTCTACTGCGGATATCATCATTTCTGATTCTAACACGCACAGAAACCCCGAGCATAGCCCTCTCCATAGCCCTCTGAGTGACTTTGAGCTTCCTTATAAGGCCGACTGTTAGCGCCCACGTCTCAGATCCGTAAGTCATCACTGGCAACACACACTGGTCAAAGACTTTTGACTTCAGACACTGCGGTAATTTGGACGAAAAGGTGCTGCGAAGCTTTCCGAACGCTGCCCAGCCGAGTCGGATTCGACGAGTGACCTCTTTCTCAAAGTTGGACCTACCTAACTGGACCGTTTGTCCCAGGTAAATATAGTCGTCAACAACTTCTAGCGGAGAGCCTTCGACTATCACGGGAGTTGGCGCGACGTGGACATTGGACATGACTTTCGTCTTGTCCATGTTCATCCTCAAGCCAACTCGGTCGGAAACTCCACTGAGGTCAGCGAGCATTGCACTGAGGTCCTCCATGGTCTCAGCCATGACTACGATATCGTCAGCGAATCGAAGGTGAGTGATGTACTCGCCATTTATGTTGATGCCTCGTCCTTTCCAGTCCAGAACCTTAAAAGCATCCTCCAATGCAGCGGTGAACAGCTTCGGAGAGATCACATCTCCTTATCTGACTCCCCGCTGCAGAGGAATAGGCTTCGTGCTCTGGTCCTGTAGTCGGACGGACATAGTGGCGTTTTCGTACAGACACTTCAACACTTCGATATATCGGTCGTTTCTGGTAGCCGGGTCTCTACCGGAGATTACCTAAAGCACCCCCTGCCCCGCCGTTACCATGGCCGCTACCGGAGCCAGGAATAGCGGGGCCGCCGGGGACTAGGGGTCGGGGGTGATGTTTTAAATTTATAATTGGCTTTTGATCTAGAACCGTTGGGGGAAAATGCCGTAGTCGCCACGCTTGGCAGGCGGGTTGGCGACCGCAGTTATACCATGTAGTCCGCGGAAGACGCTGCTGCCCATCCTCCGGTTTATCCCTTAGTCGCCTCGTACGACACCCACGGGAAGAGATGGGGTGGTGCTATTCTCGACCGGCACCGGCACCAACACGGCAACCGTATATATTTCGTATAAGTACTTCACCTTTACTACTTAGGTACTCAATGCCGCTACGAAAGTCAACGTCAATGTCAACTTGCTATCAAGTTTAAGTACTAAATGCATCCTAGAGGGCGCTGATATCAATTCAAAAATTCATAATTCAAAATTCAAAAAACGTTACTTACCTACTCGATAGAGGTAACATTTCGTTGGGGTACCTACAATATTGTACCCTTGCCATGAGTTACGATTGCCATACTCGCTAGCGGGTCGAATGCTCTGCCCCACGCACTCTACAACAATACTGTGAGGGATAGAGCATTCGACTCGCAAGCGAGTACGGTAATTGTAACTCACGGTAAGGATGCGGGTCTAGATAAGATGCGTAATGCCATGTTAGCGAATTTCAAAAACTGTCAAAATGGTATTGACATAAGCGCTCGATGCGACCTTCCGGCAGCATACGTGTCAATCCTAAGCTAGACAAGATGAATTCGGCGTTCGTTATCGATATTCAAAATGTATAGGATAGATGTAACCTGTCAGACGGTCGCGTCGAGCGCCTCAGTTCCATACATTTATCAGTCGAAAATCGTTTACGTTAGCGTGAAGCAATTTTTCTAGTCTCACAGTTTCTAGCAAAAAAGTTTACAGAATCTTTATTTTATTTTATTGTTTAGACTGACTTCAACTCTCTCTCTCTTAATTTAAGAGCTTCGCTCTTATCAGTGGAATAATGTTCATTCTTCTCTCCTCTCTGGCAGCTCCTTGACCTCTTTATACGACAAGACATGCACCTTCTCCTTGATTTGGCCCATGTAGCTTCTTCTTGGTCTTCCTCTGCCTCTCGTGCTTTTAATCTTCCCCTCTATAATGTTTTTGATCAGCATGTCGTGCCTCAATAAATGGCCCATCATCCCTCCTCTTCTATTCTCTATAATTTCCAATATCTTTCTTTTTTCCTCTACCCAAAAACAAAACAACACAGCTGAAAAGACGACACTTTAAAAAAACTTTGCTAAAAATCTCCCCATTTATTACCTAAGCTAAAACTCGTGCAGACAAATTAACTTTGTCTAAAAGTATTTTAAAAATTCGCCTAATATTTTCCCCGGACGATGCGATGTAACAAGATACGATGACTCGATAAAGTATATTTTTTAATAAAACAACACTCCTTATCTAAAAGAGCACATGTGCAACTTGATCACCGAGACAATTTCAAACCTATCTATAATAAAATAAGATCGTTCATGCAATAGAAATTTTGTAACTGTTGGGTTGGTTTTGGTTGTAGATACGGTAAAAGTTTAATGAAACTAGACGAGCCGCCATATTGCAAGACTAGAGTTCAGAGAACTTACAGAGTGTTGCGACTTTAAGCACTTTGGCAACCCTTTCGTATACAAAATAAGGGATCACTCTGTCACAGTCTTAATAAAAACAGTAGGAGAAGATAGATTTACTAGTACCCTGCAAAAAATACCCTCTTAATTTACGTTGTTAGTGTAAGTAAATATATTGTTTTAAATAGTAATTTGACATGTAATATTTAATATTATAAATAAATGAGTATGAGTATGAGTATGCCAGAGTGATTACGTGTGCTCAAAAAACGCTTTGGCCTTATCTATCGTTTGTGATGTTTAAATTTGATAGCCTTTTGTGGTGCAGCTCGTAGCACTCGTAGTAGATTAATTATAGAAGCTACACACAGGAAAATGCTGCTACGTGCTCCGATCATTATCGTAGCCTTAGTTTGTACGTTTATTATACAAAGTGTATAAAATGTTCCGTATTCACGCGTGTGATAAGCACTCGGGTAGTGCCTTTGGGATTGCAAAAAAGATACCTTTATATCCCGGAATATTCACTAATACTTTTATTTTACGATAAAACTAGAGCTCTTTTATATTTTTATCATATTGAAGTTCTCGTTAGTCTTATCCACCCTCCTAAGACCGACGAAATTTGCCAAAGGAAAATGAACCTATTATAATTGCAATAAAGTCAATTTTCTATTTTAATTATCAGTCATAAAAACAAGGGAAATTCTACTTTATCTCCTTTGCAATAGATCTTTATTGCAATGGCCGTATTATGTACATTTTTTTTTACGCGGGGTCTTACGAGGTTCGCGCCTCTCCACTACTGAAGGTTGGTAGTTATAATCTTGACTTTTTCAACGGTTTTGATACTGGTCTAATCTCTGATGTTTCTCAGCCAGGACTTCTTCCTCCTTCCAAACTTAGATTTTCCCGGTCTTGGTATGCAGCAAAATTTGTATCCATCATGGCGTAGCAAATCACCCAAGTTTGCAACAATCGCTGTTTGATGGTTTGGGCAAGCTGTTTTTCTTTCTTCATTCATTAAAACCCATTAAAAAATAAAAATAAAATGTATGGCAAGGAGAAGGCACGCGAGCACTCAGGCCACCTGATAGTAAGTGGGATCTGAGACCCATAGACATTTGAAACCTCAAGACTACAATCTCAAAACTGCAATCCTAAGCCTTCAAATGCGTTGCCAACCCTGAGTAACAGTATGCTAGTAATTTCACCGGTTGTCTTATCCCCACACCGGAACACAGCAATGCGAACACTACTGCTTGGGGGTACGTTAATGGATAAGATGGTGGTAGCGATCCGGACGGACCCTGCACAAGGTCCTACCACCACTAAAACTTTTAAAATCCGTCAAAATCTTTGGTGGGCTTTAGCCGAATAAGATTCGAAAATTGACCCGCCGTACTGTTAGTCGTTTTCACTGTGTAGCGGCTTACACAGCATCAGTCGCAGCCCAGAAACAACACATAAATATGTATGTGCACGCGATTTACGCCTTCAACAACTTCGTCTTGAGTCTGTAATGTAGCCTACACGGACTTTATCAACATGCAGTAAGTGCCGCTAATGCTCGTTTAAATTTGCACTTTGAAGTAGGTGTTTTAGGGAGGAAATTAATTTTATTAATTATTGGCACTTAGGCGCCTGCAGTGGGGTGGGTAAAGGGTGATGACAATGACTCGGGTAATATTATTTAAGTTTACTTTATTCAGCTTTATTTTATCACTACATTTCTCTTTAAATCTTATTCTAAAAAATACTATAGAATTATTTTATGTCGGATTTCATTCCAACTCTTTCGATAACTAATATTAAATTCATATTTTTTTTTATCTTAGACATAAACATTTCAGATGTTTATCTGAAATATTTGAATATAAAGAATGGCTGACAGACGGACTCCTCGACTGTTATTTTAATAGAGAATCGATTGACATTGGATAAACATACACCGATTTATGTAAACCTTTCATTGTACAAAAGAGAAAAAACAATACGATGAAGATAAAACAAAAATATACAAAAAGGCGAACTTACCCCTATAAGGGATCTCTTCCAGCTTGAGAGATTAAGAAAATAATAGATCCCCTTAATAACTACAGTATGGTCAAGTATTCCGAAATTTTAATTATGGAACAACTCATAATTAAATTAATTTTAATCTGAGTATTTTTTTTATCAACGGTTATGCACTTATGTCGCATTAAGTCGAAATACTTCGAAATAAACACGCATGAGGTTGCATTTTTATACCTACTAACGCAACATTTTTTTTAACTAAGGCATTCCCACTAGGTGCTATTTTTAAACAAAGACAAAAGTTTATGGTTTAGTAGACAAAATTATTTTTGGTCTTTTGTCTGTAAAAAAAAATACGATATTGCTACGTGAATATATTGATAATGAAGAAAAAAAATATTACTAACGTTTATAAATATTATATCTTCGCAAATTATTTACTTCCCCTGTCAATTATTTTACTTTATTATAAAAAGTAATTATGCACGAGTGAATGACGCCACATGTATAATGTTTCTTACTTTTTTACTACATAGCCTACCTAAAAGTCATACAATAATTTTAATAAACGTTGATTCCGATTTATTTTGCAAAGACCAAAATAGCGAAACCTACTTACTAATCCTACAAATATTAAAAATGCGAAAGCTGGTGTGTTAATTTCTTACTTCTTCACGCTGCAACGACTGGACGGATTTGGATGAAATTTGAAATAGAGATAGCTTGTACAGTCAACAGCATAAACAAGTGATCATTTATGTACCTTGTCACTTTAACGTCGTGTTTGAAATGTCATACAAAATTGTGAAACGATTGAAAGCGACAAGGTACATAAATGATCACTTATTTATGCTGTTGTGTGTACCTACCCTGGTTTGACACATAGGCTACTTTTTTTATTCTGGAAAATTAAAAAGATCCCGAGGGAATAACGATAATCGAAATCTACGCAGACGAAGTCGCGGACAAAAGCTAGTATCTAATGAAACAGTTACATTACATCAGAAGCATCAGACGTAAATTTACTCAATTCCTTTAAACGTCTGCCTTAATAGTTCTTACCACATTAGTTGCAAAGTAAAAAGAGCTCTAAAACTTAACCGGGTTGGATCTAGCCCGCTCTAGTACTTATCGGGTGAAATATCGCTCTCTTTTTGTGCTTAGTTCTCGCTACCGGAGTTCACGAGTCTCAGATGTCTTAACACATGCAGTGCAACTAAGTATAAGTAACATACAGAAATAAGGAGGAAATATGTACCTACTAATGTACTATACTCGTACATCAGATACGATGGATGGATTATAGGATATAGGATGATCAAAAACGGTGTTATTTTCACATGCAGTGCAACTAAGTATAGTATGTAACATACAGAATTAAGGAGGAAATATGTACTAATGTACTACAATCGTCCATCAGATACGATGGATGGATTATAGGATATACGATGATCAAAAACGGTGTTATTTTTAAGCTTTATTCCTCGAAGAAAGAATGTTTGTTTCTATACGTACCTAAACGTACCTAAACGTACGTATAAGTGAGGTGTTTTATTCGTTTTTAACTTTGCGAGTGTACTTAACTGGGTACTTTAAAAAAAAGTAGACTGCAATATCAAACGCCTGCTTTGATCCAATGACAAAGATATTTCCTGATGAAAACGCTTCTAAAGCACCAAAATCCACAATTGAAAATTAGACGCCTTATCCCATCGGCGTAAAGATATGTTATCGGGTATGTTTATGCTTGCTTTTTCTCAGCCTTAATCAGAGACATTAAGGTACAATTAAGTTATTCTTTTTTCAAACTTGTGTATGAAACGAGGAACACTGAGGCACTGTTTACACTTTGATAAGTGCAATTGTGAAATTCATACATTCGCTGTCAAGTGGCAAGTAGCAAATGTATGAACTTTACACTTGCACTTAACAAAGTGTGAACAGAGCGTAAGGAATGACTTTATCGTTCGTTTGGACGTCATTTACTAAGGTAACATTACACTTTACAATATAAAAAGCATAGTTGAATATAAAATCATCGCAGCACATAAAAGCGAGGATGAAAATTCCAATAACTGAGCACCCCATAGTTTACTCAATGCCACATGTGAGCATCCCACAGCGGGAATGGCATTTCATCTCGCCCGCCTTTGTGCGTTAAGAAATGACGCCGGGAAATGAAAAAAAAACAAACGTCTATGGTCTTAGCTGTCTAAAATAGCGGGAAGGGTTTTAAAAATGGCGGCGTTTGCTTTGTTGAACAAGGTTGTCGTAGTTGTGAAAAAATAATAATAATGATGTGATTAAATGGTAATTGAGCGGTCAGTAATAGTTCATTGCAAACCCTAAATTGGGATAAAAACTTTTTTATAAAGTGACAAAACATGTTCTTTCCGTGTACCTACTTACGTTTGTATTGTCGTTCGATAAATAACTAAAATTAAATTCCATGTAATATACCCCGAGAGACAAACATACTAGGGAATGCAAAATAACCGGTTATTAACCGTTTTGTATGAAAATAACCGGTTTAAATCGGTTAAAACCGGTTATTTGCATTCTTTAAAACATACATAAACTCACGCCTTCATTCCCAGAGTAGGGTAGGCAGGGCTACAGAATTACCAACAACTCTAAAAACTTGATAATACCCAGAGATAAATGAACATAAAAGCTTTGTTAATATATCAAAAGACAAGCTTATGCAAATATTGTTCGATATAATTAAAGTGAACAATAAAAATTAACAAATCTGCATGTCTGTCCCGTACATGTAAAACATACTTATACTTTGAAGTTTTTATTCATAAAACACAAGAATTTTCAAAAGGAAAAGTTAATGTTTTTCATTAAAAAATTAAATTGAGCCATTTCTATACCTGTCATTTTTGTAGGTACCTATCATGTTACAAACGAATTTTTATTTTAAGAAAATATTTTAATCAGCTTATTCCAGCTTGATTAAACTTTTACACGAAGAACTACACTTCTTTTCTTTTTACCGACACAACTTTCTAAGCGAACACTCTTGCGTTTTAAAAGTAAAAAATATGCTGAGCATAGACTTCTTGGTAGTCATTTTTTAAAACCATAGAGAACCGGTTTTAACCGGCGGCGTGTTCTTTTACAAAGTTAAATAACTATATTTTCAGAGTTATTTAAAATACAGATTTCTTTGCGGAATTTTCTTACGAAAAATATATTTACTTTGATTGTTTAGGATCTCTTACTTTATTTAAGAGCCGTGGTCTTGTCGGTTTAGCAATTCAAGAATATACATAACAATCAAACGTATACATATACTTCTCAAACTTACTTACTTTGTTTGTTTGTGTATGTTATACCCTCGTATAGCTGATTTAGATGATGATATGTTTTTCCAAAATCGTAATTTTTAGTAAAACTTTTGTCACCGACGCAAAATCGCGATCAAAAGACAAGTTAAATGAATCACTCCCCGACGAATAACTATTGGCCATTTAGGGTTTCCTATGGCGTGTTATCACCACCTTCCGTCTCCATCCTCAAACAGCTTGATATTAGCTACCAAATTTCGCTACGAAACCCTGCATAACTGACTGAGGAATAAATTGGCTATCTTCAATTTACCTGAAAACGATACCAATCTTATGAAGAACAATATATCCGCTGGATTTTTTTCCCAAGCGCAGGGAGTTAGGTGTTTTGACCCCCCACACCCTTCCCCCCTGTTACGGAGTTATGATTGCCTACCTGGATATTAGGACTCAGTTTGGCTTGTATATCACCCACGCCAATCGGCAATGCTGTACACACAATTGTGAACTATTGTGATTACTCGAGAGTTTGATTTGACATATGTACTGAAGTGTCGATGGTTGGTGGCTTTCCTTATGTTTCCATAAAGTATTGTGAAGGAAATGGCATAGAGTCACACCATGACATACTTAAAAAAAACCATACTAATGTAGAATTTCACCAACAACTTAACTAGGGAATGCAATTTAACCGGTTATTAACCGATTTTGTATGAAAATAACCGATTAAAACCGGTTAAAACCGGTTATTTGCATTCCTTAAACTTAACAGACGATTAGTGTGTTAACAACTGTCGAATTGTATGAACGATTAACATTGATTAACATTTAACATCATTTGGTAAAATTGGTACTAAATGTTTCTTATTGAAATTCTTACTTATTACAGAGTTCGAAATAAACCGTCATAGTTTTATTTCTTTTAGACAGCAATTCTACCCAAACCACTATGCCCAGCAAACACTCTTTCTGCAGTTTCACTGTGGCCAAATCCGAACCGTCCTAGCCATGAACCAATGAATAAATTTCATATCCAGCCAAAAAGACACCCGCGGTGCAACTTGCTTTGTAGGTAGGATATCGGTTTAACCAATAAACATTTTCCGAAGCAAAATAAAACCATAAAGAAGAGCTCAATTCGATTTCGGTTATTAGAAAATTAAGCTTTAGTGAAATGTTTAATTATGAATAACGGACGGTCAACCATTTTGACTCGTACCGAACTATGTCATCGTGACGTTGTAAACCAAATCATAAGAAGTCTCTTAAGTTTTGGTCGAAAACGTCACTTTAACTAAGTTCATAGTGGCCTAGGAATCAAATTGTTTGACGTACTTAATCGTACACTCGAAAAAATGAGAGCCAACCAAGAGAGATTTCCTCTTAGTTATCAAAAAATTAATACAATAGTTATGATATGATATAGGTTATTTATTTACATCCAACTAAGTACAGAATTCAACATTAATACAATTAAAAATTAAAAATAACCGTATTTAAATTAAAATTAAACCAAAGTTGATAGTAACAACACAAGGTTCTTAAGTGACTCAAATAACATCTTAATTGATATACAGTGGTGGTCACATAATTAGGGACACTTGTTTTTTTCCCATACAATTGCCTACAAATATGACTTTTAAATTTTGACCACCATTCAAAAAGTTCTTGACCAATTTTATTGCTAAATACAATTTACTTTAGATCATTGACTAAGATTTAAATTTATGTACAATGAACTACTGTTAAAAACGAACCTTATATTTTATAGGGATTTAAAAACTTAGTGCTGACCCGTCCATACAAAGTTTTACAACTTTGTATGAACGCGAGGTTTTTTTTTTCAAATCCTTATAAAATGAAAGATCCGTTTTCAACAGAGATCAATTGTTCATACATTTAAACCTTAGTTCATTAATGAACGATGAGTGTAACCAAATATTAAATTAGTTTAGAACTTTTTGAATGGGGGTTAAAATTGAAAAGTCATATTTGTAGGCAATTGTATGGGGAAAAACAAGTGTCCCTAATTATGTGACCACCACTGTATATATAACATCTTGTTAAGCTCGTATGGAATGAAGGTGCGTATCTACAATAATCACAATTTTGTTAGAAGCGACCAATTTTTTTAAGGGTAAACCGCTTCGTTACGTAACGTGTTACGGCGCCAGCATAGCGGTAGGAAAACATAGAGGGAGTATAAAAACAGCTATAGAATAGTACTCTTCGCACCTGTTACAAATGCCCTTCGTTAAAAAGAGACGTGTATATATGACCTCTTTCAACAGTGTACCACTTTTTAGGTTTGTTTCTTTGTCTGTTGTTGTTTGTACGTAAGTTTGCAGTCAGTTAAACAATTTCAATACCTATTAAATAGTTCAACTTAGTTTAGTTTAAGTTATTTTATCACTTCTGTCGGGCGTCCCGAGACGCACACTTTTTCTTTTGAAATGTTAGCGGTGAGCTAGGAGGCTATTTTAAGCCTTATCTGTACAGATTTTTTGTGGCAAATGGAGAAGATAAACGAGCACAAAGGTCGTCTTATGACTGTAGATGTGTTGTCAGCCCTGAGCCTAAGCATCCCTAATCAGAAGACAGGCTTTTCAGCAAGCGAATCAAATTGAATGCCTCAGTAAGTCCCTTTCAGTATTCAGAAATTTAAAAAGAAACTTTGTTCTTTCTCTGGCTAAAGTAGCGGATGTTAGCAAGAGGATAACGCAACAAAAGTGTACGTGGGCGTAGCGTTGCCAGGGCCAAAAATAGAACAGCCGGACACAGACCCATACTTATCTGGACATTTAGCCCGGACCGGAAAAGAAATCTTGTTTATGTATTTTTTCCAATTTATTTAAGACGGAGAAAAGGCACAAGTGCAATTAATTCATAGAAGCATATTAAACTCTCAAGGTTTATGATAAGGTTGGAAGTGTAATATAATTCATATAGTAGATGTGCCTTTTTTCCGTACGAGGGCAATGTAGGTATAATGTCATGATGAGTCAGATTGGACCCACCCTGCGCCGCCGTGTTTGAGTGAGTCGCTCACGCGCTTTCATTCGGCATCTTTTGGCGGGGCGGGGTTGATCAAAAGCCGGAAACGCTGGACTAGTTTATAAGTGGCCGGACACAACAGTAAAAAACCGGACATATCCAGCTAAAACCGGATACCTGGCAAGCCTAGGTGGGCGGTAGGTAACTATACTTGACTAGGCAAAAAATAATGATGGTAGGTGGTCGAGGATCGGTACAGTGTGGGCGGCAAATTTAGGTCATAGATCAGTGGGCAGACCATCAGATCGTCGGTCTGATGACATTTGGCAGATTGGTGTGCGTAAATGTATGACTTTAGCACAAGTCCGAGCAGAGTTGCGTGACTATGAAGAGACCATAATTCTGTATTAGGTGGAGGGAATGTTTGCTGAAATTATGCTTTTAAAAAATATACATGTATGTAAAATCGTTTATGGTTCAAGCAGAAAATATCCCATAACAAAATAGAAACACAAAAGATATGTACAATCTTAAGGGATTTCTTCCAATTAACCCTAGAGCGATTGCGAAATGTTTCAAAACATCAGATATCCAAACGTACAACGAGTGAAAGGGACTATTATGGTACACAATTACGTTAATATTTAATACCGATTTTAAATTACAAGATTAAATAAATAAATATTAAATACAGAAATAATTTCACACAGTGCTAAAAAGATAGAATAAAGTAATTACTTTGTGGTTTTTCTATTTATGTCGTACTTTAAGCATTAATTTGCTAATGCGAGATAAGGTACACGCAAAGCCAAGTGTAGAGACGCGTGGTAGAGATGTTCCTAGTTAAAAAAATCGTTCTGCGCGTACATGTCTGACCGTCTATTTTAACCTAAACATTAGTTTTACAGATATTTATTAATTTTCTCTACATTAGGGTTTTTATAATAAATATTCCATTAAAAAAGTAAAATAACAATACTAATACATTATTTTTATTATTATTGTTACATAACCAATAAGTAAAAATATGAATGAGGTTGATGTGTGTAAAGGAAGCGAAACCTACCCCAATGGGAGGCGGAACGTGAAGATATGTATGTAGGTACCTAGGTATAACTAATAAGTACCTACCAAATTTTTTGCAATAGGTGATAATTACGAGTATCTTAAGGTGTCTAATTGTCTCTTTTATTTTAAGACATGGCAGATTTTTTCACAACCTTATGTACTACACCGTGTATTGTCGACTGATCAAAGATCGAACCATTGATGTGGTGACACCCTAACATAGGGCATTTCAATTCACCCTTGAACTATATTCTTATGATTAATGGGCGGACGAAGGATGCAAATTACGTCAAAATGTCGAACGACATCCGTAATATGGATATGACTAGAATTGATTTAAAAAAAAACATCACTGCAAAAAATGTAATAGAATTTTATTGTTGAATGAAATCAAATCAAATCAAATCATTTATTTGTGAACAATAGGTACACACATAAAGGAAATTATGCTAGATGGTGAGTAACATTATAAATTGGTTCAGCTATGTTCTGCCTCAGGGCATACAAATTTGGATCTTATAACTAACATGCTCATTGTTATGTATTACAGCTATTATTTAAGTATTCGTTGACTGAATAATAAGCTTTTTCAACTAGGAATTTGCTTAAAGCCTGCTTAAATTCTAGAACAGTTTCTTTTTCCCTAATAACAACAGGTAGATGATTAAAAATTTTCGGGGCCATTCCTATAATATTTAAGAAGAATTTTTGAAGTAAATAATCATATTTTTTATTTTTTAGGTATTTTCAGTACATTCCTTTTATAGTTCACTGTCTACTTATATAGGGAAAATGACCTCTCCACATCTACAGACGTGAGAGAGGCGTATTTGTAAAGTGATACTTCAGTACTTTATTAATATACAAAATATGTAAGTCTCTGGTTATAAGAGATCGAAAAAATGGGCGTCATTACTCCAATAATGTGGACATGACTCCAAGATTTTAATTAAACAAATTAAATTACATTAATTGATTACTTACCCTAAAAATAATTTTGATTCTTTGCAAGGTAGTAAATAAATAATACAAAGACTTGTTATTATGTAGATTTATTGCAGCAAGTAAACAGTATTTTTTATAATTTTTCCGTGTTTAGTTTAGTCCTTTTCACGGCTTAAATAAACTTATGAGGTGAAACGCTTCTTTCGCAATCCACGGAAGTTAATGGAGAAAACTTAAGTAGATTAATATTAATGGTCACTCCTCACGTCTTTGTATTATTTATTTATTACTGTCCGGCAAAGGATCAAGATTAAAGGTCAGGTAAGAAATTAATTAATGTAATATAATTTGTTTAGTTAAAATCTTTGGAGTCATGTCCACATTATTGCGAGTAATGACGTCCATTTGTCCGATCTCTGTTTATAAAAAAAACTGCATATTTTTTTCATACATGATATTGTATTCGATATTTAATAAAAGTCTTGTCCATCTTGTGCTTTCGTCACCATATTGCATCCGTCGTCCGCCCATTACCAATCTTATCACATTGTTAATTGTTAAGGTTAAGCTAGTTCTTATTCACTTAACACCCACTATAACGTTACCAATATGACAACAATATGGTGTAAAGGCCCCTGTATACAATGGCCCATCATGGGCCAGCGTAGGGACGGAGTGATGCGTAAGAGTGAGATGCAAGAATAAATGTTGCTCGCTCTAAGTTGTAAATGCGTCTCATGATGGGCCATTGTGTACAGGGGCCTTAAGCTACGGATTTTTTTCGCAGAGATGTATTTACCTACTCGTTCCTTAATTGAAATGCCAAATATTCTTAGATATTTCTAGTAGTTGAAACAAAAAATATATCGTTATTAATATAAGAGCTCAAATCGCTTATCAGTTACTACAAAATGGAAAAAAAGAAACGTAAGTAGATATAACTCCGATTGGCAAAATCTACCTACTTATAAACGAGATGAGAAGAGCAGAGATGCAAGAATAAATGTTGCTCGCTCTAAGTTGTAAATGCGTATCATGATGGGCCATTGTGTACAGGGGCCTTAAGCTACGGATTTTTTTCGCAGAGATGTATTTACCTACTCGTTCCTTAATTGAAATGCCAAATATTCTTAGATATTTCTAGTAGTTGAAACAAAAAATATATCGTTATTAATATAAGAGCTCAAATCGCTTATCAGTTACTACAAAATGGAAAAAAAGAAACGTAAGTAGATATAACTCCGATTGGCAAAATCTACCTACTTATAAACGCCGTAAAGTCATTGTTAAATTACTAAGTAGTAGAAAATGAAATTATGTGTGTTAATATTCAAAATATATGTAACAAATTAGGTGCTCCAAATTTCGATAATTAAATAACCTAGGTAGATTGTTAAACTTGCAAGAATCTTAAGAACCCTGGTCAAGTCCAAGTAATTAATCATTGGCTATTAATAACTTCACCAATTAAGCGAAGCCAACCAAACGCAACAACTAATATCTTTTCATCAATAAATTAATTAAACAGTTTCCCCTAACGCCCCAATAAAATACCGACGATAAAACTTTCTTAAATCAATAAACTCTATAAACATTGACACACACTAATGTTTCGTTCAAATTTCCACACAAACACAACCACAGATTCAGAGTACACATAGACATCAACATAGAAAAATCTATGTAGACCACAAATCTATTCCTAAGACTGTTTCCCCAAAAACTTTAAATTACTTACGGCTGGATGCAATCGCCTTAAAAAAAACTCGAATTCCAAATTCAACACAGCACTGCGATGTCACTTAAACACTGGCACACGATAAATTGTCTATGGTATTTGAGGTTCTATTTTCGAAAATTGTAACTGCAGGGAGTCGGGACGCTCGACCTGACGGCGTCGATACGCGGACTGAGCGGCCATGACAGTTTTAGCTGGGGTGCCGTGCGCATGCGTCCTCGGCGCCACCTTAAGGTCATTCCCTATTGTTCCCTTGATGAGGGTAGAAAATTGATGCCAACTCAAATTGGAGAAGAAAACCTTTTTAAGCCGCCGTGGATGTGTAACAACGTTAATTTAAATAACTGACGTTTTGATCCCGCGCTCTGACGTTTTTTTAATGTTCGCTCAAATTATGAAGGAAAATCTACGTTGTAAATTGTAAATAAGGATTTTTCGTAAATGGAACAGGGCCTCTATTCTACGAGGGGAAACCATTTTGCTTTTGACATGTTATAGTACTGTTTTTCACTCGGCGGCCATTACTGTCAAGTGAATAAAAGTTGTTTTAGACAGTAAAATAGAGGGATGCCCTAAGGGGTTGTTTTAAAAGTACTACGAATGAAAATATTGAAGCGTACTGTTTGACTTTACCTACAGCAAATATTAAAAACAAACGGCAGCAATATTTTTAGGAAACGAAACACCAGATACTCTAAATTAAAACCAATTCATTTCGCTGTTTACGATCAAAAAAGTTCGCCGAATTGGCTTCCACAAATCTTGGTGTGCTTGGTAGAGCGAGACGGTATTTAACGATTGATTCCAACTAAACCTAAGTCTTAGCTCTAGCTACAGAGAACTATAATCGTCCTGGGATAAGATGCGAAATGCTAAGTAAGCAATTTACGAAAATTATATTTCTAATGTTTAATTAACTGCTTACACTCCTGTTAAGTTATTTATGGACACTCTATACTTATTAGAGAACTAAGTCCATTGTTATCACACGCGAGGACAATTGTTCGGTTACAGAATATTACATTTTTCTCTGTTGCACTAAACAGAGCACAAGCACAGACGCCGGCGCAGGTACGCCTGGGTCACGTGTTATAAAGCTACAAGCTACAAGTAACAATTTTACAGGTCTAAACTGGCAACACTGCTTAAATGGCTGGGGCACGTTTTATAAAGCTACAAGTTACAATTTTATAGGTCTAAACTGGCAACACTGCTCAAATAGCTGGTCGTCATTGGTCGAGGTTGTGTCAAATGGAAACTTGTAACCTGTAAATTGTAATTTGTAGCTTTATAAAAAAAGCCCCTGGTAGGTGATTCTCTTAACACCCGCTTTACATACGACATACGAATTATTAACCGAGGGTAAACTATCCCGTCAGAGCGAATGAGCGTACTGTCTGAACAATATTGGTTTCCAATCGTTTTATAGACCTTTATGTATATAATTCGGTATCATGTGCAACCTACATGGACTGGAGGCAACAGTTGCGCCAACTATAAAAAAAGAACGGCCTAAGCGGTTTGTCAAAGATTAAAAACAAAGTTGGCCGCTAGCCATGAGTTTGGGTCCGGTACAAAAAAAGTTATGTAAGTTTAGACCGGCTCTGATGTAACACGAGTGAGATGGGATCAACAATGGTGTCCTAGAAATGATAGCTGGGGCACGTTTTATAAAGCTACAAGTTACAATTTTACAGGGCTAAACTGGCAACACTGCTCAAATGGCTGGTCGTCATTGGTCGAGGTTGTGTCAAATGGAAACTTGTAACCTGTAAATTGTAATTTGTAGCTTTATAAAACAGGCCCCAGATAGGTTTGACTCTGTTATTCTTCGTTGATTTAACGATTTGCATGTCTTATTTATTTATTTAATAATTGGCACTAATGAATCAAAAGGGAGACAGAGAGAGAGAGAGAGAGAGAGAGAGAGAGAGAGAGAGAGAGAGAGACTGGGAGAGAGAGAGAGAGAGGGTTTTTTATGTCCTGACATGAAGTAACTAGTAAATTGGTTTAGAAGCCTACTACTAACCTTAAACATAATTTAATATGTTTTGTTAGTATCTAACTAACAAACTATAGACTATTGGTTATCTGAAAATAAATTATATTTTTTCATGGTGACTTGGTTAGCCTCGTTAGAAGTAGCCCCTAATATAAATAAATATCACGGGACAATCTCACACCAATCGACCTAGTCCCAAACTAAGCTCTAGGCTTGTACTATGGGTATTAGACAACGATAAACATAAGTATGTTTATCGTCTATGTAAATACATAGAGAAATAAATCTATATATATAAAAGGCAAAACTGACTCACTGAGTTATATATCAACGCACAGCCCAAACCGCTGGCCCTAGGGACTTGACATTTGGAGGGGGTATTCCTTGGGCGCCCTAGGGGTGCACTGAGAAAGGCTTTTCCGAAAATCGACCCCCAACGGGAAGAAATAAGGGGAGTAGCAGGGAACTCATTCTACGCGTCCTCTAGTAGGTACTTAAATACATAGAAAACAAGAACATCAGAAACAAATTCTCGCGCTCGTCACACAAATGTTTGCCCTTACTGGAAATCCAACCCGGGACCGTTAGCTTCGTAGGCCGGGTTACTACCAACTAGGCCAACGCGTCGTCAAAATACTCTTCCTTCTCGTTAGCATAAAAAAATATCTGTAAAAAGTCCCTGAGTACGACGGTAAGTCAATTTGTGAGATTGTCCCCTAAAATTTATATTTTAAATGCCTTTTAAGGGACACTTTCACATCACAAACAATTACTTTTGTAACTTCGTTCATATTCCTAAAATATTACCTCTAAGGAATGACATCTAAGTATTGCTAAGAACCCCATTTTCTCAGAGAACGTGGCTTAAGTCGGCAGACCCGTAAAAATAAGAATTTCATTAGAAAAGTAAGCACCGAGCTATTCGGGACACTCGGTTTTAAAACGTAATATCGCTTACTCTGCCGGGAGCGTTCGAGGCACTGGGGGTCTGTTGACTGAAGAAATTTTAATATTTATCAACTTGAGTATATTTGTAGAAGAGTTTTTTTAGGCAGTCTTATTTAATCTTATTAGTGGTTGACTTACTTCCAAAATCCTTATCTTTTAACCTACCGCCAAGCATCAGTGTTCCAGTTGTGCTCCGGTGTGGAGATAAGACAACCGGTGAAATTACTAGCATAGAGGCATTCCATCTTGTTCCTCAAGGTTGGCAGCGAATTTGCAGTCTTAGGGCCGTATTAATAAAACTCATCTTGGTTGAGATGTCAATCACAAGACACGTCAAAAATGACAGCTTTCTATGGGTTGACATTTACTACGACGTCTCTGGAGATGGGCATCTCAGTTAAGACGAGTTTATTAATACGGTCATTAGGATTGGAGTCTTAAGATTGTAGTATTGAGAATGCAAATGTCAATGTGTCTCAGGTCCGACAACTTACTATCAGCCCCCTATTTCACCATCCTGACAATGACAGGGGGCAGGTGACATTTCAGTGTACATGGCGCTGCTTATATGAAACCCAGTGACGAAACAGCGTGTTAACTTTGCAATGTATACCGAATTGTCACCTGCCACGTGTTATTGTCAAGATGGTGAAATAGCGGGCCGGAGGCCTGTGTGCTTGTCCTTGACACAAAAAAAAACATAAAATGACCTTAAATATCGCACCTTTAGAACAATAATGACCTAATTCAAAATTTGTGCTTTCAAACTTCGAATCATAAATTTATTATCATAGAGACCTAACTCGAAATTTAAAATTTCTCAATTAGGTCACTATTGTTCTGAAGGTGCGATATTCTTAGGAACAATACGAAAGGGACCAGGAGAACAGAAGGCAGCAGGAGATGCTCGAACGACGCTTGGCTTACGACCGGCAGATAGGTCGACACCATTTGCATTCTCACTCCTTTTTCCGGGTGCTTTGGCCCTTCGGACCTTCTTCACGACTTAAACCTACCTACCTATTTCGGCCTGATGTTAAGACTAAGTGGGAAAATTTGCGATTGTGAGAAATCCGTATCGGAAATTAAGCGACTGGAATAAATTAAGATCGGGAAAAAAAGACAATTGAAAATTTGAAAGGAAAAAAAATGCTTTTAAAAATAATTTAAGAACTCTTTTGCTTCGTTCTTCCTGTGTCTATTTGTCCTATAGCCGGATTATGCACTCTTTAAGCTAGTCCGGTGTGAAAATGATAGAATTGGGTGAATTTTTGACGGTAAGTTTTTTCGTCATTTTGGTGGAATATTTTTTTTAGATTTCGATTATAATTATCATTTGATAGGTTACATACTCAAATAAGAATGTTAAATATACATGAGGCACCGATTTAAAGACAATACTTTAGTAGCAATAAAATTTTGAAATTAATATGCCACCGAAATGATGGTAGGGACACCGAAATGACGGCATAGAAAATCAATGTGAAGTTATATATTACGAGCTGATTAATAATATAAGTATAATTGCGAAGTTGTAGAAGGCGTAACTCAACTGCGTTTCAAAGCCCTCGATTGCACTTTGATAAGCCCTTTAATTAACTAACTTAACCTTTGCGAGGGTATATCGATATTATTCTGCTTCGGGAAAACTGAACGTAACTTATATTATTTGAACACGAGTTTAATATACGTAGAGTATGACGTATATGACGTAGGTACATTTACTCGTACGTTCACGAACGTAAATTTGAGACCCATTTCAAAATAAATATGCTTGAAGTCGTCAATGTCATTAGAGATGCCAATTCATTTGTAACTTATAGGCGACTCAACCTTATTGTTGAAGAATGTCAGATTGACTTTGGACCTAAGGTGGGTCCCAAATTGAAGTCTTTGACTGAATCTCAAACGCGACTGAAATATTTTATATTACTTACGGCGACACCGTTCCCGTAGAAGTCGGTGATTTGGCATATATTTATTTTTCCTTACCCTATGTGAGTGTTCCAATTCTAAGTAGAAACTACTAGAAACTTCCTCTCTAGATTTCCACGAGTTTGATGCTTTTTCCGGGCACCTCCGGCTAGTTGCTGAGAAATGCAGCCGTCGTTTATCTTCTTTACATAGTCTTTCCCCTCTTATTCATAAATGCTAAATGACAAAAGTATGCTTCAAATATGGTTTTGTCCTTATGTTTCATGGTGGCATTTGAATTTGACAGAAAGATGTAAAGCATACTTTAACTAAAATAGTTTAAACTAAACTAAAATTTACATAGTATGAAATAAAGTCGGTTTCCGCGTCTGTCTGTCAGTATATCCGCTAACTCCTAAACCACGCAACAGATTTTGATGCGGGTTTCACCATCAGTAAGATAATTTTCACAGAAGGTTTTTATGTACAATATTCTGGTTTATGTACTGGTGTTACAGAAAACACATAAACCGAAGCTAAGCGAGGCCGGGTCGCTAGTAATTATTATTTTAAGTACAATATAAAGAAAGGAAGAAAAAAAGAAAGAATAATGTTTATTAACTGCAAAACAAAAAAACTTATTTTAATGTATTTAAAAATATCATCACAACAAAAATATGCAAGTATTAAAAAGGCGACCAGCTCAGCAAGGTGCTGCGACTTATAGACTAATACGGGGGACTGCGGGGTCGTGTAGCGACAAAGTAAACTACTTAAAACTCACTACACCATTAGGAACATAACGTAGGTACTACATTTAATAGTAGTTTATGAAACGAGCGTTAGCGAGTTTCATAATAGGATCACACGAGTGTTTTAAGGCCTAATTATGTACAGTTGCATACACTACTTTATCTACCCACATATCATAAGCCTCCATGATGCATTCAGGAGCGGCATATTAAATTTTAACCGGTAATGGCGGTAATGAAAAGTTTGAATAGTTTTCTGGCAGCTGTCATAGTTTTTTTTTAAATTCAGAGACAAACTAGAGTCGGCTCTAACTATCATATCGTTCGATATCTTACTTACGTGCGACATTTGTCAAATTTGTATGCAAATTGACAATTCATTTCGAACTAAACGTCATCTCGACTGATATTAGAATAGAGGTCAAAACAAATTTCTTTGTTTTTCAGAGATGTTCGAAATTTGAATATTTAAGATTACTGCCGCAGATAAAAAATTTGCTCTAACAACAGAGTTGATTATTATGCTGGTCATAATTTGCGGTTTCTGAACGCATCATATGAGTGTAGATAAAAGCGTTAAGAAAATTGCTTTGTTTTTTATTAAAATAAAGATGCAATTAAATGTTTCCCTTATTATTACTAAAATTATGGCCACCTAACGTTTTCATGTTAAAAACTCAAAACCTATTTGAAAATCGAACGATCAGACGAGTAAGAATTTGAGTATGTAGGGTGGCCATGATCCCGAATAAAATGAATTCATTCAATGTTTATTTGAATAAGAAACAAAGTATTTGTCTTAACGCTTAAATCTATTACGTTATGTTCCTAATGGTGTTTTAGTTTTAGTTTTAGTTTACTTATTTGCTACAAGACCCCGAAGTCATCCTGTATACTTAATAGTAAGGATAAGACTAAGCATGTAATGCAAGACTACACCAACAAAGAGCGATGTTTTCCATCAACAACCTCCAGCTATAATCTATGAAAGCTACGACACATGTGCCCGCAACACTAAGCGTATTAAAATATTAACAATCTGTCACCTCGAGCGCAGATCCATCTAGTTGCTAAGTGACAGGAAGTTATGTCGCCTTCATTGAGGTTAGTGAGACGTTAGGTTGCCGCTTCTCAGAGACGTTTTAGCAATTAGCTCGTTCCTTTTTCAAATTTGTATATGAAAAATCGTCACTAAGGAACGACTTAATCGTCATTAGTTGTTTATTAGAGTGACTCTGAGTGCGGTCGTAGGTGCTTGGTTACAAAGTATTTTTATAATTATTTTAAGTGTATACATAATGAAATAAATAATAACAATTTAATTGCGTACGTGGCACATGTGCAGTATACTTTTGAGACAAACCTATATAGTCTATACGTATGTTGTTTTCTGAACACCTTTTAAAAAGTTTCTGTTTTCAATTGAAATAAAAAATAACAATTTTAATTGTTAATCGCAAAGATAAGCAGCGGTTTATACATGCACGCATACACACATACATACATGCTTACATACATGCATACATACGGGTTAACATAGAACATCTCTTTTTGAAGTCTATATCTATACATATAGTAGAAAAAAAACAAAGTAACTTTAATTTGAAATTGACCGAAATTTTAAATGATTGTAAAATCAAAACTGAAATTAAATAAAAACCACTTATTATTATATTATGTACTTACATATTTCTGTCTTTCTTAAGGCCGGGATTACACCTGTAAGTTATTACGTAAGTTTTGAGACGCAACTATGGGTAAGAGTGAGTGGCAAATATCTGCATCTCTCTCTTGCATATAGCTTTGTTTCAAAAGTTACGTAATAACTTACTGGTGTTATCCCGGCCTAATATCAATCTACGGTCTATCCATCGACTATGAATACAGCCAGTACCTAAACAGTCAGTAACTAAGCACGCTAGCGCACTGTGGAACTTGAATAGTAAGTAGTACCTGATTAAGTTTGAAGAGGCCGGTACAAAGCGTCTATTGTCAGCGGCCGTCGTCCAGATCGAGATAGTATTTGAAGGGGAGCACGCCCGACATGTCTGACATACCTACATGATATACAAGGTGTCCCTAAAACCAACGCCAAGACTGAGAGGGCTGATAGAGAAGCTAAAAAGCTAACGATTTAACCCCTATGTATGTTCAGCGATTTTTATTCGTTTCTTCCATGCAAAGTGAAAAGCAAACACTGGGACACCCGTACCTATACCGTACCGTAGTACCTATGGAGAAACCAACTTTATGTCATTACTTAATTTTAAAAAAAACGAGCAAATCGGTTTAAAAACTTCGCTGACTCGTAATGATTCTAATAATGTATGATACCACTGAATATCTTCTGAAATAAAACATGAAATTAAGGATTTTTCGTGACATGGACATAAGGGAAAATTACAAAAAATCAGATTACATTAATCAATCTCTCCGAAACTATTAGAAATCGCTGAACATACATAGGGGTTAAATCGATAGCTTTTTAGCTGCTCTATCAGCCCTCTCAGTTTTGGCGTTGGTTTTAAGGACACCCTGTATGTTTATATGTATATATGGGACTAAGGGGACGTCAAGATCTATCTATTTCACCCCCATGTATATTTAGTAACTTTCTATAAGTACCTACTGTTTTAAAGTTTTTTATGTTTTTGTTAAATTTTACTTACACCCTCTGCTGCCATTCAGCTTTTACCTGAGTGCCTAATTACCTTAACATTATGTGGGCTAGATAAAGATCGCGGCTACGTAGCAACAAGCCGAACCAACAATAAATATCACGGGAGCTGTAGGTAAGGGCGTGTTCAGACCAGAGGGCCCTGCCAAGATGCTTTGCGCTAACTAGCGTTTCTATTCGTTTCGTTTTTAAACCAATCGCGTCACTGGTAGATCACGTGACTTTTTGTATCACGTCATCTACGAGTGACGCGATTGGTTTAAAAACGAAACGAATAGAAACGTCAATTAGCGTAATGCATCTTGGCAGGCTGTCGACGAATATCTACGTTTTTGAGACGATTTTAGAAATGCTAAATTCTTGCTTTTACATTGTTAGTCCGAAGGGGGTCCGAAATATCGCTTATAGACCGAACGAAGCCACCTGAGATGGCATTAGTATGTTTGTAGGGATAACTAGACTCTCACACGAAACTACACTACACATGAAATTTAAAAGACGAGTAGCTTCATTAACTACATTTTTTAAAGTACATCATGAACAAGATTGGAACAGGGGTTACGAAGTTACGGGGGAAGCAGTGAAATCCCGTTCGGGACGAGCTATAGGTACTATATAGTGAGCTATATAAGCGATATTGTACCTACACTAGATTGCCACTTATCACTTGTCACTGTTCGTGAAATAGGGGCCAGGGCAAACAAATAACTACCTACGTCACAAATAACTACTAACTCACTGATAATTGGACGTCTAAGGGACAAAAATCCGCTGACGAGACTATAGTTGACTGTGGCGTTTAAAAGATTAATAAAAAAAAGTTGGATACGAAGAGGAGGCTCTCCCCCCCCCCCCCTCTTTTTCGCTCTTTCTCTCTCTCTCCAGGTGAAATACACGACTCAAACCACCGCGGCACCGCCTAGGGCAACGAATATACAGTCGACACACACCCAGCGACTTACATGATCCCGCAGCTTACGTGAATCCTACACATGCCGAATATATTTAAACTAAATATGATGAACTGAAGGCAATCGATATTTTTAAGTACATACACATACATACGAGGGGCGGCTGAAAAGTAATCTACCTAACAATGAAACAAAAGACTGTCGTGGCTAATTTTTTTTTATTTTTCTATATAGTCCCCTGCTAGTAAAATGCACTTATTAAATTTTTCAAATATTGAATTTAAACCATTAAAAAAAAAATCTTTCGGTTTGTCGTCAAAAAAGTCAGTAACCGCAGCCTTCATTTCGTCATCGGTCATAAACCTTCGTCCCCTGAGGTCTTTCTTGAGAAGTCTAAACAGAAAATAGTCACAGGGGGCTAAATCTGGACTATAAGGGGGGTGGTCAATGGTTTCGAAGCCATTGTCTTTAATTGCTAGCTTCGTTGTGCGGGCGGTATGCACTGGTGCGTTATCGTGCAAAATCAGAATACCTTTGTTTAGTTTACCTCGCCGTTTTTCTTTTATTGTCTCTCTTAGTTGGTATAGTAAGTTTGAGTAATAATCAGCATTCATTGTAGTTTTCTTCGGTAAAGAATCTATGAGCAAAATCCCTTCTGTGTCCCAAAAGATTGTAGCCATAAGTTTACCTGCCGATGGACAGACCTTGAATTTCCGAGGCGGCTTCTCATCCTTAAATTTCCACTGTAACGACTCTTGCTTACTTTCCGGGTCCCATTGTCGAATCCAAGTCTCATCACATGTTACAATTCTAGAAATTATTTCTTCCTCTTTCCCTCGACTCATCTCCAAAAACTCTTCGCAACATTTGACACGCCTCTCCATGTCAAATGCAGTCAACATTCTGGGGACCCAACGTGCACTAACCTTGGACATGTTCAAATGCTCATGAATTATTTCATTGACTCGCTCTTTACTGACGCCCACATCTCTAGCTATCTCCCACTGCTTCACTCGTCGGTCCTCTAATATAATTTTTTTCACCCTGGCTACATTTTCATCGGTGACGGCCGAAACTGGTCTTCCGCTACGAGGATCATCTTCCAGACTCTCACGACCTAACTTAAACTGCTTTGACCAAAACTTTATAACAAATTCGGAAGAACACAAACTGCCAAACACACGTAACATACGCTGTCTGATCTCCGAAGGCGTATTCCCTTCTTTAGTCAAAAACTTAATCACCGCACGCTGCTCGATTTTATCCATTTTCACTTTTTCTACCGACATGTTTGAAACAATTGTAGGAGACAAATAAACGTGATGCAATAAACAAATGAATGTAATACATTTTGAAAATAGAATAACAAACGAATATAAATCCATACCAGCCAGCATTATTTTTGTATATATTTCTGACCAAGGAGATTACTTATCAGCCGCCCCTCGTACATTCACGCCTGTCTCCCAATGGGGTAGGCAGAGACTAAGGAACGCCAGGGGCCTGTTTTATAAAGCTACAAATTACAATTTACAGAGGGCCCTGCCAAGATGCACTGCGCTAACTAACGTTTCAATTCGATTCGTTTTTAAACCAATCACGTCACTGGTAGATGACGTGATACGAAAAGTCACGTGGTCTACCAGTGACGCGATTGGTTTAAAAACGAATCGAATAGAAACGCTAGTTAGCGTAGTGCATCTTGGCAGGGCCCTCTGGTTAGTTACAATTTTCCATTTGACACAACCTCGACCTGTAAAATTGTTTAGACCAGTTTAGACCTGTAAAATTGTTACTTGGAGCTTTATTAAACTACCAGGTGCACCGGTCTAAATATACAACTTTCGCTTCCTCTACACAACCTCTTCATGCACTTGATATTTTTAAGGACTGTTTTGTAACTGTGACCATACCCTTAGAGCTGGCAGACTCCCAACCACCCTATCTCCGGATTACTCTCGCGAGCTATGTTAAATTTGTACCACACTCTCATAAAATGTGCAAAAGTGTTACTAATGCGATACGACTGTACTACTGTACAAGGTACTATGACTGTACTACTTCTACTCTAATTAAAAACTGGGCAAGAGCATGTTGACAATGCTTAGTGTAGGTTTCGAAAAACAAAAACTAAAACTAAAAACTATCACAAAAACAACAAGTATGAACTAATTCTCTATTTAAAGGTATTTGGTGCTGTCTTAGCTAATTTTAATAGTTATAAACACTAGTCGCCTGTATCTCAAGAACCAATCAAGTCTACTTAGTCGCGATAGTTTTTCTTTGAAAATGTGCTTTCATTTAAGATATTTTTCAGATTTTTTGTATTTTAGTAACAAACTTAAATCTTAATGTTTCACAAACTGATCCCGTAATGGAAAAATTACCACTTTGCTGGCGTGACCAATATATATATAATAATGCAAAATTAAATTATACAGCTTTTTAGAACTAAGAGTCTCTGAGCTAAGCTGCGGACGGACGGACGGACGGACGGTCGGACATAGCGAAACTATATGGGTTCCTAGTTTAACTACGGAACCCCAAAAATGATGTAAACAGTAGTCAAGCATTTACACCGGTCCAGTCTTCCAATGAAGTAGGGAGAGACTATGAAACACGGTTTACAATTACAAACATACCTCTTTCGCTTCCTACGTCATTCATCAACCTCTTCATTTGTTAAAAGGTACCAAATCAAAATTTTGATACACATTAAGGTCCTACCATTACACTACTAAACTAATATCCATTACCCAACACACCACCAAATCACACGTCATCAAATAGACCTAAACTAACCTCAATCTTATTCGCCTTTAACTTAATGAACCTCTAAACCGTACGTTACAAGTACAAAACGTAGCCCTATTACCTAAGGCATAAAGACCCGAATACAGACCTAATAGGTGCAATGGCTATAATTATCGTCGTAAATCTGTCTCTTGCGCACTCTGCGTAATGAGGGTCAGTGACCCCGTATGACGCTATAGAAATGGACTGTGGAGTGGAGAAAGATCCAGTAGGAGAAAAATACTAAACAGCCTTGCAGCTTTTACCTTTTACCTAAATTAGATTTAAGCAATTAGATGTTGAGTTTCTTGCGGCGTTTCTTTTCAGCACTGGTCTCTTGCGCAGCGCTGCGGTAGATTTCTGACGTGTTAAATTGCCCCTTACTGGCCTACTTACTGAATAAACATATTTTATCTTTTTTAGACACGATTGTTTTGCTAAACGAAGTATGTATGTAAACACTTTATTGTACAAAACAAAAACAATACAATGAAGATTTAAAAAAAAATTACAAAGACGAACTTATCCCTTTAAGGGATCTCTTCCAGCTAACCCTTGAGAGATTGAGAGAAGTGAAGGTTGTGCATCGAGTAGGCAGTAAGTTTCACAGTTCAATGAATTTTGATGCAGTAAACTCACTTTTAAGCAGTTGACAGTAGGCTCACAGTCCCACACAAACGTTACCCACGTTTTAGTATAACGGCTCGTCAGGTCAAACTGGAAATAACTACAGCTATGCTAGAAATTGAGTCTTATGCATAACTAAACCAAAATCAATTTCAATGAGAATAAAGAAAGAGGTAAAAAAACAGGGATTTTAATTTTTGTATGGCATGTCTAATTGTCATTCTACTACATCTGTAATCTTACATCAAACCAATATTCCGTTTAAAAATTACCACAATCTGCGTTTGTCGAGTTAATATTTTTTATGGCGTAAAAAAGGCAACGAGGACACAGGCCAGGGGCCTATAGTCTGTGTCAATTGAAAATGCCAAAGATGTAAACAAATTAGTACTGTTTGACACATATCTAACCTCAAATATTCATCATTCTTGTAAAGATCGCGGGAAAGCGGTGGATGCGAAAAGCACAAGATCGGTCTGAGTGGAGAGCCTTGGGGGAGGCCTATGTCCAGCAGTGGACGTCTTTCGGCTGACATGATGATGATGATGATTCATCAATCGTGTTTTTATTTCAAATATAGTATAATTAATAGTTATTTCATCTTGAACTTAATATGAAAGTAAAGATCAAGTGTATCAATCATTGCTAAGACCGCACTTGATCTTTAACAGCACGTGATCATCGAGTAATAACGGTAAATTGGTTCGTTTGGTTGTTTACATCTTTGCCAATTTCAATTGGCACAGACTTTTTGATTATAGTCACCATTACACTCCATACCATCTAACTTGTCTTATTCCCCGCACACTGCAGACTAAATCATCGGTCGGTTGTATTTTTAACCGACTTCAAAAAAAGGAGGAGGTTCTCAATTCGTCGGGTTTTTTTTTTTTTTATGTATGTTCCCCGATTACTCGAAGACCACTGGACCGATTTGAAAAATGTTTTCGTTGTTCTAATGGGTATACTTTCTAGTTGGTCCCATTGTCACCACGTCAGGATCTGATGATAGGATCATGGAGAAATCAAGAGAACTCCTCAAATATTATAGGCACACCTATAGCGATTTTGGTATTTTTCACTGTAACTCATGCATTTGCTTTTGAAAAGTTCTATATGGTGAAGTGGAACTGATGATGAAGACCACAGATGGCCACCGGAACTCCTTAACGGTACCTATTTCAAGGGTGGCGATAAGATATTTCGATAAAGGAAGTTGAGCGACTATGACGAAGCACATTTAGGTTTAAATATGACTATGACATTCCCGCGGCGTTGTCTGCGGCGAGCTTGAAATGTTCTATAGTTTCTCATTAATATTTAGAAGTGGAGCTACGTAACAGCATAAATAGGATCACTAAAAAGTATAAAATAAAATAAATGTTTAAAAAAACAAAAAACCGAACCAAAAGCAGACTTCAGTTGGACTGACCTATTTACCTACCATTTTAAAGAAGTTATTTTTTGCTTTTTGAAGGCGGTTTTTTGTTTTTTTAAACATTTATTTTATAGTTTTGTCTCCGCTTACTTAGAAGAAATGGATAACGACAACAGCACGATCGGCCGATAAAAAGTCTGTAGTGTGCGGGGAGACTTAGTAAACACTTATAACCTCAAAATGCTCCCTTTTCGCCTAAAATAACAATATTGTAATTAAACAACCATCCATGATGTAAAATCAGGAAAATGGTGTGCAAAATGTGGTCTCTCGTCGCTTTATTCAACAGAAAAAGGTAATTTTAGCCAAAAATGATGTATTTTGAGGTTATAAAAGTGTTTACTAAATAAGACAAGTCAATTGGTATAGATATTAGTGGGAATAGACCCATTTCCGTTAGCCTGCTGTATGGTCTCCACCACTGAGCAAAGGCACCCCCACGTCGACACGCGACAGATTGGCAGCACCTACGATTATTGAGCCAGACATTAGACGTGTTTGTTTCCTTTTGTTTGCCGACACGTGCGGAAACTTGCCACATTTCCCCACGGTGTTGTTTTTCCAACACGTGGACGTCGTAACTTGTTGTTACATTGGTTGAATATGAGTTTTATAAAAGCTGTCAATTGAAACGACTAGAATAAAGCGTGGATTAGACTAGAAATAATAAATGTTTTAAAAAACAAAAACCCGCCTTCAATAACGCAAAAAATAACTTCTTTTAAAACGGCAGGTAATAAGGTCAGTACAACATTGTTCTTTAAACAATTATACAACTTTGTCACAATAATAACAAACGTTTTATCGAAATTGTTTATAAATCTATTTATTTATTTAAATAAATAAATAATAAACTCGCTATTACCGCATGAACTATCAAGGAATCATTAGAGCCTTATATAATAAATATCAGGGGACAATCTCACTCAAATTGACCTAGTCCCAAACTAAGCTCTAGGCTTGTACTTAGGGAATTTGATCCCGAGCCTTTTTTCTAAACCCGGGATTTCGGGATTGTTGACAGACAATCCCGGGATACCGGGACAGTCCCGGGATTGTGATAGGATATGAAAATTCAGGTAATTGTGTGAAAATCAGCTTTATACTTATATTTTCATTAACAGGACAATTAATTTCCTTTAAATAATCAGTTAGAAGGTAAAAAAAATAAAGCTTAACAAAATTCACTTTAATCTTTTCTTAAAATAAACGAATTACTTCTGTTATTAAACTTTGAAAACAAAAATCAATTTACATAAAATAAAACGTATTCTTCTACGAGATAAATATCAATTATCAAATTATAATGAGATTTGGTTAAATTTTAAGTTTTGTCAGGAAAACAAATTTCACCTAAACATAAATAGAATAATTTTAACACAAACTAAACTAATAAAATAAACATTCCAAATAAATATGTTAAATTTAGTTTTAAATGTCTAGGTTAGACACGTATTATTTATATTGCGAAAATAAAATCTAAGGAATATCAATGCATCCAATGTTAACTTTTTATGCACCTTTTCACAATTTAAGCAAACACTATACAAACGCGAACTAATTAAATCAGCTGGCAAAACAAGATGGCTGACAAACTGTCAAGCTAAATGAGTGCGTTTCGTTAGGTGAAAATGTTTGCATCATTTTTAATATTTTTTGTTAATCCCGAAAATCTCGGGATATGTAAAATTTAATCCCGAAAATTTCGGGACTAAAATACGCACGGGATCCCGGGATCCCGAATTCCCTACTTGTACTATAAGCACTTAGACAACGATAAACTTGTATAGAGAAATACATACTTAAATACATAGAAAACATCCAAGAATCAGGAACAAATATTCGCGCTTATTACAAAAACATCTGCTCCTACCGGGCTACCTACCTACCCACTAGGCTAATGTGTCGTCAAGTAAACACACTATCGCATTAAATTTATGGTAAGTAACTAGTCCTACTGCGCCCATACGATACCAACTCTCTAATGCCCTGATCACACGTACCGAGTAGAGTGGCGAGACAGCAAATTGGTACTCGGCCGAGAGAGAACGGTGGGCGAGTAGGTTTTTTTTTTTCCTGGCGCACGCATTTTGATTTTCCTGGCGACAGTGGCGAGTCAGTTCACTTTCGAGACATTCGTGTCGACAAATGCACGTTGCGCGGCCGCTCGCTACGAAGACGCTACTGGCGAGTGATCGTGTTCACTGTCGAGTGGCGAGCGAGTCGGCGCGGGGTATGCTGAGAGGAGTGCGGGGGTGGGCACTCGGCCTAGTAAACAAACCAAGGTCCGAGTGGCTCGCTCGTCATTTTGCTGGGCCGAGTACTAGGCCGAGTACCCGTCACATAGTACACACGAACCGAGCACTCGGCCCAGGACACTCTCTCGCCACTCTACTCGGTACGTGTGATCAGGGCATAAGTATGAACTACCGAGACACCGCTTCATCGCTCGGCAACTGTTAGATCGATGCAGTCAACGTCATTACTCCGCGCTAACTGGTAAACTCGGACCAGTTAAACTGAATGAACAAGATGGGAGGAACGCACGTGAACAAGCAGATCTACTTCGGGCACCCGAGACGATTTTGGAAAGTAAGTAGATGCGTTGTTTAACTACTAAGGTCTCTAATCCACTTTGTTTTTTAAAAATCAAAAAAGCTTTTTACCCGACTGCCGAAGGAGGAGGGTAATGGGTTTCACAGCCTATATATGTATGTTTGTTCCTTTGTGGCACTATAAAAACTAAACCCGTTGTCCGATTTTGATGATTCTTATGTCAATCGATTTGTCTTAACCTGGTGAGTGTCACTGAAGATATGACAGTAATCAAAATTCAATATGGCGGCAACCAGACGCCATAAAATGCAAATTAAAAAAAAAAGTCGACCAAGTATGACAAGTGCGGTATCAATGAATAGGGATTTAAAAATCATCCCAACCTAAAGGTTTCTTTCATCACTTTTCATTTTGAATGATCATTTAGGATTTAAAGTTGGTTAGCAACAGTCGTGGTTTGAAAGCTTGCTTTTTGTTAAAGTTATTGACAAATACGGCCGTCATTTCAAGGTAATTAGAAATAGAATAGAAATAGAAATAGAAATATTTTATTCAACGCTTATAATTACAACAACACATTTAAAACAAATGACAAATAAAAACAAATGAAACATGGCGTTGAAAATTGCCACTACTCAGCATTGTGCCACAGCAAGCCGCGGCGATGGTTTTCAGTGGGACCCTGACTTAAAAACTAACATAAATATATAAAACAAGTGTGTTTCTGTGTTATTAGAGCTACCAAAACGTGGTATTACTTTGATGGAGATCGATGGCAGCCTTTTCAAACATGGTAATCAATGCGTAGGTATTCGATTACCTATTGTACTACTGGATGTTAATAGATTATGATGTACCGACCAGGGATGTTGCGGATGCCGATTTTTTCAAATCCGCGGATGTGAATGCGGATGCCGATTTTTGAAGGCCCATATCCGCGGATGCGGATGCGGATGTTTAAGATCTTATATAAATGAAGAATTAAAACAATGATAAAGTAATCTTAACATCTTTACTAATGAAAATGAGTATCAAATATAATGCTCCTATTTTTTTTTAACTTCACTTACTAATTTTCATATTAGTAATAGGACCACAACAAACGCATCGGAACTTGTGACCATTTTTTTCGCTCCCATTGGTCATTGTCACGTGCGAACGGCACCCGCCATTTGCCGGCCCCGCCCAATTTCTCTCTTCTGCTTCTTTTCGCAACTTATATTAGATCCGCATCCGCATGAACATCCGCATTGATTATTGCGGATGCGGATGCGGATGCAGACGTCCGAATCTATGCGGAAGCTCCGCATTTGCGGATGCGGATGCGAATATTCGCAATATCCCTATCTGGTACCGACTATCGACCCGCCCTCGCTTTGGTTCGGTTTGTGTGAGTTTTCTGTAACACCCGTACCTACACAAATGAGAATTTATTATACACTAGCTTCTGCCCGCTACTTCTACTAGAGGTCGATTATAGTTATTCCATCGCGAACTTTTAAATTTTCCGGGATGAAAAGCCTATGAGTTAATCCAGGGTATACATTAATATCTCCATTTCAATTTTATCCAAACCCATGCAGCTTGAAGTACTAACAAACTAACTCACAAACTTTCGCATTAATAATATTAGTAGGTTAAAAACCTTCCGTGAAAAATTATCAAATGATTGTGAAAACCGCATCGAAATTGCGTGGTTTAGGAGGAGCTAGCGGATACACAGACAGACAGACAGACAGACAGACGCGGAAAGCGGCTTGGTTTTAAATACCATGTAAAGATAAAGATTAACCCCCTATGGGCCGTTTAAGAGATATGAAGAAAGGGTAATATTAAAGGGGGGAGGGGGTAATAAAGGGTGTTTTACTTATTTATTTTAATACTTTATTGCAAAAAATTAACATAGTGTACAATAGGCGAACTTAATGCTACACGACCTTTCAACCTTAAGGTGAAACAGAAATCAAAAAGTAGGTAGATGCAACAAAACGACTCATTTCCCTTTGTCTAAAATTGGATTAGTTGTTGTTTTTACCTCTTTAATAGGTTATTCAACTTAGTATTTTCAATCCATGATCTACGAGTATTGCATAAATATAAGCGTAATGTTAAGTTATGTATTTAGTGTGTGTATGTGTAATTTAATGTAGCTCTCAGTTTCTTTGAATATATTGTTTTAATTCTGTCGAAGTATTTTAAACTTAAGTAAATCCTTTACAGCAACGACAAATGCAAGGAAGAGAAAATCTAATGAACGTGGAAGCTGCCAAAACTCTCGGCGACGTCGTCGGCTACGATTCGATGCATTTACAGAAGTATGTATAACATAACCACACATACTACTTAACACTATTCAAAGCTGGGCCTGGGTTCGATAAAGCCGATGAAGGGAGGGCAATTATTTCTGTGATATGGGCGAACGAACACAGTATTATTAGTACTCGGATGTCTATTGCTGTCACTCTAATTGTGACATCTATAGTCAGTTCCAATTGAAATTGCCAAAGATGTAAACAAAGTACTGTTTGACACATAACCTCGAATATTCAACAAGCGTGTTTTAATTTAAAATAACTTATAATTAATAGTCATGTAAAGTTAAACTTAATATAAAAGTAATGATCATTGCAAACACCTCACTTGATCTTAAAAAGTACGTGATTATCGAACGATAATGGTAAATTGGTTCGTTGGGTTTTGTGTACATCTTTGGCAATTTCAATTGTCACAGAATTTATCAGTCTTATCGTTATGCCGGGCTCTATTCTACTCCGTAAAACTATCTTGCTTTTAAATTGTTATAGTATTGCCTGATGAAACACTTTTCATTTTCCAGGGCAATAATAAACAGAACCAGCGAAAAGGTCCAAGAGTTGCTAGACGAAGAAGAAATCAAACTATGACAAAGGAGAGAAAAACTCAAACAACTGTTGGAAAGAGAAGAAGAAGAATTGGGCCGAGAGCTTGCGATGAAGCAGGCGATGAAAGAATGTGGTTATTGCAAAGAGAAAGATAGAGAACGAAAGAGTTACGAGGAAGAAATTGAGAAGGAGAAAGTAAGAGAGTGGTTGAAGGCTTTGGAGAGAGAGAAAATGTAAGTATTTTACAGGAGAAGCTCGATAAGAGGACCATAAAAACAACTGTCCTCATGCCATTAAGGTCGTTCGTAAAATAATACTTTTCGGCCTCGTTTTATTAACCTGGTTACTATTTTTTAGAGCCAAAGGCATGCAATGCACAAGGATTGATGAAATCCGACTTAGGGCGTTACAAAAGGCCCAAATGGAAGAAAAACGATACATAGAGATGGAAGAAGAAAACAATGAAAGAATGTGGCACCAGATTCTTCTTGATGACGTCCGAAGAAAGGTATCTCCTAGAATCCAAATACCACTTTTACACTAATCTGACTTAACATTTTTGACCTTTTGGGGCTGTGACTCTAACCAAGTTAGTTAGTAGTTAACAACGGCAGTAAATCAAAGAATATGTACCTACGAAGCTTTGTCACTTTAACGTTATGTTTGAACCGTTGCACTAATCTTTCAAAGGCATCAAAGTGACAAGGTACCAAAGTGTGCAGCTACTTATAAACGCCCACTGTAAAACAAAAATAAGGGAAGAAGTCACTCCTGACACCTGTCATCCGGCACTACTAATAAGGAGTATTCATGTTTTTTTTTACAACTTCAACAAAAGCTGATTCATGTAACAAACAGGTGAAAAAAAATGTTTTTGAATGTCTATAAAAATAATCAAGATATAAGCCAACAAAGATTTGTTCTTATCTCTTTCTAGCAAAACAGAATTTTACGTGGAGTTTATATGGCCGACCTGTTACAATGACGTCACAGTGCACTTCGGATCTATTTGTCTAATTAGCAGTTTAAAACGCTTGTATCATCCGTATTTCTTGGCCGAATTTAATTTTAATTTCACTTTGGGTGATCTCTTTTACGGTATTTTCATATTTTGTTGAGAAATGGGATTTAAAAAAACCCTGCATATTCCTTATTCTAACCCCCTTACTTATAAACGTGAAATAACCATGGAGTAGCTAAACCATGTTTTGTCCTTATCTGTCATTGTGACATTTGAATTTGACAGGTAAGGACAAAACATGGTTTAGCTAATCCAAGGTTATTCCACGTTTATAAGTAAGGGGGTAATGGGTTATCGATTTTAATTCGATGGCAAGGTGTCAGGATTTACTTCTTACTCTCCCTAACTTCTTTTCACTGTACAGTCACCAGCAATAATATATTATCCAAAATTGGGCGCAAAAATATCTGACACGTCTTTATTACTAGAGGTATAAGAGCGCATCAGATATTTTTGCACCCAATGTTGGATAATATATTATTGCTGGTGACTGTACATAAAGCAATTACGTAAGCTGTATATTAGGTACATTTCGGCATAATTTTTTGGGCTCTTTTTTACTTAATAAAACCATTGGTTATACCTTTAAGGTTAAGACATGGCATATTATTGTTTTTCGCTACCACCATCCTACCCTTTATTGGACGTACCGCTAAGAAGCAGTATTCGCATTGTTGTTCTCCGGTGCGGGGATAAGACAGCTGGTGAAATTAATAGCATAGAGACATTTCACCTAAGTCCTCAGGGTAGGCAACGCATTTGCAGTCTTAGGATTACAGTCTTTGGATTGTAGTCTTGAGAATGCAAATGTCAATGGGTCTCAGATCCGACAACTAACGTTACCTGTCTATCAAAAGCTTGTAACTTGTAATATAAGTGGAAGTTTATTTTTAATACATATTGTTGAAAACAGATTTCCGCTTGTAATACAAGTTACAAGCGTTTGATAAACGGGCCCCAGGTGGCCAGCCCCCAATTTCACCATCCCAACAATTACAGGTGACAGGTGACATTTCAGTGTACATGGCGCATTTTATATGAAACCCTCTGATGTATCGGCGTGTTAACTTTGCAATGTATACCGAATAGTCACCTGTCGCATGTCATTGTCAAGATAGTGAAATAAGGGGCTGGTGTGCATTCGCCTTGACACGAAAAAAAACATAAAATGAAATTAAATATTCTTAGGAACAATACGAAAGGGACCAGGAGAACAGAAGGCAGCAGGAGATGCTCGAACGACGCTTGGCTTACGACCGGCAGATAGCCAGTGCGACGAGAAAGAGACGGGAGACGCTGCAGCAGGAGCGAGAGAAGGAGAACAGGAGACTAGAGAGAATGAGGATGAAGATGGAACAAGATCATTATGAAGGTAACATTACAAAGCTAATACAAAATTCTAGTAGTAAAATTCAGCAACTGCGAGTCTATGAAATAATCCTTATAAATGTATCAATGTACTTAATTAAGTGTTACCCAGATTTGTCATTTAATTTACTTTGGAAATTATTAAGAATTTAATTTGAAAATAGATTGGATTTACTTTAAAATAAGAAATAAAACGTGTGCGATAAAGACTCTAGAACTAAATATTACATAATATTAAAGTGCATCAAATTGGTTCCTACCTCCAAAATATACATCCCTATTTGTAAATCACAGACGCCGTACCTACCTACCTTCATATCCATATCTTAGATAAACGCCCTATACGTACGAGTTTACATATATAGTCAACTACACAGAGATGTATCCAGTTTTTCACCTTATTGCATTGTAATAACTAATAAGCTATTAAAATGGATGGCATCTCTTTGTAGTCGATTGTGTAACTATTGACACATAGGTACATACACATAAGTACGTACACATTCAATTTTAAGACGTAGGTCGGTATATTCGTCGGAACAAAAAGGAACGTCGGGGTTAGGTACCATATATTATTTGTATTTCTGATTAAAATTGAATCTATTTAAAAGCTAGTTCTCCAGGCAAATTATACCTTCTGTAATTATAAATATGGTTGCAAATGTAATGCACTTCAGTACCGGCTGTATCTTTTCTAAAGTTTACTAGTAAGTATTTGCTAAGACCCGCTAATCCCACAAATTACGCCATTTTCCAACCTTTCAACCTATAAAAACCTTGAAATGATTTCAGCTTTAAAGCGTAAGAAAGAACAACAGATGACAAACAAGAATAACTTCATAGAGGGTCATGAAAGCAAATTACGGAGACTCGAGGGCGAAAGGTTGAGGGACAGGCAAATGGACAATAACTCCATAAGGATTGCGTTGAATGAAATCGAGAGGGAAATCCAGCGGAAAAGAAACGAAATGGTAACATATTTTATTTTTCTAAGGCAGAGTATTACCTAGACAAGCTAGGTACTCACGAAACAATCCGACCAAATCACGTATCACCTTTAGCAGACAAAGCTTCTGTCATTGAGTGCCTACCTTATTGAGGCGGTTTGTCATGAGAAATTATTGCCGGTGAAAGGTTATGTTTTCGTCTTTTCGAGGAGTGTGGCTTTTGCAGCCTAAGCTACAACACTTCGGATCACAGATATCTACGAAACCTACGAAAACACACATAAACACAAACAACACACAATAAAATAGATAAAAGCGACAATTCACTCCATCGGCTTCGAAAAACTGTATACGTAGAGTGAGATAGAAAGTAGAAATGCTGTCTTCTTTATTTATATGTCTTTCCGTTTTTTGCTTCTCTTTTACTCGTTGTATTATTTTTCCGTGTCCCGACTAGGCAATACTCTGTCTACGATATTTTTTACTTTCCATTTGGTCTTGATACAGATAAACCCTGTTGGATACACTTCAACTTCATCCTCCGTTAGAGCATCGGGTAATGTAATTAAATAAAAAGAATCTTGGTACATACACTGTAGTGCTTTGCTTTTTAACGTCATGTTTGTAAAAAGGTACTAAAGTGTGTAGTTAAAGGGCCGACTTTCATGGCAACCGGCTTTCAAAAATGTTATCAACTCTGACTTCTGATCTGTTATTTCAGCGTAGACTACAACTGGAGAAGAAGTACTTCGTAGAGGGATTCAATCACGAGAGGAGAATGGCACGCGCGTTAGACGAGGACAGGGATAACGCTGTTGACCAGATTATGAAAGAGAAGGAGAATAGAACAGAAGAGTGGTTGAGGTCTGTGGAAGAAGAGAAACGGATGCAGAAAGTAGTAAGTATATGTTTGTGCATAATAGGTATTACAGATGTTAAAATTAGATACTTTGCTTTCTGTTTGTTAATAAATCGAGAATTAGGTCTCGACTCTTTCATAGATATACGTTGGCGATGACATTGAAAGTGTAATTTTAACAAAATTAACTTTAAGCCTAACCTAACCTAAATTAAATTGAAGTGTAACATTTATGTTAATTACTTCCCAGAAAATAGCAGAAGAATATAGGACCCACTTAGCGGAGCGAAACCTCAGCATTGAACGAGAGAAACAGGAGAGAGGAAACAGGATGCAAGAAGTGAAAAGAGTAGCAATCCGGGAGTTGCATAAGAAACTTGACAATGCCAACGAGGTTCGACAAAGAATTTTATCAAAACTAACCTACTGCAGGCATTAGTTCTCGTTTAAAATAATTTTGAAATCGTTTATTCCGCACGCTTATTATCTAATCGCAATCGCAATCGTTTTCATTTTGACAGTCCGAAGGCGAGTCTGCTTTTAAAATGAAAACAATTGCTCCATTTTGAAGTCGATTGCGATTGTGAGTGCGTTAAGTAATAGGCAAGCCGCATGTTAGAAGCAATACATTGACAAGTTTTTTTAACCGACTTCAAAAAAGGAGGAGGTTATACGTTCCCTACGTTAACTAAGAAGTGGGACTACGTAACAGCGTATTATGATCACTAAATAAAAAGTATAAAATAAAATAAATGTTTTAAAAAAGGTTTTTTGTTTTTTAAAACATTTATTTTTTTATTATGGGTTTGCTCGCGACTATGTCTTGCCCCTGGAGGACGAAGATTTTGTCGACGATGAAGCAAGCCTAGCTCGCCCAGCACGGGTAGCACAAGTTGTAATTTCTCGCTTGTCGCTCAGTTGGTCTCTATTGTTCCTGACTAGATAAAAAGGGAGACCCGAGCGACAAACAAGTCGCGGAAAACTTTTGCTAGCCGTGCTGAAGATGCCTATTCACCCTAGCTTTACATACTGCCCTCCTACGAAGAAAAAGCACAAGTGCAATTAATTCATAGAAGCATATTAAACTCTCAAAGGTTACAATAAGGTTGGAAGTGCAACGCAAGTCGCATAGTAGATGTGACTTTTTTCCGTAGGAGGGCAGCATAGGTTCAGATTGTATTCACTCGGAAATACAGACACCGGAAGCGCATTCCACTCTTTTCCCGTACGCATTATGAAGGATGATGCAGCGCTTCGTATTTACAAAACTGAGATATCGTAGCGACGCAATATACAGTATTCCCAGCTTCTTATGGCTTTCGGCTGGCTATCGCTATCACACTTGCACTCGCGACTGACAGTATATTATATTAGTCACTCGGGTGTCATAGAAAAAGGAAGATTGCCGATCGCTAATGGTAGCAATGAACGCCTAAGCCTAAGCTTGTGGATCGATGATTCATCAATGAAAATGTGTTTTTATACCCAACGTGCGCAATGTTATAGTAGCCATGATTGTGAGACTCAAAACTATTTTTTTGTTAGATGGCTTGGTGCTATAGACTTGGGAATTTTCTTCAGCGTTTAGTTTATAATATAAAAATATATGTAATATAATAAATGTATATAGTATAAAAAAGTTAAAATTTGATACCTACGATTAATACAATTTATGACAGAACAACAGCCACACTTTTTTTTGTGCAGCGACATCTATCGAGTAATAGGGTAAACAGAAAGCGCCATCTGTCATCGAGTAGAATTTATATTTCCTATATGATTTAAGCTTTCTAAAATTTTAAGACATCGGAATAAAAAAAACATACGTTATATTATATTTTTAATGAAAATCTGTTTAGCCATAAAAAGAGAAACATCTAAAACACTATTGTACGTAATCATAATATCATCCACGAACTAAGGTTATAAGTACTTATTGATTTTATCATAACATAATCAGAATCTTGTTGCCTTTTACAGGAGTTTACAAAGCAGCTGGAGTACAGAAACAATTTGAACACTCAGATCAAAAACAACCAAAAGACTTTGGTATGCAATCTATTTAATTAGGCTTTAGGCTTAAGTACTTAATTAATTCTTAACTGAACAAAAATCGTAAAAGTTCACTTCATGAAAAGCTTTTCAACTAAAAACACGTCTTAAAAATTTCACCCTATTTCTCAAGTTCTTACAAAAGTATTACTGTATGTACAGTCGAGAACAAATATATGTACACTTTCTTATTTAAAAGAAATACGATGCAATAGTGTATGTACATATAGGTTGTCCTCGATTGTACCTACACAATTGAACTAAGTAATAAGATAATGTAGTATTTTTGACATTGTGAATTTACAAATTGATTTAATGCTAATAACGAGTTGAAAAACGCATTTAACATAATTAGCATGATCGTTAAAAAGTAATTTTTTTATTTTACAGGTAACAGAAATGATGAACGAAGAAATAGTACAACGGCCTTTCACAAAAAAAGCAAACATGTTCAGAGATGCAATGAACCTTGTAGATAAAGATCCAGCAAGAGCCAGGTGAGAATCATAGTACCTATAGAAGTTTAAGGTGTTTTAAATACGAGTATATAGAAAGGCTCCTTAACATTCGAACACTAAGGTTGAAATTACAATATAGACACTAACTATGTTTATAATTTATATTTAGCATTATAGCGTTATTAGGTGAAGAAGAAATGTTTGTGTGGAAGATATGTTTATTATGAAACACGAATCATAATGACGACTTTTTTATCCTTCACAGCACCAACCCTGTTCATCCGTTCAAGAGAGTATTGGATGCCAAGAAAGTGGACTGTCAACTGCCATCTATACGTGGGGCATAAGTCCGGTTTAAATAATTACGCTCAATGATTTTTACCGAACAAAATCTACAATAAATAATAAATAGATTCAACAATCTTTGTGCATATTTATTGAACAAATAAACCTCATTTGTTTTATTAGGTACTAACAATGCTATCGTAACTTTTCGGAATGAAATTGGCAACATGATCCAAATTTTACCCAGAAACTGAGGCCTCACTTTGAAAATCGAAGTTCGAAGTAACGTTAGCTCCATCCCTTTTTCTCGATTTAGTCTCGAATGACGAGTGACAGGGAAGGAGCTAACGTAACTTCGAACTTCAATTTTCAAAGTAGGGCCGCTGGAAGGTTACTACGAAGTACTAAATTTGAAACTTCAGATGCCCATCTCTTTCACTCGTTAACCGCAGCTAAATCGAAAGAAAGCTATAACGTAGCTTCGAACTTCAATTTTTAAGGGCCCCAATGCTTTGTGTCACAGATTATAAGATGCTTTGTGTCGCAATGGTTGCCACTTGAGAATATTTGAATGTCACTCCACCTGTCACAACATAGGTAACTTTTTTTTGTTTAGCTTTTAGCCCTCTGCGCACTATCCATCTTGAAGACCAGCAGCGCCCGATCGCTGTACGCACTATATAGTGCAAAGTATCCATCATGCTAAACGACAAAAAAGTCGATCGTGCGAGTCCATCACGGTAATCATAATAATTATTATCGTCCAGCAAGTTAAAATTCAAATTCAAAATTCAAAATTCAAATTCAAAATATTTATTCAGCAAATAGGCCACATGAGGGCTCTTTTACACGTCGGTAATATAGAATAAGTCTACCAGCGCTTCGGACAAGACCATCATTGCGGAGAAGAAGCGCCGCAAGAAACACCAGCATTTTTGCATGTTTTGTCAAGCCTCTACGCACTATCGTTTTGCGTCGTGCATTGTGCACGGACAGACAGCACGGATGGATAGTGTGTAGAGGTTTTTATTCAATTATGTACGGATGTGATCCAATGACAATACAATCGCTTTTAAAATTGCCTCAAATAGCGTTCTACTTGGAAGTAAAGAAAAATAAATATCAAATAAACAAAAAACAAACTTTTCTTCAAAGTTTGAAACTTAGCTTTACTAAATGTTTTTATTCCAAATCGTAGGGTTATTTCACAAAATATTCTTTTGTTTTTATTAAGTAGGGTAATTTAACGGTAAGTGTTGTAGAATTACATTGTCTTTACCGAATACATCGTACACGTGCTTATTGCCAGACCACCGAGAAAGTTCTTAAAACTTTAACTTACAGGTGTTTAATTGAAAATGGAAGACTGTTTAGATTATTCTACGGGTAATTTGGAACATTGCTCGTACAGACACCTGCAACAATTGGCCAAATCTATGAATCTGCCGTCTAATGTAAAGGCAAGTATTTTCTTACAACTTAAACTTTGCGTAAAACTACCAATCGATATATATATAAAAGCCAATACTTTTTATTAATATTCCGTGTTCCACGAGATTATTGAGGAAAGCGCCAAGTTGAGGTAAGTTTTTATGTTTAAGTAATCATCAGTCGCATAACCGCCGCAAATGTTTTTTTTATTTTTAACCTTTCATATCTCTCTAATTCAAAAATTAGATGGTTTAAGTACGAATGACTAGTCTATTTGATATTATCCAACCTAGGCTTACATTGAATTTATGGCTCTGCGAGGTTAGTCTAGTAGTAGTAGTAGTAGGTACTCTTACAATAAACATGTTGCACTGCCTTCAATTAAATTAAAAACAAAGCCAGTCATTAATAAATATACATAAAAAGAGCTTACACATTATACCTAGTTTGTTTTAATTCTACAATTGTATATTATAAGTACCTACTTAATTTTCAATAGATTCGCTTTCAGAAAGTAAGAAATACATTTTGCCTTTAATGCTAGAAAATATTAACCTACATCACAAAATGAAGATTGGCAAAAATGTTACTATTGTTAAATCGTTTAATTTTCAATTGTTTTCTTTTGCATTTAAAACGTGAATGGCCAATAAATTAACATAAGCCAAAACAGTTAAATTAAATAATTTCCTTACCTCATCAACATAAATTCAACCACTTGTATTGGAAGGGAATATCCACAAGTTTACCAATAGGTAGCTAACTTCCAAAAAGCTCGTTTGTCACATTTGAGACGATAGAGAGAGATTATTATTTTCAAACCTGATTTATGAATGACTTATTTACACATTCAATACCAAGCGGTCTGACTTCCATAGAAAACGGACCTGCCTAGCGGGACACTGGCAGTGCAAGTGTCAATATCATGAGACTCCATCTCCAACTTGTTAATGATATTGGATAGGTATTTATACCTAGCTTACTCAAATTTTTAACCAAAATAATGTGGTGTTACTTATTTACAGAAAATTCACCTAATAGAAATGATAAATGCCAAGAAGTGTTCTCCGGAGGCTGAAGCAGCTCGGATTGTGAGACGAATAAAACAGCAGCGTCAGCACCTATTACAGGTTAAGAAACGGAACCGAAGGATCGTTCAGGTAACACACACAAATTTATTCGGTAACTTTTAGGATTAAAATTATGTGGGCTGTTTACAGAATAATAATAAAATTTCAGGTGGATACATCAGAAAGCGAGTCAGGATCACCGCCAATCACAATAACCCCAAAAAGACCTGTGGTGGTCCGTTGCAATCCGGAACTTAGACAAGTAATCATCTCACAGAACAGCCTGCTCCAAACCACTAGACCAGGAAGTGATCGGGTACTAAGAAGCTTTCATATCAAACCGATTAATACATACGTAAAAAAGATGTTGGTTGAAACTAGTACAAAGAGTGCAGACCAAGGAACACAGATGAATACAATGAGAATTGTGAGGAAATATAAACCGAACATATTATCAAATTCACATGTCTGTAAGGATAGACAGTTGGTTCCGGTTTCTCAGATGGTAAGTGATTTTTTAACACTCTACAAAAACATACGGTGCTATAAATTTATCTCGCTCATTCCCGAAATACCAGTATTTTAAAATACCAAACTACTTTTTTTACCAGGTTCTCAAAAAACCAGAATCTAATTATTGGGTGAAGATAATGAACAATACTGTAATTTGAATGTTTAGTTTTGGGATTCCGATATATTGAGAACCTGGTATTTTAAAATACTGGTATTTCGGGAATGAGCGATTTATCTGTGTATTTTTTAAAGAAATCTAGTTTGATTGGGATGGCCCTTAGCTAGATATCATAAAAATCGGTTGAGAAAATGGTAAAAAAGGAAACCTTATGGTGAGACTTCGTTGTATGTCTGTCTGTCTGTCCGTCTGTATGTCACAGCAGTTTCTCTCAAAAACTATAGAAGCTATCAACTTGAAATTTGGCATAGTTGTATAACTTGCTTGCCCGCATCTGTTTTTAGTAAAAAAACTATGAAATTATTTTTCTAAATATTTGTTAAGGGGTCTAAAATGGGGGTTGAAAAATGAAAGTTATTTGATTATAGCAAAAGAGGTGTCATATGAAAGGGCTCAGTCTGCACATTTCGAAACTATTTTTGTTATAATTTTTCTGGACATACATTGTGATTTATAGACAAAAATGTTCAAATAATGACCTGAAAAATCTGAAAAATTCTTGATTTAAAGATAATTACTTTTATTTTACGGAAAAAATAAAATGAACTTGTCAAACTATACAGAAAAATTATCAAATAACTTAAAAAATCTGTATTAAAATTTAGGCTCATCAAAATGGACCTTATCGTGTTGATAATAAAGTTCATAACAAAATAAGTATGTTCTTTAGCGTTTTCCAACCATATTATCTTAAATACGGAACCTTCGGCGCGCGAGTCCGACTCGCACTTGACCGGTTTTTTTTATACCATGACGGTGGCAAACAAGCGTACCATTAAAGCGGCCATTTAAAGGATATCATCTGTTTTTCCATTTAATAGTTAGATATTATCCCATTAATAAATAATTGTTTTTGGACATTTCACCATAGGTATAAAAAAGTACATTAATGCTAGGGGACTAAACAAATGGGTGATGAATTTATTAAAAAAGTATTGCTATATATGAAAATTATTTATTATATTTTATTTTATAGTGTTTGAATACCACAGAGTTTTCATTGGAATATTACTTACACAGTTTCAAGTTCTGTTACAATTTGAGCTAACTAGTAAGAAATTCGAGTGTTTTTTTGCATCATTCATACATTCATTTACATCAATTGCTTAAAATTTGAATTTAGGTTAAGGTTAATTTACTATGCAGATGTGCTAATAAGAAAACCACATGCACTTAAAAAGCGCATTTCAGTAAGAGCTTAATATGTTGACATACATACCCACACTCACGTCTTTATGCCCAAAGTGGGGTAGGCCAAGCAGAGCTACATAATTATAACAATTCTAAAAAAATGTTGATAATTCTGTAACCACATTTAACCAGGTTTAAGAGTACAGTCACCAGCAATAACATATGCTCCAAGATTGGACTCAAAAATATCTGATACGTCCTTATTACTACAGGCATAAGAACATGTCAGATATTTGTGATTCCAATGTTGTATCATATATTATTGCTGGTGACTGTACATTTTAGTATTAACCTCTTCCACATTTGATATTTCAGGAGCTTTAGGACTTTTTTGTACATATTTGACAACAGAAACTTTTTTAAGAGCAATACTGAAAAAAATCATGTTAAGTCTCAATTTTTTTTTTAAAATTCATTTTATGTTATTTTTTACTGAGTAAATAAAGAGCCGGATTTCTGCTAATGACTTATTATAGCTATAGCTTAAACGCCACATGGTTTTTTGTACATCACAGGGTAGTGCTAGCTAAACGCGGTTATAAATCAAATGACGTTAGTCCAACCACCGGACCAAAGGGAGCATAGCAAATACTGATAATATTCAATATTTTGTTTCTCAATAACAATAATAATGAAAAAAATATTTTAAAAAATAGTATGCTTTGAGAAAATCCTCTATAAACATGTTTTTTTTTTCAGAATAAAAGAATAATTTCATCTTTTGTTTTTAGGAAATATTTGGCACATTGGTGTTACTTATCCAAAAGTTAATCCCTATATCAATTTTACTACCAAAATCCAATTAATTTTTTGATATCAAAATTGATAGATTTGTGTATGGTTTCATACAATCGTTTTGAGGACTTAAGAGGATTGTGAAGCTAAAAATTTCCATACAAAATGCGAAAACGTTTTTCTCCCCTTAAACCTACTCAGATTTTTACGATTTTTGAATATGTTGTAGATATCATGAAAAACTGTGTTTGTACGGTTTCCTTTACACGAAAATATTTCTTAGAATTAAACAAATTGAAAAATCAAAAAACAGTAACGTAAAGATCTAGTTCTTTATAATAACTACAACATATTCAAAAATCGTGCAAATCGGACTTGATTTAGGGGGTGAGAAACGTTTTCGCCCGGAGCAAAATTAATATGGATTTTTTTTGACAGCTACTCGATTTTAGCGGCGCTTCACAATCCTCTTAATGGTAGTTCCTTTTTTTACTGTCCAGTATGATAGTTCCCATCAACATCTCCAATAATAAAATCCAAAGAAAACATGTCGGCTCTATTCTAAGGGAGTCCCCACTTTTGACTACATAGACCGGTGGCGCCACCTATACTCAAGCCACTAAACTAACGCCACTGACTTCATAAGCCTTACAATAGGTCGCAGAAGTTGTACCAGTTTCCCGTTAGATGCCGCATGCTGTCTGATGTGGCGCTAGAGGCATGTTCCACTTTCGTTGAGTTCCTAAGCATAAAAGCAAAAAACAAAAAAAAAACTCTTAGGGTGCATTTCACCAAACTGGAATAAGACTTACTCCGATATTAGTCTATACAAATTCGGCGTTTAATCTAGGTATAAGACCTTATTTCAGTTTGTTGAAATGCGGCCTTAGTCTGGCCAAGTTTTACCGCTACAGTTTGCTCTAACGCTTAAGGATGTATGAAGCATGCCATAAGAAGCCGCAACGACGATATTGCGATTTCTATGCAATAGTTTTTTTTCCAAGTTGGGTCCAATAGAGCCAAGTCATCAAGCAGCAGTGCTTGCTTTGTTGTGCTTTAGTGTGGAGAGTAAGATAGTTAATGAAGTGTTGAATTTAAAAAGGAACCCTTATGGTGGTCGCTGCAACATATTTCAACAACCATTGATGCTATCAATTTGAAATTTGCAATATTATAACATAATGCAAATAGAAGGTTATAATCGGTGCGCGGATCTGTCTCTCTTCTTACCCGTTTTAATAAATAAAATAACTATATACTAGTATATTTTTTTGTGCATTTCCTTACAATTCTGTAGCTATAAATGTATCTTTCTTTTCGCGCCTTCCCAGCCGGCATCAGTCTTAGTAAAACGACCTCGCCTCCTCAGCGGCATCTATCCAATCAAAGACTTGAACTTTCACGTCCAAAGCGTCGGCGTACGCAACAGAGAGGGCAAGATGTCCAAAATAAACGCGTTCATACACAAACCGCACGCGGAAGCGAGCAGCGAGACGGCGTTCAGTAACAAAATCAGGAAGAACATAGAAGTGACAATACAGGACATTATAAATGGTAATCTGGATGCGCAGGCCAATATGCAGAGTTTGAATTACCCTAATACTTCTGGTAAGTACTCTGTTTTTGACATAAGGGGTGATAATAATAATAAGATAAGTTGATAATTACTTAAAATGTCAGAGAGACAGACAATGAAATTACAGTGATTTAAAAAAAAAAACGAATTTCGGCTTCGGTTTCAGTTCCGGCCGCAAAAACTAGTTTCAATCGGACATTAAACGTTATTATTAAACAACTCTAGCCTTTAATTTACCACTCCCTTATTTTCTCAGGTGTAAGCGTATCCGAAGCAGAATCATACCCAGACTTAACCTTCGACACCTCAGTGTACTACCACAAGAAGATCCGCGCCGAGCAGGTGCGCGAGCGACGCATGAGTGCCCGCACCCAGTGCGAGCTGCCGCGCATCAATGAGGCCTTCGGACAGTTCAGGGTGCTGGACAGGAGCCAGGATGTGACGCAGCCGCTGTATGTGCAAGTCAGCGAAGGCTCCGAGAGAAGTGAGTAACTGAGCCACTGAGCTAAGACGCTTGAGTGCCCGCACCCAGTGCGAGCTGCCGCGCATCAACGAGGTCTTCGGGCAGTTCATGCTTTTGAGTGCTTCGTTAGATAGCACGTCCTCCCCGAATGTGCGGTATCCCAGTGACGAGTACATGACACACTCGGCTAGGACATGCTGCCTTGTTTCCTCCTTGCCACAATGTGGGCACATTGGATCTTGTCTGATACCTATTACTGTAAGGCTTCTGTTGAACGGGCAGTGCCCTGTCAACATTCCTGTTAGTATACTGCGGGCAAAGATAGAAGAATTATACAGTTGACAGTAAAGTGTCAACACTGATATTTTAGCCTGACTGTACTTTATTCCAGCGGTGAACTCCCCTACATTGAGCAACCGCAACACTCGGCTGTTGGAGACGGTGTACAACTTCCGCAGCCAGTTCCTCACGCACCAGCCGCTGCTGCAGGCCGCGCCGCCCGCGCGCACCACCTGCGTCTACAGCACGCCCACGCTGCCCACCGCGTGAGTACATACACAGTACACACACCACAACCATCCTAACAACTCTTGTCTTACAGGTGGGCCCTTTCGGATACACTTCGACCTCTTTACGACCTTTTGTGACCATCTAACACACTCAGCTGTTCGAATGTGCAAGTTTCCTAACGAAGTTTTTCCTTCACCGTAAGAGCATCGGATAATGTACTAGGTATAAGCCCAATAGAACCATAGAACGGTGTCACATTTACATTATAAAATAATTTGTTTGTCTCTTACGTCTTGAATCATAGCGTCACTGTGACACAGTTATATGGTGGGTCAGGGCTTCATTGGGCTGATAGTACATAAGTTAAAAAAACTCATGCAAGGTACATGACATGGTGCCTTACGATCACGAGTCGACCCCCTAAGCCATTTAGGCTAACGACACTCTTTTAGAGATAACAACTCAATCCGAACACATTGCTGACATTGCAAAACCATGATATTGCTGAATGATAAACTTGACACCAGTAAAATAATGCTATTTTTGCTATTTCTTTACATGCTCCTGAAAACGAACAGACGAAATTCTCCCCCTCCCTCTTGTAAATCAAAATCCAAAGTAACCACTGTTAGCAGTACGAAAACTTCTGGCAGGGTTGCTAGATGCGAAATAAGTAACTAGGGTGGTAATTAACCCGTTTTGCATTTATTTCCATCATAACATAATGTTAACTTTTTTGTCTTTTTTTGTTGGTAATTTTTTATGCTGATTCTTAACCAAAAAGGGTAGGAATTCCCGTTTTTTTTTGTGTTATTAAGGTTTAAAAATTGATAAAGTATTAAAATTAAATTGATCGTACCGACTTCGCCAATTAAGTTTGGCAGCGGAGGTTGTGAAGCGTCTGGATTTAAATAAATGTAACAATGAGTTTTTATTACTTTCATTAATTACCCGATGCTGTGGCGCTAAAGTAAAAGAATTGTAAGTAAGTTTGCACATTCGAACAGCTGACTGAGAAAGTACTAAATTGATTGCATCCTAATCAAAGATATGATGAGTGTTAACTAGAAAACTCCCCACTTATTCTAAAAAATTACTTTTATAGTTTGATTTTTTTTAGTACATACTTATGAGGTATAGATAAAAAATATAGTTTGCCGATTTTATATTTAGTTTGTCCCTACAGCAATGCATAAAAAAACACTAATAAACTGCTTCGTTTTCCTAACCTTGCATAGCATGGGTGTTTTTCTCCGCACACCTTAGAATAACACGCATATATTGTTTTCAATTCGCATGCATACCGCACTGTAACTCCATGCTGTGTGTGCCTGTGTCCTGTTCATTTAACAAACGTATCATTTTAAAAACTTTCATTTTGCAACACGTATTTGTATTTAGACCATTCATTACATATTAAAAAGTTTACATGGGCTTATGAAACAAGTTAGGTTAGGTTACTTCAATCCACTTTTTTTTTTAATAAAGCGGCGGGAAGTTCCTCCTTGCGAAATGAAAGTTTATAAAATGATATAAGATCGGGCGGGGCTATTCCGATAGATAGGTAATTGCGTCAATTAAAGATTTTAAATGTATAAAACGTTCTAAAACTATTTTTATCCCTTTTATAGAAATTTAGGTAACTAGTGAAACTGTGAAACTACTATAAAAGGGCTAGTTTTAAAAAGTTGCATTCCGTTGAAAAAAACAATGACGCATTTAACCTTCGGTCAGAATAGTCCCGCCCGACCTAAAACCCCTTCCACACGGTACAATTTACGACCAATTTGACTAAGATTGGCAATGAAACTGTGTAGTCTGAATAGAAATATGGGTTAGTGCCACTCCATGTCTTCCCGTGGATGTCGTAAGAGTCGACTAAGGGAATAAAGGCTTGTAGTACTGTTAGGCGATGGGCTTGCAACCTGTCACTAATACGCTGGTAAACATCTTAGCCTAATTGTGCAAATTGTGGTTATAGAATTATCAACAAGTTTTTAGAGATGTTTGTAATTCTGTAGCTCTGCCTACCCCACTCTGGGAACGAAAGCGTGAGATTATGTATGTATGTAAATATGGGATCGAAGAGCATCGGTTGGCCGGGACCGCTCGACTCGATTGTCTCCAATCATAGTCATATTCATTTATTCATCAAGTCAGGTGGTGTGGACGGTAGTTAGTTTTTTTTATTGCGTAGTCACCGTGCATCTTGTCGTAAGTCCGTTCAGCAGAGGCAACAAAATAAAACTAAAATTGGCGGTCACCAACAATAATATAGTCCTATTACCCAACATTGGGCGTAAAAATATGTGACACGTCTTTATTAATAGAGGTATAAGAGCGTGTCAGATATTTTTGCGGCTAATTTTGGATAATATATTATCGCTGGTGACTACTGTACATGTGGACACGGACAATTGGATTGTAGCCAATTCAACTGGCAAATCCGATTGCCAATCAAATCGTACCGTGTGTAAAGGGTTTCAGTTTGCCAAATGATGATTTGGTAAAACACTAGTGTTCTGCCCGAGCGCCTGTGCCTGCATGTCCGCTGCTTTCAGGGTTGCGCTCACGCCCTCCGCCCCCTTCACGGAACCTTACGTGCCTTGTAAGTCACGCTTACTTTATTTTCTTATGCACTTGTGGTACTAATACCCAAATTTCTTTGATTTATTGACTTTGTTGGCTTTCCGTAATGGAAATAGTGTTTTTCTCCGACATGCTCTGAAATATAGAGCTAATTGTTGTAAAAACAGCTCGCGAAGTTCTGCGTTACAGACCAAAAAAGTTTAAATATATCCCTCGTTTTTTCCTTTTTTAAAACCATGTTTGGACTAGGATAACTAACTCCAAATCCAAACAGCTAAACACTCGTACAATCAAAGTTCTTTCATGTGTATTTTACAATTTATTGAACTTTAGAAAAAGGCATAGATTAAAAAGATTAAACTTCGAACGGCGTTTACAGCGTATTTAATTGTTTTACCTTTTGAAAAAAAAAAAACAAATTGCGTTCATAAACAAAAAAATGCCGATTTCAAATGTAAATGGCATTATGAATAATGTCAATGATAATGGCGATAATTCTTTTTTTTAAGGGAATTCTGGTGATGTATTTAATAATATTAACATTTGTGTAATATTTTCACGCATTGTTGGAGAAAAGCAACAAGCCACGGCCGGGAAGGGCGGTTGCTGGACTCGTATATCTCTAACTAACTCATACTCGTCCCTCAACGGCCTTTTTCCCGGTCTTTGCAGTAATTTACCATTTTTTTTACCAAAGAGCAAGGGTAGCCTTATTTGACTACAGTTCGGAATATGGAATACATTTTTATATCGTTTAACAGTTTTTCTTAAAATGGGGACAAGCACAAAAACATGTTTCACGTTTTTTTTGTTACAAAGTCTGCGTACTATGACCAGCGATTGACTTCTGCCCCATCTGATCATATATCATCTCATCATTTATTATTGTAATAGACGTGCAGCTTGTTTATTTAAAAAAAGTGTACGAACAAGAGCCGTAGCATGGTGGCTACAAATACTTTATTATGTACCCTCACTCTCGGAGGGATCAAACAATAATTGTAATAAATCTGCTTACGTAATACCTGAACGGCCCGGGCTCTATGTCTGTGACCCAAACACCATCGTGTAACGTAAAGAAATAAATGTATAATATGAGGGTCCCTTTTGGGGGGTAAATTAGAAAAATATTGTTTTGCAAACCGTACCGTGCGACATATCAAATGAATGGGGCCAAAATAATTAAAAAAAGCCAAAGAAAAAATAGAATTCTTTTTGAAGGTATTAAGAAAATATTTAAAAATTAACAATAAAAACAAAATTACCTCTTATAGTTACGAAATTTCCCATTGTAACCCACTTGGATTGTTCACTATTTATTGTGTATAGCCTTCGATCGGGATAGCCAGGACCACCACAGCACCATGGACAATTCGAGGATGAACGACTGTCTGCGGTTCGCTGACCCCGAGTACGACTTCCGCTGCCATGAAGGTAATACTTGCTTCATTATCATTTATAATAGGACTATCTGGCGCCCGCTCGTTCCGCGTAGATATCGAATATCGTTCGTATTTCGCTCGGGAACTTTTAAATTTTCCGGTAGGTATGAAAAGTAGCCTGTATTAATCCAAGATATAAGTTATTTCCATTCCAAATTTCATCCAAATCCATCCCGTTGCATCGTGAAGGAGTAACAAACAAACACACATTCTTTCGCATGTATAATATCATTAGGAAGTAGGAAAGGACTAGATGTTGCCTGCGATTCCGTCCGCGTAGGTAGAAGTCATATCGCTACTCGCGTTAATATTCCGCCTATCATAAAGTCTGTAGTGTTCCGCGATCTGGGTCTCAATAACCATAACGCTTTTGTATCTGTTCTTTGGATATATTAAACTTGATCATATTTGCTTGAGACTGGCAAACGTGAAAACACGATTAGAAATAAAATCCTCGATAGTTTTATTTTTCAAACAAGACACCTTTTTTGCATGTTTTTAGTTGAATCTTCGAAACTCTATAATCTTTAACGATGATTTTCGATTCAATAGTTGAGTATATGTAACTTCTTAATTCTGGTAAACCATTTTTTCAATAAATGTTGTGGTTTTAAAGTAAACAGCAATTGAATTTGATGCTGCCATCAAGGCGCGCGCGAACTATCTCCATCTCACATTCTTCGCGCAGAAGCATATAAAGCTATCCCTTTTCATTCTTGTGGGGGCGTAGCACCATAGGTGGCCTCTTAAAAAAGTACCCTATATCCTTCTTCGGGGTTCAAGCTTGCATACCATCATTCAAATCGATTCTGCGGTTTAATCATGGAAGTATAATAAACAGAGAAACGGCGGCTCGCTAGTCTCCTTTACATATAAAACTAAATCGCTTTCCGCGTCTGTTTGTATATCCGCTAATATATAGCGATTGTCCGTTCAGAGCGCGCAACTTCAAATTCGTCGCTAGGCACGGCGCGATCAGCGGAATTAGGAGCGACTGTAACTATATCTGACATGGTGGAAGACGCGCTGGAACTCATCAGCCAAGACGGGGTGAGCCAAACACATTTCGATTACTAAATATATAATGAGGGGCATTAAAAACAGGTACAGTTTAATACAGAAGTAGCCGTATTATATTTTGATACCTAAAAATGTACAGTCAGCGACAGATTTGAGTTGTTTTTTAATGCCAATCGATCCCATTTCTAACAAGGATTAAAATACTGTTTGAGACCGACTAAGGTTAGAGTACTAGAACACCCACAAATCAAAGAAAACTTTTTTCATACTGTTCATAGGGTAATTAATTACAAATAGAAGGGCATTAAAAAAAAAATGCTCAAATCTGCCGATTTTCTTGCTGACTGTACATTTTATCTAAAATCTGTTAATGTCGATTGTCATCACTTAAAAAGTTACTAAAAGGCTGCGAATATTGAGCAATAGAAGGCGCATGCGTTCACGTCGAGCGCGCCTAGCGTACGTTAGTTTAGATTCTATTGGTTAATATTGGCACAGCTCCGCTCCACTCCGCTCATCTCCGCCTCAGTGAGCCGCAGCCTAGGAGCATTTTCGCGTAGCAGCAAGGGATCTATAGTAGCCGCCTTTACTGCCCCATCTCAACTTTCCACCCTGTGTGTATAAATAGCCGTGAATATGATAACCATTTCCCAGGACTACATGGAGCGAACGGGTATGGACGTCAGAATGCAGTGCGTTCTGTGCAACTGGGCCGGACCCAAGATCATACTCGAGCACCACATTAGGAAGGTAACACACAATACCGTCTTCACCATAAGGGCGCCATCCTCAGGGGGGCCCCGGAGGACCGACAATTTCTCTCACGTTTATTATCAAAACATTTTTGTTGGGCACAGTAACAGTGAGCTCCCAGGCCCCAAATTCTTGTGTGCCCAAGGGCCCCAGCATAGTTTAAGACGGCCTTGGTAACACTTAAATAAAAATAAATAAATATCATGGGACAATCTCATATATATTGACCTAGTCCCAAACTAAGCTCTAAGCTTGTACTATGGGTACTAGACAATTATACAAATACTTATATAGAGAACCAAATAGAAAACATCCTTGACTCAGAAAAGAATACTCGTGCTCGTCACACAAATATTTGCCCAAACCGGGAATCGAACCCGGGACCGCTCGCTTCAAAGGCAGGGTCACTAACAACTAGGCTACCGCGTCGACATAATTATCCTAGGTCAGCGTAAGTAAGCGATGCGGCGAGGAATCGTCCACCAATAGAATAACCTAATTTTACTAGGCTCACACAGCGCAGTTATATTATTGATATTTTTTTCTCGCGTTCCCTGTGGAAACTTGAAACGCAGCGTAAAAATTAGTTTACTTAACTTATTATCTTGAACTGTATATTACATATTGTTGAACTGTTGATTACCTATACTTAGGCCGATTTTTTAACCCAACTACCTATTTAATTTAATAAATTTTCACAAGTTTGAAATACATTTTCTGTAACATTTATACTTTTCAAAATTGCGTTCAAAATAACGACAACGTTCACCGAATGCATTTCAAACTATTAAGTAATAATAATCAATTAAAAAATATTCAAAATTACTAATTTAATGGTCAAAGCATTCTATACTCTATTGGAAACCACATTAAAATGTTTATACTAATACTAATAGAATAGAATAGAATAGAAAATCATTAATTTCGCTTAAAAATTATAACATTACAGTGTGTGATAAGTATTGCTGCGAAAATGGTATCCACTCAGCTATTTGTCGTACCACCTATTGGCAATGCGACGCTGGTTTTCTCTGGACCCCCGGACTGGTTTTGCTAGACAGCGTATATTCCATTCGCTTCTCCACACTATGCAGTTAGCCGCCTTCTTCGGTATTACGGCGCGTCAGTACAATAAGTTACCCTAATAACAATATAATTCACGTACCCAGGTACATTCAAATCAAATTGACAAGCAAGAGAAGCGAGAATGGACTATCACATACAGTTTAGGAACTCTTGTTAATCGGCCGCTGTGGAGCTGCCGCGTCATAGAGCACGACGCGACGCTGTACGTGCTCAGTGTGAAGTACGAGCAGCCGGACTATTTCCTAGCCTCGCTTTCTGTAAGTATACATTAAATACTACTCATAGTTTTATTTCTCTACTATTATTGGCCGCGTTAGTGCGATACCTCTCTCACTCGCTCGCCCTCTCTCTCTTTCTCTCTCTCTCTCTCTCTCTCTCTCTCTCTCTCTCTCTCTCTCTCTCTCTCTCTCTCTCTCTCTCTCTCTCTCTCCCCCCCCCCACCTCTCTCCCCCCCTCTCTCTCATGATTCTGTGTTTAGCATTCCTCATTGTACTTTTTGAAGTAGCTAATGCGAATGAACGTGAATTTACTTATTTGATCAAAAATATTTTTACATGATAGTGAAATCATTATACTTATGTACGAATGTATTTTGTCATTTTACAATTTAGAGTTCTAGACTTTATATTGCTACTTCTTATATTATAATTCTGTAATACTTTTTTATAATGGTGCAATATTATTATAATCATCTTGACCTTTTGCTCATTAAATAATTTTAAAATGTCTTTTACAGACTAGTCATAATACAGTTAAATTCTCATGAAAAGAATTCACTCCATCCAATCGTTTTTATCTCTTTTCACATACACACAGACAGACAAGGCGGGGTATTGGTGTACCTTGTCATGTCCTTTCGGGTGGCAAGTACTTAAAAGTCAAAGAAGTTTTAAGAATTTATTTAAGAACTCTGGTAGCGCGAGCAGAAGTAGGTAGGTAGGTTCGTATGGTGCGGTCTGAACATTTTCCCCGCAGTTTAGTAGAAAGAAGAAACCGTGGCAGCCCGACGGGGTAGCACACTGTGTGTAGTACAAGCTCCGACTCGACGATCCCGGCCGCCGTAGATAGTTGCCGCACTGGCAAAGTAGTCAACGTAGTGTGTGAAGTATTACGAACCATGCTCCCTGGAAATCACAAGCGTTGGCGGTGTGAGCTCGGCGTCCAGCATCGGGATAGTTCTTGCCGGCTGCCGTCGAGGAGTTAAGCTCCGAGGGAGAGTTCATGAATTTAGTTGTCGGCAGGGGCAAGAACTATCGGAACGGAGTCACAACAAATTTGTATCGTTATTCCAGACGCTATCGTGCGACGCAGAGCTAACCAGTGGGTCCATCACGGTCTTCAACAAGGTGACGGGCGAGCCGCACGCCTGGCGCGGCGCCGTGCGCGAGCTGCCGCCCGGCCTGCCGTACGACAACGACGCGGCGCTGCGCCTGCGCCTGGCCGAGCTCGAGCTGCTGCCCAACAGCGCCAACGTCAGGCTCGTCAACGGGGAGCTGAGGCTGCACGAGCCCACCAAAGTGGTCTTCGGACAGGAGCTGAATGATATACATGTCATTTTGTTTGTTAAAGTCTATGTTTAGGGCGGGTTACGATTTATTTTGGCCGTTGATTGATGTTAAATTGTTTACGTTATAGTAACATTGTCGATTGGATAAGGCTAATATTAATTTGAATAAAGCTATCGTCAGAATGTATAAAAATATACCACAGATGTAGTGAATTAGCCTTTCCCATTTCTTTTTGTTGAAATAGTTCGTATTTGTCTCGCTCTCTCAGTTGGCTTATTGATTGGTACTGAAGCTAATTGAGAAAGCAAGATAAATACGAACTTATCCGATAAATAGCGATGGGAAAGGATTATTCACTACATCTGTACAGTTATTTAATCTCACGAAAGTGAAGGCCATACTTGTGTGTTGCACGTGCTGCCATAATTCCAAAGAAGGCGGTTATACATAGTAATAGTACAAGAATTTTAAATTTTATATGATTACTAATAGAGTATAAAATGCTTCAAATACTACATTGCAGTATTTGCAGTTAGCCTTCTTTAGCATTACGGCTTCGTTTAGTCAGTCGTGCGCCGGCGACGATGACGTATTAGGATCATAATGACGTATAATTGGACTGAACGTAAGTTAATGCATGTCTTTTTTTTAAAGAGACTCGATTAACCTCCAATATTATTTTGACAATAGGATATTTGCCTAATTTTTTATTAGTATTTAAATTGAAGCTTCTTTACCTTCCGAATAGTCTAGTATAAATAGTTTTTTAATATCTTTAAAAATAATAAAGATATAAATGTTTAAAACTTGCTTTTGGACAGACAGAAAAATACAGTAATATGACGTCATATTACTCAACCGCCATATGAATTACACGCAAAACATCGTTTCGTGAGAAAGAGATAGAATAAAAACTTTAAAAGGCTTTTTTTTTTTTTATTACCAATTTCAAATTTGATTTTGAATTATTTTATCATACTATATACAATATACCTAATATTGATATATTATTCAAATTAATATATGAAATTTAATATCAGGCAAATACCCTATTGAATTAAGTGTGCAGTCAAGTTTATTGTGCACGCTGCACGTTGTCTCTGTGTGCGTAGCTGTCGGCGCTAAGCGTCGCCGTAGTGTGCGTGTCTATACGCGTTACCACTACAAGCAAGGCCCACCCGCTTTCGTGAGATGAAACAACTGTAGCATGAATGATTCTGCTAAATTGAGCCTGCGAAAGTCATGTTTACAACTTTCTTTAGAAGACTTATCATATTTTTCCATATGGCTACCAAAGTGTGTCAACTTGCAAAGTAGGCAGCAAAATGTTAAGGTTACACGATGACATACATTCGGCACTGTGTCCGATTGGGTTTTGAAACCGGTTTATTGGCCCTAAACCGAATGACAACCGGCTAGGGAATGCAATTTAACCGATTATTAGACGTGTTTGTATGAAAATAACCGGTTAAAACCGGTTATAACCGGTTATTTGCATTCCCTACAACCGGCTTACCAGAATTTAAACTATTAGTTTGCAACAAATTCTGTATTTTTAGCTATATGTCATCTCCCTTAAACCCTAATGGAGCTCTCTTGCGACTTGCGTCTAATGTCTGTCGCCGTGTATATAAAGGACCTTGGGTCCTAAAGGGTCCCAAAGGACCTTTACGTTGTTCTTATTAAACTAATCAAGTTTAATACCGTCCCTTTACTTTCTCAACCTCGTATCTGATCGAATAGTTAGATAGGAATGTAGTCTTTATTCTTTAGGGCACATAAGTGCTTTTCCTATCTAACTATTCGATCAGATACGAGGTTGAGAAAGTAAATAGAAGTAAATAGAAGATATTGACCGCTATGAATACAACCTATGTATAGCTCTTTTTTATCAACGTTACGTGTAAACTGTCAAAATCGTTGACTTTTATGTAAAGTTTTATAATCATGTTGATTTTTTTTCTATTTGGAGATTTGTTTTATTTTTTGCATGGACTGAGTTCATGCCAAGAGAGCGTTTTCCTATGATTATAGTTTAAACATTAAAATGTGACTGTTAACTATCTAAAAAATCACTTAATGCTACTTTAAAGATTTTTGGACTATTATTTGTTTTGATTTAAGAATAGTGCCATATTTTCTATTTTTTTCAATGTAAAAACTAACAAAAGACTACTTAAAAATATCTATACTGCCCTCCTTAGAAAAAAGGGCGTACGTCTCATAGAACCACGCATGTATTAGTGACCTTATTTCATTAAGATTAAGGTTTAATTTACTTTGACCAACAAATTACGCATGCGTCCTTTTTATTTAGGAGGGCAGTATAGGGGAATAATGTAACTTTCTCTTTTTTCCTTTACAAAAGGCTGAATAATCTAGCTTAGTGTGTAAGAAGAAACAACATACATTATCGTTAATATTTGAGTCAGATATTGAAGACTAGACCAACGTAACCGCATAAGTCGTATAACTATCTAACTATAGGTAGTTTTGTTTGTGTAACAATCTTGTATTGTTTTTATTTAAATATTGGCATGAAATCGAAGGGTGGTTACCTGTTGTACACATGAATACAACAATGTAAGCTTACATGATTTTTTTTAATAACCTTTAACTTTCGTGTAGTCAACTTAACGGAAAAATGTGGCCACTCTTTTGCGTGAAGTTACGATCATAGATAAATTTTTATTAAATTATGTCAAATACTATATAAACTGGGTATTCATTTAGAAAAAAACCACTCTTCGATTTCAAGACAATACTTTAGCTTATTAGAAAATACATTATTAGTACAGTGCGACCAAAACGAGTAGAAATTAAATAAAATGGAACTTAAAAAAAATCCATACTAAATTGTTGCCATGTTTATGCATTTTACGTCAAAAATGTGACAGTTACATAGAAAGTGGCGCCCTCATTTAATTTCTACTCTTTTTGGTCGCACTGTAATGAGGGCGCCACTGGACGCTCGGTGCAGTGCTGAAATTGGCGTGTTGTGACTGTAAGTAATTCCTTGTAACATAGCTATACAACAACCTTATGTTAGCAGTTGGCATGTGGCTTATTTTTTATGTACTGTCAACCAAGAAACTCCTTTACCGTTTTTCGACTGTTTTTCTATGACGTTAAGGTTCAAAGTATACGAGTAGTCGACTTTACCATGTTAGTACTTAGAACAAAGCCACCGATAGGTATACGTAGTTTGATAAGTTTTTCAATCTCATCAGTATTTTTAGGATTAAGTTTGCCGAAGATCGTGTGAATAGTTTTTATTGATTTGTTACAAGACGAAATGGTTCTGATCTCAATTGTTATTTTTATAAGGTTGATTAAAACTAACTTGAATCGTTCTATGTGGTTTTTATATTCATTTATACTATAGTCCGAGACTCGGCCGCTCAAAGTCCTACCTTATCGATTGAGAGTCTCCCCAGACCTATCGACGTGGAATCGGGTTGGGCTGGTAAGAAAAAGTTTTATGTCCATCCAATAAGAGCGAAAACGACGTCGCTCGGCTCGGCTCGGCTGGATTCGGCGTTGCGAACGGAACGACGTCGTTTTCGCTCTTATTGCATGGACATAAAACTTTTTCTTACCGGCTCAAGCCGATTCCGCGTCGATAGGTCTGAGGAGACCCTTACCGGATAAAATCAATTTGTAAAAAAAGTGGACCATTGGTGCAATATCTAACCCCGTAAGGCCCACCATATACAAACAGGGAGTTTTTTGTGAGTGGGACTTTGAATCTACCATCAAGGCAATAAAGTTCAATTACGTTTGTTCGCTAATGACATTTTCAGTTTATCAAGATAGGAAAATAAACCTTATTTCCATCGTAACACAGTTCAAATTAAATTGCCTTGATCATGTACATTCTATTGCACACTGGGCCTTACGAGGTTTAATAAAAGTAGACCATTGTAAAAACTTAAAAAAACGATAATTAAAGTTTTTTTAAGTATTTAACAATGATCCGGAGGGCTTTGTAATTGCATAATAATAACCACTAAATCTATACAGTCGGCCAAAAATGTGGTCCACCGCCCTACGGTTGCAGTTCATTTGCACGTCATGATACAACAAGTTCGATTTTCCCTTGCAATAATATTATGACAGTGACAAGTGTCAACCTTAGCGATGTCAGAAACATTTGTCAAAACTGATAGACCACTTTCTAGGCCGACCGTGCAACACTGGAAAAAAAACAGAACAACCTCTTTCAGTGCAAGCCAAAATATACCAATTCCGTGAGCTATATGGCCCCTGCGGAAGACCAGCGCTGGTTTTACTACCGGCAACATGCTGAGCCGGCATCATTTCATGACATCTGGCATTAGGTCAGCCATATCCATATGTTGTTTGTCTCTTTTTGTTAAGTACTTGTTTAGCCCTTTATTAGATGTCTGAATAATTATTTTTCCTTTCTTTCTTCTTTCGATATTCCCTCTTGCTACTCGCATACAGTGCGATAGCTTTAAGATGGTGGTTCGGGGTTGTACTTGTCTCTCACTCGCTCTTATACGCTCTTATAAGAGAACGAGAACTACTAATCTGGAAGTGTTCCACCTAAGTGCTGAAACTATACAGTGGTTTAGCGGTATCCAATCTTTCACAAACTGATTCATTCCACAAACATTATCATTTTCCAAAACCCTTTTTTCCGAAACTGTAAATATTTCAGAATTTATTACAGGATTATCTTGTAGAACCCTACCTATAGGTTAGGTTAGGGAAGTTTGATAAAAATCTTGATATATTGACAGTTTCGGAAAACGAAGCATTTTGCAAAATAGGTTGTTTGTGAAATTAATCAGCTTGTGAAACTGTTTTTAGCAAATCATGGTGAACCCAGTTTAGCGCGTCATCATGGGCTTCATTCCAAAATAGGCAGGTTTGCTTAAATAAGCCAACTTTGTTTCGATGTACGTAATTAATTATATTGGTGACGTTTTATTAACAGAGCTATTATAACGCCAACAGTATGATTATGATATCCAAGCAAGATATGGCTATCTTGCTTGGATATGCAATCTTTTGGAGAAAACCAATCGTTGGCCTCTGTACCACGCAGGGATTGCAAATTGCAAAAAATGCTATGGCGTCATACCGTTTCGATTCGGTTGGTTTCGGTAGCGCAAAAGATTTTATCGGTACCGGAATATAACGGTACCGCTATTTTTATTATGAGGTTGCCGCCAACAGCGCCAATCAATCAGCACTAATTATTGAGTATGCTTAAAACCTACCTATTATTGTTAGATTTAGTTCGGCGGATTGTTTATTAAATATCAGTGCCGAAATAATACCGGTTGACTACCGTTTAATTACACCTATGAAAAATAGCGATACCGTTATTCTATACCGGTAGCGTACCTTTATATTTCAACAGGTATATATAGTTCTACCTTTATAACGAAGCGGTATCGATATCCAATACCGGTGACGAAAACGGTCCCTGGTACCGGTACCACGTTGATTTATTTACCCCTCTTGCTTTCGAAACCTCATGGTTGTTTTTACTACACGACGTTAATTTTGACAATGTGATAACAATGTAGTTTTATACCAAGTGGAGTAAAGCCGTGGTAAAACCTCAGCAGTATATTAAAAAGTCAAATGAAAAAGGTTACAAAACTTTTACTTCACATTTATGACTTAATGTCAGCTGTGAATTTGTCAAGTCAATTAGAAGACCCAGATAGGTTTCAATTTGTTTAAATTACAGAACATATTTTTTAACTGTTTGTATATTGATAGTATTTTATAATGGATAAGTGGCAATATGGAGAGTCGGTCCGGAAGCCGCCCCTAGACGGCCCCGGCCCTAGGGGAGGGGTGGATTGTTATTATGTAAGTGGTACCCATGTTTTTATTATTTAATAAGATTGTTAATAAAGGGCGCTGCATACGTATCGTGATTTTACACGGACGGGACGGGGAGACGACAATATCGTTTCATAGAAAATGTATCGGAATGTGCATACGTAACGAATGCACGTACGGGACGGGAAAACCAAAAATGTATGCAACCACGTCCCGTCCCCGTCCCGTCCACGTCTTGATCACGTTACGTATGCAGCGCCCTTAAGTAACCGTTTCAGACCGCTCCTATCTACCTAGATGGTTTAACAAAAAATAAGGTACATATCCAAGTTATTTACCTATTAGAAATTAATATCAGAGCAAGTAACATTTTCCGTAAACAAAATATGAACCCTGAAATCAAGGTTGAAAATCTTACTAAACCTTGACATAAGCTTTCGACGCGATCTGTCACTGGGACCTAATATGGCTGCGTTTATTGCGTGACAAAGTTTGGATAAGGCATCCGTCACCTTCTGACACGTAAATAAGTACGAGAGTGACGGATGCTTTATCCACATATGACACGCGATAGAGAGCCATACTAGGCCCGCTGCTTACGTCAGTCCTATACATTTTGTCGATTGTCGAAGATGAGAAAAAAAATCCCAGCTGTCACCAGTGGTAACAAATTGGTTGTATGTAACAGGTGGGAATAACCCATCTTGACTAGGCCTCCATGATGTCTGATTAATGATTATACACCTAACCAGAGGGCTCAGACAAGAAGCACTACGCTAACTAACGTTTCTATTCGATTCGTTTTTAAACCAATCGCGTCACTGGAAGATGACGTGATACGAAAAGTCACGTGGTCTACCAGTGACGCGATTGGTTTTAAAAACGAATCGAATATAAACGTTAGTTAGCGTAGTGCCTCTTGTCTCAGCCCTCAGGCTTTGGCTGTGCGCGTAATGTTGAATAGCACAGATAGATAAAGCTGTTCGGTACTAGCCATCTTCTTAGTACCGACAAAACCGAAGAACCGGAATTGCTTTTCCCCAGAACCGGGTCTAAATCGTTTGGGAAATCCCGAAAAAACCCGGTACGTTGGAACTCAAAAGTAGCTGTAAATTTAAGTACCTTTTTGCAGCTGTTGATATAGAAATATAAATATAAATCTTTATTGTCAGAAGTGAGTGTAGTAGGTAACAATATGATGTTATTAAATAAGGCAAGAGCAGCGCGTCACATTCCACCGGTTTCCAGTGTACAATATTCTATGTTGTAATTAGAGCAAAATACAAATGTCAGCTTATTAAACTACACTAATTATACATACATACATACATACATTAAATCACGCCTGTTTCCCAGAGGGGTAGGCAGATACCACTTCTTTCCACCTGCTACGATCCTGACAAATCTCTTTCCCTTCTTCCACATTCATACATCGAGTCATGCATGCACGTCGGTTTCGGGTACTTAAGATCCGGCCCTTTTCCAGTATTTCTCCGATTTGATTCGAAAAAGTACTCATTAGAAAATAATAAAATAACTGAATTAAATTAAATTCCCCGACTTTAAATAAGTATTAAATGCACAATGTTAAGACGATATAGGTACCTACATAATTTAAAAAAACCACTCCTGTTCTAATATTTACTTAACTGCGTCAAGGTACCGACTGTAAGTAGGTACCTAACGGGATTTCTCAAATGATTTAGAATTTGGTAGGTACTTAAAAGTAATTCTGCATAAAGATGGATAGGTACACGATGACGAATTGCACTTATTGAAAAAGCTACTAAAATCGCGTGTGTAAGTGTGTAACCTCTACCAATGAAAGGCGATATAAGTAACCATCGGTGACCGGTAGCATTTGATGTCACTTTAACGTCAAACGTAATGACTCATATGGATAAGTCTATGTTATTAAAAATAAAACCATATTGTCAACCGATTCCTTTTAACATTGAGGACCCTTTTATATAAAGAGCCTTTTATATAATGACCTTTCTACATCAAAAGATGTGAGAGGTGTACGTAGTTGTAAACCGATATTTCATCGTTTAAGACATGTTAAAACCTCGATAGTAAAACTGCATACATTTTTAATAAATAAATTGTGCAAGAAATTTAAATAGAATCATATCCATGTTATACTTTCGTCGAAAAATTGCTACCGGTCGCCGATCATTAGATATAACACTCACGTTTTGTAGTTTTTAAGTTCAAGGTTTATATGTTACCGACCTTATATCTGCTCAGACGTCACGCGTCCTCGACTCAACGGCCCGCTACGCCAGCTTCGTAAAGAAACTGCGAGCCCTAGAAGACGACCAGCGTAAGGGGAAGGAAAACGCCCTCAAAGCGCTGAAGGACACTCAATTGAGCGATTTCTTCAACCGCAGCGACCGCCGGTGAGGTTACATGCAATCCAAATACTGCCCTCCAAACCCAATATGTAGTATCTCAGACAAAACTCTTGTATATCTGTACATCGCCGAATACTAGCAAAACATCATATAACGCATAACATCATACTAGCACAACATCATATACGCATACCATCATACGTGCAAAACACGATATTCGCGAAACATGATATTTACAAATAGTCGGGTTTGGTTATAGAATCGTTGGTTGGTTTAGGTTATGTCAGATTTACAGTACCCAGAATCAGGAGCTCCGCTCAGCGGAGCTCCGTCGACACTGTTTATTTATTTATTTATTTATTTATTTATTTATTGCACTCATAATAATACATAATACACTTACATAGGTGATATTCGTACACTATGAACCCTGTTGGGCGCAGCAATATGAGAGAGAGGAGGACTATCCAATTAATAATTAATCAATATTAAATATTTCCATTTTTCTATTTACCTATATATCTATCTGTTTATTTTCTTAATAATTACTCAGTGTAGTATAGTTTATTATGTTTATACTTTTATTTATTATATTATAATTTATCGCTTAGATACTCTGTTATATTATAGTAAGCTTTTCATATAGAATATTTTTTAGTTTATTTATATGACGGCGCGTCGGATCTATGGTCGACTTGAGAGAGCGAGACAGAAGATTACTATTGTATTCGCTCTGACGTAACGCGAGCACTGGGGCCCTACTTACCAAATTCAAAGCTGAAGTTATGTTTCCGTCACTTTCACTCGACTTCGCCTTGAACGACGAGTGAAAGGAACGGAGAACTCGGGGATTCTAGTTCGCGGTTTTCAAAATAGTGTCCCTGGGTTGCGCTGCTATATTTGTCATTTCATTCTTGATTCATTCGAGAAGCTTCCGTCGAAGGAAAACGTACGACTTTTCCTAATTAAAATAAGGGGCTCCACGTGTCTGGCGGAATGTCGGTGTTTAATGTTTGAGTTGTTAATGGAATCCTTGTTCAGTTCACGTATTTATTTGATTATAATCTTGATTTGTTAAATTGAAAAAAAACAAGGGTTTTAATTCCCCTCGCCCAATCACCCTCGCCTACTCCCGCACGCCCATCATGGCACCCCCTCTGCAGAATGGAGAGGAGGAGCTCATATCAGAAGCGGTAACTGAAGGGCTACCCACTGAGGGGAACCGTGAAAAGCCAGAAAACCTCCTGCTTCAAAAGATGAACGCCTTGTTCTCGCGGTTTCTCGCCACGCCTACGTCTGCAACACCTATTCAATTGATAAAATTCAACCCCGACGACGCCGAAGCAGACGTAGAAGGTTGGTGCAAAATTACGGAGATCGTTGTAGGTAGCAGAAAAATAGAAGGTACGGAGCTACTACTATTGCTAACACATGCGTTAAAAGGTCGCGCAGCTACTTGTCTTACAAAACTGCAAGCCTCCCAGCTAACATGGCAACATATTAAAGAACTGCTTTTATCGAAATTCGCAAAACCTATGCAGGCGCAAGATTATTTTGAATGCATATTGAGATTCCACATTAAACCCAAGGAGACAGCTTCGGAAGCCGCTACACGCTTATGGCAATTAATAGAGTGCATTCCGCGACTAAAAATGCCTGAGGACGTAATGACGGGCTTCGTTATAGCGATCTTATGCCAGAAAGATAATTTACTGAGAAGAGAGCTGAATTCCCATGTACTAGCTACAAGAGCCCATTTATTTCGTGTTTTAAATGGAATTTCTTTGAAACGACGCAATGACAGCAGTGACAACTGTCAATTGGAAACAAAAAGAATGCGGACAGACGATCCGCGCTTCTTGGGAGCGTGTCATGGTTGCGGTATAATCGGCCACAAAATAATAGACTGTCGAAAACGTCGCGAGCAGACTATTACTTCACAAAGAACGTTCTCCAAGACTGAGAAGGATCCTACCAAAATGCTAGCAGTGACGTGCTTCGTTTGTGGGCAAAGAGGACACGCTGCGGCGACGTGTCCGGATAAGAAACCCGTACTTCCAGTAGCTAAAGAAGTACACATCTGCGACTACAAACCTACAAGATGCCAGCTGAGTACATCTCTGGGTGAGACCGTTCCCTTTCTTTTCGATACTGGGTCTGCCTGTTCGCTGCTCAGTAGTAGTTTAGTTGATAAGTTCCCAGGTGCTGTACGAAGTTCTTTAGTTCAATTAAAGGGTATAGGAAAAGATATTGTAGAATGTTCGACTCAAATTTTCAGCTCGGTGCTTATTCAAGGAATAACAGTTCCGATTCTATTTCATGTTGTACCTCATGATGTCATGACCGAATCAATTATAATAGGCAGAGACATTTTGGAACGCGGTCTTGATGTAAAAATCGAAAGTGACTATACTACGTTTTCATTGACAAGGGAGGTTAATGTAACGTCTAGCTTTGATTTAACTGACATTGACACTGGTTTAAACGGTGACGAGCGTAAAGCTTTAATGCAAATATTAAGCAAATATAGTGATTTTTTTATCGATACCGTCCCCACTCGTCGCGTTACTACAGGGTCACTGAATATCGACCTTATTGATTCAAATAAAGTTGTTCAACGTCGTCCTTATAGACTGTCTCCTTCTGAAAAAGAAGTTGTAAAAGAAAAGGTGCAATCTCTTCTTGACGCAGGTGTCATTCGCGAGAGCACATCTCCATTTGCTAGTCCGATTCTCCTTGTTAAAAAAAAGGACGGGTCGGATAGAATGTGTGTTGATTATAGGGAGTTAAACTCTAATACACGTCCCGAACACTATCCCCTACCGAGAATTGACGAGCAAATAGATCGTCTATCTGGTGCATGCCATTTTTCATCTTTGGATATGGCTTCCGGTTACCACCAAATTTTAGTAAATCCAGACGGTGATAATATCGCGCGTACCGCATTTGTCACTCCAGATGGGCAGTACGAGTATCTAGCTATGCCTTTTGGGTTGAGAAACGCTGCATCGGTGTTCCAGCGGTGTATCAACAAAGCCTTAGGACCCCTTAGGGATACGGTGGCCTTAGCTTATATGGACGATGTGTTATGTTACTCATCTAATGTAGAGGAAGGGTTGAAACGACTTGACGCGACATTAAAATCATTCTCCGAGGCAGGGTTCTCCTTTAACATACGAAAATGTAAGTTTATGAAAAGCGAGGTGGATTACCTTGGCTATGTCATCAGAGAGGGGGAAGTTTCACCAAATCCGAAGAAAATTCAAGCTTTGGTGGACGCTCCCCCCCCTAAAACAGCTTCCCATGTCCGACAATTTTTGGGTCTTGCTTCGTATTTTAGACGGTTTATTCCCAGGTACACCAGCATAGTAGGTCCCTTATATCCTCTTACAAAATTGAAAGGACCTATTAAGTGGACCGAGACCCACAGCAATATTCACAAAAAAATCATTAAAATTCTCACGTCTGAGCCTGTTCTGACGATTTATGATCGTAATGTACCAATTGAACTGCATACAGACGCAAGTTCCGAGGGGTATGGCGCTATTCTTATTCAGCGACAGGACAACGTTCCCCACGTTGTGTCCTACTTCAGTCGGCGTACGACGGACACAGAGTCCCGTTACCACTCTTACGAACTAGAAACATTGGCAGTCGTAAGAGCGGTAGAAAACTTTAGACATTATTTATATGGGCAGCATTTTACAGTTTATACGGACTGCAACTCCCTCAAAGCAGCTAAATCTAAAGTAGATTTGACACCGCGTATCCATCGCTGGTGGGCTTTCCTTCAGGCGTATGATTTTGACATAATACACAAACAGGGCTGCAGTATGGAGCACGCTGATTTCCTTTCTCGCAATCCCCTTCCTGATTTGAGCAATTCAAGTGCAACATTGTCAATTACTGATGTCCAACCCACCGTAAATAAAAAAAAAGAGGTGAACTTTGTAGAATTGCATGAGGGTTGGCTAATAGTTGAGCAGAAACGTGACAGTGAAATTAGGGACATCATTATGAAGGTAACTAATAATGAACTCCCTGATACCATTTCCGCCACCTACGATATACGTGATGGTGTCTTATACAGAAGAATCAACCGTAACAGAATCAATAGTTGGCTTCCTATAGTCCCACGTTCACTTATCTGGACACTTATAAATCATGTTCACACTCAAATCATGCATTTAGGTGTCGAAAAAACACTCGATAAAATATACGAGCAATACTGGTTTCCGCAAATGGCAAAGCAAGTCCGCGCGTTTATTGATTCATGCATTGTGTGTAAAGCATCTAAGAGTTGTTCAGGTGCTCAGCAAGTTCAACTTCATCCCATACCAAAGGTAGCAACACCTTGGCATACTATTCACATAGACTTCAGTGGGAAATTAAGTGGAAAAAGTGATAGAAAGGAATATACCTCAGTTATCATTGACGCGTTTACTAAGTTTGTTCTTTTAGAACATACAGTCTCCTTAGATACTGCTAGTGCGATTAAGGCGTTAAAAACGGCGGTTAGTCTTTTCGGTGCTCCTAGACGAATTATAGCCGACCAGGGTCGTTGTTACATAAGCGCAGATTTCAAACAATTTTGTAATGATCATAACATCGAGCTGCATTTTATTGCTACAGGATCTAGTCGGGCAAATGGTCAAGTAGAACGCGTGATGCGTACCCTCAAAAGCGTACTAACCATCGTTGAAAATGATCCAAATAAAACATGGCGCGATGAACTCCCTAATGTGCAGCTTGCACTTAACAGTACCACGTCTAGAGTTACTGGTTACACTCCATCCGAGTTGATGTTTGGTATTCGCTCTCAATCGCTAGGCTTAGCTGCAGTGGCTTCTCATTCAGATCCAGAATTTCGCTTAAACGTTACTAATATAAGGGAAAACGCCCCTGAAAATATTATAAAGTCATCGGTTGCTCAAGAGGCGCGCTTTAATCGTGGTAAGGCGCAAGTTAAAAATTTTGCTGAAGGTGATTATGTTTTTATAAAAAGTAACGAGCGCAACCAAACAAAATTGAACAGAAAATTTAGAGGACCATTTATAATCTTGCGTGTTCTAGCGAACGATAGGTATGAATTAAAAAATATCAATGGTTCTAGCAGAGTCTACAAGTATGCTCATGAGAATTTACGTGCAGTACCCAGGGGCCTTGAGAGCTTAATAGATATATCTAGTTATTTGATGAATGATTCGGAGGCCGAGACGGCGGTCCATTGTCGAGAGGTTGGGGACGTGTCATCTGATGATAGCAGTGATACGCCCTCGGCATCCAGCTCTCGCTCTATGGACATTGCCTCAGAAACGTTTACTCCGTCTGATATCGGAGGTTAATCATCACGCAAGTGATTGAATCCATAAGATGCCGTAACTTAAGTTGTATGTACAGGTTCGTATTCCAGTGGGAGGTCATCAATGAGTGGTGGTCTTTGTGTGTCAATGAGTGGTGGAGTTGTAGTGAGTGCCTGGAGAGGAAGTCGATAAGTGGTTGTCTGATCCAGGGTGTTGCACTATAATCGTTTAGCTGGTTGGGAGCCAAGGAATGGCTGCCCAATTCGAGCTTGGCCGGTTGGGAGCCAAGGAATGGTTGCCCAACCCGGGTTGTTGGTTTGGAGCCATTGAGTGCTTATCCAAACCAAGGACATTAAGTGGTTGTCCAATTCGGGATCAGCTGGTTGGTGACCAGGGAGTGGTCGGCCAATGCGGGCTGCTGGTTTGGTTCCATTGAGAGTTATGCCAAATCCAGGGTGACATTAAGTGATTGTCAGTGAGTGGTACACTGGGTGACAGTGGCGGTTGAATCCGAGTACTGTGAGTGGTTGTCGGGCGGCGGCCGATGAATGGTTGTCCGGTCCGATAGGTGTGTTGTTGGGTGGTTTGATAGGCGATGACCAGTGAATGGCTGTCGGCCTGTCTGCCGTTTGCTTCAGATTGATCTTCTTTTTGAAACTCATTGAACACAACTTACTGGTGGTCTTGCACTCAACACTTATCGGGAATGGACGAGCAAGTGGATAGAGTCTTGCCGTCATTTTGACATATGTTCTTTACAGATCGAGTCCAAGACGTCATCATGACTGAGAGAAAGGCTGGGGGTCGCACAGAGACGTGCGAAATGTCAGTCCGGCCGTGACGGCGCGTCGGATCTATGGTCGACTTGAGAGAGCGAGACAGAAGATTACTATTGTATTCGCTCTGACGTAACGCGAGCACTGGGGCCCTACTTACCAAATTCAAAGCTGAAGTTATGTTTCCGTCACTTTCACTCGACTTCGCCTTGAACGACGAGTGAAAGGAACGGAGAACTCGGGGATTCTAGTTCGCGGTTTTCAAAATAGTGTCCCTGGGTTGCGCTGCTGTATTTGTCAATTCATTCTTGATTCATTCGAGAAGCTTCCGTCGAAGGAAAACGTACGACTTTTCCTAATTAAAATAAGGGGCTCCACGTGTCTGGCGGAATGTCGATGTTTAATGTTTGAGTTGTTAATGGAATCCTTGTTCAGTTCACGTATTTAAGTATTTGATTATAATCTTGATTTGTTAAATTGCAAAAAAACAAGGGTTTTAATTCCCCTCGCCCAATCACTCTCGCCTACTCCCGCACGCCCATCATGGCACCCCCTCTGCAGAATGGAGAGGAGGAGCTCATATATATATAGGTGTTGATTCTTTTCTTTACGTATTGTTTCAGGTAAGTTATTATACATTTTGACTGACATTACGACGGTACCGGAGGAATGAATTTTTAAGCGAGAGGAGGGCAATAATAATTTGTGTTTATGGCGTATTGGTCGTGGTGTGGGCAGGTCGTCTCGGTTGTTAAAGAATTCGTCATGTTTGCGTACGAACTTACAGGCTTCCAAAATGTAAATGCTAGTAAGTGTCAGTAATTTATGTTTTTGGAAGAACGGTCGGCAGCTATCAGTTTGCATGATGTTCACTAATATTCGTACAAGTTTTTTTTGTAGGGTGAATAGTGACGGTGCATCCGTGCTGTTTCCCCATAGGACGATTCCGTAGCTGAGCCAGGAGTGCGCGTACGCATAGTAAGTGGCCAGAGCCGTCTCAAAGTTGGTGGTTTTCTTTATTTCGCGGAGAGAAAAGGTAAATTTAGATATTTTATTACAGATTTTTTGTATATGGGGCTTCCAATTTATGTGAGTATCAATGTTTATTCCTAAAAGGTTAAAACTATTTACAGTTTCTATTGCTATATTATTGAACGTGAAATCTATTTCTAAAGGTTTTCTTTGATGCGGGTAAAATGAAATTATCTTCGTTTTATTGAAGTTTATTTCTAAGTTATGATCTTTAAGCCAGTGCGTTACTTTATTTAAAGTTGAACGGAGATTTTCATTTATATTATTATTACTTTGGCACGCGGTGAGTAAAGAGATGTCGTCTGCAAATAATACACAGGTCTCATTTATGATTTTTGGAAGGTCGTTAATATACACAAGAAACAACAAACATCCGATTACACTTCCTTGTGGAATTGAAGCCTTCGTTGCTATAACATCTGAGCGAACATTAATTATCTGTTTGCGGATATGATCAAAGAATTCAATTTCCACCAATTGTTCTCTTTTACTAAGGTATGATGTGAGCCATTTGTGGGCTAATCCCCGGATCCCTATTTGGTATAATTTTTGAAGCAGTATTGTATACTGCACCTTATCATAGGCCTTGGACATGTCCAGCAGTAGGCCCACAGCGTACTGCTTTGAGTCAATGATGTTTAAGATCTGTTGCGTAAATTTGATGCCTGCCAAAGTGGTGGATTTATTTTCTCTGAATCCATTTTGACATTCGCTGAATATTTTATATTTTTCGCAAAATCTATATATCCGGTTGCTCATTGCTTTTTCATATATTTTTGACGTTGTAGGTAAGAGGGCAATTGGGCGATAATTATTTGGGTCTGATTTTGCATGTTTCTTATGGATGGGTTTTATTATAGCTTTTTTTAATAGGTCAGGGAAGACACCCTCGTTAAAGGATTGGTTTATGAGAGTGCATAGTGGTGCAGCTAACTGTGTTGCACATTGCTTAATTAAACGCGGAGGTAGCTCATCGATTCCGCAACTGTTTTTATTTTTAAGTTTTTTAATTATTTTAAATATTTCGTCGGGCTCTACAGGAGTTAAGAACATTGTGTTTACTACTGGCTGGGTAACAGGGCGCCCCGGCACAGCGCTGGGACTGTCGCCTACAGCTGCGAAAAAACTATTTAACGCGTTAGAGACGTGTTTTGGGTCAGAGGTAAAAGTATTTTTAATAAGTAGTTGTATATTATTTTTATCCTTTTTAGGTTTTTTATTTGTACGTTCGTTTATTATATTCCACATTGTTTTTGTTTTGTTATCAGATTGTTTAATTTTTTTATATATTGAATTTTTTTTGATGAAGTTATTAATCTTTTTAGAGTTTTTTCATATTTTTTATAATAGTTATGTAACACTTTTTCTTTAGTTTTTGTTGTTAATATTTTAAGTAATCGTTTATTTTGGCAGGATATTTTAATACCTACTGTTAGCCAATGTTTTTTTAAGTCTTCTTTAAGTTTTATTTTGCGTTTGGGTATAGTAAAGTTTAATATATCTGTTAATATATTATATGATCAAACGAACTTAAGAAGTGAAGTTCGATCGATATTATATGAGTCCGCTTCATTCGAAGATATAAGAAACATGTAGTACTTTCAATGTACTGGCAACATCGCACAAATTAAAAAAAAAAAAGAAACTATTTTTTACTTCCTGTGGGTATGCCCTGTGGCAGCTCTTCATTTTTTTTAGATATATTCCCCGCAAAATTTTCCAATTGGGTTTTGGGAGGGAGGGAACTTATATCTTCGAATGAAGCGGACTCATATAATATCGATCGAACTTCACTTCTTAAGTTCGTTTGATCATATATTATATTTCGTCGCTTCATTCTTCGATATAAGAAACATGTAGATGTTCAGAGCAGAAAATTTTGTTAAATAAACCACCATTTTACGAAAAGAAATAACTTTTACTCAGGTAATTTCGTTTCATTGACATCTACTAACTTACATAAATCATTCTGATTTGAACTATTATGATTAGGTACCTATGTATATTCACATAACATCTTATACGTAAGTAGGTACAAATATAACCGATTTCCGGTAAATTAATTATAAATTAATTATAAATTACAATGAGCTATTCGGTAATAATACAGATCTAGCAAAACTGTCCTCATCTGATATTGGACGATTATAAAATCTAGCGAAGGTTTGCGATGAGCTTGTCCATCCAGCTGCCTTCCTTATTGCGTCTAATGAGAGGCCCGCGGCGCGCGCCGCGGAGGTGGCGGCGTGTCGCGTGCTGTGCGCGCTGAACGTCGCCACCTCCACGCCGCTCGCGCTCAGCACCTGCTTAATCCATCTACTGATAGATTGAGCAGTTGCCGGTTTGTGAGGCTTCTGGTATGTCAAAATAAGCCTGTCGGACGCCCTACATCTAAGACTATTTGTGACAAAAATATAGTCTTTCACTACTGTCGCGGGACAAATTGCACTGTTTTCGTGAAAATATGGTAAATACAGTACGGGTTGGTCGCGCCCGGATGCAGATGTTTTGATGACGTCCGTAATGCCAATTTCGATACCAGAAGGCCTCTCAATTATATTTTCTAATTTTATCAAGGAAAGCGTTTGTACACGATGCGCAGTACATAACGCCAATAGCACAACTAATTTTTTGGTATTTTTTTCAATTGATAGGTCTCTATTAGGTATCCAATTTGCTACAAAATTTAGGACAGTTTGTGGATCCCAGGTATTCTTATATTTTGGGACCGCGGGTCTTAATTTGTACACCCCCTTAAGCAAACGTTTTACTAGATCATTAGAAGTTAAATCGCTGCCTAATAATAACGATAAAGCAGAGCGGTGATTATTTAGGGAACCATAAGTATCACCTTTATGGTACTGTTCAGTTAAGAAAACCATTATAGATGAGGGAGAGCCCATATAAGGGTTTAAATCATTAGTGTTACAGAAACACCACCATAATTTGTAAGTCACACTGTATTGCTGCAAAGTATTTTTAGAAAGTGACGCCATCATTATCTCCAGTGCAGCATTTGGCGTTCCTCTTTCTATGAACGCTGTCCTGAGAGCACTGCTGCACCCAGGGTAAACTGTCTCGGATGGCATTGTGATGTCCTGTAAGAGGACGAACGATTCAAACTTAGGGAGAAATACAAAATGTCAGACCGAAGTACACTTTTCAGGAGCGGAAACCAGGGCTGGGACGGCCAATAGGGAAACACTAAAATTCCCTTCGCATGATCAGTAATAACTTTTTGTATGCATTTCAATATGAGAGAACATGGGGGAAATGCATAAAAATAGAAAGGTTTCCAATCTAACGTAAACGCGTCTACTGTAAGGGCGTCCGGATCCTGTTTCCAAGAAACATACGTTTGGCATTTGGCGTTGGCGCGAGAGGCGAAGAGATCGATAACAGGTTCGCCAAAAGTTGTAACTATTCTTTGAAAATCAGAGTCAGATAACTGCCATTCAATGTCCGGGTTAATTTTTCTGGACTCTTCATCGGCTTCCACATTATCTTTCGTGTTGATATACGATGCGAAAAGCCAGATACTTCGCTCCTCGCACCAATGCCAGATGGCTCTCGTTAAACAATTTAAGTGAGGAAACTGAATTCCTCCCATTCTGTTTACGTAGCTAATGGCTGTCGTGTTATCGACGCGTAACAATATATTACAATTATGACTTTCTCGAGCAAAACTTTTAAGGCCAAGAAAAACTGCCAGTAATTCAAGGTAGTTAATGTGGAAATGACGTTCGTTGTCCTTCCATCCACCATGAACACGGTTACTATTGCATACAGCGCCCCAGCCTGTTTTTGACGCGTCTGTAAAAATTTCTAGATCATAATTCGGTACCGCAAGAGGACATGATGTAGACAAGACGCTGTTAGCCCACCATTTCAAGTCCGGTAAAATGTCGGAGGTTAGTCGTATTTTAACATCATATCTCCCGTGTTCAGCGAGAGCAAGGTATTTTTGCCGTTCCAATAACTTTGTGTAAAGCCAACCATATCTTACAGCTGGGCACGCTGATGTAAGAACTCCTATCAAGTGGGCAAAGTCTCTAACCGAACAAACTGGTATCCGGAAAAACGTTGTCACTAATTGTATTATCTTGTTACGCTTATCATCAGGAAGTGATAGTGACATATTAGCTGAATTGTAAATGAACCCTAAAAACTTGCAGGTTTGTGATGGGTTCAAAGAACTCTTCTCGTAGTTGACAACGAAACCTAAACACTTGAGTAACCTAAGTGTTTCTCTTACGTTTAATAGACATTCATCGTAGGTATTTCCTATACATAATATGTCGTCGAGATATATAACGGACTTAAAACCACGACCTCTTAAATGAGTGATTACTTCTCTCATGATTTTAGTAAACGTACGTGGAGCGGAGGACAAACCATAGGGCATGGCGGTAAACTCAAAAATCTCGTTCTCAAAGTGAAATCTTAGATACCTACGATGACAGACCGCAATAGGTACAAGTAAATAAGCTTCCTTTAGATCTATAGAAGCCATGAAGCCATTTTTAGGTATCATTTTAGATGCAGTTCTATAATCCTCCATTTTGAAATGGACATTAGCAACAAAATTATTTAGACGCTTGAGGTTTAATATAAATCTATGGCCGCCATTAGGTTTTTTCGCCAAAAAGATGTTAGATATGAACTGATCTTTTTGCTGCTTACACTTTTGAATAGCCCCAAAATTTAACAAGTTGTCAATAGCCAACGACATTTCCTGTCTCTCTTTAAAAGAAAATGAGCTACGAGGAGGATTATTTTGTACTACTTTCTGAACGAAAGGAATACGATATCCGTTACATATCCAATCAAGAATAACTTTATTGTTAGTAACACCTAACCAACATTTATAGTAATGCCGTAGTTTACCAGCATTTACCTGTGTTACTGCCGGGTTTGAGCACGTTTGTTGGTGCCCGTCGACGACGCCGACTGAGTCGACCGCGGCTGCGGGCGAGGCGGCGCACGGTGGTAGGGGTGTGACCCCGCCGTTCTGTAAGCTGCTGTGTGCCCCCCCCCTGTTCGATGGTGGATAACGAGGAGGGCCCGACCAGTTTCCCTGCTGTCGAGCTCGAAATCCTGAGAACGTGGAAGACGATGGGGACGATTTCGGGATAACAACCTTCTTAATTTGCTGTCCCTGTTTTGCAATCGCCTTCGACGCTTTAATCTTTTCAGGTAGTGTATTACCATAAAGGGTCTCGTCTCTGTCCTGGTCCTGTATAACAGACCAGAACGCTTTGTCTAGACCGGGTGTAATGAGCTTTGTTCTCACCTGCGTCTCAACGAAATGAAGGTCTGAGAGTATCCGACAACCGTCAGATATAAGTTTCACAGCTTGCACCTTGTCATTACCAGTCAGCAGCAAACTCATACCTCTATTCACAGCTGTTATGCCTAGGCCTAGCTGGTCTTGTTTATTCTGTAATTTTTTGTCCCGGGTTCTCACTATTTCCGACACGGCCGCTGATATTTCTGCGTTTAAAGATGGAGCTTTCAAAAGCCTGCAATTACTGGGAATGGCAAATTCTTTTAAAAGATTTTCTTTTGTATTTTTTTCTAAGCCTTTTTTGAGAATAGGTAGCCAACGTTGAGCCAACTTCTCATGTATATCCATGCCATAAACTGGAACATCATCACAAGGTTCCCCCAGAGCCTCTAACAATTCTGGCTCGAGTTCAGGTATGGGTGGAGCTAGTATTTCCAATTCCGGTGGTGAAATCGTGTCAATGGGGGGCGTTACCGTGCTCGCATCGGGTACAGACGTCGTTGACGCCGCCGTGTCGTCATGAGTCTCGACGTTGGTCGCTCCGTTATCTAAATGTAAAAAGAGGGTAGGTAGTTGTAAGAAAAATATTCTTAACTTTACATATTTCACTACTCATATGTAACGATAATAAAGTCCTCGTCATGCTTAGCCCTCGTGTTAACCCGCAGTTAACCTCCAGGAAAGCTTAAAGACGTTGAACATGATTTGCCCATCAAATTGAACACCATCGTGTTGACCCACGATCAACCTCCAGGCTTATTTTTCATAGCATCATGCTTAACCGTCGTGTTAACCCGCAGTTAACCTCCAGGCAAGCTTACAGATGCTGAACCTATTGATTTTACATAAGAGAGGGGCAGTTTAATAATTTACGAAATATAAAATGTATACAGCTTGTTAAAACTTACCCGAATGTTCCTCAGAGTCAGACGATGACGAGTACACAATCACGCGACGGCGTTGTTTCCGCCTTTTTAACTTTCGAATTTTCGCGTTATAGTACTCGATTTGACTTTCTGCACTTCGTTTAGGCATCGTTATTTGACTAGTTTTGACTTGTTACGCAGGGAGTGTGCTACCGTTGCCGCGCACAAAAAAAGAATGAAGAGCTGCCACAGGGCATACCCACAGGAAGTAAAAAATAGTTTCTTTTTTTTTTTTAATTTGTGCGATGTTGCCAGTACATTGAAAGTACTACATGTTTCTTATATCGAAGAATGAAGCGACGAAATATAATAATAAACATTACATAATTGTCATTTACACTGTTGCTAGGTGTAATTATGTTTTGCCAGTTTATTTCACAGAGACGAGTTGAGTTTTAAATTGTTCAATGTTGCTATGGTTGAAGCTTCGTTTTTCAGCATACCACGTCGACGATGTTTTATTATTATTATTTGGTAAGTTTATGTATAAAGTAGAGCCAGAGTGGTCGGAGAAACCCAACTCTTCCACGTCAGTTCGTAGTTCTTTATCTTTGAAATTCGTAAATATTAAATCTAAACATGTCGAGGTTGTTTGTGTTATGCGAGTAGGTTTTTTTTACATTTTGCGTGAAGTTATATTCTAGCATGAAATTCAAAAATGTATTTGATTTTGTATCTTTTTTTAAAATATTTATATTCAAATCACCACCTAGTACAATTTTATAGTTTGGATATTTTATGTTTATGTACTTTAAAATTGATTCTAATCTATCATAAAATAGGTCTTCCTCTCTTTTATTCCAATATAAAGTTATCAGTATAATATTAAAATCGGTTAATTTGGTTGCACATATTTCCAAAACATATTCAATTGACATAGCCGTGATATCATCCAATGGGCTGGATTTGATGTGATCCTGGAGGAGTATGCATACGCCGCCTCCTCCGCGGGTTTCTCGGCAGTATGATGTTGCTATATGGTAGCCGCTGATGTCTATCGTCATTTGTTTATCTTGAGTGAGCCATGTTTCTGAAGCGCATATAGCATTGTTTGATGTGTCTTCTTTAACAAATGTTTCTAAGAGATGTTTTTTATTGTAGATACTCTGAAAATTTTGGAAAAGTATTTTAAAAGGAGCTCCTTGGTTTACGAAATAAATTGTTGTCCAGTTCTTCGCTATTGCTTGTTTTAGCTTGCTGTGTGGGGCTATGTATAGAAGCGGTTTCTCTTTTATTATTTTTTGTTTCAGTTGTTTCAGATGTTTGCTTTGGTGATAGACGGTTTATTTCAGTTACTTTTCCATTTATAATTAGTTTGTTATTTTGTATTATGGCATGATATCCGTTATTTCTAGCATTGAACATTTTTCCTCTCATAATCTTTCTCTCTCTGCGTGACTCTTCATCTAGAAATTCCGATATAGCTAATCCACTTCCGCGAAAGCAGTGGCTATTTTTTAAGATGTATTTAGTCATTCTCTTACTAATTAGTTCTATGACTAGGGGTCTAGCTTTATTTGTTTTCCGGCCAACGCGGTATGTGTCCTCTATATAGCCCAGTAGGTTAACTTGCTGAATATCTCGGAAGCAGTTAATTATCTTATTGTATAAATCGTTCTCAGTTTCATTATAGTTTTCACCTAAGTTGTAGATGACAAACTTCTTGCTGTTTGTTTCAGACACACAGTTACTGATGCATGGAGATCCGCTATTTTTGATAGACAATTTCTTTTCCAGGATTTAATTCATGTCTTACTAATAATTATGTTTTACTTTACTAATTTGATATTTTGCTACTATGATGACATTTGCATCAGGTTTATCGAATATGATGTTTTGCTTGTATGATATTTTAAGAATATAATGTTTTCGAATATGATATCCATCGACGGAGTGAGCAATATTCAACCTCATTATTAACAGAAGAGAATTCAAACTGCTTTGGCTATTAAATTTGAGATACTGCTTATTCGCTTAGAGTTCTCAGAGTTCCAACATCGTTCCACCCGTCGAAACTAGCAGACACTTTTCGGGGTTCCGTACCCAAAGGGTACCAACGAAACCATATTAAGTACTAAGCCTCCGCTGCCCGTCCGTCTGTCAGCGGGCTGTATCTCATGAACCGTACCTAATAGCTAGCTACACTTCTGACGTCTTCACACGTGTGCCGCTATAAAAACAAATAAAAATTTCCAATACAAGAAACATGTTTTTTTCGTCGTGGTACTTACGGAACTCTTCGTGTGCGAGCTACTTGCACTTGGCCGTTTTTTACCGAGTACTGGGAAACTATGGATCAACTCCGGCGTTCCGGACGGTTAAGTTAAAACTTTAAGAAAAGTCACATTTTCCTAAGCAGCCGGGATACGTCCTTAATAAGGTCCGACCGAGTAAATTCTCGGCCGAGACCGAGACCGAGACACGGAAAAAGGGGTATTTTTTCTATATTTGCGTTTTTTTAACTTAAAAAAACCCCCGTTAATAATAAAAAAATCGTTTTATTATGATTTTAGCAAACTTAATACTCAAAATTGAAAAGAACACTATTGTACGACAAAACAAAGCAATTTTTCGGCATTGTACCTTGTCAATTTTTTTAAATCGATTGCCGCTGTGTCTCGGCCACGGCTGAGAATCTCGGCCGTTTTGGGCCGAGACCGAGACCGAGATTTCGGCACGATTTTTGGCCGAGATTTGCCTAGACCGAGACCGAGATCTCGGTCGGACCTTAGTCCTTAATATGGTCGGTGTCAATTGAAATCTGCAAAGATGTAAACAAATCCAAACGAACCAATTTACTATAATTAGGTACTACATAATCACGTACCGTAAAACGGGGTGAATAGGAATCAAGGGGTAAATAGGGACACAACCTAAAATAAGTCATAACTTGTTACAAATAAGAACAAGTATTAAATGGACAATAACGTTACGTCTATTGGAAGTAATTTCAATCTTATTATTAGTAACATAAGCTTCATTTTAGGGTGTGTCCCTATTTACCTCGTTTTACTGTGCATACTTTAGAAGATCAAACGAGGGTTTATTAATAATTTTTACACTTTATCATTACTCACTTTCATATTAAGTTTAAGAATAACTATTAATTTTCATTTTTTTTTATAAAAAAAAATATCCCGACGAATTGAGAACCTCCTCCTTTTTTTGAAGTCGTTTAAAAAGATTGATTTAAATGTGAGGTTATGTGCTCAAAATGCTTGACAGTAGCTCATGAAGTTCCCTAAATATTGACAGCAAGTAGAAAGGAACAGATGACAAACTTTATTGTTGCAGGTAGGTATGTACCGGAATAGTGATGTACTGCTGGGGCCGTAATTTACCGAAACGCATTTCGTAACTAGCTTCATCTGTTGTTTTTATTTGCTCGCACTCTAGCGTTCATCGTTTTAATCATAACTAACAAAAAATATCTCAAAAAAACAATTCGCGTGATGATAACAAAGGATCGCTGACTGGTACAACAACGTATGACAATGAAGTCACTGCACTTTCACGTCACCGCCGCTGGCAAACTCGCGTTCTAGCTCTGAGTTAACGTGTTTTATGATTATTTATTCACTCATTTATCAATAATTTCACATTTTGTATATTTTGACACAATATTTCAAAGTTCTGACAATGTCGTCTTCATCTAGCCACACAGTTTATTTCGAGGTTTGATCTTCAATTTATGGCCTTTTATTTTATGCGTTAATTCTAATAAACTTTTTAAAAATATACTTCTCAATACTCAATACTCAATACTTTATTGCAATTCATAATGTGTACAGGTTGGAATACATTGTATCATAATGTGTACAGGTTATTTTATGTGCATTATGAACCCTGTCGGGCACAGCAACGAGATAGGAGGACTTATATGTATAGGTATTTATGATTAGATTTACAATGTCATGCTATAACAAACTATTTACAAGTATCGTAATTCGTAACACATTAATACCTTTTTTTTTTACGACCATAAAATGCAGTGTTTCGCTCGATGCCGTTACTGTAGTTATTGGCTAGAACGGCCGTTTTCTGGTGAATAAAGCAACTAGAGACCACATTTTACACACTTTTTTCCCGATTTCATCATGGATGGTTTTTTTTATGACAAAATTGTAATTTTAGGTGAAAAGGGAGCATTTTGGAGGTTATAAAAGTGTTTACTAAATAAGACAAGTCAGTTGGTGTGGACTATACATGTTTGGCAATTTCAACTGACACCGACTGTACGTAGGGTCGCCATTGCATTTGGGGTTATCTAAGTGATCAAAATCATCTCTTAAATAGGCGAAGTCAAAAAAAAATGATGCATGTATACAGATCTAGTGAATAATCCTTTCACATCTTGAAAACTCGGAACTCACGTCTACTTCCGAATGATGCCGACGTGTCTATGAATTATTGAATTATTAAGTGACATGTTTGTATTAAATAAATAGAGTACTTTAGTAATCAGTGTCAAATGTCAAACCACGAGTTTGAAGTATATCACACCGAGATGTTAAAACCACCACGATCAAATATATAGAAATTAGGTGTAGGTAAACAAGAAGAAATGTAAACAAATGTATAAAATAATTTCACAGACTTGTCGATCTAAATGTTTCCTAGGTCTTAATGCTTTCGGCGTGACTATTAAAAAGAACTGTATTAACCGCTCTATATCGATTATCACTCTCGCGATGCGACGTTCCCCCACGTTGTCTTGATGGGTACTGAGTCAGACTGAAGTAGCATGATAAATACGAACATTTCCGAGAAAATACGATGTGAAAGGATATTTCACTACATCTGTACCTACTCTTTATTGTACCTACAATAATAAAAAAGAGATACAAAACACAGGCAATAAAGAAGCAAGTACAAAGGCGAACTTAATGTAATTTGTTCCGTGTTGCAGATCTCTGCTGAACAACGTGGCGCATCGCGTGGAGCTGTGCATGGCTTCCTATCAGGCCGATGTTGAGAAAAAGAGACAACGGTAGGGGTATCCTAACCTAACCTAACCTAACATATAAGTAAAAGTGAGATGGACATAATTTAGCAGATTGGTTTACATGACCTTGATTTAAACATATTATAATTTATAATTAGTTATATCACCTGATCATTATTGCAAATGTTTTTTTTATAATTTTTGATAATTATACTTAACTAGCTTTTGCCCGCGACTTCGTCCGCGTAGAACTCGTTTATCGCAGTTAAATAAATTAATAGTTATAAGTAATTCTATAGTTTGACGTCCTCCCTGGCAAGAATGATCTTTCAAACACATGTAATATTGAGCTCGAAATTTACCGGGACACCAACTTTAACCATTAACTCTTACGGGAGGGCACTCCCGATACCTCGAAAGAGTTCAGGAACACTAAGGGTACGACGTGACTTGCTCTGTGTCTATGACATTGTCTACCAAGAGATACTCCACAACATCGCCTTCTACATGAGACATCTTTTTATATTTATCCGCCCGACAATTTCGTTTGTCGGTGCTAATATCGCCCTCTCGCACAAACATTATCTATTCTTTATATTGTTTTTTAGATCGGGGTACACGTTATTTTTTAGATCATCTGTGTTTTGTACAATACTACAGAATTCGCGGTTTAATGTATTCAAATCGTTACTATCTCTCGCCATACGATCTTCGACAATTTTTAGTAGAGCTGCCGGATATATTGCCCCGACTGTGTATCATGGTGTACTCGTAGTTCCTGGCATATTTGTAGTGAGGTTAATTTTTTATATATATACTCATATCGTAGATGCCGAAATGCATTTATTTTATCCGCTGGTGTGCCCCTAGTTATCACCGATAGATGAGAATCTGTCTAAATTCGCCGTCTCAAAGCACCATCCCTCCCATGATAGTTTGGTTGCTCTTAAAATATCCATCATAGTTCAATATTACATATATTATATTATGAGTCTTAATACTAATTATAATGTAGGTATCTATCATTATAAATGGCGGAACTCCCGAACATCATCAGTGGCCAACGACTTTTTCAATAAACATCATGACGGCCATTTTGAATTCCAAATTTGATATCATTTTCGAAATCTGCGTCAACGCAACCTAAGAAAATGACACCCATGATGACTTTTTCAAAAAACACCAAACATTGTCGTTATTCCCTCGGGAACTTTTAAATTTTCCGGGATGGGATTTTTCTATGTGTTAATCCAGGGTGCTACCTCCATTTTAAATTTCATCCTAATCCATCTAGCCGTTGCAGCGTTAAGGTGTAACTAACTAAATCCCCCTTTTACCCCTTAGGGGTAGTTTTTTCTAAATCGCTGAAAGCAGTATACTATTTTATTTATAAAAAGTAGCCTAAATATCAATTTCCTAATGTAGCCATTTCGATATCTCCCATACAAATTTCTACTCTCCATTTATCGCCTGAGGGGGAGTTTTACGGAAATCAACGAAAGTTTTTTTTATGATAAACAGTATTAAACAGTAGCTTATACACGAATTACCACGTTTCCAACTAAAAAAATTAACATAAATGACCAAATTGTCATACAAACTACCATCCCAAATCTCACCCCCTTAGGTGATTTTTGGGATACAAATTTAATCTAATTCAGTTCCGCGGTTTATCCTTGAATGCATAACAAACAGACAGACGTCAGACATAATTACTTTCACGTTTATAATGTTAGTATGGATTTTCTTTGTACAGCAATATTATGTATACCTATCGATGTATAGTTTTTTTATCCCTTGAGTATTGTTTGAAATTACATTTTAGAATTAAATAACCGACCAATTCGCCGAAAAATTAAATGCCTGTCATTAATTATTTTCAAGTGATCATAATAACCGCCCTAATATTAAATAACAGCCGTAGAATTAATACGCCGTGACTAGTATTGAAAATAGCGGAAAAAAATGTTAAAATCTGGATATGTCAACGCTGACAACTTCAATCTGACACCGCTCCTTTTGATATAGACTAACAAAACTGAATGTAGGTACAAAGCCTGTCTCATGTTGTCACACTGGATGGCAAAAGCCATAGGAGAAATAAATTATTCAATTGCGTAATTTTGTCAAATAATTACTAATCTTATTCTATATTAATAATTATTGGGTCCCCAAAAACTAAGAAAATGTTACCCGTGACAACTTAAAAAAAAAATATCATTGCCGCCAGCTTGAATTCTAAATTTGACATCATTTTCATAATCTGCGTCCCCAAAATGTAAGAAAACAATACCAATGACGACTTTTTCAATAAACATCATGGCGGCCATTTTGAATCCCAAATTTGATTATCATTTTCGAAATCTGCGTCAACGCAACCTAAGAAAACGACACCCATGATGACTTTTTCAAAAAACACAAAGATATTGTCGTTATTCCCTCGGGAAACTTTAAATTTTCCGGAATAGGATTTTCCTATGTGTTAATCCAGGGTATAAGCTATCTCCATTCTAAATTTCATCCAAATCCATCCAGCGCCATTGCAGCGTGAAGGAGGAACAAACTAAAACTCCCTTTTACCCCCCTTAGGGGTAGTTTTTCTAAATCGCTGAAAGAAGTATTTTTTATTTATTACAATACAATACAATACAATACAAAACACTTTATTGAAACACCACATACACCAAGTAACGAATATACAAGAAACTAAAATATAGATTACATAGTGAGTCAACAGGCGGTCTTATCGCTAAATAGCGATAATAGCGATTTATTATCAGTAGCCTAAATACCAATTTCCAAATTGCTTATTTTAAAAATAACTTATCTCCTATACAAATTTCCACCCCCTATTTGAACCCTTTAGGGGATGAATTTCCAAAAATCCTTTCTTAGTGTACCCTTAGGGTACCCAAGGAATATTCCCTTCAAATTTCAAGTCCCTAGGTCCAGCGGTTTAGGGTGTGCGTTGATCGATCAGTCAGTCAGTTTTACCCCTTTCCATCCCTTCGGGGATGAAATTATCAAAAACGCTGAAACACGTATAAATTAATTTTCAATTTTCAACCCAAACACAAAATTTGAATAGTCTAACTTAAACTAAAACTGACGGACTTTCTTACAAATTTTCATCCCCTTAGGGGTGGAATTTCCAAAAATCCTTCCTTAGTGGATGCAAAATGTCAAGTCTCTAGGTCCTAAGGTTTGGGCTGTGCGTTGATATTATTAACAATCCGTTTTACCCCTTTTCATCCCTTCGGGGTTGATATTATCATAAACGCTGAGACACGTATAAGTTGAAATTCAATCGCCAACCTAAACGCAAAATTTGAAGCGTCTAACTTCAAAACTGACGGACTTTCATACAAACGTTTTCCCCCTATTTTACCCCCTTAGGGGTGGAAGTTCCAAAAATCCTTTCTTAGTGGATCTCTACACTATATAAGGTATCTATGTGCAAAATTTTAAGTCTCTAGGTCCAGCGGTCTGGGCTGTGCGTTGATATATCAACAATCAGCTTAGCATTTTATATAATAGATTTATAGTATATCAAATGGCATTATCCCATATGAATATTATACAAAAGGTTGTTATGCTAAATGAGTGTTATACTATGTGACTGTTATGCTACAAAAAATATACATTTTGTTGTTATCGGGACGTTTGTTATCCATTTCGCAGTTATTTAAATGAAATTATACAAAAAGTTTTTATACTGATTGAAGCGCACCCATCCTTTAGATTTAGAGACCTTGATAACGTTATGAAAAATATCGCTATCATACGCTACCGCTATATTTCGTTAGTGAAAAAATAGATATGTTTTTCGCTCAGGTTCACTTTGTCCATATTCCCACATCTCGTCCACGTTCTCGTCTCGTCCACATTCCCATCTCGGCCACATTCCCATCTCGTCCACATTCCCATCTCGTCAAAATTCCCATCTCGTCCACATTCTTATCTCTGACACATTCCCATTTCGTTCACATTCCCAACATATAGTTTTAACTTTAACATTAGATAATAGAGACGATAATTCAACAATCACTAGGTGCCTAGGTGTATTTTAGAGGCCAGTAATTAGGTTTTTATCCTATCTCCTTCTAGCCTGAAAGAAATGCTCCAGAAAGAAGAGGAATACAACATTCGCAAGTTCGTGGAAATGGCACAGTCGGGCGCCGCGTTGATCTGGCAGGACAAGAAGGACCGCCTGGCGTTCCTCATCGCCAAGAGGAAGAAGGAACATGCGGACAAGTACAAGGAAGCGCCGCTGTGAGTGCCTCCGGTTCTATTATGTTCTTATCTTAGTGCGCGTACACATAGAACGTCCGTTTTACATTATCCGTTTTAACGGATCTTTTCATCTCGTAATCTTCTTTTTTACTGGATCCAGAATACTGTTTTGGGTGTGAACTCGCTCATACAACTACATACGCCATCAAATAACGGACCTCTAAAATGGATCGCTATGTGTACACGCCCTTACTAATTAACTACACATATCGTCCCTTTACTATCTCAACCTTGTATCTGATCGAATAGTTAGATAGGAAAGTAGTCTTTATTCTTTAGGGAACATGAGTGCTTTTCCTTTCTAATAATTCGATCAGATACGAGATTGAGAAAGTAGAGGGACGATATATTATGGCCTGTACACATTTGACACATACCTAACCTCAAATATTCATCAAGTCAAACGAATTATTAATAGTTCTTTTAACTTGGACTTAATGTGAAAGTAAAGATCAACCCCCTTACTAATAAACGTTGAGTAACGGTGGTATAGCTATACAATTTTTTGTCCTTATCTGTCAAATTCAAATGTCACATTGACAGATAATGACAAAACATTGTATAGCTATACCGAATTGACAGAAGCGCGTGGAGCTAACCCCATGTGCTTCTGTTTAGTCCATTAGAGAAAATACTCTTTTACCCAACAATTGTCTTCGCGTGTGATATCCATGGACTTATTTCTCTAATAAGTCCATGGGAGTGTCTATAAATAACTTGACATTGGCGAAATACACCTTAACAGGAGTGAAAGCCATTAATTAAGATTAGAATAGAATATAGCTATACCACCGTTACTCAACGTTTATTAGTAAGGGGGTATGTGTATAAATAATTGCTAAGACCTCACTTGCTCAAAAGCACGTGATTATCGACTAATCCTAATGGTAAATTAGTTCGTTTGGTTGTGTTAACATCTTTGCCAATTTCAATTGGCACAGACTAAGTATACATGCATACATATACTCACGCCTTCATTCCCAGAGTGGGGTAGGCAGAGCTACAGAATTACCAACAACTCTAAAAACTTGTTGATAATTCTGTAACCACATTTTGCACAATCTGCTAAGATGTTTACCAGTATATTGGCTGCAAGCCCATCGCCGCCTAACAGTAGGTACTATCTACAAGCCTTTATTCCCTTATGCCCGGTTCCTATATTCAAGAAACGAATCGTTTTCCTTACGGGCAGTAGCGTTGTAACATTTGCTACGTACAAAATGTGTCAAATTTTAACGAGACGTCACGACTCTACCAACGGTTTTGAATAAAGGAACACACCCACGACACATCCACGGGAGGACATGGGGTGGCACTATTGCAACCCGGCAACCTTACGGGAAAATATTACAACTATTCGATAGAAAACCCCTGGTAAATATTACAACTATTAGGTAAAACTTATGTTTTTGGCGTAGGTCAAAATGCGTGCACGTCCACCCTTACGTCATCGGCCTTCAAAGTATGGAGGCGCAGATGATCCAGCTATACCAGATGAGGGAGAAAGAGGCCCAAAGACAGGCGCAGAGGGAGTTTGACAAGATGTGGCAAGCCGTCGCCATGAAAGAGTCGGAAGCTCTGGTGAGGATCTTTTAAGTCTTACTGTAGGTACCTACATGATGTTCAACAAAATAAACCATTAATTCATTGATTTCATTTCGTTCATGTCATTAATTAATTCATTTCAGTAATGATGTTTAACGAAATAAACCATTCTTTCATTCACTTCATTTCATTTCATGTCATTCATTAATTTCATTTCATCCATCCATTCAATTCAATCGTTTGAATTATTCACTCGATTCATTGATTCTTAAATTCATTGGTGTAAAGCTCAGTGTATATTATTTTATTTTCAAGAGAATAATATCTGTTGAGCAAAATAATTATTATTGTGTAGCTATAGAGTATATTTTATTTCAATATAGTCGATATATATGTTAGCATTAAACACAACCATTGTATTGGTTTACCACAAAACAAATGACCATGCAGTATAAAGGCATTATAGCTTCGCAAGAGTTTGTCTTAAGGCCTCTACGCATTATCCTTCTTGACGTACAGCCGCGTACGACCGTCAGGCACGATGGTGCTTTACGCACTATCGTGCAAAGTTCATAGTGCAGATCGTGCTAGACGTTCGCGAAACGTAAACTCTGACAACACTGCGAAGATCTGGCTACGTAGATCTAGCAACACTGCGAAGATTTGACGGATGTCGACTGAAGGACCTAGCATCCACGGTCAAGAAAAAATATTTAAAAAAACAAAATGACGGACGTCAAGTCTACGCATTACCATGCAAACACGATGCACGATTGAGCTGACGTACGTCAGGGCTACGCACCATACAGCCGCACGTCGTATGGTGCGTAGCAGTGCGAGAAGTAGTGGCGGGCTGGTAGGATACGAATTCGGTCGTGCAAGTCCTTCACGCTCATAATAATAATAATTGACGTCCAGCAAGCCTACGCACTATAGTTATACGTCGTGCATCGTGCCCGGAGGGATGGCACGGAAGGATAATGCGTAGACGGCATTAGTGACGGGAGACACATGGTATTCTCATGTGGCAACATTGGGAACCAACAAATTAAGCCTGACATTTTGGATCACAATTGGGTAATGCTGCCAGTTTCGTTCCCAACAGCGCCCACATTTCATCGTCTTTTTAGGCAACCTAACCAAGCACTTTGCAAGTTCAATATACTATCGAGTCCAGCCCCGGATCTACGTTTTTCCGAACCGGGTCAGAACTTGACAAGGACGCCCCCTTTCCACCAGGTCCAGGGTTATGAAACAAGTTTTTTCTTTAAACATATGCATTTGGCGCCCTTTGAAACTGCCGTCCGGGGCAGGGTATCCCAGTTGCCCCCCCCTAGAGCCACTTAAGGTGGTACACTCGATTCGAGTCTACCAATTGTAACTCATAGTAAGGGTACTGACCCTACTTTGACAATCGAAGTTATGTTATCTCCATCCCTTTCACTTGCCATTCGAGACTAAATCGAGAGAAAAGGCAGGAGCTAACGTAACTTCGAACTTCGATTTTCAAAGTAAGGCTTCAGCAGAAGGTGGTAGATTGACCTCTGGGGGGTTACCATGACATACTAAAGCAGTTCAGTCTAGGTTGAGCAAAAGTCATTGAAGTGCTAGGGTTGTCACTTATAACATAATCGAATAAATTAAATATGTATGGAGGATTGTGTTTATACTTATGAAAGCACTTGTTATCATTGTGGTAATAAATTGCCCTTATCAGTGTTCATAGTTTATCTATTTAAAAGTTATCAGAATTTATAAATACATTGTCTATAGATTTACGAGTATTATCTTGTCATGATTGTCAATCTCATTGTATTGTTTGCATTGTCTCGCCATCGTACTTGCGAAAATTATTACTTACTACCCCAAGTGTAAAATTGGGAATTATTTGGTTTGAAATTGTAAATATAATTTTAAAAAATACCAGACAGTAAACTGAGTTTCGGATTTTGAACAATTTCAGTAGTAACAAATATATTTATCTGTAATTTTTTAGTACCTAATATTTTAATTCATAAATTTCGAACCATCGCCAACCCTAACTGGTTGTACGTCATTTCAATGGATTTTGCTCGCATTTTACGATCCCTGGCTATAGCAGTTATATAGCTCTGTCCCTTTCTCTCAACCTAAACTGAACTGCTTTAGTATGTCATAGTAACCCCCCTGATATTTATTTAATTCTCAGGCGGCTAGAATGGAGTATGACATCATACAAAAAGTACGTAGAACTATGGATGCTAAGAAGGAAAGTGAAAAAGTATTGGAGCAGCACCGCCTCGACGAACAGAAGGAGAGAGAGCGTCTTAAGCAGGAGACTATCTACTTTAAAAACTTGTGGGCGGCCGAAATCAAGAAAGAGGACGACGGTTGGAACTTAGAATATGATATCCAGGGGCCAAACTTCTGGTGCCAATGACGTCAATAGATATTCATGACTTTTTGTCACAGCTTCAACAAAAGCCGACTCAAGTAACAAACAGTTAACTACGAAATGGATAACAAACGTCCCGTATAAAAATAAAATGTATATTTTTTGTAGCATATCAGTCACATAGTATAACACTAATTTAGCATAATAACCTTTTGTTTAACATTCATATGGAATAATGCCGTTTGATATACTAAACATTAAGTAGGTATAATTATTAATAACTCTATGAAAAGCAAGCTTTAAAAACCCGACTGCATTTTTTATACTGTCGTCGATATACCTACATATGTTGATAATTGTCATTTGGCCATTGTTGTTATTTCAATTTTAACAGTTTGGGTATCCTATGACACTCTCGCTGCGAAGACGAATCCAATGATACCTCATTTGTCAAAATCGTCCAAGCCGGTTTTGCTGTAGCGGGGAACATAGAACTGGACATACAGGACGGTGAAAAACATAACCCTCCTTTTGGGCTCCGCCGCAGTCGGGTAAAAAATATAAAAATATTTGCAATAATTGATCAGGTGATATAACTAATTATAAATTATAATATGTTTAAATCAAGGTCATGTAAACCAATCTACTAAATTAGGTCAATCTCGCTTTTACTTATAGGTTAGGTTAGAGTTGCGTCAAGTCGCGAAGCGCTGTAAGTCCATAACTACGCGGAATAGGAGCTCCGTCGACTTGTTCGTAAACTTCTTTCTAAGTTACTATTATACTAGGTATTATGTATAATATAGTTAGTATAATAGTAATAAGTTACTATTATATTAGGTATTAGTATGTATGTATAATACTATTTATTGAGTAAGTAGGTTATTTTATTAAACATACGTTATGTATTATACAAAATAACTTTTATATTATTCGTGCGTTATGCACTTAGTTATTATACACACTCATAATTATAATTCGAGGCATTATTCATTTTGTTTTTATGCCTTTTAATATTATACACTTTGATCATTATACAAATCAGAATTATGTAATTAGTGTTATGCAAAATAAAAATTAGACCATTTGCTTTTACACAACCGTTTGTTATTTGTACCAGTTAGTACCTAATCATTTGCTAAATGAAAGCACCGTGTTTGCAAAATTTCTTCATTTTGACGTCATCGGCACCAAATGTTGGACCCCTGATGATATCGTATCTTATCTTATCTTATCTTATCTTGTCTTGCAGATGGACCCTTTCAAATACGTTTCGGCCCTAAGGGTGCGGCTCCACTGAGGCAGAGACGAGCGGAGCGGGGCGGAGCTGTGCCAATATTAACCAATAGAATATAAACTAACATGCGCAAGGCGCGCTCGACGTGACCGCATGCGCCTTCTATTGGTTAATATTGGCACAGCTCCGCTCCGCTCCTCTCGTCTCCGCCTCAGTGGAGCCGCACCCTTAACCTTTTCAACGCCACAGTCGGCTCTGGCCGTCAACTAAAAGTCGTGCCACTGACGCCACGTCGGCTACAGCCGACAAGAGTTCAAGATTAAAAGAGACTTTGTTTGGTAGCAATAAGGTGTAATTTGCATAGCATAGCAAACATGTTTGGCGTGTGGGTGGCACATTTTGTATTCGACGTATGGCGTTCAAAAGGTTAAGGATCTTTTGTCTCTCTCGATTACTCTATCTTGGTCGGCTCCCTAAGCCACAAGGCCACCGAGACGAATCTAATTATGTCTTACTTATACAATGAACGTTTCACTCTCTCAGTTTGCGTTTTTTTTTTTAAATTATTTATGGACAATGAAAGTTGAAAAACTGGCTTGACAGCGGACAAAACAATACTGCTCACTCGTGATTTACAAATAATTTAATTATCAACGGTACTTAAAATATATTTCGTTGATGTCGTTTATCGCTTTCCTCTCGTTAACTGACAATTTTTACGGGATAAAAAGTACCCTATCGTCGGTGAAACTGCAAAACCGCGTAAGTAATATTTTTAATATGGAGCAAAAAGCACCTTTTAATAAGAAAGTAAGGTTTACTTTGCTCTATCACAAATTTGTTAGTTACGCGGTTTAGGAGTATCACGGACGCTATGTGTTCCCAGGGATTCAAGCTACCTCGGAATCGATTCAGCGGTTTAGCCGTGCTTCTTTCAGTTTCCCTCCCTTTATTTCTACTCGGTAAAATATTATTATACCATAGGTTATCCAAAATGGCCAGGCCCAGGCCTGTGTGCTCGTTGACTTTAGCATTGTCCTAAAAGATGTATTATTTTAGCTCAACGTGTGGCCGCCGAAAAAAGACTAGAGACAGCGCGCCAGCGAAAAGAATCGTTGGCGGAGCGGCAGGAGATGGTCGTGCGTGCTGAAGCCGACAACAAGCGCGTCAAGGACGCGTGGGACATGCTGGCCGCGCAGGGCTACAGCGATGAGATCGCTATGAGGGAACGGGCCCGGAAAAAGGAGGTAGGTGGGAATGGGGGGAGGAAGTGGAAGATGGGAAGGGGGTACGAGGAGGTAGGAGTGGGAGAAAGAAGTGGAAGATGGGAAGGGATAGGAGGTAGGAGGGAATGGGGGAAGTTAGTAGGAGATGGGAAGGGGGTAGGAGAAGGAAAGAGGTAGGAGGGAATGGGGGAAGGAAGTGGGAGATGGGAAGAGGGTAGGAAGAGGTAGGAGGGAGTGAGGGAACGAAGTCGAAGATGGGAAGGGGGTAGGAGGGAGTGGGGGAAGGAAGTGGAAGATGGAAAGGGGGTAGGAGTAGGAAGGAGGTAGGAGAGAATGGGAGAAGGAAGTGGGAGATGGGAAGGAGGTAGGAGATGGAGGAAGGTGGTAGGAGGGATTGGGGGAAGGAAGTGGCAGATGGGAAGCGGGTAGGAGGATGGAAGAGGTAGAAGGGAAATGGGGGAAGTTAGTGGGAGATAATAGAAATGGAGAAGAGAGTACGACAGAGTATGGTGGGCGAGGTGGCATAATGCACAAACAAAAGGCATATTTAATGTCTGATGGCGTTCTCTGTCAGTTAGGATGACAGTAACAACTTTAACACACTTACTACAGTCTCGAATATATGACTTGAATAAAAAAGTGCACCAGCAAAAGAGCGTATCTTCATGGCACTTACGTCCTTTTGTTGAGAAGCGCAGTTTTTTGGCAATAACTCAAAAACGGTACCTATATTCTATCATGACTTTTTTCTCTCTGTTACATGTTTTATATTATTTATTTTATGTATGGAGTGCCCCCCTCTAGAAATATTTATTTTTGTTATTTAACTACTAAACTAAGTGCGGCTTCTACAAGACACCTTTACTTCTGGCAAATGCCTGTGACATACGGATGGACAGACGGATAGTATGAAACTATAAGGGTTTTTGCCATTTTGGCTACGAAACCCTAAAAATTAAATGCATAAACGTTAATGTTAAGCAGAAAAAATTTGGGACTCGGGCACGAAGAATTTCGTACCATTATCTATACAACACGAGACACTATACCAGCAGTTGCCGTTAATCGAGCAAAAAACGGCAAAAAATCACGTTTGTTGTATGGGAGCCCCTCTTAAATATTTATTTTATGCTGTTTCTAGTATTTATTATTATAGCGGCAACAGAAATACATCATCTGTGAAAATTTCAACTGTCTAGCTATCACGGTTCATGAGATACAGCCTGGTGACTGACAGACAGACGGACAGTGGAGTCTCAGTAATAGGGTCCCGTTGTTACCATTTGGGTACGGAACCCAAAAAATACCTAATATGATATGATGATATGATATGATAAGTTTATTGGTAAAAAGTAATATTTTACATGTCACGTACTTAACTAAGTTACAATTTTATTTATTTTTAGTGGAATTACATTTCAAGTCACATTTATTTAATAACCTAACCTATTCGGGTTGC